>CM062289.1:329888199-330488199 GCA_031216915.1 Pictodentalium vernedei | reverse complement strand
ATCACCCTAATCTTGATCGTCTGAAATAGAAATTGATAAAGTAGAGTGACCCTGCGGGGAAAGGACCGGAGTGTCCAAATCCCCAACAACATACCGTGACATACGCTTCCCATATTGTCATCGAAATCATACGATACAGAACAGGAGTTAATGCGAGTACACTGACCACATATAGAATGATAATAAGGTCAGAGGAAGACTTCCTCCTAAAACAATTGATCAATATCCTTTCAATGAGAAAAGAAAACAAGTCCTGGTACTCGCACTAACCCCTGGCAATCAAATACATAATAATAATATGATCCATTAATATAGAAAAAATAATTGAAATCAAAATATTTTGAAAAAATATTTTTTCAGAACAGCCCAAGTTTCTGAAAAGTAACGTTGAGCCCCAATGGATCCCAAGCCTAAGTGTGGACAAAAATTTTAAAAATATTTTAAACAATTTATTCAACACTTACGAACAATAATAATGTATCTAGTTATGATTAAAATAACATAAAGATATTATTATTTAGAAATCCCCCCCTCACACAGAGGGCTGTTGTAAATGTAAACAATGAGTGTAAAAACACTAAAATAAGACTCCAGGCACCCAGGCCCGAAATCAGTTACCAAAAATACACCATCTGATGCAAAACAGAGACTTCCAGGGAAGAAACTGCAGAACATCAGATGGTAGATGCAGAACACAACGCCTAACCACCCGTAGGTGAAGACGTAAACATGGGGAAAGAACAGAATTCATTCTGTTATTAAGCTAAAACTCCCAAGAAATTTTAGTAATAATAATTACAGAAACTATGCCAAAAGCATGGGAGAATAGCAAGGGGGAACTTAAAGGACAGGGAGAGAGGAAAAACACTTGAAAAAACAGTGTAACTAAATAATCAGAATGACAACAAAATGGCTGCTGCCTTGAAAATAGGTAACTTAACATAATTTCATTAAAAAATTTTAAGTTACAGCCCTGATAATATTCTGTCACACATTCTTTTCCTCTCCTCCTTTTCTATCCTCCTTAGAATCACCATTTCACTAATATTTATGTGTCTGGCATCATTTAAACTGAGATTTAAAAGCACAAAGATCAGTCAGATGTTAACTGATGAAGGGCCAAACTTAGAATGATAAATGGCGCCAATTTCGGAACGTCCTGGACACTGCGCATGCGCAGTGGGGGCGAGGTGTGGAGGGCCTTTCAGGACATGTTTTCTTTAGTTTTAGATGCAAATTTTGGGGATTGGGGGGCAAAATTTGTGTTTGGCCCTATATTTTAAGAGTTAGCACCAGCTATGTCTGGGTCATTGGTACAGTATAAAAATATTCCATTTGTAATCTGCATATGCTTTCATAAAAAGTCATTCAACCCCAAGGACGTAGATACAGGAGTGTGTCAAGGGGGGAGGGGGGGAGGGGGAGGGGGAGAGGGGGGCTCTAAAACATTTAGTCACAAAGATGCCTTTTGAGACAGATATCTGGAGGGCTGGGGTGTATAGGACTGCTAACATTTGCTTTGCTTATTTGTATTCAAGGCGTGGAATGTAGGGAGCGAAATCAACCCTTACACTTCTATAGACAAGTCTGGGTGGGATGAGACATCAGTAATAACAGCCAGGAATAAGACTTGTTTAGCAATAACTTTTTTTTCTTGAAGTTCACGTAGGAGATCAATAAATGTATGTATGGCCATGTATCAGAAATCTGTGAGGTGTAGTTTATAGGGTGGTACTGTCGTTAGGGGGGTGAGGCAGGATTGAGGGTTTGAACTGACTGGTCACACAGGGTTCGTACAGGTTTTGCGAAATGAAATTCAAGCACTATTCAAGCACTTTTCAAGGGCTATGTCATTCATTTTCAAGGACTATTTTTCCACTCTAAGGAACCAACTGTGACATGTTCTTTTTATAACTGCTCTCCACACAGTGCATATTTCAAGAATGAGTGTGTCAGGTAATATTTAGGCCCATTTCTGTCCTTTTGGTTAATTTTCGAAACTTCTTGCAAAGTTGTTGGGTTGTTTGTGGTAATGCGACATTCAAATTCGATTGTTCACAAATAATAATCTGTGATTTATTATCAAATACCTCTGTTATTTTCATACAAAGTCAAGGTGAATCTTTGATATATTATCGCTTCCAGTAACTATCCTTTTGTGTGACACAATGAAATAAACGAAGCAGGCGGAAATGCAGACATTGATTGGAAAAACCAGTTTGCAAAACACAATTTACCACTCATTTTAATTGGATGCTCTCCATAGTATAGCAGCCTGTGTGTATGGTAAGCCACATAATAGTATGCAAATAGATCACATGCTGCTGTTTCAATTTTCTGATTGGTTAAAATTGACCTGTACATTATCATTCAAACACTGCATGAAAAGAGAATGCTCCATATTTTATATATTATGGAAAACTACTGACTGCGAAATGGGTCATATTAAACACTATGCACGGATAACACTGTACTTTGATGAAGCATAAATTACATTTTATTTCAGAGGATTGGTTTGCGACTTTCTGTGTTTAACAGTGGTTCTCAAGTTGGCAAAGTAATCACAATCCACCATTTCGCCAAATTCAAGCACTATTCAAGGCATTGTACAGGATTTCAAGTACTTTTCATGGTTGAAACTGAATTCATGCACTTTTCATAGAGAGGGCCGAAATTCAAGGACTTTTCATTTTTGTGCGAACCCTTGTCACATATTCTCTCTATTTTGCTGTCAAATTGGGATTGAGATCGGCGATTCAACGAAAAGTAGGTTTGGTTTCAGTTTTGTACCCGAAACCGAAACAATTATAGAAAACTGTCCTCGTAGTTTTTAATTTCAGTGTTGAATGAAAGTATCAATGACACTGTAGCTCAACTGTGTAAGACATGTACATGTATAGTATATGACGCAGATAGGACACACATCTAGGTAATGACCTGATAACAAAGGTACATATAAAGTATTGTAACGGTCTGTGCATAAATGCTGACCGTAGCCTGTAATAAATGTATAGGTAAAGTATTGTAAAGGTGGGTGACAGTCAGATGCTAAACTAGAAAAGAAATCTTTGAGTCCCAGAGTGGGTATGACTGAACCCAAAAATATTTGCTCTCACAGCACAGTGATAAGAAAGGCATCCAATAACACTCGTACTCGTCCCAAGGTGATAACAAAGGTACCCAAGAAGTTTCGTGAAGATCGGTTCATAAATACAGCCTCTAGCCTGAGCCGTATAGAAGTTGTGTACAAAAAACTGATTGGACCCAATTTCGGTACAAAATGGCCGCTGACAGCCATCTTGAACTTTGGACCGCACCCAGAAATGCTCGTTCTCGTCCCAAGGTGATAACAAAGATACCCAAGAAATTCCATGAAGATCGGTTCATATATACAGCCCCTAGCCCGAGCCGTATTGACATGTGTACTTACTGTGTGTAAGTAGCACTGAAAAAATCAAATTTCATCTAATTTGCAGAATTTCTGCACGAGAAAAAAACCTGTCTTATATGTAATGTATTCTATGTTACTAAACATTCAGACAAAAATTTATTCGAATCAGAACTTTCATACAGAAGTTCTGTATGAAAGTTCTGATTCGAATAAATTCAAAAAACTGATTGCACTAACTAAAGTACTAAATGGCTGCTGGTGGCCATCTTGAATTTCGGACCGCACCCAAAAACACTCGCTCTCGTCCCACGGTGATAACAAAGGTACTCAAGAAGTTTCGTAAAGTTTGGTTCATAAATACAGCCTCTAGCCTAAGCCATATTGAATTGTAGACAGACGGACTGACAGACGGATGACGAACGACAGGCCATGGCATAACCTCAAATTTGACTTGCGTCACATTTGAGTTAAAAATGATAAATTTTAAGCAATTTGTATATTTTTTATACTTACCAATGGCCCAGACTAGCTGGTGCTAACTCAAAAATTAATCCAGTGCCAAACACAAATTTTGCCCCCCACTCTCCAAAATTTGCATGCAAAACCGAAAAATTCAAGTCCTGTCTGGTCCTCCATACTTTTGAGATCTGCGCATGAACAGCATCCAGGAAGGAACCAAAATTGGCACCAACCATCATTCTTTCTACAGATTGTCTGTTAAATGTTATAAACAATGGGGAGGTATGAGTGCCCACTCATGGGAGGGCCATACCCGTCTGGGCCATTGGTAAGTATAAATACACAAATTTCTTACAATTTATAATATTTTTATACAACAACCAATGGCCCAGACTAGCTGAATCGTAAAAAGGTTGCAGGGCCTAAGACTTGAAGGAAAATCCAATCTCTCAACTAGAGAATTGTAATTTGTCGGACAAATTACGGGATTTCCCAACTTTCCAATGTGAAAATGCAGACTACATATAGCAAAGCAAAGTGCTTGAAATTATCCATTTCCAAAATAATAGACAAAAAGCATCCAAAGTTGGCTATTTTTGGCATTCTATAACGGTACTCTTATTCTCACCCTCATTGTGCTTGGGGGTTAAATCTTGAGATTAAAAAGTAAACAGTAACTTTCTTCTGCAATCATTGTTACATCTATCCATACCAAAATAATTGCTACAACAACCTTGCAATTAGAGGAAATGAGTACAGATGTTTGCAAAATTCACTGAAAATCAATTTTCGTCAGCCAATACTATTCTTTACGTGGCCAAAGCATATCTTGGGTTAAGCCCCAAAGCATAACTTACAGCAGCAGATTTGTTCATTAAGCATCTCTACCTATAGCAAAACAAAGTATCTAAAATTAACCCTTTCCAAAATGACAGGAAAATGTAACCGAAGTTAGCTAATTTTATAATTTACGAATGAAAATCTTACCCTCATTGTGCTTGAGAGTTAAAGATGAGATTAGAAACTAAACAGTAACTTTCTTCTGCCAGCATTGTTGCATCTATGCAAACAAAAATAATTGTTACAACAACATTGCAATTAGAGATATTAGCACTTGAAGTTAGTCAATCTCGAAGATAAAATGCTATATTCCTATCATTTGTGGCCAATAGGGGTTAATTTTAAAATATTTGTGAGGTGATTTGAGTGTATCATATTATACTCTAAATGTGTGAACATCAATCACAGACTGAGTGTCTGATAAGAGACATGGCGGATTCTGGAATCTTGGTACTTGAGAGAACATGTACACTTTGAGGGTACTCCAAGTCAAGGCACGACATCTGGGTGGGGGTTAAAACTTGGAATAAAACATATAACAGCAAAATTGTTCTTGGATGAATGCCCTATCTTCTCATGGGAAAGGTTTTGAGACAATATGGCTCCAGTGTTGAGAAATTGCATGTAAAAGTTGGCGAAAATAACAATAATTATTCCGACAGTTCCCTTAAGGGAAGTCTCAAATCTGCCAAGGGTTAAACTTTTAATAATAACATACAGAACACAATTTGTCATACTTTGACTGCTGCATGCAGGTATAGAAAACATTCAGAGCTCAATCAATTAAAAATGGAGTAAATCGTCACCTAAACTTGTCAAATTCTGCAAAAATTGGAGTTTTTTTGGACGGCACCTACTTTATGCAACCAGAATGGGATAGGGTTAAACTTTACAACCAAACTTACAACAGCAAATATGCTCGGTAGTCAATTGTGAATACGTACATGAAAAGTGTTTGAAATTAAGCCTTTCCAAAATGATAGAAAATGCAACCAAAGTTGGCCAATTTTAGCATTTTCAAACGGTACTCTTATTCTCACCCTCATTGTGCTTGAGGGTTAAATCTGAGATTAAAAAGTAAACAGGAACTTTCTTCCACAATCATTGTTGCATTTATCCATACCAAAATAATTGGTACAACAACCTTGTTATTAGAGAAATTGGCCCTTGAAGTTGGTCAATTTTGAAGAAAAAAAGCTATATTAATGTCATTTTTGGCCAGTAGGGGTTAATATTGAAAGATTTGGCCATTAGGGGTTAATATTGAAAAATTTGAGAGGTGATTGTGGTGTATCATATTATGCTCTAAACGTGTGGAAAATTTAAGCTAAATAACTGTCAACAGTTTTGACACTTTCGAAAAATGTTAAAATTTTGAAAGTTTTGGCAGATTATTTCGAAAATACGCGTTTCCACAGATATGACAATACTGCATTTCACTAGATTTTATGACATTACACAAGTATGCCAAATTTGGTTAAAATCATACAGCTTGTTTTTGAGCAGTTCAACAGACAAAATTCACGGAGGAAAAAAAAAATAAAAAGAAAACTAGAGAATTGTAATTTGTTGGACAAATTACGTGATTTCCCAACTTTCCAATGTGAAAATGCAGACTACATGTAGCAAAGCAAAGTGCTTGAAATTATCCATTACCAAAATGATAGACAAAAAGCATCCAAAGTTAGCTATTTTTGGCATTCTGTAACGGTACTCTTATTCTCAACCTCATTGTGCTTGGGGGTTAAATCTTGAGATTAAAAAGTAAACAGTAACTTTCTTCTGCAATCATTGTTACATCTATCCATTCCAAAATAATTGCTAAAACAACCTTGCAAGATCTTTGCAAAATTCACTGAAAATCAATTTTTGTCAGCCAATACTATTATTTATGTGGCCAAAGCATAGGTTGGGTTAAACCCCAAAGCATAACTTTGGGGCTGCGGTGGCATTTCGGTAACCGGTTCTCGTGAGATCACCGAAGTTAAGCAACGTCGAGCCCAGTTAATCCTCGGATGGGTGACCGTCTGAGCGATCGATTTGGACTCCCGCGTTGTGTTCTTGGACAAGGCATGTTTAACCCTGATTGTCCACATGGGGGCACGATGATGCCGCATACTAAGGCATACTGGACGTCGATGGCATGCATGTCTTCAACCAATCTAACCCTGCCTGTGCTGCAGTGCAGAGTTACGATGATGGGGAGCTGGCAGTTGCTTGTCGTTGCTCCGTGGTTCTCTCCGGGTACTCCGGCTTCCACCACCCGTAAAACTGTCACGGTCATGATTAGACATTGTGCATAAGTATGTGACCTTAAACACCAATAAATAAATAAATAAATAAAGCATAACTTACAGCAGCGGATTTGTTCATTAAGCATCTCTACCTGTAGCAAAACAAAGTATCTAAAATTAACCCTTTCCAAAATGACAGGAAAATGTAACCGAAGTTAGCTAATTTTAGAATTTACGAATGGAAATCTTACCCTCATTGTGCTTGAGGGTTAAAGATGAGATTAAAAACTAAACATTAACTTTCTTCTGCCAGAATTTGTGCATCTATGCATACAAAAATAATTGTTACAACAACTTTGCAATTAGAGAAATTAGCGCTTGAAGTAGTCAATCTCGAAGATAAAATGCTATATTCCTATCATTTGTGGCCAATAGGGGTTAATTTTAAAATATTTGTGTGGTGATTTTAGTGTATCATATTATGCTCTAAATGTGTTGTGTGAACATCAACCACAGACTGAGTGTCTGATAAGAGACGTGTCAGAATCTTGGTATTTCAATGAACATGTACAAGTTCAGGGTACTCCAAGTCAAGGCGCGACAGCTGGGTGAGGGTTAAAACTTGGAATGAAACATATACCAGCAAAATTGTTCTTGGATGAATGTCATATCTTCTCATGGGAAACGTTTTGAGAAAATATGGCTCCAGTGCTGATAAATTGTAAATTTTGGTGAAAATAACAATTATTCCGATAGTACCCTAAAAAGAAGTCTCAAATCTGCCAAGGGTTAAACTTTTAATAATAACATATAGAACAAAATTTGTCATACTGTGACTGCTGCATGCAGCTATGGAAAATATTCAGAGCTCAATCAATTAAAAATGGAGTAAATAGTCACCTAAACTCACCAAATTCTGCAATAATTGGATTTTTTTTTACGGTACCTATTTTTATGCAACCAGAATGAAATAGGGTTAAACTTTACAACCAAACAGCAAATATGCTTGGTAGTCAATTGTGAATATGTACATGAAAAGTGATTGAAATTAACCCTTTACAAAATGATAGAAAAAGCAAACAAAGTTGGCTAATTTGGGCATTTTCAAACGGTACCCTTATTCCCGCCCGCATTGTGCTTGAGGGTTAAATCTGAGATTAAAAAGTAAACTGTAACTTTCTTGCGCAATCATTGTTGGATCTATCCATACCAAAATAATTGATACAACAACCTTGTAATTAGAGAAATTTGCTCTTGAAGTTGGTAAATTTTGAAGAAAAAATCTGTATTCATGTCATTTTTGGCCAATGGGGGTAAAAGTTGAAAAATTTGAGTGGTATTCGTGGTGTATTATATTATGCTCTAAATGTGTGGAAAATTGGTGCTAAATAACTGTAAACAATTTTGAGATATTAGAAAAATGGTGAAATTTTGACGGTTTTGCAGAATATTTTAAAAATACGCATTTTCACGGACATGACGATACTGCATTTCACTAGATTTTATGACATTACATAAGTATGCCAAATTTGGTTAAAATCGAACAGCTTGTTTTTGAGCAGTTCAACAGACAAAATTTGAGGAGAAGGAAAAAAAAAAAAATAGAGAAGAAAAATTTTGAAAAAGAATAACACGAGTCTTTCCCAAACTGGGTTTGGGACAGCCAAATTACTTCAGTAAAGGATAGCGCCTACAGAATAGGAGAAGTTGGGAATTATATATGTCTTTGTCCTTTACGAGAAAAGAGAAAGGCATAACACCAACAATGTAATGAAGTATTACACAATACATAATTCTCCATTTAATGCAAGCATAACCCATTATGCTAATTCGGTGAAGGAAAACCAATAAAAAAAGATAGTCCAGAGAATGAGACTCTTTATACTCATTTAAAAGTGTCAGAGCATTGTACATTAACACCCGTTTGACATGTGACATATACAATTGCTTCACAGTGAGCTACACTTTAAAAACCATACATAAATCAGACATAGTTATTGCTTCACACCGAGCTGCACATTAAAACCATCCCAGCACCGACTCAGGGCTACTGACTCTGGAGGAGGTCTTCCCTCGCTTTTCACTATAAAGCCAGATGATCATAACGGAAAAAACCATTCCCCCCCCCTTCCCCTTGTTCTGAGAAGAATATCCTCAGAACAAAGAGGGCAGCGGAACAGCGTCAATGCTGGTACAGACAGCCTAAATGCCTATAGATGTAACCATTAATGGACGACATTCTGAGCAATAGAGAGAGGACTCAAACAACTAAGGTCATCGGAGATGGACTCCAAATTTCTCAGGTAAAACTTGGTAAATGAAGCGGGCCGTGTCCAGTACGCAGCCTTCATGAGATCAGTAATAGCTGTTTATCAGCAGACGGTAAAGCCTTAATGATAATAGGCTTCGGCCGCTTGTCTGGAATCTGATTCTTAGCCAAAAATCCCACTTCTGTAGTGAGGGTAATGGTATTACCCATACTACGGTAGTTCATCAACAGATAAGGCATGAAGTTCACCAACTCTTCTAGCAGATGAAAAAGCCAAGAGAAACGCCGTTTTATAGGTCAAGAATATGAACTCTACGACGTCCAATGGCTCAAACTGAGCTTCTTTGAGCTTCAACAGAACCCAAGCCAAATTCCATTTACGAATTAGTCTGAGGGTTCTAGGTCTATTGATAGAGAAATTTCTAACTAGCTTGGATAATGAAGTATTTGATCCAATACCAAGTTATCATGATGAGTGTAAGTATTTGATAACATAGACCTACAGCCCTTAATAGTGATGGGCCGCAGTTTGAGATCGTCAAACAAGTAGACCAAGGAATCAGCAATATTTGGTCGTTTATCATGTCTATCGACTCATCCTTACACCAACGGTAGAAAACCCTCCACTTAGCTGCATAATTCAATGAAGAGAAGGACCTCCCGCAGTTAGAAATTGCATCCACTGCACATCCTGTAAAATGTTTTCCGTGCAGGAAGGGCTGCACAACGGAAATACGTGACTCCATAATCCCACTAAGAGCGGAGAAGGACATGAAGAACAAATACTTCCCCCCGATAAAGAAGGTCCTCTCGTGGAGGAAGCTGCTGGGGAGCGTCACATAACAGACACCTGAGAAGATTGATCCAAGGTTTTTGTGATGACAGAGGTGCTACGAGCAGAATTTTGCTACAAGACTTTTGATCTTTAACAGAATCTGCTGAATGAACGGGGTTGGAGGATATGGATATCCTATCATTCCACCCCATGAGATCAACAGAGCATTTACTGCATACGCTTGATGATCTGGGCACGGCGACTTGAATGTCGGCAACTGATTGTTCAGGTGTGTCGCAATATCATCAATCATGGGACGATCCCACTGGTAGCAAATCTGTCTGAATATTCGCTTGTTGAGAGTCCATTCCGATGGTAACAGGCAACCCTTCTGAGAGAGCGAGTGTACTAGTCTGCTAGTACGTTCAGACGACTCGGTATATGACAGACAGAGAGATGAACATCATGATTCATGACATATAGGAGAATACTCTCTGATAATTTGCATAACGGAATTGAATGAGTGCCATCTTGATCCTTGATGTAAGCAACTACTGTCGAATTGTCCGATAGGATTTGAACGTGGACGCTCGCTATTAGGCAAACTCAATGTTGAAGTACTAGCCATATTAACATCATCTCTGTGATGTTTATGTGCTTCTCTAGGAACCGAGAGTCCCAAAGACCCTGACACTTCAAGTCTGCAGGACTTAGGGGTTGTGCCCTTGTCTGTCTGACTCGCATCCGTCATAATCGTGAAAGCCAGATCTGGCAGTTGCTGCGGAACTCCCCGAGTTAACCACTGAAGATCTTCCCAAGTCTGAACCTTTTGTTTTACTAGGTCCATTAAAATAATACTGGTTTCAAGCGAATGCATCTTCATACTCCAGTTCTGAGTAAAGAATATCTGGAGGGGACGTGTGCGCAGGCGGCCCATCAGAATAAGTTCTGCAGCCGCTCCGCACAGCCCCATCAGTCGCATGAATTCTCTCGCTGTTGATGCGTCTGAGTGTAGACAAAAGTGAGCATAACAACTAACTAATTTCGCTCTGGGTAACGGCAGATGAACTACATTGTTGTGAGTCTCGAAGCTCACTCCCAGGTGAGTGAACGACTTGGACGGAGCTAGATCCGACTTTTTCTTCGTTTACGATGAAACCGAGACGTCAGAGTAATAGAAGCAGACTCTGAACATTGTTAAGCATTGATAAGCTTGTTTATCCAGCTCAAGTCTATTACCGGTCAGAACGAGTCGTCTGGCTTCGGTATGAGGAACAGGTCACTGTAAAAACAAAAAGAATTTTGATTCTCAACAACCTCTATTGCTTCCTTTAATAAGAGAGCCTGTATCTCCGCTAGGAGAGTCTCTTTTGAAAGGATCAGTCGGAAAACTTGTCCAACATGGAATTCTCGTTAGTGGGGGTTTTGCTCGGAATGATAGCCGTAAGCCACCCGAGACTACACTTCTCACCCACTGATCTTCTGTGACTGCTATCCAGTTTCTCGCCAAGTTTGATAACCTTCTGCCAACTGGCAAGCAATAGAGGTCTTGAACATCACCTGTAGGACTTGCAAGGCTTACGGGAGGAGAAACTACGCCCTCCCCGCAAAGATCCTCGCCCCATAGGCTTAGGGGCTTCTGACCAATAGTCCCTATCAGACTTACGCCCCTTTCACTTTTAGCTATATTGACGACCTCCAGAGTAATTGTATGGGGGTTTCTTGTACCCTCGTGAAGAGTTTCCTTTTGATCATTTTCATTTGGAACGTCCTCCTTTAGTCCTATCTTTATGAAGCAGGTTGTTGAGATGCCGACCTCAATAGCATAGCAATGGATGCTCTTAGTAGCTTGTTTGAATACTAATGAAAGCTTGTCTTCAAAAATAGTATGTCAGGGAGACCACAGCAACCCGGAGAGAGCTTTTCACCTTGTCATCTGTGAGTGATGACGACGCAAGGGCAGCATCACGCCTAATTAACTCCAGATTAGCCATTGTCAGGGTTGAGTTATACGTGGTACACATGACTGCCCTGGAAAGAACTCGAGGAGAAGTATGCACATCCTCAAATTCCTTCCTGTTGAGACGTTGCACCATAGCTCCAGTAAGGTGATCTGCGTAGGACATTGCGTCCAAATTCGCTCTAAATTTGATGAAATTGCAGTTTCCATTACATCTGAGTGAATACTGAATGATGCAGGTAAGGATACACATAAATCCCCGGCCTGCCCATCCAAACGCAGTGGCGCTCTCTGAACATCTTCTCCAACCGTTTTGAATAAACGTGGTCGAAGGAACGGTATATTTATGGAAGAAGTTGACAAGAAACCGCCTTTCTTCCTCGCACTCGAGAGGTTAAATATGGCGGCGTCTACATGGCCGTAGGCCTGCAACACCTGCCTAGACTGAACCAGAAAAGAAAGAACTTCTTCCTTTCTTAATATAAAGTCTGTCTGAAGACGCAAGTGGTTTCTCCCTTGTTGTTGCAGCAGTCTGATTCCATGGAACAAATTCATGGTAGTATTGATGAATGAAATCCATCGCAACCATGTGTTGTTCCGAAAAGGAAGGGTAATCCTCTTCTTTATCCCTTTCACCATCCGAGTGAATCATTTGCGAATCTCGGTCCATTACATCTGCGTGAACAGACAACTGGACCGACCCAGCACCGTCTGACAGTTCAGATTCTGAGTCTGAGGGAGGTTGCTCCTGCACTTGCAGCAATGCTGCGATCAGCTGCACAATCTGCTACAGCAAGTCCATCATCGAGGCCTAAGGAGCAGCGGTTTTCCATTTCTTAGCCGCTTGCTGTTCCTGGGACAGCGTTCTGTAGATGGATCTCTTCTCCAAACATCCTGATGTTTGAGGCCTCGTCTCCTTAGCTACCAGATGGTCTGACTTCACATGCAAAGAGTGGTCCCTTCTTCATGCAGCTGGCTGGATATTGAAGTCAGGTAGCTAGGATGAGGTTGTGCGTGTGTTAAGATCGTAGCAGAAGAAACCGTGACTGTAGCCGAGGCCGGCTGCAGTCTAGACGGAGCGTCCTGAGTGGCAGGTGTGGACATTTGTTCATCAGAGCATGACGATGGTAGCACACTTTTGGTAGATGTCACATAACCATCACCATGTTCTTGTTCCTCTGAAAAAGAAACTGAAAAACTTGAGTGACCCTGCGGCGAGAGAACCGGCATCGGCCTCTCACACCTAACAGCATACTGTGACACCCTCGACCAACGGTCGTCATCACATGTAGGACAAGAATTTGTAGGAGTACATCGACTACAAGCAAGGTAACACGCATGTAAATCCGAGGAAGACTTCCTCGCCTTGCATTTTGAGCAATAAGCTTTCATAATTAATCAAAACTAAGTTGATAGAACTCCAACAAACTCCAAAATAATATGATAAAGATATATAATAATCAACAATCAAAATTGAAATCGAAAAATTGAATTCAAAAAATTTTTCGAAAATTTTTTGACAAAAGCCCATGTTCCCAAAGGGAACATGAAGAGGGTATCCCAATAGAGCCTAAGTGTGGACAAAATTCCAAAAATTATTGCAATACTACCGGAATATTAAAGCATGTATTTTACCACAATCCTACAGTAATAATAACTAAATACTACATATATTCAAGGACGTTGCCAATGTAAACAACGTCAAGGAAAAACCAGAAACAAAACATAAGGCACAGAACAAAAAGGCCCAAAGTCAGTAACAGATTTTAAAGCTACCCGATGTAAAGCAAGATCTTCAAATGAAGAAAAAATGATACATCAGATAGAAGATGCATGATCCAAATGACCCAACACCCCTAGGGTGAGGAGACGTAACCATGGGGATAAATAGAATAAACATTCTGTAATACACGTCAATCTCCCAAGAAATTTAATAAAAAATTTCGATAAAAATAAGCCAAAAAGCTTAGGAGTTTAACAGGAGGGCTTCAAGGAAGGATAGCGAAGGAACACTTAACAAACAGTGGATAAAGCATTAGCAAGAATGATGACGTCAGGCCCATGTCCCGAAATTGGGAAACATGAAATAATTTTGATAAAAATTCTAAAGTTACAGCCCTTAACATTCCAAACCACAGCAGTTCACTTCCATCATCCATTTATGTCCTTGGATCCAACAATTTTATCATTGATTTGTGTCTGGCATTCTCAAAAATGAGATTTAAAAGCACAGATGTCAGTTGAATAGTGCTGACTTTACAAAGAATGATGGTTTGCACCAATTTCGGTCCCTTCCTGGATACTGTGGAGATCTCAAAAGTATAGAGGACCCGACAGGACTCAAATTTTTTGTGGCTTTGCATGCACATTTTGGGGATTGGGGGGCAAAATTTGTGTTTGGCCCTGGATTAATTTTTGAGCGACTTCGACTCGATAAATTTTTTATGGTCACCATTATTTTTTAGGGTGTGTCGGGTTACCATAAACACAGGTATTGGTGGTGGGGGGGGGGGGGGGGGTAATTTTGCAACAGACTCGAGGCAAAAATCTTAGGATAATTTATGCAAATACACTGTGCTCAGGAAATCAGAGTACCGGTATAGGCGATTACACAGGTGCGTTGCCATGGAAAGGGAGTCCCTCTGACACTCACTGGTGTCAAATGCATCATCTTATATGCAAATGCAATGTATTGTTATGTTTGAACAATGAAAACTGAAACCAAAAACCCGACTGTTTGAATGAAACCGAAATGGGAGCCGACATGAAATTTGAAAACTGCCCATCTCTCCAAAGATGTTAACAGAAGCAGGGTCAAAATTTCGCCAAAGTTTGGGAAAATCTAAGAGGAATCTCGAGAAATAGAGAAATAGAGCTCATGCGAATCCTGGGAATCATACTGCAAAGCAACCAGACGTCTCCTGGCTAGAATATATGAAAATTAATTTCCAAAATGATTGTAAAAATTTAGTTTGGAAATTGCTTTTAGGAAATTGTCCTTAATAAACTGTGGGGGCTTTTAATGAGGTAAATATTCGCTCTCTATTAAAAACTGAAATGCCTCGCGTAACGTAAATGTAAATGTTTCTTTTTGTGTTACAGTTGGAACTGATCATCTGATATTTGTAGCATTGGGGTGACAAGGGTGGCAAAAACTATTTTCAACACTCCATTATACTTTGTACTTTTGTGTTAAAAGTCTGCATCCCCCATTGGTGAAGGTATAGGGTCTTCCCAGGGAAAAACAATTCATGCCAAATAGAGCACAGAGTTAAGATTAGGTACCTAGAAAGTGAAGACATAACCATAGCAAAATGACCCAAGAAATATTAGGGCAAGAGGACATGAATCAGTTTCAGGGATTTGGGATATAAATGGTAGATATATAAGGCAGACATTTTTCAGAAAAAGTTGGGATGGGGTTATGCCCCCACCCCCCTCCCCAACACACACACACACTCTGAGTGTAAACATTCTTTTATTGAATCCAAAAATACCTGAGCAATAGGATGAATTCTGCCACAAGCTGCACCAACTTTTTCATTTTTCTTCATTGTCAATCAACAATCTGACTGCACCAGGTATAAAATCAACATCTCCATCGAGAGCTAGCAAAAATGTGTTGTCAGCCTGGAAAGATTATGAATTAAATTTAAACCTGTATGACCTACTTCTATGAAAACCGATGTTTTATTATATGACAGAAAAAATCTGGTAATGTAATTGGTTAAAACACTCGTTAGAAGTGTTGATATACTCCAGCATTGCTGATCCATTCTATTTTGTTGCATTTGAATATGCAATTTTTCGTCGAAAATATGTAATACAGTGGAACCCTGTTAACTGAATAGCCACTCTGACAATGAAAATTATTCAATATCACAGGAGTATTCAATTAAAAGGGATCATGTCACTTTCCTGTATTCTAGAGATAAACTCAGCATTTATTCTATTATATCTTGTTTGACAGAGCTCTATGAGCTCTGTCAAACAAGATGTAATAGATTAAATGCCTGTATTGGATGTATTGAGGCCAAAACAGGTCTATAAACAAAGTAAAACTGGGGAGAGTCAGGATAATTTTGTGACAGGTTACAAGATTTTTTATTCAATTAACAGGAGTTTACTTTCTAACCTGTATTCAATTAACAGGTCAAATTAGTACTGGAGGTATGGTAAATAGTTGTGTTGGGAAATTATATTCAGTTAACAGGGTTATTCAGTAAATAGATACGCAATTAAGTAGACTCCACTGTAAAGGAATTTTCAAAAGATTTTTTCCCATTTCCATAGAAGGGAAGTCAAACGAGAGGGGTAATGACCAGAGGGTCCTAGTTATAACTATGCCTTCTTGAACTCTGGCATATTAAAACTTTCTAGTGATGATTATCTGATTCATCAGCATATTTATTTCAAATATTTAAGGCTTTTCAAGGCCTGTTGACACATTTTTCAGGATTTCAAGGCCTTGAATTACCCTTAGTCAAATTGAACACCACACCATGAATCCAAGGCCCCAAGGGAACCATGTTCTTTGGCTGCGTCACAATCAATCAGAACAGAAATATGTTTTATTCGGCCAATCACACCTGTGCTCCCCACGTTAGAGGACTAACCCCAACATTCAGGTTATTGGACCTATTATATCAGAAAAATAATCAAACACAGCTCCACTTCCAAGAAGTGGAGGGAGACATTTCTGGCAATAAACAGGTAGAGCGCTGGCCTATACCCTGATGTATAGGTACTACAACCAAACATTAAAAAGTGACTAGACGTCCTTTCTGTTTAAGCCAAGTGGTGTGAGTGTTTGGAGTGTGTATATCCATTCAGCTTCACGTTTACAACTCTGTTTCATGGTATTGGGTGCTTCCAAATCAGTGTTGAGTACCTGTATAATATGGAAACTCGGATCCGAGGGTTGTGGTCATCTTGATTGAAACGAAAAAAAGTGTTGGTGTTTCTCTTGTTTGATGTCAGCTGTGTTCGTTTATACGGATATTATAAATTTAAAGTAATTTGTATATTTTTTATACTTACCAATGGCCCAGACTAGGTGGTGCAAAACTCAAGTTATCAAGGGCCAAACACAAATTTTGAACCTCCCCAATCCCCAAAATTTGCTTGCAACACCAAAAATTAAAAGTCCTATCTGGTCCTCCATGCATTTACTCTCTGCAAATGCGCAGCCATCAGGAAGTGACCGGAATTGGCACCAACATCATTCTTTGTAGAAGAGAGTACTACATAACAATTCAGCGGGGAGGTATGAGTGCCCACTCATGAGAGGGCCATCTCCGTCTGGGCCATTGATAAAAAAATATACAAATTACTTTAAATTTATAATATTTTTATACTATAGCCCAATGGCCCAGACTAGCTGAATCATAAAAAGATGGAGGGCCTAAGACTTTAGAATTAGTAGACCAACATAGTTCCAAGCCTGTAATTCAAGGTGAAAGAAAATTAAAATTAAAAGAAATTATATGTATGTCTCTCTATACAGAATAGAGAAGGCATATCATAAATAAGGAGCCCAATTCAAGTAATTCCATATTCTTAGCATGAAGACTATGCTAATTTGGATGTAACAAGTTCCCAATTTTTAAGGCTAGTCCGGACTAAGCCACAAAAATTAGGATGGCGTATTTGAGAATGAGAGGATATCCCCCCCACAAACATACACCATAAACAATAAAACACAAGCTGTAGCCAGGATATAATTACAGACAAAACAGCTTTACTCAGTGACATACTTATCAAACTGGAGAAGAGGTAAAAAAAAAAAAACATCCCCTCTTTTTTGAAGGAATCTTCTTCAAAAAGAAATAGGGGCGCGCTCTGGAATCAGCACAGTGGTACCAAATATATAATATTCGTCGAACAGGCACCCAGGTATTAATTATTATTAATCAATTGGTGTTTAATGCCACTTCAGAAGCTAAGGCTATAGCTGCGATCTTGGTAATTAATATCGCCTGTTTGTAACTTATACCAGAGTCGGCATACGCAGATAGGTCAAAAACCGGTAATATAATATATAACATACACATGTCCAACAGAATCACAATGAACGATCTCTTGAGTGTAAACACACTTCCGAGCTAACCCATAGGCGACCCCATTCAGGTGTACAATAAGTTCCAGTAATAACACTCTGAAATGTGTACTATCCACTATGTATGAATCTAGAAACATGCGAATAAACGAGAGTGTAAGACAAGGTGTATTCGATTGGGTACCGACATTAATAGAAAACTGGATCTAGAAATGGAACGAGCTATGATTAACAGACTCGACACGGACAGTCCCCAAAATAATTCTTTGTTTTTAAGGTCCATAACATATAATAATGTCTCTGCCTAATAATACATTTATTATGCAAAGTGAGCATTGAAATCCTGCATGTAATCATCTGAATACCAGTTAACCAACTAGACAGCCTCCCAGGTGCCCAAAGACTAGCAATTTATTGATGATGAATTATGTGCTCATATATGACATGTAGACGAACCACCACAGGAAACCAACCAACTAAAAAAGTGGATGTGCCCATGAGGTTACCATAAAACACGATCCAGCCGGCAATCGAGAAGTCATGAAATGTATGTATATACTTAAATGCATATGAGGATTACGGGAAGAAAACTCGTCTTGACCGGTAGTCGCCTCTGAACACATCGGACTCAATAATCCCACTAAGGGCGGAGAAGGATATGAAGAACAAATACTTCCCCTGATAAAGAAGGTCCTCTCGTGGATGAAGCTGGATGAAGCTTCTGGGGAACGTCCCATAACAGACACAATAGGAGATTAATCCAAGGTTTCTGTGATGAGAGATGCTACTAGCAGGATTTTGCAACTAGACTGTTTGATCTTTAACAGAATCTGCTGAATCAACAGAGTTGGAGGATATGCATATCCTATCATTCATTCCCATGAGATCGACAGAGCATCTACTGCGTACGCTCGATGATCTGGGCATGGCGACACAAACGTTGGTAACTGATTGTTCCAGTGCGTTGCAAACAGATCTATCATGGGGCGATCCCACTGGTAGCAAATCTGCCTGAATATTCACTTGTTGCGCATCAACTCCGATTGCAACAGGCGACCTTTCTGAGAGAGCGAGTCTGCTAGTATGTTCAGACGACCCGGTATATGATGGACAGAAAGCTGAACATGATGATTCATGACGTATAGGAGAATCTTCTCCCTTAGTTCGCATAACAGAAATGAATGAGTGCCGACCTGGTTCCTAATGTTCGCTACTACTGTCGAGTTGTCAGACAAAATCTGAACATGAACATCCAATATTATGTGAATCCAATGTTGTAGCACTAGACATATTGACATCAACTGTTCGATATTTATGTGTTTCTCCTGGAACCGAGGGTCCCAAAGACCCTGACACTTCAAGTCTGTGGGACTTAGGGTTGTGCCAAAACCCATCTGACTCGCATCCGTCATAATCGTGAAAGCTGGATCCGGCAAGCTGCAGCGGAGCTCCCTGAGTTAACCATTGAATATCTGCCTAAATCTGAACCCTTTGTTTTACTAGGTCCATTAAAACAATTTTGAAGCTCTTTCCCAAGTGAATGGACGACTTGCACGGAACATCATTCTGAAGAATGTTAAAAAATTTATAGTAATTTATATATTTTTTATACTTTCCAATGACCCAGACTTAGCTGGTGCTAACTCTAAAATATTAAGGGCCAAATGCAAATTTTACCCCCCCCCCCCCAATCCCCAAAATTTGCATCTAAAACCGAAAATTACATGTCCTATATGGTCCTCCATACTTTTACCCTACTGCGCATGCGTAGTGTCAAGGAGGTCTCGAAATTGCCGCCAAAAATCATTCTTACAACCAGTGCCTGGTAAGCGTTATGTACTTAGCGGGGAGGAATGAGTTCCCAACTCATGGGAGGGCCATCCCCGTCTGGGTCATCGATAAGTATAAAAAATATATAAATTACTATAAATTTTTTAACATTTTTATACTGTACCAATGACCTAGACTTAGCTGAATAGTGAAAAGGTTGGAGGGCCTAGGACATAAGGAAAATCCAATAGACTCAATTAACTATAACAGACCTATCCCCTTAAGAAAAGGAGAGATAGTCATACATGGATCTTTCTTATTTGTAACAAAAAAGAAAGACACAATACTATTGTGTAATTGAGCACAATAACATCAATGATCTCTGTAAACATCTAGTATAACCCTTTATACTAATATTTTTTAAGGGAAGCCAACAAAAGCGGGAGTCTAGAGAAATGAGACTCTATATACTCATTTAAAAGTGTTAGAGGATTGTATATTAACGCTCAATAAATCACGTGATATATACGCATGCTTCACACCAATCAACACTTGAAAAATATTACACAGATGAGTAAACATAGGCTTAACCCTAAATCATCTCGAAACCGACACGGAATAACTTAAGTTCCAAGGGAGGTATTCCCTTGCCTTACACTATAAAGCAGGTGACCTAAGGGAACACCCCCCCCCCCCCCTTTCCTTGCCCTGGATCAAATACTCCAGAGCAAAGAGGGCAGCAGGACAGAGTTACTGCCGGAACCGAAAGCCTATACACATATATTTGCCACGGTTTAGTAGACGACCTTCAGAGTAAAAAATAGCGGACCTAAACAATGTAGATCTATAGAAAAGGACTCAATATTCTCTGATACTAAATCGTGAAAATGGAGAGCTAACACTTATATGCAGCCCTCATTAAATCTGTAATAACAATATTAATAGCTTAAGCGCATGAAGTAGAAGAACTCTTACTTCATGAGCTTAAACTAAAACACAGACTGCTGAATGAAGAAATAATCATAAGCAGAACTGACTGTAGATTGAATCCATCTGACCATAGAATGGACCGAAATGTGTAGGAAGCTTCCACGGAATGTCCCACAACAGACGCCTGAGTAAATAGTCTACAGTCTTGTGGAGCTAGAGAAGCTACCAATAGAATTTGCATTGAAATAATTATACTAGAGCAAAATCTGTTGAATCAACAATGCTCTAAGATATGCATATCTTATTATTCAGTCTACCAAGATCGCTAGAGCGTTTATTTCAAACTCTCGAAGATCCACACATAATGACACATATGTCTGCAACTAATTGTTGAGATGCGTCGCGAATAATAGATCATTGGCCGCTCGCCATGGTAGCAATCTGATTGAAAACTCGTTTGTTGAAAGCCGATTCTGTCGGCAACAAACGGCCCCTCCGCGAAGGGAGTCTGCTAATACATTCGGACGACCCGGAATATGACGGACTGATAGAACTTGATGTTCTAGTAGCAACCGAAAGATACATTCCGTTAACATGAATAACAGGATGCAATGAGTGCCTCTATAATTCCAAAAATATGCTAATACCGTCGAATTGTCGGACAGAATTAGCATATGAACATTCTGAATTACATTATCCAATAACGTAGCGCAAGCCAAAATGACATCATACTTGATGTTTGAGTGCTGATAAGAAACTACGGAATCAAAAGACCCTGGCACTTCAATCCATTGGGCTCAATGAAAATGACCCAACCTGTTTACTGGCATCTGTCAAGACTGTAAAACTCGGAAGTTGCAGTGTAACTACCGGAGTTAAGCCCAGAAAACTTGCCCAAGTCTGAATCTCTTATTCACTTGATTAGACAAGACGATGTCCGTATCGAGCGAAAGAATCTTCACTCTCGAATACTGAATTAAAGAAATTTGGAGAGGACCAATGCGTAACCGCCCCATCGGAATAAAATCGCGGCAGTCCCGCCTAAACGTATCAGTCTCATAAGATCTCTAGCTGAGACTTGTCTGAGCAAAGACAATAGTGAGCACAACAACTGAATAATTTCGTTCTGAGTAACGGCAGACGAACGAAAAAGTTGTGCGTTACGAAGCTCATCCCCCGGTGGGTGAATGACTTGGATGATACCAGATCCGACTTCTCCTTGTTTACTTAAGAAACCCAAGACGTCGGAGCAATAGAAGCAGATTCTGCACATAGTTCTTCTGAAGCGTTACTCATTGCCGTACCTGTATGAATGTTGTCAGGTAGGCCGACGTTATTGCAGACGAATAAGTTCGGAAGTGAGTCATTACCGAGTACGTTATTCGAGTGAAGACCCAGGGGGCTAGATTCAAAGTATATTGCTCGGAACTGATATACGACTCCTATGATAAGGAAGCGAAGATACTTTTTGACGCCTGATGTACCATGGCATGAAAGTACGCATCTTGAGATCTATGCATGTAGCATAATCGTAGACGCAAATACTCGCTCTGACCGATCGGGTGGACTCCATATATAAACTTGGAGCCACGATCAGCTTGTTTATCCAGTTCCGAATAATGAGTGAACGGAATGAGCCGTCTGGTTTTTGGAACCAGAAAAGGATGGTTGTAGAAACCTGGAAATTCCTGGATTTCTACGATCTCAATTGCGATCATACCAGAACAGACTAGACTTCTGATGGAAGCGAGCCTCTATCCTACTGACTTGGCGGAAGCTGAGTCCATCTTGGACCCCCGAGTTGACAGAGGATTTCGTTTGAGGAACAATATAGTCCTATCACCCCTTGAATCCAAGGGACGTCCGTAATCTATTCCCAAATAATTGAGAAACTCGACTGTCTTCCGCTCACTAGTACACGATAAGAGGTTAAAACCATTACCTCCTGATCCTGCGAGGCTTGCAGAAGGAGAAGCCATGTCCTTCACGGTCCGCACCTCGCCCCGTCGACCTAGGGACGTCTGACCGTAATTACGGCCCCTATACGAGTCGCTACCCTGACGGTCTCTATAATAAGACCAAGAGGATGCATAGGAACCTTATAGGAACTTCCGTTGGACGTATTCGTCCCAGAAGTGCCTGTCCTACTCTTCTCTGCTGAATACGACATATGGAAGCAAATTTTAATAGCAGAGAGTCTAAAGCTTTCTTAGTTAACTGATCATAGACTGCAGAAAGCCTGCCGTCGAAGAAAACTCTCCGGAGACCGGAGCGACTCTGAGAGAGTTTTTCACCTTACTATCTACACGCGTGGATGTAGCCAGGACCGCGTCACGTCTAACCAGCTCCATATTGTCACTAAAGGACGGAGTTTTACGTGAGGCCCTTGAAAGAACTCTTATTAAAGAGATTGTGCATCCTAGAATTCTTTTTCCTTGTGACGTAATGATAACGTTCTGGTAAGGTGATCTGCATACGATGATGCATCTAAGCTGACCCTGCTAGATGATATTGTTATTTCCAACATCGTGGTTGGAATTGACATAGACGACAGTAAAAAACAATACCAGGTCCTGACCTGGTCGTCTAGACGCAGAGAACTCTCAGAATGCTCTGTCCTGCCGTTTCAAAATATTCGTTGAATTGATGAAAGGCAGATGGAGAACATATTGCCGATAAGAAACCTGACCTGCCCATTTAGGTAGCAAGTTACGTAAAATAGCGTCATTCAACAGATCAATGTCCGCAAGACATATCTGGACTATGTCGGAAACTGAGGAATGATGACCCTAAACCGATTAAGAATTCTGTGTCCAGTGGCGTGATCAGTCTCCCATCTGGAAACGCAGCATTTTTTGGTCCGGAGGAACGTCAGATGACAATGCCGGATGCACTTTACGGCAATTATGTTGTTCCGAAAAGGGAAAGTTAAAAAATTTATAGTAATTTCTATATTTTTTATACTTACCAATGACCCAGACATAGCTGGTGCTAACTCTTAAAATATAGGGCCAAACACAAATTTTGCCCCCCAATCCCCAAAATTTGCATCTAAAACCAAAGAAAACATGTCCTGAAAGGCCCTCCACACTTCGCCTCTACTGCGCATGTGCAGTGTCAAGGACGTTCCAAAATTGGCGCCATTAATCATTCTAATAACCAGTGCCTGGTAAGCACTATGTACTCAGTGGGGAGGCAAGAGTTCCCAACTCCTGGGAGG
Source organism: Pictodentalium vernedei (assembly GCA_031216915.1). Taxonomy (NCBI): domain Eukaryota; kingdom Metazoa; phylum Mollusca; class Scaphopoda; order Dentaliida; family Dentaliidae; genus Pictodentalium; species Pictodentalium vernedei. The sequence continues at coordinate 330,464,293 of CM062289.1, read as the reverse complement.
GCCATCCCCGTCTGGGTCATTGGTAAGTATAAAAAATATAGAAATTACTATAAATTTTTTAACATTTTTATACTGTACCAATGACCCAGACATAGCTGAATAGTAAAAAGGCTGGAGGGCCCAGGACATAGAGCAAAATGGAATACGCTCAATAATATAAAATAGAGTCATCCCTTGTAGGGAAAAAGAAGTAATAGGCCTTACATGTATCTTTCTTATTTATGATAAATTAGAAAGATACAACACCTTCCAAAATTGAGCTTCATACATCCATGTACTCTATTAATATCCAATATAATCCTTATACTAATAATTTTTAAAGTAAGCCAATAAATAAAGTAAGTCTAGAGAATAGAGACTCTTATACTCCTAAAAGTGTCTGAGGATTGCATAATCATGTCCGTTGACATATGCAATATTCAAAAGCTATACTTTAAAAACTAAGACTTGAATGAATTTTAAAAACATAAACTTCTCACTAAATAACCATCCCAATAACAGCTCAGAATTACTAACTCCGGAGGAGGTATCCCCTTGTTTTCATAGTAAAACAGGTGACCCAAGGGAACACCCTCCCCCCCCCCCCCCCCCTTTTCTTGCCCTGGGTCAAATAGCCCAGAGCGAAGAGGGCAGCAGAACGGAGACACTGCCAAAACAGACAGCCTACCTAGCTATAGTAGCAACTGTTAAGTGAATGACATTCTGAGCAGTAGATAATAGACCTAACAATAGAGGCCTCCAGAAATGGACTCGATATTTCTGAGATAAAAATTCATGAATGTGGATGGCTGAGCGCAATGAGCAGCCTTCAAAAATCTATAATAGCGACACTATTAATGTAAGCCCAAGATGTAGAAGAACTCTTACTTCATGAGCCGAAATCTTAAGCACAACTGCTAAGTCAATGATATACCATAAGCAGTACCGATAGTTAATAGAATCCATTAACAATAGAATGGAGCGTAACGTCCTTCTACTAGTCATCAAAGACAGAAGAAGCTTACGCCCATAGTAATAAACAGATATCTGTTTATAAATACATAAACTCTACCCGGAAAGAGTAAAGGCCTATGCCCGTACGAAGACGGAAGGACCTTAATAACAATAGGTTCCGGATATTAGGAGCCTAACTCTTATGCAAAAATCCAACCTAAATAGTAACGGAAGTAGTGATTCCGAAACTACAAAAGTGAAAATCATCCATCGATAGTGCATGAAACTCACTGACTCTTCAGTAAAAGAGAAACCAACAGAATTACTGTCTAAAAGGTCAGAATTTGAAAACTACTGTTTCCAGAGGCTCAAATGATTACTTAGCTAAATAAGAACCGAAGTTAAATTCCATATAGGAATTTAATCTAAAGATTCTAAGTCTATTTATCAAAAAGTTACTAACTGACTTAGATAAAGAGACATAAGACTCAATTGTAAACTATCCTAGAGTGCATAGGTATGAGGTAACATAAACCTATAACCTTAATAATAACAGGCTGCAGTAGATCTTGTGAAACAAGTATACTAAAAAGTTAAAAAATTTATAGTAATTTCTATATTTTTTATACTTACCAATGACCCAGACATAGCTGGTGCTAACTCTTAAAATATAGGGCCAAACACAAATTTTGCCCCCCAATCCCCAAAATTTGCATCTAAAATCAAAGAAAACATGTCCTGAAAGGCCCTCCACACTTCGCCTCTACTGCGCATGCGCAGTGTCAAGGACGTTCCGAAATTGGCGCCATTAATCATCCTAAAAACCAGTGCCTGGTAAGCGCTATGTACTCAGCGGGGAGGCAAGAGTTCCCAACTCCTGGGAGGGCCATCCCCGTCTGGGTCATTGGTAAGTATAAAAAATATAGAAATTACTATAAATTTTTTAACATTTTTATACTGTACCAATGACCCAGACATAGCTGAATAGTAAAAAGGCTGGAGGGCCCAGGACATAGAGCAAAATGGAATACGCTCAATAATATAAAATAGGATCATCCCCTGTAGGGAAAAAGAAGTAATAGGCCTTACATGTATCTTTCTTATTTATGATAAATTAGAAAGATACAACACCTTCCAAAATTGAGCTTCATACATCCATGTACTCTATAATATCCAATATAATCCTTATACTAATAATTTTTAAAGTAAGCCAATAAATAAAGTAAGTCTAGAGAATAGAGACTCTTATACTCCTAAAAGTGTCTGAGGATTGCATAATCATGTCCGTTGACATATGCAATAATCAAAAGCTATACTTTAAAAACTAAGACTTGAATGAATTTTAAAAACCTAAACTTTTCACTAAACAACCATCCCAATAACAGCTCAGAATTACTAACTCCGGAGGAGGTATCCCCTTGTTTTCATAGTAAAACAGGTGACCCAAGGGAACACCCTCCCCCTCCCCCTTTTTCTTGCCCTGGGTCAAATAGCCCAGAGCGAAGAGGGCAGCAGAACGGAGACACTGCCGAAACAGACAGCCTCCCTAGCTATAGTAGCAACTGTTAAGTGAATGACATTCTGAGCAGTAGATAATAGACCTAACAATAGAGGCCTCCAGAAATGGACTCGATATTTCTGAGATAAAAATTCATGAATGTGGATGGCTGAGCGCAATGAGCGGCCTTCAAAAATCTATAATAGCGACACTATTAACGTAAGCCCAAGATGTAGAAGAACTCTTACTTCATGAGCCGAAATCTTAAGCACAACTGCTAAGTCAATGATATACCATAAGCAGTACCGAGAGTTAATAGAATCCATTAACAATAGAATGGAGCGTAACGTCCTTCTACTAGGCATCAAAGACAGAAGAAGCTTACGCCCATAGTAATAAACAGATATCTGTTTATAAATACATAAACTCTACCCAGAAAGAGTAAAGGCCTATGCCCGTACGAAGACGGAAGGACCTTAAAAACAATAGGTTCCGGATATTAGGAGCCTAACTCTTATGCAAAAATCCAACAAAATAGTAACGGAAGTAGTGATTCCGAAACTACAAAAGTGAAAATCATCCATCGATAGTGCATGAAACTCACTCACTCTACAGTAAAAGAGAAACCAACAGAATTACTGTCTAAAAGGTCAGAATTTGAAAACTACTGTTTCCAGAGGCTCAAATAATTACTTAACTAAATAAGAACCGAAGTTAAAATCCATATAGGAATTTAATCTAAAGATTCTAAGTCTATTATCAAAAAGTTACTAACTGACTTAGATAAAGAGACATAAGACTCCATTGTAAACTATCGTTGAGTGCATAGGTATGAGGTAACATAAACCTATAACCTTAATAATAACAGGCTGCAGTAGATCTTGTGAAACAAGTATACTAAAAAATTGCAATGAGTAGTATGGAGGGAACAACAATATGAACATAATGATCCCTACACCAATGACGGAAAAGCCTCCACTTTAGCCGCATAGAATAGCGAAGAAGAGGATCTCCTATAGTAAGAAATCGCGTCCAAAGCTCGTCCAGTACAATGCTTACAATGCAATACGGACCACACAACGGAATACATGAAGGTTGCGACCTTGCGGGTTGTGATAAAGATGACACGATTTACCCAGTGAAAAAAGATCCTCACATTGAGGAAGATTTCACGTTAAAACCCACAGTAGACAAGAGAGTAAATTACCCATGATCTCTGTGAAGATAGAGATGCTATCAACAGAAATGTATTGTGGTTGTTTATCTTAGCAATACCTGCTGAAACAACAGCGCCGAAGGATACGCGTATCCTATCATTCCGTCCTATAGATCAATAGAGCGTTAACAACATTAGCTCAGAGATCTGGACAAGCCAACACATACGTCTGCAATTTATTAGCAAGCTGTGTCGTAAATAAATCATCATTGGGCGCTCCCATAGATAGCAAATCTGATTGAATACTTGTTTGTTGAGAGTCCATTCTGACAGCAACAAACGACCCGTAAGTGAACGGGAGTCCGGTAAAACAATCAGACGACCCGGAATATGACGGACCAAAACAGAACTTGGTGTACTATAACCAACAGACGGATTCTTTCCATTAAATTGAATAACGGAAACGAAAGAGTGCCTCCCTGGTTCCGGAGATACGCCACTACTGTCGAATTAAAGGACAGGATTTGGGCATGCGTTTCTGAATAATGTTCATGCAATGACATAAAGCAAGCCTAAAAAACATTATTCCGCGGAAGAAAATTGGTTGCTAAGAGACTGCGGAACCCAAAGACCCTGGCACTTCGAATCCGTTGGGATCAGTATTATATCCCAATCTGTTTGACTGGCAACCGTCATAACAGCCACACTCGGGTCCGGCAACTGCGGTGGCACTCTCTGAGTCAACCACCGAATGTTTGCCCCAGTCTGAATCTCTTGTAACACTAGATAGACAAGAGAACGTGTAAATCGAGCAATTCATGGATTGCCGAAAAGTTGCCGTCGAAGAGAAGCTCCTCCGAGAACGAAGCGACTCTGAGAGAGTTCTTAACCTTACTATCCACGCGTGTGGATGTAGCTAGGGCTGCGTCACGTCTAACCAACTCCAATCAGCCACTGAAGGGCGGAGTTATACGTGAACAAACTACTGCCCTCAAAAGAAATTACATTGAGAATAATATCCCGTAAATCTTTTCTTGAAGACGTAATGATAACGCCTCAGTAAGGCGGATTACGTATGATAAAGCGTCTAAGTTAAGTCTACTATACATCATGTCGTTTCCAACATTGAAGTTGGAAAAGACATAAACGGCGAAAAAGAATATTTCCAGTCTTTAACCACACCGTCTAGACGCATATGAACTCTCGGTATGCCCTGCTCTGCCAAAATAAACTACTCGTATAAATGATAAAACGGCAGAAATGAGCAACGCGGACAAGAAACTAAACTATCATGCTTGGTAGCAGGCTTGTATGTATATATAGCATCGAAAAATAAAACACATGACATTATTGGACTGCGTCGGTAAGTCAGGGACAATGTCCCTGAACCGATCGAAAAATCCAAGTCCAATGACGCTATAAGTCTCTTATCCAAGATCGCAGCAATGAAGTCCGAAATAACAATCACTGGAAGATAATGCCAGAAGATATGAAAGGCAGCTTCCGATACTACGAAAGGGAAAACTCGAAATCTTTCGAATCCCTTTCGCCATCCTGTCGGACCCTATAAAGCGTTCGGTCGTCCGTACCTGATGCAACCGCGGACCGCACCGACCCAGCACCGTCGGATAATTCCTGATTCGACCAAGAAACTGTCAATTGCTGGGATGCTGCGAAACAACTGTGCTAACTCGGATAGCACGTCCGTCACTGAGGCCTGAGGAGAAGCGGTCCTACAATGTATTGCCGCTGGAAGCTCCGTGATCGTTACCCCGTGCATACTACCAATATGCGAGCGAACGGAGTGTATAGGCCTCGTGTCCCTTGGCTACCGGATGGCGCGACCTATTCGCCGTGGAATCACTGAATGACGAAACTGATCGGATACTCGAGGTCACGTAGCCAATGTGCGGTCGTGTGCCCTGCTGTGAGGATGAGGAAGCATTAAGGACAGTCTCTCGGACTGTCAATATAACGGAGCGTCCCGACCGACAGACATATGCTCCGAATGTAAAATATCTGAACCACAACATGCGGTCCCCTATGTTGTTGGACGAGAGAGGGACCTCTCTCGCTCACAGCCCGGACGGACCTGGACAAGCCAGGAACCGGACTAACAGGCTTCCTCCGATCGGTCCTCAATCTGCCGTCAGTGGGTGAGTACTAAAGTAATTAAAGTGCTCGCATCACCCAAATCTCCTTCCTAGACCGCAACGGACGAACCCGGCAGCCGAACCATTCGATGAATGTACGCTACACCGGGTGAGCTAGCGAATGTCACTCCGTAGGCGATAGACATATTCCATGAGCACTTATTGCCGCTAGCTCTTCATTAACTATGACGACAGAGGCACACTTTTGAAAGACATCTTCGTAACTTTGCGAACAAGAAACCAGAAATGCTTGATTATAGCAAGCATAAAATAATAATATATATAATAGCGTCGTTCAATAATTCGAAAGTTTGTGTGACATTATTGGACTATGTCGGAACTGAGGGACGATGTCCTTGAACCAAACCAAAAATTTCTAAGTCCACCGACGCTATCAGTTTCTTATCCGGCATCACAGCATTCTGGTCCGACGAAAGAAGCTGTAGAAGACCAAGTCAGATGACATACACAACAGCATATGTTGTTCCGAAAGGAAAGCTCGAAATCCTCCAAATCCCTTTCGGTATCCCGTCGGACCGGATGAAATTTTCGGACGTCCGTACCCGCTTCCGCGGAGCGTCCCAACCCAGCATCGTCGGATAAAAAATATGCGACAGATTCAGTTGATGCTGGGATGCTGCGATAAACTGTGCTATTTAGGAAAGCACGTCCGTTCCCGAGGCCTGTGCAGTAGCGGTCTTACGATGCATTGCCGCCGGAAGCTCCGTGTACGTTGACTCCCGCACACTTCCTATGCGAACGTCCGGAGTCTGCAGGCCTCATGTCCCTGGCTACCGGATGGTGTGACCTGGTCGCCGATGAATCTCTGACTGGCGAAGCTGACTGGATATCCGTGGTCACGTAGCCAAGAGCGGTCGTGTGCGCAACTATGAGAATGAGGAAGCCTTATTGACAGTCTACTCCGGACTGACTATATGCCGGAGCGTTCTGAGCGACGGACGTATGCTCCGAATGCGAAACATTTTGTACCACAACATCTGGGGCCAGATGTTGTTGAACAAGAGAGGGGCCTCTCTCGCTTGCCGTCCGGATGGACCGGAACGAGCTATGAACCGGACTAAAAGGCTTCCTCCGTTCTCCCTCCGATCCGCCGTCACTGGGTGTGCATTAGGTTGATTTATAGTGCTCGCATCACCCCAAAATTCCTTCTAGACTGCAACGGACGAACCCGGCTGCCGAATCATTCGGTGAATGGACGCTACACCGGGCGAGCTAGCGGACGTCAAAGGCCGTCGAACCTACTAGGGTCCTCTTAGGCAATTGGCGTATTTACATGAGCACTTTTCCGCTAGCCCTTCATTAATTGTGACGACGGAGGCACACTGTTGGAAGACATCACAGATACATCACCCTAATCTTGATCGTCTGAAATAGAAATTGATAAAGTAGAGTGACCCTGCGGGGAAAGGACCGGAGTGTCCAATTCCCCAATAACATACCGTGACATACGCTTCCCATATTGTCATCGAAATCATACGATACAGAACAGGAGTTAATGCGAGTACACTGACCACATATAGAATGATTATAAAGTCAGAGGAAGACTTCCTCTTATTACAAATGATCAATATCCTTTCAATGTGAAAAGAAAACAAGTCCTGGTACTCGCACTAACCCCTGGCAATCAAAATACATAATAATAATATGATCCATTAATATAGAAAAAATAATTGAAATCAAAATATTTTGAAAAAATATTTTTTTAGAACAGCCCAAGTTTCTGAAAAGTAACGTTGAGCCCCAATGGATCCCAAGCCTAAGTGTGGACAAAAATTTTAAAAATATTTTAAACAATTTATTCAACACTTACGAACAATAATAATGTATCTAGTTATGATTAAAATAACATCAAGATATTATATTCCAGAAATCCCCCCCCTCACACAGAGGGCTGTTGTAAATGTAAACAATCAGTGTAAAAACACTAAAATAAGACTCCAGGCACCCAGGCCCGAAATCAGTTACCAAAAACACACTATCTGATGCAAAACAGAGACTTCCAGGGAAGAAACTGCAGAACATCAGATGGTAGATGCAGAAGACAACGCCTAACCACCCGTAGGAGAAGACGTAAACATGGGGAAAAGAACAGAATTCATTCTGTTATTCAGCTAAAACTCCCAAGAAAATTTAGTAATAATAATTACAAAAACTATGCCAAAAGCATGGGAGAATAGCAAGGGGGGACTTAAAGGACAGGGAGAGAGGAAAACACTTAAAAAAAGGTGTAACTAAATAATCAGAATGACAACAAAATGGCTGCTGCCTCGAAAATAGGTAACTTAACATAATTTCATTAAAAAATTTTAAGTTACAGCCCTGATAATATTCTGTCACACATTTTTTCCTCTCCTCCTTCTCTATCCTCCTTAGAATCACCATTTCACTAATATTGATGTGTCTGGCATCATTTAAACTGAGATTTACAAGCACAAAGATCAGTCAGATGTTAACTGATGAAGGGCCAAACTTAGAATGATTAATGGCGCCAATTTCGGAACGTCCTTGACACTGCGCATGCGCAGTAGAGGCGAAGTGTGGAGGGCCTTTCAGGACATGTTTTCTTTGGTTTTAGATGCAAATTTTGGGGATTGGGGGTGTTTGGCCCTATATTTTAAGAGTTAGCACCAGCTATGTCTGGGTCATTGGTACAGTATAAAAATATACAAATCATCCGTATCCCTTTCTCCATCCTGTCGGACCACTTGTTATTCTTGGTCGTCCGTGTCTGAACCTGCAGCGGAACGTACCAACCCAGCTTCCTCAGATAATTCCTGATCCGACAGAGTTACTGTCGGTTGCTGGGATGCTGCGATAATTGTACTATCTGCGATAGCATGTCCGTAACAGAGGCCTGTGGAGCTGCGGTCTTATAGGATTTAGCCGCTGGAAGCTCCTTGGACATTCACTCTTGCATACATCTAATATGTGAACGTCCAGAGTATGAAAGCCTCGTACCCTTGGCTACCGGATGACGTGACCTGGTCGCCGTAGAATCCCTGGTCGGCGATGTTTGTTGAATATCACAGGTCACGTAGCCAAGGTGTGGTCGCGAGTGCTGCCGTGAGGATGAGGAAACCGAAAGAGCAGTCTCTCCTGACTGTCTATATAACGGAGCGTCCCGAACGGTGGACGTATGCTCTGACTGAGCAATGTTTTGTACCACAACATCTGGGCCCAGATGTTGTAATACAAGAGAGGAACCTCTCTCGCTCACAGCCCGATGGACCTGGAAGAGCTAGGAACCGGACTAATAGGCTTCCTCTGTACCATCCTCGTATCCGTCGTCACTGGATGTGCACATTGTATTTTATAGTGTTCGCATCACCCAAATCTCCTTCCTGGACCGCAACGGCCGAACGCAAGTGCTGAGCCATTCGGTGAATGGTCGCGACACTGGGCGAGCTAGCGGACGCAAACGCTGTCGATACTACTTGAGACCTCTTAGGCAATTGACGTATCTGTATGAGCACTTTACCGCTAGCTCTTCATTTGACTGTGACAACGGAAGCACACTTACAAGACTTCACGGTAACAATACGTAGTTCATGTTACCCTATGAGACCTGTGGAGCCGCGGTTCTACGTGAAATATCTGCTGGCAGCTCCCGGGACGTTCATTCCTGCATTTATATAATATGCGAACGTCCCAACTGGAAAGGTCTCGTATCCTTGGCTAGCAAGAGTGACCTGGTCGACGTGTATTCCTTGGTCGGCAAAGCAGGAGCACCAGGGACGTTCAATCCTGCATTTATATAATATGCTAACGTCCCCCGTAAATCTGTAGTCACATAGCCAAGTTGTGGTGATGTGTGTTGACGAGGATGAGGAAGCCAATATAGCAGCCGCGTCGGACTGTCATGCGACGGAGCGTCCGAGCAGGAGGAATGGACGTAAGCTCCGACTAAGCGAACAACATACAACATCGCGGCACAGATGTTGATGCAAGAGAGAGGGGGCCTCTCTCGCTCACGGTCCGGGGACCTGGACGAGCTAGCTACCAGACGGACAGGCTTCCTCTGTACTATCCTCGGATCCATCGTTGCTGGGTGTGCACATCTGAAGTTTTATAGTGCTCGCATCACCCAATCTGCTTCCTTGGACCGCAACGGACTAACCCGGGTGCTGTACCATTCTCTCCTGTGAATGGACGCGACACCGGGCGGACTAGCAGGCGACAATGCCTTCGATAGAACTAGCTAAGTCCCAGCAATTGTCGTAATACCTTGAGCACTTCCCGCTAGCCCTACTATTGCAATGATGGAGACACACTTATTGAAGACATCACGGAAACATCACTCTGAATTCTGAAAAAGAAAATGATAGAATATAGTGACCCTACAGAGAGAGGACCATAATGGACCCCTCACCGCTAATAAAATACCGTGACACCCGTCTCCAACGATGTCATATCAATCAACACACACAGAGCAAGAATTAATGCGACTACACAGACTATAAGAAACACAATGAACTTGTGAATTAGAGGAAGATATCCTCGCATTACGAATGAAGAATATTTTTTGCAACCAGAAAAAATATACACCGTCATATTACTCACACTAACTCTTGAAATAAATATACATATATGCCTAAGGATCCCAAAAAAGCCTAAGTGTGGACAAAATTTTTTAATGATTTTGAAAAATTAATGTAACACTTACGGATAATATTAATGTATCTAGCTATGAACTAAATTAAGCAGAAGACAAGTAATCACTGTCAGAAGTAACAGTTGTCAACATAAGCAAAAGTGTCAACAAACCGGAAACATGACTCCAGGCACTGAAACAAACAAAGCCCGAAATCAGTTACCAATTTAAACACTATCTGATGCAAAACAGAGGCTTCCAGAGAAGAAACTGTAGAACATCAGATGGTAGATGCAGACCAAAACGCCTAAACACCCCTGGGGTGAGGACGTAAACATGGGGAAAAAACAGAAAATAATTCTGTTACCAAGCCAAAAACTCCCAAGAAATTTTAGTAATAAACATTACAAAACATAAGCCAAAAGCATGGGAGAATAACTAGGGGGAAATAAAGGAAAGGGAGAGAGGAAACACTGATTAAACAATGGAATATTCATAGCAAGAATAACCACAACAAGGTCATGCCTCGAAAATAGGTAACATGAATAATTTCGGAAAATAATTATAAGTTACAGCCCTGAACATTTGTTTCCACTGTTTTTTCCTCTCCACCTGCTATTTCCATCATATATCCACCATTTCTCTCATAATTATGCATCTGGCATCATTTAAACTGAGATTTACAAGCACAAATATCAGTCAGTTGTAACTGAATTGAGGGTCAAACAAAGAATGATTTTTGGCGGCAATTTCGAGACCTCCTTGACACTACGCATGCGCAGTGGGGTAAAAGTATGGAGGACCATATAGGACATGTAATTTTCAGTTTTAGATGCAAATTTGGGGGATTGGGGGGTAAAATTTGCGTTTGGCCCTTAATATTTTAGAGTTAGCACCAGCTAAGTCTGGATCATTGGTACAGTATAAAAATAAGTCTGTTGCCGTATCTCTGTAGAATGTCGTCCAAGTAAGCAGACATTACCGCAAAAGAATGAGCTTGGAAGTATGAAATTACCGAGTTCAATTTTCGAGTGAATGCCCAGGGAACCAGGTTCAGACCAAAGCACATTGCTCTGAACTGATACACCTTCCCTAGTAGGGCAAACCACAGTTATTTTTTGAATGCCAGATGTATCAGGACATGAAAGTATGCATCCTTTAGAACTATGCTTGTCGCATAGTCGTTCACTCGAATGCTTGCCCTTACCAACCGAACAGTCTCCATATAGAATTTTGGAGCCACAATAAGGTTGTTATCAAGCTCAAGTCTATTACTGGTCGGAACGAGCTGTCTGGCTATGGTATGAGGAACAGGTGACTGTAAAAACCTTGAGAATCCTGATTCTCGACGACCTCTGCTGCTTCCTTTGATAAGAGAGCCTGTACCTCCACTTGGAGAAACTCTCTTTTGCAAGGATCTGAAGATTTGTCCAATGCGGACAACCTGTTAGTGGGGTTTTCGCTCGGAATGATAGCCATAGGCCGTCCAAGACTACACTTCTCACCCACTGATCTTCCGTGACTGTTATCCAGTTTTTCGCGAAATTTGATAACCTTCCGCCAACTGCCCAGCAATAGAGGTCATAACCATCACCTGTATGACATGCGAGGCTTACGGGAGGAGAAACCACGTCCTCCCCACAAAGACCCTCGTCCCATCGGCCTAAGGGCATCTGACCGATAGTCCCAATCAGACCTACGCCCCTTTCCCGAGTCACTATACTGACAACCTCTAGAGTTATTATAACAGGGTTTCCTGAACCCTTGTGAGGAGTTCCTTTTGAAGTTTTTTGTTGGGAACGCCCTCCTTTATTCTTGTCTGCTGAAGCGGGTCGTTGACACGCCAACTTGAAAAGCAGAGCACTAGACGCTTTCTTAGTAGCCTGTACATTGACTAACGAAAGCTTGTCGTCGAAAATAGTATGTCCGGAGAGCGGGACGGGGCAACTCGGAAAGAGCTTTTCACCTTGACATCTATCAGTGATGACGCAAGGGCAGCATCACGTCTGAATTAACTCCAGATTAGCCACTGTCTGGGCAGAGTTATACGTGGTGTACATAATTGCCCTGGAAAGAACTCTAAGAGAGATACAAACAACCTCAAATTCCTTTCCATTGAGACGTTGCGCCATAGCTCTTGTAAGGTGATTTGTTTAAGAAATAGCGTCCAAATTCACTCTATTTGAAGAAATGGCTATCTCAATTGTGTCTCAGTGAATAGTGAATGATACAGGTAAGGATACCTCTAGATCCTCGGCCTGCTCATTCAAACACAGAGGAACTCTCCGAACATCTTCCTCGACCATTTTTAAATGAACGTGGTCCAAAAAACATTATGTTTATGGAAGATGAAGATAAGAAACTGCCTTCTTCCTCGCACTCAAGAGGTTAAATACGGTGTCGTCTATATGGTCGAAGGCCTGCGACACCTGCCTAGACTGAACCCGAAATGAAAGGGCTTCCTCCTTTGCCCGGATAAAGTCTGCATCCAACGATGCCAGCGGTTTCTCTTTTGTCATCGCAGCATTCTGATTCGACAGAACAAATTCAGGGTAGTATAGATAGATGATATCCATCGCAACATTGTGCTGTTCCGAAAGGGAAGGGTAATCCTCTTCTTTATCCCTTTCGCCATCCAAGAGAATCAGTTGCGAATCTTGGTCCATTGCATCTGCGTGAATAAACGACTAGACCGACCCAGCACCGTCTGACAGCTAAGGTTCTGAGTCTGAAGGAGGCTGCACCTGCACTTGCCACTTGCTGGGATGCTGCGATCAGCTGCGCAATTTGCGACAGCAAGTCTGTCATCAAGGCCTGAAGAGCAGCAGTCTTCCATTTCTTAGCCGCCTGCTGCTCCTGGAATGGTGTGCCAGAGATGGATCTCTTCTCTGAAAGTCCCGATGATCGAGGCCTCATCTCCCTAGCTACTGGATGGTCCGACTTCACGGGCAAAGAGTGGTTCCTTCTTCATGCAGCAGGCTGGATATCTGAAGTCGGGTAGCTAGGATGCAGTCGTGTGTGCTTAAATAACGTGGCAGAGGAAGCCGTGACTGAAGCCAACCCCGGCTGCAGACTAGACGGAGCATCTCGAGCGGCAGGCAGACATATGCTCCGCCTCATGCAAGTTTCCAACCAGAAAACTTCATTTTGGCTTGTGAAACATAGCGGAGGAAGCCTTGACTGAAGCTGACCCTGGCTGCAGACTGGAGGGCGGACATATGCTCCGGCTTGTGTATGTTTCTCATAACAATATCTGGCCCCAGAAGTTGCTAGATTAGAGAGGGGCCTCTCCCACTCGCAGTCTATTAGACCTCGCCGAGTACAAGAACTTGCTGATGTTCCTCCGTACTTCCTCCCTATTTCCGTCATTGCTGGGTGGGCTATTTATATTAAAGTGCTCGCTCTACCCACATCTACACCTCCTTTGACCACAATGGACTTACCCAGCGTCATGGCACACACAGACGAAGTACCGCTTCACTGGTCGAGCTAGCTGCTTGCAAGAGATTAAAACCCTTAACAAAAGGCCCTAACTCTTGCAATAATGAGTACTGCAGCTAGCTCTATATGCTCCACGATGAGCGACCACTGTAGCACACTTGGATGGGTGTCAGAATATAATCACCATGTTCATGTTCCTCTGAAATAGAAACTGACAAAATGAATTATAACGCGGTTAGAGGCCTTGCCTCAGAACCTCACTGCCAACAACGTACCGTGACACACGACTCCAACATCAGTCATCCCAGTGCAACACAAGAATTACAACAGTCTGCAGGAGTGCATCGACTTAAGTCGATATCAGTCCTCCAAATTCCACAACAAAATTTCTATATAATTAACATACATGAATAATAGCAATCAAAATTAAATTCAAAATATTTTTTGGAAATAAAAAAATTTTGAAAAAAAACGCTTAAGTTCCCAAAGGGAACATTAAGAGCCCAAAGGCATCCCGATAAATATGGACAAAATCCAAAATTTTTTGAGCTACACTACCGGTATAATAATCCATGTATCCAACAGTAATTCTACAGTAATAGAATATAAAAAACTACCTATGTATGAGGACATTGTCAATGTAAACAATGACAATGTAAACAAGACATTTGGAACACAAAAGGCCCAAAGTCAGAACCAATTTAAATGCTACCAGATGCAAAGCAAGATCCTCATATGAAGAAAAGATGATACATCGGATAGAAGATGCAAGACTAAATGACCTAACATCCCTAGGGTGAGGACGTAACCATGGGAAAAAAACAGAAAAATATTCTGTAATACATGTTTAACTCCCAAGAAATTTAATAAAAAATTTCAATAAAAAATAGCCAAAAAGCATAAGAGTTTAACAGGAAGGGTTCATGGAAGGATAGGGAAGGAATACTTAACAGTGGAATAATCATTACAAAAATGATGACGTCAGGCATATGACCCGAAATTGGGAAACATAAAATAATTTCATAAATATTTTAAAGTTACAGCCCTGAACGTCTAAAACCACCACTGAACACTTCCTTCATCCAATAACAGCCTTGTATCCACCAATTCTTGCATTGATTTGTATCTGGATTCCTCAAAAAAGGAGATTTTAAAGCACAGATGTCAGTTCATTGTTGCTGACTTTAGGGCCAGAAAAAGAATGATATTTGCGCCAATTCCGGTCACTTCCTGATGGCTAAGCATGCGCAGATAGTAAATGAATGGAGGACCAGATAGGACTTAATTTTCGGTTTTGCAAGCAAATTTTGGGGATTGGGTCAAAATTTGTGTTTGGCCCTTGATAACTATGAGTTAGCACCAGCTAGTCTGGGCCATTGGGTTCTAGTATAAAAATATGGAAGTTTCTTTTTGACATAGTGTTTGCTGCATGTTATAAGGTAAATACAGTTATGAGCAAGCCTGGAAATAATGCAAACTGTCATTTACAGAATGAGGTGCTGGGGGGGGGGGGGGGGGGTGATTTGCTGACACTAACCACACAGGAGGCCAATTTACCCTCTGGGTACCTCTTCCTGTTTAGGCTTGAGACCTTGATTCAGACTGAGGTTCACAGAGGGTAATTTTAGTGAGGTTCACAGAGGGTAATTTTAGTGATCAAATTACACTGTAATTTTCACCCTCTGTGAACCTCATTCTGCAGATGACAGTCTGCTTATTTTCAGGCTTGATTGTGAGTCATGCAATTTGTTTTGGGGGCCCTTGAATCATTTTTGTTGTTGTAGAGCTAGTAAACCAGATTCCTTCTGGTAATTGTTTGCGAATCTACACCCAATGTCTACCCGCTGACATGGGGTATATATATAGAAGCCACACTGCAAAACCATAAGCCTCCTTCGAAGTTCAAATCGAGCAAAATCGTTTAGGCAGTCAGTATAAGGGATATTCACCAGTGGAACCCTCTCGCACTTTCGAGCGACTCTATAGTTACTATAACCTAACCATTAAAGGCCTGGATATTTTGATACAGTTTTCCTACACTTTGGCAGCCAAGGCTTAGCTAAAAACAAATGCCAAGGTACTTGGAATGTAATTAGCAAATTTACCCAGAGTCTGTATGTCAGGCCTCAAAATTCCCCTTCCCCAAATACAGTACAGCTGCCATTATAATTATTTATTTACTTATTGGTGTTTAAGGTCACATACTTATGCACAATGGCTAATCATGACCATGACAGTTTTACGGGTGGAGTAAGCTGGAGTAAGCTGGAGTACTCGGAGAGAACCACCGAGCAGCGACAAGCAGCTGCCAGCTCCCCAACGTCAACTCCGCACTGCAGCACAGGCAGGGTTAGATTGGTTGAAGACATGCACACCATCGATGTGCAGTGCACCTTAGTATCCAGCGTCAGCGTGCCCCCATGTGGACAATAGGGGTTAAGTGCCTTGCCCAAGGACACAACGCGGGAGTCCAAATCGATTAGAGACTGGCAGTTGTGATTTTTTCACTTCGGTTTTTTGGGGAGTGAAGACCCGGGTTTCGGTTTCGGTTTTTTTCTACTTTATGCATTCTCAACTAATTTTGGGAATTTGGAAGTGGAGAACCAGTGAACTCATGTTCAAGTATGAAGTGATAGTCTAAGAATGTTTTTTCCAGGTGAACTTGAATTCATTCAGGTTGTTCATAATTCAAAATTGTTATTGCAGGGTATCAGAAAATCAAGTTTAAGCACCTTTAGGCCTCTGACCATGATTTTTAAGGACTGTTAAATGCTTGATGAGATTCGGAGACAGGAAAATTTTAACACTGTCACCAATGCAAATCATTTACAGTACTGTAACCATTACTTCATAGGTGTCTATCAGGGGTCAGCCTGGCAGTTGATTTTAGCGGGAAGTGACTTCTCCCTCCAGAGACTTTAGGGAGAAGTCAGGGGCCAGGAGGGAGAAGTCAGTGGACATGAGAGAGAAAACAGAAAAAAACATAAAATGTATATGACATTGTTACAAAATAAATGTGCATAGAGGACACAATTGTGGAGAAAAAAATAAATAAAAGTTATACAAACATACATACACACGCATAACTAAGTCATGTAGGTTAAAATCCTCCCCCTCCCCAACTAAAAATTACATCGTTCATGCTTTCTGAATACCCTAACTCTTCCCTAACAGGGATGACTAGGGTTACCATGCAGTTAAAATTGTATTTGCCTCAATGCAGAAGATTTGAAATTTAGCATCACCCATTGTGAGAGTGTTCTTCTCTGAAATAGAAGGTATATTCTTTTGGAAAAAATATGTAAAGTATTAAAAATAAATTTCAAGTTCACATTAGAAGCTGGGTCATTCATGGTTTCTGAATGTCCTAATTGAATTGAAAGACGTAGTTAAAAAAGTTTTCAACATCTTTCGTAAATTAAGCGTCATTAACAATTTTAGTTAATTTATTTCTAAGGTAAATAACAAAATATTTCAGTTGTCTCCCTTACCTGCTGCGCTGCGTGATAATACTCTTCAGAAAAATGACAATTTCTGCCAACCATCTAACACTGACATGTGCGATTGGTGCTATGAGGCCTCCCATTCTTATCCATCCTAATATGTGTGATTTCTATCGGAGCCTTATCACATTTAACCCATTTCCAACACAAGTTTTCAAAGAAAAACTTTCACATTGCGGGGCGAATTTCAATGCAACCAATTTTTCTGTGGAACAGAGCGTAACCGTTAGAAATTTCGACGTTTTTATGGATGAAACTGTCTCCTGCACAATTTTTTGGTTTTGAAATGGTGGTGAAATTTAATAAATTCCAATTAACTCGATGCGTGTCTTGTGTGATTCATTGTTTTTGCTGACACTTTTGTTTTTAAATAGCACTTCGATCAGAGCGTATACAAAACGTATCTCCATGTGCTTAAATTGTGCTTTTAATGAATATATGCATGCAATGTATGTATGTCCCACGCAGGGACAAAATTTTGATTTCGGGTCATTTCGATTATCGTACATGGGACTCGGATCTTCAGTCACCATTTTAACTCAAGAAAACTTGTAACTCTCACATGGTGCACGCGGTTGGTTACCAGGTTCTACTTTCGTTTCTGTAATTAGATATCCGTTCATGGCGCTTGCTGCATTAGAATTCATTCACAATTTTTTTGAGAAAATTTTTTCGTTCTGAGTGCCGAAATGGTTAAGGATATAACAATGACTGTCATTCTAGCAAAGGGATATAAACCTTATAATGAAGTGGAAATGTGTGTGGATTATTTTCCCTACAGGAGTTTGTGTTCTGTTTGTAACATACAGGGGAAATCTCAACACAAAAGATTTCAGTTGATTTTTGTCACACTACATTGAAGACTGACATCGTGAGTGGACATATTTTATAATTATAATCAAATTTTATTCATTTACTTACTAAGCTTTTGTCATGTATAATCCATTTTATCCTACAGGCTAAAGCATTAATCTATATTCACAGGGGTAGTAATCTTAAAAAATTGACATTAAAAATTACTTCTGAGTGGTATGTTTGGTATTATTTGGAGGCATGGTCTATAAAAAAAATTTATTGTTTCTCAGGCAATTTGTCCTAAATTTTATGATGAGGGAGGGGAGCTTTTTTTTGTTTATTCACAAAACAGTTATGAAAATAGTTGCAATCAGAAATTTACCTACTTACACTGTATTACAGCAAAACAAATTTCCCGTAATGTAGTTGAAAATTTAACCAACCATATCTTGTTTGAAAAAGCTCTTAGAGCTCTGTCAAACAAGGTATAGTTGGTTAAATATTTGTTCTACAAGTGCAAAATACTGTCATAGAAGAGATTTCCAGGTGAAAAAACAAGACAATGCAATTATTTTTGTAACAGGTGCACACTTCCGGACAATCCCCTGAAGTGCATGAATATGTAACAAAGTAAACAGTCAACTATTTTTTTGACTGGGACCGCCATTCGAGCGCACCCATTTAATCTTTTAGTAAAGTACTCTCTGCGACCAGAAGAGCTAATTTTGCGAATTGGAATGCATCCGTAAATAGTCTGTCATACTATAGTGATACAGAATGGGATTCCACACTGGATTTTCCGGGGAAAAGGAAAAGATCGTCATGATACAGAATGGGATTCCACACTGGATTTTCCGGGGAAAAGGAAAAGATCGTCAAGCAGTAGTGATATTTAGTGGCTAAATTACACAGTCATATAATAAATACCATTAATCTCAGTTTCAGCCTGTTTACAGAAGAATGAGAATGATAAGCTTTCTCCAAAGTTTTGAACTAGATTTCATCTTTGGAGACCAGAAAATAGGATTTTTCAATGTCAAATTTCAAAATGTTCTCCATCGGGTCATCCCTGTTTTGCACAAATTAGATTTAAAATTTTTTTGTTTGTTTATTTACTAGTTTTATTTTTTTTATTATCTACATTTTTATCTTCTGTGGGTCTTTTTGCAACTATAATACTTAAAAGAGCCAAGTACAGTGGAGCCCAGTTAATTGGATATCTCTTAATTGTATATCCCTGTTAATTGAATATAATTTTCAAACACAAAACCATTTGCCTTACCTTCAGTACAAATTTGATCTGTTAATTGCATATGGGTTGTAGAGTAAACTCCTGTTAATTATATATAAATTTTTGTAATATGTTGAAAACATTACTTTGGCACGCACCAAATTCCCCTTATTTATCAACCTTTTTGGCCTCACTACATCCAATACAGACATTTATTCTATTATATCTTGTTTGACAGAGCTCTATGAGCTCTGTCAAACAAGATATAATAGAATAAATGCTCAGTTTACCTCCAGAACACAGGAAACTGACCAAATCCCTGTTAATTGTATACTCCTGTTAATTGAATAATTTTCACTGGCAAAATCGATATTCAATTAAGAGGATTCTACTGTAATACTATATTAAAACTTCATACTTTGAGTGCAACAAGGTGTAATCTGCACTGCTTTAGCACTCAAAGTACAATACATGGTTAATTTCTTCTCATTTACAATCAGATTCCATTTGGCACCAAAAAAATTCATTTGGCAACGAACAAAAATTTCACTTGGCACAAGATAATTTCATGCCAACATGAACACTGACCAAAGGTATAATAAATGACTTGACATATGATTATGATATTTCTGGTTGAGTGCTATTGAGGCTATTAACTGGCTGTGTGCTAGAAGCCACTCTCATGGCTTTATTGAAAAATGCTGAAAACCACTTTAGGCTTTACACTGTTTATATTAGCTTGTTGTTTACTCGAGAGTAGAGAAAAATGTTTATAAAACAAGAGGCCCCACAGGGCCTGAAGTGCTCACCTTGAACAGAACACAATATAAACAGAGTACAAGAATGAATCTACATTAAGCAATCTATCTGCATAGGATACACTGTCAATCCTTGAGCCTTTCAGGAGTGACAAAAACTGACCAAGCATCATGCATTTTCTTCAGTTGATCATAATGTAAAAATGTAGAGTGCTATTGAGTCTATCAACTGGTTGTGTGCTAGCTGATAGACTGGCTATATGCTAGCTGAAGCCCCTTGATACAACCTGTGTGGATTAATCTTAGTTACATACCACTAGAATGTACTGAATACAAAATTTCTAATTCTTCAGCTATATGGCCAATTCTGGCTCCCATAGGGAGCCCAAATATTAACCCAGGCACCTGATTTGAACAAGGTTGAATCTGACCTTCCTAGAGATGTTGTATATCAAATATGAAAGCATTCTGACTGGTGGATCTGAAGAAGATTTTTAAAGAAATTTCCTCTTATTGTACTAAGTTAAATTTCAGGTTTCCATATGGAGCCCAACTATTAACCCAGGCCCTCCAATTGAACAAACTTGAATCTGACCCCCCTAGAGATGTTGTATACCAAATATAAAAGCATTCCGACTGGTGGATCTGAAGAAGATTTTTAAAGAAATTTCCTCATGTTGCACTAAGTTCAAATTTGGGCTACCACAGCAAGCTCAAATATATACCTGGGGACCAGATTTGAACAAACTTGAATCTGATCCCCCCCCTCCCCCCAAGATGTTGCATACTAAATATGAAAGCATTCTGACTGGTGGATCTGAAGAAGATTTTTTTTAAATTATTCCCCATTCTGCACCATAGGAAGCCCAAATATTAACCTAGGGACTTGGTTTGAACAATCTTGAATCTGACCCTCATAACAATAATGTATACCAAACATTAAAAGATTCTGACTGGTGGTTCTGAAGAAAATTATTAAAGAATATTCTCCATATTGCCATCAGTTGAAAATTTAGGCTCCTGTATTGAGCCCAAATTTGAACCAATTGGCTTCATTTAAGCAAATTTGTATCTGACCCCCCCCCCCCCCCCCCCCCCCCCCTGGATGCTGTATACCAAATATCAAAAGATTCTGACCATTGGTTTTTTAAAAAAAAAAATTGCAAATATGCTGACTCAGCATTTTTTCGATGCCCTCTGCAGAACAACCTGACATAACCGATGGTACTCTTTTTTTACCATTCAATTCTACTGGTCCTAAGGATGCTTCATACCAAATAACAGTTTGCTGTTCCATGTGGTTTGGGAAATACGGGCGTTTGAAAATATTTCTATTTTTAGCTCCTAGGGTTCCCATGGGGATGCAGGAAATTCTTTTTTTTGCATGAGTCAAGTACTTATGACTCAATAATACCACATACCGAATTTCGTTCAGAAATCAGAAATTTTGGGCGGGGCCAAAAATTTTACCCCACCAATTACAAAGCCAAATATTGCTTCACGAACTTTGTTTGAACAAACTTGATTCCACACCTCAAAAGGAAGCTCCATAACAAATATCAAGTCATTGTACCCACTAGTTCATGAGAAGATTTTAAAAATATTTTGAGCATTTTCCCCCCAACCCCTCCCTATGGGGCTGGGCATGTTGAGTTGAACAAAAATGCAATACCCCTTTGGGACCATCACTCACACAAACTTTCACTTGAATTGGCCCAGTGGTTTTGGAGAAGAAGACCAAAACATGGCATTGACGGAGTTGAATTGTTAGCGGCTTTTCGGGTTGATAGTTTCGGAAAACAATGTCCCGTCAAATCTGATCATGAATTAGGTTGACGCTGTTTGTTCTTTTCTGATACTATCTGGTCGATAGCATCGTATAGAAGATTTTCCTGCTCTAGACCTGGGCTTTGCCTGGGTTTTATTGTTGTCCTACTTATAGTTTGACGTAATTTACACTTACCCACTGCCTGTTTTGGGATTTTTGCGGGTATGTAGGTTTTATTAGGTCACCTTAGGCATGTATTAACGTTATATATTTTTATATATTACCGTTCTTATCTTCTCCTTCTCACCTGTCTTCTGTAGCATCGATTTTTCTTTGCTTTTTTGCATTGTTTACATTTCAGTTGAGTCCTTTTGGGTAATTCAATATCAATTCAACTGTTTAGTATTTGACAACATTTCCCTATATTTAAGGTTATTAATCATCAGGGAAGTAGTTTGACAGGTAAGATGATATATTTGTGGTGACCCTTGTTTTATTTGTCAAACTTACTCATTGGTACAGTAGGACATTGCTCTTACCAATATTCCTTGGAAAGTTCCAAAAAATTTATTATTTGGAGCTCTATATTTTTTTGGGGTAATGTAGTTTATATTATTATGTTTAAACTATTCTTAGGCATATAATTCAGGATCAATAATGTTTTTCCAAGGATCCTTCTTAGTGTTTTTGAACACTTTGATATTTTGTTAAAAGGTTGTGAACATCATATTATTATTGGTTCTTACCCTTTTTTCTCATATTTTTATATATTTACAGATCACTTGAATTTTATTATGCCTGCTGTGGTGCCGTGTGTGGCGTGTCAGCGTCTTAAGCATGTCGACGATGACCATTCCACTTGTGTGTGGTGTTCCGGCTGCAGTTCGAGTCATCTTTGTGGATTATGTGGTAATTGGCCTTGTGATATCTGCAGACAAGTAAGGTCTATTAATCGGAAGAATTCCAAACATTCTTCCACTGCCAAGAAATTGGTGGCTACACCACCTCGTCAGTCAGTGGAGTCTCCTCTACCTCCTGTATTGTCACCTCATGATTCTACACATTCATCTTCACATGTTAATCATACTCGTTTCGTTCCAGTATCTTCTATTCCAGGTGAGCTGCAAGCCATTTCACCTGCAGCTGATTTCCTGCACGATTGTTGGATTTGGCACAATCCTCGACCACTCCTACAGCCGGTGCAGACCTTCAAGTGCGGTCATTGGATTTGGCACAATCCTCGACCACTCCTGATGCTGATAACCTGTCAGCATCAGTCGACTTTCATCAGAGCACACATTCACTTTCCAGTGAACAAGGTCCTTCGCACTCCTTGGCTCATTCTCCAACTCGTATCCTTGATGTTCCACATTCCAGGGATACTGGACGTCATGCATCTCTATCTATGCCTACAGACCATCATGCCAGGGAATCTCTGGTCCAAGGCATACAACATTCCGGTTGTGAGTCACATCAGTCTGCTGGGCAGACTCCTTTTTCAAGCAGAGATGCAGGAGACCGTTACAGTCGGTCCCGTCAGGATCAGGAACATAGCCGCCCAAATAGACGACATAGGTCCATTACGCCTACTAGTCATTCTGCTAGGAGTAGCAATGACTCGTACACTCAATTGGCTAAGGCCATATCTGATCTCTCCCGAGCGTTCTTGCCACAGAAACTCTCTAGAAGACGGGACACTCCATCCCTTACGCTTAGGCATAGGTGTGAACAGACTGATGGCACGGCAGATCATCGATCTCAGGGTACACACCGTTCACCCGGAACTTATTACATATCCACTGATGAATTTTCTGATGATGAAGACGGTGATGACGTTTTTTCCAACCAAACGTATGACTTTAGAGATTCCTTGCAGTTCATTTTCTCTCGTCTTCCGGAGGTTGTCCCCAAAGACAATCCTAGTGGCTCACATAAGCCTATTTCATCAGTGGACAAACACTCGGCTGTCGATCATACGGCTACAGAAACACCCAGGCCTGGTCAATTTCCTCAGATTAATGATGCGTTCCTTTCACTCGATGCCAAACTTCCTGACAAGTCGAATAAAAACGCATTCTTTTCCAGGTCTGATACGTAGCTTATCCCGAATAGATACAAGATGTACGATGTTTCCAATGAGGGTATTGCTCAGAAGCCTCTTCTGGCGGATCCGGACATATCCTCATTACATCTATTGGTTCCACGAACTCTCAACATTCCAAAGACGTTGATCGATAATATGCTGTCATTATCCCGAGGGATGATCGGTATGCTGTCATTATCTGATCATTTGGTCACTACCCTAGCCTCTAGGATGTCTGAGGTGCAGAGTTTAGATGACAGAAGTTTGATGAATATTATTCATGCTTATTCCGTTAATGTTGACAATCTCAAGTTGTTACGCCATGACCAAAATCTGGACACTAATAGGTCACTCCCAGAACAACAACACCGTCAGTTACACTCTGCTCCACTATCTGGTACTCAATTATTCCATGGCCAGATTGAAGATGTACGTCAAGGCATCCTCAAACATTCTCAGGATCAGCTATTGCTATCCCAGCTGGCTTCTCTAGAGGATCTAACCGCAGCAGAAGTTCTTCTCGATACTCATCTCGATGACAAAGCTATTCTGATCGATCTCAGTGTAGATCTCCGGTCAGAAAGAATTCACCTAGCCGCTCTTCCACCCGAAG
Organism: Pictodentalium vernedei; assembly: GCA_031216915.1. Lineage (NCBI taxonomy): Eukaryota > Metazoa > Mollusca > Scaphopoda > Dentaliida > Dentaliidae > Pictodentalium > Pictodentalium vernedei. Next base: position 330,439,749 of record CM062289.1, on the reverse strand, counting down.
ATCGGCTTCATTGGCACCTCAAAGAGGCAAAAGAGTGACCGTGGTGGAGGAAGGGGTTTCTCCTCAAGAAGGCCTCCAAGAGGTAAAAAGTGCCCATTTTCACCTCATATCACTTGCAGGATTGCACTTTTTCGGGAACAATGGCAAAAAATTACGGACGACCCATGGATTCTACAGGTATTTCAGTCCAGCCTGTTCATATCATTCACAAATCACCCTCCATTGACGTGCAATCCAGTACCCACCAATCTTCCAACAGACCCGTCTCGTGCTGCTTTATTGGATTCCGAAATAGTATCCCTGTTGGAAAAAGCGATCGCGGTCATATTCAATAACAAGTCTCCGGGGTTGTACAGCACACTCTTTCTAGTGCCGAAGAAAAACGGACAACTCGGACCTGTTAACGACTGAGTATTCTGAAACTCTCTATCAAAGCTCCAAAATTCTTGATGGAGACATCAGGTCCGTAAGGAGCATGATTCACGAGAACGACTTCGCAGCCAGTATAGATCTGAAGGACGCTTATTTTCACATTCCTATACACCAGGCGTCACGGAAGTTCCTCAGATTCTCATTCCATGGCATCAGCTACCAATTCAAAGCAATGCCGTTTGGTCTCAATACAGCTCCTTGGGCGTTCACACGTCTGATGAATCGAGTGATGTTTCACCGTGCGCATTCATCAGTAACAACTTCAACTTATCTAGACGACACTCAGAATTCAATCGTCTGGAGAATGATGTTCGTCAACTCTTGCACCTACTACAGTCGCTAGGCCTCTGGCCAAACTTCTAGAAGTCAGACCTTGTACCGTGTCGACAATTCACTCACCTAGGCATGGAATTCGACACCTCACAGAATCTCATCAAGGTCCTGTTGGTAAGAGCAAAGATTCTACTTGCCTTCGCTCTCTACTTCTCCAAAGTGACTCAAGTCACCGCCAGAGAATTTCTAAGGCTCATAGGCTGTTGCGTCGCCACCTCAGATCTAATTCCGTTGAGCAGGCTATACACAAGACCATTACAGCTTTACCTGCTCCAACGATGGATACCGAATGTCGACTCCCTAGACGATTCGATTACCCTGGACGAGTCGATAACTTGTCATGCACACAAGTGGACGGATCTGAATTGGTTGACGCAAGGAATTCTGGATTCTCCGAATCCGGATCATATTATGACTACAGATGCCAGCGATCTCGGTTGGGGAGCGACTCTGGATCCTCTAAACCTACAAGCTCAAGGCACATGGTCAGAGAATCAAGCAGGCTTGCACATCAATCAGGAGATGTTAGCAATTCTTCTGAGCCTGAGGCAATGGTCTCATCTCCTGTCGAACCATTATCTTCTGATCTTATCGGACAATTCGACGGTAGTAGCGTACATACGGAATCAAGGCAGAACTCATTCCATCCCCATGTACGAACTTACCAGAGACCTGTTTCACTTAGCACAATGAGAACATACACAACTGCTAGTGAGACACATTCCAGGCCGCCTCATTGCATTGGCCAACTCTCTATCCCGCAAAAGCACGATCATTTCATCGGAATGGATATTGAATCAGAGGGTGTTCCAATCGATATGTCAGAAATGGGGAACACCCCCATTTCGATTTATTCGCGACAGAGCTGAACAAGCAGATAGAAACATTCGTCTCACTGTGTCCGGATCCTCTTGCCTATGCAGTTGATGCTCTATCGATGGATTGGAATGGGATAGACGGCTATGCCTTTCCTCTGACACCAATAGTGCAGTGTGTACTAAACAAGATCAAGTCTTCACACTGCAGAATCATCCTGACTGTCCATCTGTTTCCTCAACGATCTTGGGTCAATCTTCTTCAACCACTTTTGCTAGACATTCCAGTGCATCTCCCCATGCATCAGGATCTATTGACACAAGTGCAACCCAGGAAGTATCATCACAGCACCAGTCTATTGCACCATCACGCCTGTCTTTTATCAGGTCCGGCCTCAGGCGTAGAGGTTTTTCTTCCAGAGCAGTGGACTGCATTTCTGCTTCAAGACATCGATCTACCGGACTAGCTTATAATGCTAAGTGGTCAGTTTTTACCAGATGGTGTCAGGCTAACGATATTAACTATAAACGTCCAAGTATTGCTCAGATTGCAGATTTCCTGGTATTTTTATTCAACACGAAAGGTCTTCAACCCGTTACCATTAAGGGTTATAGGTCCATGCTATCAGAAACCTTGTACGTGGGACGTTCTCGTCTTGGAACGGATCCATTCCTCTCAAAATTGATTAAAAAGTTAAAAAATTTATAGTAATTTATATATTTTTTATACTTACCAATGACCCAGACTTAGCTGGTGCTAACTCTAACAAAACCAGGGCCAAACACAAATTTTGCCCCCCAATCCCCAAAATTTGCATCCAAAACAAAAAGAAATCATGTCCTAAAGGACCTGCATACTATGCCTCTACTGCGCATGTGCAGTGACGCAGACGTCCCGAAATTGGCGCCAATTATCATTCTTACTGGCAGTGCCTGGTCAGCGCTATGTACTCAGCGGGGAGGCAAGAGTTCCCAACTCCTGGGAGGGCCATCCCCGTCTGGGTCATTGGTAAGTATAAAAAATATATAAATTACTATAAATTTTTTAACATTTTTATACTGTACCAATGACCCAGACTTAGCTGAATAGTAAACAGGCTGGAGGGCCTAGGACATAGAGGAAAATCCAATAAGCTCAACTATATAATAAAGAGATTACCCCTTAAGGAGAAAAGGAGTATTAGGCTTTACATGTATCTTTCTTATTTAATATTAAATTAGAAAGATACAATACCCTTAATAATTGAGCACCATAATATTCATGTTCTCTATTAACATCCAGTATATCCCTTATACTAATTATTTTTAAAGTAAGCCAATAAATAAAGTAGTCCAGAGAATTGAGACTCTTTATAGTCATTTAAAAGTGTCCGAGTATTGTATATTAAAGCCCGTTTGACACTTGACATATACAAATGCTTCACACCGAGCTACACTTTAAAAATAAGACATGAATGAATTTTAATATTAATATTACACTTTAAAACCATCCCGGAAGCGACTCAGAAATACTGACTTGGAGGAGGCATTCCCTTGCTTTTCACTATAAAGCAGGTGACCTAAGGGAACACCCGCCCCCCCCCCCCCCCCCCCCCCATTCCCCTTGCCCTGGGTCAAATAGCCCAGAGCGAAGAGGGCAGCCGGACGGAGTCACTGCCGGAACAGAAAGCCTGCATAACTATAGTTGCAACTGTTTAGTGGACGACATTCTGAGCAACAGACAACGGACCTAAACAATGCAGGTCTCCAGAAATGGACTCAATATTTCTGAGATAAAAATTCGTGAATGTGGATGGCTGAGACCAATAAGCAGCCTTCATTAAATCTGTAATAGCAACACTATTAGCATAAGCCCAAGAAGTAGCAAGAGCTCTTACTTCGTGAGCGGAAATCTTAAGCACAGACTGCTGAGAAGAAGATAAACTCTCATAAGCAGTACGGATAGTTAATTGAATCCATCTAGCAATAGAATGGACCGAAATGTCCTTTCTATTAGGCATCAAAGACAGAAAGAAACGTTTTCGTCCCTTTCTGATGAACTGAGATCTCTGTTTATAGATACGTAACGCTCTAACAGGACAGAGTGAAGGCCTACGCCCGTCTGAAGACGGAAGAGCCTTAATAACAATAGGTTCCGGATATTTATTAGGAGCCTGATTCTTAGCTAAAAAACCCACATTAGTAGTGAAGGTGATAGTGTTCCCGACACTACGATAGTGAGAATCATCCACCGACAGTGCATGAAGCTCACTGACTCTTCTAGCAGAAGAGAAAGCTAAGAGAAAAGCTGTCTTATAAGATAAGAATTAGAAATCTACTGTCCCAAGAGGTTTAAATGGCTTTTCCTTCAATTTAAGAAGAACCCAAGCTAAATTCCATTTAGGAATTAATCTAAGAGTTCTGGGTCTATTTATCGAGAAGTTTCTAACTAACTTAGATAAAGAGACATTAGATCCAATTTGTAAACTATCATGATGTGCATAGGTATCAGATAACATGGACCTATAACCCTTAATAGTAACAGGCTGCAGTTTGATTTCGTCAAACAAGTATACTAGAAAGTTTGCAATGTCTGGTATAGAGGGATCGAATACATCTACAGAATGATCCCTACACCAACGACGAAAAACCTTCCACTTAGCCGCATAGTTTAGCGAAGAGGAGGTCCTCCTACAGTTAGAAATCGCGTCCACTGCTCGTCCTGTAAAGTGCTTGCCATGCAAGAAGGACCGCACAACGGAAAAACGTGAAGGTTGAGACCTTGCGGGTTGTGATGGAGTTGGCGCGATTTCCCCTGCGAAAGAAGATCCTCCTGCGGAGGAAGCTTTCGCAGTAGGTCCCACAACAGACACCTGAGTAGATTTATCCACGGTCTCTGTGGCGACAGAGATGCTACCAACAGAATCTTGCATTGAGATTGTTTTATCTTTAGCAATACTTGTTGAATTAACGGCGCTGGAGGATACGCATATCCTATCATTCCGTCCCAGGGGATCGACAGAGCGTCTACTGCAAATGCTCTTGGATCCGGACACGGAGACACATGCGTCTGCAACTGATTGTTGAGATGTGTCGCAAATAAATCTATCATTGGCCGTTCCCATTGGTAGCAAATCTGATTGAATACTTGTTTGTTGAGAGTCAACTCCGACGGCAACAAGCGACCCTTTCGTGAAAGGGAGTCTGCTAGCACATTAGACGACCCGGTATATGACGAACCGAAAGAAGAACGTGATGCTCTAGCGCAAACAGAAGGATTCTTTCCGTTAGATTGAACAACGGAACTGAATGAGTGCCTCCCTGATTCCGTATATACGCCACTACTGTCGTATTGTCGGATAGGATTTGGACATGAGCATTGTGAATAATGTCCATCCAGTGACGTAACGCAAGCCAAATTGACATCATGTCCTTGATGTTTATGTGCTTGCACAGGAATTGCGGATCCCAAAGACCCTGGCATCTCGAATCCGTTGGGATTAATGATGCACCCCAACCTGTTTGACTGGCATCCGTCATAATGGTAAAACTCGGATCCGGCAACTGCAGCGGAACTCCCTGAGTTAACCACTGAATGTTTGCCCAAGTCTGAATCTCTTGTTTCACTTGATCTGACAAGAGAACGTCTACGTCGAGCGAATGAATTTTCACACTCCAATTCTGAGTCAAGAAAATTTGAAGAGGACGTGTGCGTAACCGCCCCATCGGAATGAGATCCGCAGCGGCTCCGCACAGACCTATCAGTCTCATAAATTCTCTCGCTGTGACTCTGTCTGCGTGCAGACAATAGCGAGCGTAACAACTGACTAATTTCGCTCTGGTTAACGGCAGACGAACGAGATTGTTGTGCGTCTCGAAGCTCATTCCCAGATGAGTGAATGACTTGGACGGCACCAGATCCGACTTCTCCTCGTTTACTATAAAACCGAGACGTCGGAGCAATAGAAGTAGATTCTGAACATCGTTCTGAAGCGTTAACTCGTTGCCGTACCTCTGAAGAATGTCGTCCAGGTAGGCCGACGTTACCGCAGACGAATGAGCTCAGAAATAGATCATTACCGAGTTCATTACCCGAGTGAAAGCCCAGGGTGCTAGATTCAATTCAAAGCACATCGCCCGGAATTGATACACCACTCCTAGGACTGCGAAGCGTAGATACTTTCGGAATGTCGGATGTACCATGACGTGAAAGTACGCATCTTTGAGATCTATGCTTGTTGCATAATCGTTCACCCGAATACTCGCTCTGACCGACCGAATCGTCTCCATATAAAATTTCGGAGCGACGATCAGCTTGTTTATCCAGCTCAAATCTATGACTGGACGGAACGAGCCGTCTGGTTTCGGAACCAGAAACAGATGGCTGTAGAATCCCGGAGTTTCCTGGTTTTCTACGACCTCTACCGCGTTCTTCATTAAAAGAGACTGCACCTCTGATAACGAGAGTCGCTACCCTGACGGTCTCTCGAATAAGACCAAGAGGACCCACCGGAACCTCTATAGGAACCTCTCTTGGGCGCATTAGACCCAGAAGTGCCTGTCTTATTCTTGTCTGCTGTATCCGGCTTCTTAGAGGCAGATTTGAACAACAGAGAATCCGAAGCTTTCTTTGTAATTTTATCATAAATAGCGGAAAGCTTGCCGTCAAAGAGAAGTTCTCCTGAGACCGAAGCGACTCTAAGAGAGTTCTTCACCTTAGAATCCACAAGTGTGGATGTAGCTAGGGCTGCGTCACGTCTAACCAACTCCAGATTTGCCACTGAAAGGGCGGAGTTACGCGTGGAATAAGCTACTGCCCTTGAAAGAAGTCTTAAAGAGGATTGTATATCCTGAAACTCTTTCCCTTGAAGGTGCAGTGATAATGCCTTAGTAAGGTGATCTGCGTAAGATAAGGCATCTAAATTGGCTCTGTTAGACGCAATAGCTGTTTCCAACACCGCGGTTGGAATAGAAGCCGACGACGGTAATGATAGCTGTAAGTCTTCCGCCTCGTCGTCCATACGCAGAGGAACTCTCGGGATACCCTGTCCTGCCGTATCGAATTTATTCCTTGCATTAATGAAAGGCAGGTTGAGAGTATTAGCGGACAAGAAACCTGCTTTCCCCATCTTGGAAGCAAGTTTAAATATAGCGTTGTTCAATAATTCAAATGTTCTTGCAACATTATTGGACTGCGACGGAAACTCGGGAGCGATGTCCCTGAACCGCTCAAAAAATTCAGAGTCCAATGACGCTATAATCCTCTTGTCCGGAACCGCAGCAGTCTGGCCCGACGGAACAACTTGAGGGAGAAAGTGCCGGATGAAGTCCACGGCAGCTTTATGTTGTTCCGAAAGGGATAGCTCCAAATCATCCGTATCCCTTTCGGACCTCATGATGTTCCCGGTCGTCCGCCCCCGATGCTTCGGCGGAGCGTACCGACCCAGCGCCGTCGGATAATTCTCGATCCTACACCGTTTCTGTCGGCTGCTGGGATGCTGCGATAAGCTGTGCTATCTGCACAAGAATGTCCGGCGTCGAGACCTGCGGAGGCGCAGTCTTCCGCTGCTTCGCCGAGGGCAGCTCCGCATCAGATGGCTCCCGCATACTTTTTCTATGCGAACGTCCGGAGTCCATCGGTCTCGAATCCCTGGCTGCCGGATGGTGTGACCTGGTCGCCGTAACATCCTTGATCGGCGAAGCTGGTAATATATCGGCGGTCACGCAGCCAAGGTGCGGTCGTGTGCGCTGACGAGAAGAAGAAGCCTTAGCAGTATCCGCGGACTGCCTATACAATGGAGCGTCCTGAGCGACGGATGTATGCTCCGCTTGCGACACATTTTGTACCACAACATCTGGTCCCAGATGTTGTTGTACGAGAGAGGGGCCTCTCTCGCTCGCGGCCCGGCTGGACCTGGACGAGCTAGGAACCGGACTCAAAGGCTTCCTCCGTTCTCGCTTACTATCCGCCATCACTGGGTGTGCATCTATTATGTTTATAGTGCTCGCATCACCCAAAATTTCCTCCTGGACCGCATCGGACGAACCCGGCAGCCGAACCATTCGGTGAATGGACGCTACACCGGGCGAGCTAGCGGACGACATTTGTCTAATCTCCATGAGCACTTTTGCCGCTAGCTCTGAATTCATTTGTGACGACGGACGCACACTTGTAGAAGATAACATGGAAACATCACCCTGTTCTTGTTCCTCTGAAATAGAAACTGAGAGAGTAGAGTGACCTTGCGGAGAAAGAGCCGGCATAGCCCTTTCTCCAGAAACAACATATCGTGACACACGTTTCCAATGTTTCTCATCCCAATATTCACATATAGGACAGGGATTAGTGCGAGAACACTGACTACAATTAATACAATGATCATGAAAGTCAGAGGAAGATTTCTTCCCATTACAATTTGAACAATGTCCCTTCATTGTGAAAAGACAACAACAAGTCCTAGTTACTCGCACAAACCCCTGACACAAAGATACATAATAACATGATCCATTAATAAATGAAAAAACAATTGCAACTCAAAATAATTTTGAAAAAATATTTTTTCAGCAAAGCCCAAGTTGCTGAAAAGTAACGTTGAGCCCCAATGGATCCGATGGCAAAGTGTGGTCAAAAATTTTAAATTTATATTAAATAATTAATGAGACACTTACGGAAAATATAAATGTATCTAATAGTGAGATAAACTACACCAAAGGCAAACAGCCCCCCTCAAAAAAGGCTGTTGCCAATGTAAACAAACAGTGTAAAAATACCAGAAAACATGACTCCAGGCACTGAAAAAACTGGCCCGAAATCAGTCATCAAAATTACACTCTATCTGATGCAAGACAGAGACTCCCAGGGGAGAATCTGCAGAACATCAGATGGAAGATGCAGAACACAACGTTTATACACCCATGGGTGAAAACGTAACTATGGGGAAAATAACAGAAAACATTCTGTATCCAGGCAACTCTCCCAGGGAAATTTTAGAAATGAACTTTCTCAAAAATATGCCAAAAGCATGGGAGAATTTCAAGGGGGGACTTTAGAAGGCTAGGGGAGAGGAAACACTGAATAAGCAGTGCAACATTTAGCAAGAATGACAACAAGAGGCCCATGCCTCGAAAATAGGCAACTTAACATAATTTCATCAAAAAATTTTAAGTACAGCCCTGAATATTTTTTGTCACTTCTTTTTCCTCTCCTCCTTCTATATCCTCCTTAGAATCACCATTTCTCCAAAAATTACGTGTCTGGCATCCTTTAAACTGAGATTTACAAGCACAAAGATCAGTGAGATGTTGACTGATGAAGGGCCAAACAGAGAATGATAATTGGCGCCAATTTCGGGACGTCTGCATCACTGCGCATGCGCAGTAGAGACGTAGTATGGAGGTCCTTTAGGACATGATTTCTTTTTGTTTTGGATGCAAATTTTGGGGATTGGGGGCAAAATTTGTGTTTGGCCCTGGTTTTGTTAGAGTTAGCACCAGCTAAGTCTGGGTCATTGGTACAGTATAAAAATTTTCTCTCCTAAGAGACCTCAAACTTTAATAGTAAAACCTAAATGGAATTTGGCTTGGGTTTTGCTCTTTTGGGGGGGGGGGCACCATTTGAACCTTTGATTGATGTTGATATTAAATTCCTAACGTACAAGACTGCTTTCCTTCTTGCCTTTGCTTCTGCTAGACGTGTAAGTGAACTTCATGCTCTTTCTGTTGATCCTCTGTTATTTAGAAGTGTTGGGAATTCAGTCACGTTCACTACCAACACCTCTTATCTGGCTAAGAATCAGCTGCCTAATACAGTTCCGTTACCAATCTGCATTCAAGGACTTCCACCAGAAGTTAACCATCTTGGAAGAAGACCTACTTTATGTCCAGTTAGAGCAATAAGAATGTACGTTCATAGGACTTGTTATGTAAGGAAAGGTAGGAAGAGATTCTTTCTTTTGCTCATTCCAGTAAGAAAGGATAACTCGCCACACTCTGTTTCACGCTGGATTCAGACAGCTGTCCGTTTGTCTTATGAGTGGCTTACTACAATGGATAGGTTATCCTACAATATATCCGCTCATGAGGTTAGGGCCCTGGCTACCTCATGGGCGTACGCTAACTCAGTTTCTATTTCTGATCTCATGAAAGTAGTCTATTGGAGGAACTCTTCTACTTTCTCCAATTTGTATCTTAGGGATTTATCCTCTCAGTCTCGGTACATTCATGCATTGGGTCCCTTGAGCGCAACTCAATCCATTATTGTACCCAATCAGTTATAGATACCACTGTCTGCCTCATTAGTTTTTTATGTATTATTCTGTCCTGTGTTGTCTCTTCAGGTGTTAACATGGTATGTGAGACAAGCTTTCTCGAGCATTCGCCAGGTTTGTTTTCAGTCTGAGTGGCTTATACCACCAAGGGATGAATGTTTTATGGCCTTGCTGTTTGGCGAAGGTAACCATATACCAGTTTAGGTTTTTGGGTTATGTTTACTATAATAGATACTACATGAACTTAATATTTCACTTATTATCTCTTGAGCTACTCCTTAACAGTTTGCTTGAATGGTTATTTTCTAATGAATTATCCCTTTGATGGACATTGAGTAACAGGACGACTCCCATCTAGGGGTAGATTAGCTTTATTGCAGGAGAATAAAGCTTCTGTTGATGGGACAGGATAACATCTGTGTAGCCCTATTGCGGGTATTATACCACACACCAAATAGTCCATCTACTGATGCTCAAAGTTTAGAATACTAGGGTATGGAGTTTAAACTATCTAGGGGCTGAGTGGTTTACCTTTTTAAGGTCGACCCAGTCGCTCTGGTCATTTTTGTGTGTTAGTGGCCTCTCTGTTTGGTGTCTTGGGGCTACTATTGTCTATAGTGCACATATGTTCTGCGTTATTTGTTTTCATTGTATATATGTTAAGCTTCACTACAATGTCACATTGAGACCGAAGCACTCTTGCAGAACTCAAAGTTAGTTGAATAGCAATTCTCCAATTTCAACAGCCTATTTACATTCGGATTATACTTTGACATATCTCTGTGCACTCCACTTCCTATTATCTATACAGCACTTATTTTGGTATGGTGGTATGGAAAGAAATTAAATTTTTGTACCAAAATTTGTATACCTACCATACCAAAATAAAGTATTACCCTCCCGATCAATTTATAAATATCAAGGGTCAAAATTTCAAAATTGAATACCTCCCTGCTTTTCACACACATGTCAATTCAAAATGAAGGATGAACAACCTGGATTGACAAGGGAGATTATTCCAATGCTGTACATAGGAGGACCCCGGTTTTGTGCGCCGGCACAATTGTCCCCGGTGGTCTCGGTTCGGCAAAAATATTTGAATTTTCGACTTTTACTTTCCCTAGGTCTTTGGACACAGGGTCGTCTAAATTCTATAGTTTTCCTGGTCTTAATGTAACTTGGAGCTAAAGCACTTATTTCGGTATGGTAGATATAAAAAGAAACAAATTTTGGTAGAAAAATTCAATTTCTATGGTAACTATAAGCTGCAGTTGCGGACATGTTTGTAACCCGATCAACATTAAATGAGGATTGTTGGTAGAGGGGATTCCAGTCATCATTTATGTGAAGTTTCACAACGTTTAGCCGTGCAGTTTCAGAGATCTTTGAAAATCCACCAACCAGAATCAAAGAAAGCCTCTGGCAGCCATGTTTTTTATCCGATGCGAACAAAATGAGAAATGTTTGTAGAGAACCTCCTGTAGACCATTCCTGCCAAGTTTGGTTCACACCAGCTCAGCAGTTACAGAGAAGAAGATGAAAATGTGAAAAGTGTACAGACGATGGATGCCAAGTGATGAGAAAAGCACACATGGCCTTTTAGGGCAGGTGAGCTTGAAAATGGATGAAGAAGATGGCAGGATGGATGACATACTCCTGCATATTTTCCACTCTCTCCCAAAATATAAGATGTTTATAGTAATAATATTTTTGGTGGTGTGCATGTCATAGGGTCCTGCAAAGCCTTGAGTATTTGATTTGATTCAAAATCACCGTGAAGCTTGGATTCGATTTGACTTGATTTTTTTGAGATTTGAGATCTCAAATCGTTGGGTAAATTGACAATTGAAGTGATGATCAAACTATAGGGCCGACATTTCTCACCTCTGTGGGACCCTTCGGTCCAGAATGTGCATTTGTTTACGTTTCTTATTATTTACTGAACTCATGGTTCAAGTTTTTGTTTTCGTTAGAATGACAATGTTGGTGGGCCGAGATTCCGGATGCATGAATTCTTTTTCATGCAGCATGGAATACAATCTGTTTTATTGAGACATTTCCAGTTTTCCAACCAGCAACTTCCAATGCATTGTGCCAACAAAATATTGAAGAATAAGAATCATCGTGGAATATGTGGCATATCAGCTCCAGAAGGCCATGCACACATTGGAATGATTTGATAGTTATATATAGAATAAAGGTATAGTGTTTTCAAGTAAAAAATTTATTCTATGAGTAGGATTAAGAATGAAACCGATGAGCCTCTGGGGGGTGCAGTGGCTCAGTAGGTAGAGGTGCAGGCTTCAAGCCGAGAGGTCCTCGGTTCGAATCCCACCTGCGGCAACCACGTTGTGTCCTTGGGCAAGACACTTCACCCCATTGCCCACGCGGGGGCACAGTGGCGCTGTGTGCTAAGGCGTACTGCACATCGATGGTGCACTTGTCTTCAACCAATGCTCACCCTGCTTGTGTGGAGTTAGTATGTTGGGGAGCTGACAGTTGCTCGCCGTTGCTCAGTGGTTCTCTCCGGCTTCCTCCACCCATAAACCTGTCATGGTCATGATTAGCCATTGTGCAGAAATATGTGACCTTAAAAACACGAATACATAAATAGATGAGCCTCTGGATAGTCGGTTTCATTCTTAATTCTACGAGTAGAATAATTTTTTTACTTGAAAACGCCATACGTTTATTTTGTTTATCCCATAAATCTTTTACTCGCAACAAAACACACCGAGAAGTGAGGAGCACATGGGTCCAATTCGATGACAAGCAAAATTGCCAAAAATGAAAAAAGGTGCAGTGATACATTTCTGTCTAAAAATAATTCCCCTACAAACTTGAGGTAAACTTGTGTAATACTTTCAAAAAGGTTTAAAGAAAACAACAATTGAACTGTTAATTATACCACACGGAGGTCAGAGGTCAACAAGTCTGTCTCCACTATAGTAATAAATTCTTTCAGAGTAAAACCTATGGGGAAAATTTATCACACTGCTAGGTGACTAAAGCAAATATTCATCTAAGGCTTTTATTGTTCGAATAAACAGCCATTTATGGGATAAATGCATGTCATTATGATGGTATCCTGCTTGTCATTCCAGGTAAATGATGTACCAGGAATGACAAGCAGGATACCATCATAAAAATGACATCACGATTGATAATCATGTCAACAATTACGATCTTGTAATTTTGGTACGGGAAATTGCCGTGCATTTCTTGTAATATTGCCATCTTGTTTTAAATTGCGTTCATCTCCAAAGTCAGATATTTCATCTTGAACTACATCAGATATGATACAGGCATAATTATTCACAGACCACAGTCATACAATTTTGATATTTGAGATTTGAAGTTCAATTTGATGCGAAATTTTTTGAATATTTGATTTGAAATTTGATTTGAGATGAAATTTGGGATTCACAGTGTCAGAGTTTCATAAATAAAATACAGTGAAGCCCACTTAACCTCCTTCACTCTGATGCCAAAATACCAAAATTTCAGGAAGCTGTTTTTTCCCATAATGCATCTAGAAATTTAACCAATTCAATATCGTTTGACAGGGCTCAATGAGCTCTGTCAAACGAGATTGAATTGGTTAAATTTCTAGTTGCATTATGGGAAATTTTTTCTGCCTGAAAGTTAGATATTTTGACATCAGTGTGCAGGGGGTTAATTAGATATCTCTTAACTGAATAACCCTGTCAATTGAATATACTTTCCCAACACAAAACCAATTACCATACCTCCAGTACAAATTTGACCTGTTAATTGAATATAGGTTATAGAGTACACTCCTGTTAACTGAATATAAAATCTTGTAACCTGTTGAGAAATTATCCAGACATTCCACAGTTTTCCTTTGTATTTTGACCTATTTGGCCTCAGTGCATCCTATACAGACATTTAATCTATTATATCTTGTTTTACGGAGCTCATGGAGCTCTCAAACAAGATGTAATAGAATAAATGCTAAGTTTATCTCTAAAATACAGGAAAGTGACACAATCCCTGTTAGTTGTATACTCCTGTTAATTGAGTAATTTTCATTGGCAAAGTGATTATTCAATTAACAGGGTTCCACTGTATAGTAAAATCAGGGTTGCAGAAAAAAATGTTGAAAAAACTATCTGAAATTCAATTTTTCATATTTTTGCGATTACAGATTCTACCATGTTATGGAGAAGAAAGTGGACAATGAATATTTACTGGATCGCGAAACACGATCCAGTCAAAATTCTCAGTCCACTTTTATAGTCACAGTACTGTACTAACATTTGTATGCCTCTCATCCCAAACTTGGTACTTTGTGAAGGAATTTTGACCTAATAGAAAAGTGTGTCACTATTATCACCTGCTGGGGTATGTGAAGTGGTGATACACTATTGGGCAGTAAGTACCTCCCTCAAGGGTTATCAGGATTATCTTATCTTGCTACGGACACAATGCAGCTACTGCTGGTCAGGATTGAAAGTCAACCTTTTAATTTCAAATTCAGTGCTCTAACCACTCAGCCACTGTGCACCTCTAAGACTGAGTAAATTTGTTAATACTTTTTGCAAGTGCATTTCACGCTCACTTCCAGTTCATAAATGCTCAAATCTGCACATTAAATTTACTCATACAAAACACTGAATTTACAGTTATGGAAAACAGGAGATTTTTCACATTCCATCCATAGAAACTTATCAAATCTCACTGAAAGTCATTTTGTGAAATTATGCATTTCAGTTAACTGGTATTAATTTTTATTGTCAAAATATTTTCACAACTGGCACACTTAAATCAATTCTAACAAGGCAACCACACAGACTTTCACTTTACAGAGAGAATATAAAACACATCCACAGAATATGAAGTATTTAACCCTTAGGCCCTATTCCAACATTGATTACTTTGTACTGCAATAAAAAAGGGTTCTTCCAACATGCCATGCCATTAGATTCATCAATTAACTGATCAAGTGCTAAATTATTTTACAAAGGTAATTTGAAACACGAGTATTTGTTTTTAAAGTTTCTATACAACTATCAGGGGGGACCTAAGTTCAGTAAAACTTTACAATTGTTTTGTTACAATGCATTGGAGAGTGCCTGATGGCACTCTCCAATAAATTGTAATAAAACAATTTTTAGCTCACCTTGACAAAGTCAAGCTGAGCTAATCTAATCGCTCTCTGTCAGTCGTCCGTCCGACGTATGGTGGTATGGAAAGAAACCCTATGAAAAATCACATTTTCATCTTCTCTGGAACTACTGAGCCGACGTGAACCAAACCTGGCAGGGATAGTCTATGGGAGGTCCTCTACAAACGATCCTCATTTTGTTCCCGTTGGTTTGAAAACATGACCACCAGAGGCATTCTTTGATTTTGATTGGTGGATTTTGAAACATCTTCTCTGAAACCACAGGACCAAAAGTTTTGAAACTTTGTATGATTGATGACTGGGCAACCTCTACCAACAATCCTCATTTAATGTTGATTGGGTTGCAAACATGGCTGCAATTGCAGCTTATACTGGCAGGGAGAGTCCATGGCAGGTCCTCTACAAACGATCCTCATTTTGTTCCTACTGGTTTGAAAACATGGCCGCCAGAGAGATTCTATGATTCTGATTGATGGATTTTGAAACATCTTCTCCTCTGAAACTACAGGGCCAAATGTTTTGAAACTTTGCATGGTTAATGACTGGGCACCCTCTACCAATGATCCTCATTTAATGTTGATTGGGTTGCAAACATGGCTGCAAGTGAGGCTTATAGTTACTATAGAAACCCTATGAAAAATCACATTTTCATCTTCTCTGGAACTACTGAGCCGATGTGAACCAAACCTGGCAGGGAGTCTATGGCAGTTCCTCTACAAAAGATCCTCATTTTGTTCCTGTGCATCGAAAAACATGGCCACCAGAGGCATTCTTTGATTGTGGTTGGTTGATTTTGAAAAATTTTCTTCTCTAACCCCACAGGGCCAAATGTTTAGAAACTTTGCATGGTTGATGACTTGGACCCCCTCTACCAACTATCCTCATTTAATGTTGCTCGGGTTGCAAACATGACCACAATTGCAGCTTATAGTTACTATAGAAACCCTATGGGAAATCACATTTTCATCATCTTCTCTGGAACTACTCAGCCGATGCGAACCAAAACTTGACACGAATGGTCTGAGAGGATGGAAATATGTGGCCGTCAGAGGCTATATTCCAATGCTTAACCCAATGCCTCTCCTATCAGCATGAAGATCGGTACTGTCAGCAAAACACTTGTTTTTTGAGAATCTGGTAAGGGTTGGTTCCAGTTTTCTCCACGGAGAACTGGGAAAAACCACAAAAATATTGTGCATACAGTAAAAGACAAAATAATTTGTAGCAAAACTGCAATAAACTAAGTATACTGCTGCTCCTCCACTGATAAGATCAGAATCTGACATCATTTTCTGGAAAGCTATCAGTGAGAGCTTTCCAGAAAATGATGTCAGCTTCTGGTCTTATCAGTGTAGGAAGAGAAAGATACATAGTTTATAGTGGTTATCCTACAACTTATTTTGACTCGTACTGTAAACAAGTTTGCAGCTATGCATGTAATTATGTTAATATTATTCTCATGTTTCTTATCAGAAATACTGAGTGATGACAGGTGTTTTGTATACCATCATGTCGAGCTGACCAGTCAATTATGGTATCATTTAAGATATGACAAATTATTTGAATAAAATGTTGTGTTTCCTGTAAACCTTCACCTATCCCAAATTTTTTTCTGAAACAGAATTCATAAATGTGTGGATTTCAAACCCCTTTGAAAATACAAAGCCAAATGTTTTGAAACTTCACATCACTGATGACTGGAACACCCTCTACCAACGATCCTCATTTAATGTTGATCAGGTTGCACACATGGCTGCAATTGTGGCTTATAGTTACCATAGAACCCTATGGGAAATGACATTTCCATCTACTTCTATGAAAGTACTGAGCCGATGTGAACCAAATGTGACAGGAATGATCTATGGGAGATACTCTACAAACGACCCTCATTTTGTTCCCGTCGGATGAAAAACATGGCTGCCAGAGGCATTCTTTGATTCTTGTTGGTGGATTTTCAAAAATCTCCTCTGAAACTGCAAGACCAAATGTTTTGAAACTTCACATAAATGATGATATATGATGAATGGGACCCCCTCTTTCAAAGATCCTCTTTTAAACTTGATCGGGTTGCAAATATGGCTGCAATTGTGGCTTATGGTTACTATGGAAACCCTATGGGCAATCACATTTTCAACTTCTTCTCTGGAACTACTAAGCCAATGTGAATCAAAGTTGGCAGGCATGGTCTATGAGAGGTACTCCACACCTGTTACTAACTTTATTTCTGTTGGATGTAAAAAGTGGCTGGCAGAGACATTCTTTGATTCTGATTGGCCAATTTTAAAAGCTCTTCTCCTCGAACTACAAGGTCAAATGTTTTGAAACTTCACATGATTGAGGACTGGGACACCTTCAATGATCCTCATGTTATGTTGATGTAATGTTGCAAACATGGCCCCAATTGCGGCACATCTTTACCATGAAAACCCTATGGGAAATCACATTTTTATATGTAGTTCTGCCAGGTGAGCGATTACAGGCTCTTTAGAGCCTCTAGTTTAATGTACCTTTGCTCTAACATTCCTGTCCAGCATGTCAAGTGTTTCCCCTTTATTAAACTGGTTCCCTCTAATAGCACCACTCAAAATTTCTTCCTCTATTTTATCCTGACATTCTCTGTTTAGACGATATCCGAGCAAGTAATACATATACATCACCTAAATAATATACAACATTTAATTATTTCAGTTATTAATTAATGCACAACATATAAACTTTGAAAAAAATGAAAGTGTCAATGACACTGTAGTTCAACTTGACAAACTTGAACTTGGTAAGTTATAAATGAAATGGCAAAATTGAAGATAATTGGTACCAATGTTATTTGGTAAAATTTCAACATAACAGCATTGTGTGAGCACAACGTCGTAATCCATGCATTTTTAAATGTAAGCTGTAAGACTGGCTAAAGGAACAATGCTGATACACAAACGCAGTATGTTCAGAGGTTATTGTAAATGGCAACTTTTTTCACAGAAATGAATGCCAATCAATAGCTCTTATCTAAAAGTCTTGCCTAATGAGCACACCAAGTTCAAAAACAATCCTATGATAAATGTGGCCTGTAGGTCATATCAAAGAAGGATGCTGATGCACAAATGCAATAAATTCAGAGATTGTTGCTAACAGCAATAGTTTTTGATGCAAATGAAAAGAAAGTCAATACCTCCTATCTTTGTCACCCTGCATAAGCATACAAAGTTTCAAAACAACCTGATAATGAAGGTGCCCTCTGAGGCATGCCAAAGGAAGATGTTAGTGCACAAAGGCACTAAGTAGAAGGTCAATGCTTGTTGCATTTTTTTTGTTTTGGGGTTTTTTTTATGGAAATTCATAAATATACCCTGCAGAGTGCAAAAGGGATAAGTTGATGCACAAATGCAGTAAGTTCAAAGACTGGTGATAACGACAATAATTTTTTAACGAAATGAAAAAAAGCAATAGCGCACATCTAGAGGTCACCCCAAACAAGCATGCCAGGTTTCAAAGCAATTCTGATCATAAATGTACCCTGTAGGGTGTGCCAAAGGGTAATATTGAGGTCTGACTAAACTAAGTTCTAAGAACGTTGGCCGCAGCAACATTTTTTGAAGGAAATTGAAGAAAATCTTTAGCGCCCATCTAGAAGTCACTTCTCAGACAGATGGACGGGTGGACGGACGCACAGATGGACGCATGTAATCCAGTTTTCCCCCCACATTTTCTTCGAAAGTGGGGGTATAATTATCGAAAATAATATAACTATTAAACAACCCCTCTGAAATTATGTAAAACCTCTCACCACTTGACAAAAGTCATGAGTGAATAAACTGTAAGTTGGTTTCAAGTATTAACAAGTGCAACGCCGATCGCCAACGATCAGACAATCGTCCCCCCACGGTAGGTGGATTACTGTGAAATATATTGATATTTCCTCAATAAAACCCAAACAAATATCGATATCAAAGGAACAACTCAACAAACTAGTCCCTATATTACCCATATTTCTGTGGTTGTACTGGAAGCATCAAAATACCTGTAAAAAGTCAAGTAAGGCTAACTTTCATAATTTGTGCACAAGAAAAAAAAAACTGTATAGTATGTTATTTATCTAATGTTCCTTCCCTTCAAATCTGAAAATTTGAAACACAAGCATGAAAGCATGTTTTAGATACAGGTGGTAGCAGTACACAACATAATACGCACAAAAATATTACCCGAGAAAAAGGTTGAGTAAGGCTAATTTGCATAATATATGTACAAGAAAAAAAACCTGTATGATATGTTATTTATCTTATGCTGCTAGACCTCCATACCAACATTTATTGAAATCGGAAATGTCATTCAGAAATTCTGAGCGTATAATGAATTACACGCAATTTCAAACAAAAATGGCTGCCAGTCAGACATCTTGAATTTTTATCGCAAAAAAATTGACCTGCATCAATTTTTCCTAATGCTCCATCAAATCTGAAAATTTTAAACAAAAGCTTCAAAGCATCTCTGAGATACCGGTGGTAACGGAACACATCATAATACGCACAAAAATATTACCCGAAAAAAAGGTTAAGTAAAGCTAATTTGCATAATTTATGCACGAAGAAAAAACCTGTATGATATGTTATTTATCTTATGCTGATAGACCTCCATACCAAAAATTACTGAAATCGGAAATGTCGTTCAGAAGTTCTGAGCGTATAACGAAATACACGCAATTTCCAACAAAAATGGACACCAGTCTGCCATCTTGAATTTTTTTTCAAAACTTTTTGACGTGCATCATCCTCCTATTATGTGTCACCAATGGTATAAAAATGAAAGTACAGCGTTGAAGCATATATGAGATACAGGTGGTAACATAAATGAGGACAGACAGACAGACAGACAGACAGACAGACAGAGACAGACAGCAATCCAATAGTCCCCCAAAACAGTAAAACCGTGGGGGACTAATAACTCATGTGTTGAGATCAGATGGGCCAAATTAATCAGGAATCCATGTCTGTATTTCTGTAGAGGTTTTAGATGTGTTGCTTATGAAGTTATGATCCAAGAAGAAAGGGAATACCAACAGTTTCAAAAATCACATGTTCATCAAAGATGTCTTCATTAGATACCATTTGTGTCTGGCCCATAACTGTTTGTTTTCATGAATAATTTGTATGAAAATGATGACAGTAAATGATAATGCATGTGAACAAATGATTACATATGGAATGGGAGCCAATGATGACCTGTTAATACCCAATTCCACAGCATACATTACCATGATGTCCCAAGTGAGTGAAGACAGTCAAAAAGCAGTTAAATTTCTTGGAGTTCTGATTTTAGATAAAACTAGAAAAACTGTGAGCACTGCTCACTAAATGATACCACCCACTCCCACCAAGAAACATTTTACAACAGTAAAAGTGTTTACTGTAGAGAGCCCAAACAGTGACACTCCCCCCCCCACACCCACAACTCCACCCCGAAGCTTGAATTTACAAAGCTCATTTTTCAATATGTGAAACTGTAAAAGTGAAAATATCTGAAAACAAAATAGAAGGTACACATCTTCACTGTATGTAAAAGAAGGTTTGAAGGTTTCATTGAAATCTATTCACTAGTTTAAAAAAAGGTCGCGGATAGCAAATGTCAACAACCCCTCTACGCAAGCTTGAATTGACAAAGCCCATTTTTAAATATGGGAAACCCTAAAAATGAAATTATCTGAAAACAAAACAGGAGGTGCACATCTTCAATATATGTAAAAGAATGTCTGAAAGTTTCAATGAAATCTGTTCCATGGTTTAAGCAGTTGCGGATAGCAGATCTCTACAGAATGTCAATTAAATTTGCGAAAGTTCATTTTTCAATATGGGAAATTGTAGAAATGAAAATATCTGAAAACAAAACAGGAAGTGCACATCTTCAATGTATGTAAAAGAACGTCTGACAGTTTCAATGAAATCTGTTCACTGGTTTAAGAGGAGTTGCAGATAGCAGATGTGTACATCCCAAAAGCATAACAGATGGACGGACGGATGGACGGACATCGAAATATGAAAATATCTAAAAGAAAAATAGGAGGTGCACATCTGCAATGTATGTAAAAGAAGGTCAGCGAGTTCCAATGGAGTTTGTTCAATGGTTTAAGAGGAGTGGCGGATAGCAGATCTATACCCCTCCCTACTAAAACCTGAATTGACAAAGACCATTTTTGAATACAGAGAACTGTAAATATGAAAACATCTGAAAAGAAAATAGGAGGTGCACATCTGCAACGTATGTAAAAGAACGTCTAAAAGTATTAATGAAATCTGTTAAATGGTTTAGGAGGAGTTGCGGATAGCAGATGTGTACAGACGGACAGATGGGCGGACATACAGACATACAGACTAAGTGAACACTATATATCATCTACTTTTCAGGTGGGTGGTATAATAAAACCTGATTATAGTTTCAACGATTCCACCCAGCACATTTTTCAGATGACTACACAACCAAGATTCTAAAAACAATCTACAGTCTTCAACTTACTGTATTAACAACCTCTCTGATAAAGTTCACTCTTCCTACTTTACCTACATTTAACTCTTTACGCAATGCACAGGATATTCAAATTTATTATTTTAATTATTGTTTTTCAAAAAAATGTTTAAAAAATTTGAACGAAACCAATGAGCTTGTTCCAGTGAGGGGTCACATATGGTTTTGTTGAAACTTTTTGAAAAATATAGTTTTTCAACTACTAAATTTGAAAATTACGCAGACGGGTGTGGCCAATTCGTTAGGTAACAGGTTAAAGTGAGCTGCTGGTGCTGCTTTTGCAGACAATTGTATCAGGTGGGCAACTGTCTGATTTTTAGCATAAATCACAAACAAGTTATTCTAAACCTCAAAAGGAAGGTTCATATCAAAAATCAAGTTAATGTATTAAAGAGAAATAGCAGTTTTTAAAAATTGAGAGGGTTTTTCCCCCACCCATCCCTAACTCCTACCATTATTCTCAAAAGAATTTTATCAAAAATTCAGCAAGTTTTGGATAAGTTTCAAAGGCCACCAAAACAATGCGCCTATAGTGGTTAAGGTATAAGTGCGATTAACCAACCAATCAACCTGGTTGGTCCGGATCTCTTAGTCTCATGGTAAATTGGTCACTTTGTGTGCTAGAGGTCGATGGCTCGAGTCCTGCACCTCTCTCTCGATCTGTTACATTGGTGCCGTGACCAGCCCTCAGCAGTTGGTGGCATTGTGGACACTGTTGGTGGATGTTTCAACCGCTCTAGGGTGAGATTCATGGTGGGTGAATCTCAAAAAAACATGAGAGTAGTGTAGAAGTCGAGGTTTAAGGGTCATTTACCAACAAGCCCGGTTCGTATGGAACTTTTAGTATCAGGGTAAATCGGTTGTTTTGTGTGCTAGAGGTCGATGGTTTGAGCCTCGGTTACCACACTTCTCTCAATCTGTTACACACACAAAACTAAATTTCAAGACTAATTCCATATGTTAAGATCCTTATAAAGAGCTTTGTTCTCCAAGAGCCAGATGGCTGTGAATAAAACTTCAAGGAGAGAGTTTGGTTCTCCATGGGAGATTTTGCTATCTAAGTTTGTGGCCCAATGATTCTTTTGATGGATGTTACAACATTACTGGCATGACAGTAATGCAAAACAATACAAACGGCTACTGAAAAATGTGAATCACTGTTTCTACACTTAAATGAGCTGTCAAGGAGTTTCCAAGGTCTTCACAAGAGGTACTTTCAAGGAACAAGAGGTAAGAAATATTTAAATTTTATAGTAAATTTCCTTTCTTATTATACCTACCACAATTGTTTACTATAGGCTTGAACTACAGTGGAAGTCCCTAACTCAGAAAATATACTCACTATTTTGATCTTTCCCAAGTGATTTGGGAAAGAAAAGTGAAGAAGCACCAAGAAAAAATAAGCCCAAAACAGGGTCGCTTTCTCCACCTTCTATCGACCCAGTTTTGGGCTTATTTTTTCTACCAAGAAAAAATAAGCCCAAAACTGGGTCGATTTCTTCCGGCGCTGCCGCGCACACCCAATAGTGGGACGCTCTTCTCCTAGTACAGATCCACGGCTTCCAGTACCAGTGCGCAGACGTGTAAGCAATGACTCATTCTTTTGAATCCGCCAACATTGGAGTTCTGTGATCAGCGGGGAGGAAGGATTCTTACCCATATAAGAAGACAGGAGGGCCGACATGTAAACTATTGTGGTAGGTATAATAAGAAATAAAATTTAAATTTCTTATCAACCTACCCTACAATTGTTTACTACAGGCTGAATAGACAATAGGAGGGAATCACATAACCAACCCCCACATAACCCGACTGCACTGGAACCGTGGACAAAAGAAGAGTTCCCTAGGCCTATCAAACCATAGCATCACAAACATTAGTAAAAGACAATGAGAGATGAGAGATGGGGTGTATGGTTCTGTGTGATGCACAGACAGAAAGGAGAGTAGAACAGCACAGGGCTGGAACTGACCTTGATGAAGCCTAATGGCTACAGTAGACAACAGCCTGAGCAGAAGAAAGAGGGTCCAAAGAAAAAAGGTCATCAGACTGCTCCTGCAACTGACACAGATAGAAGGTGGAGAAAGTGGAAGCATTTCTCTAGTAGGCTGCCTGCATAACATCCGACAACTTGATGGAGTTAGCATAAACCCAGGAGGTAGACAAGGCACAACCTTGTGGGCAGAAATATGACTGGTAATACAATCTTCAGTTGCTAGATGTGCATAGGCCTCGCAAATAAGAAGACAAATCCATCGAGAAATGGATTGGGGAGAGATCTTCTATCGACCAGGAACTGCGTCCGATTGAGATAAATACGAAGTGCACGAAATGGACAGAGCAAAGGGCGATTACCCTCAGCAGAAGGAAGAGCCCCGGTAGAGATAGAAGGTGGAGTTGTTTCTGGTATCTGATTCTTGGCCAGACAGGGGCAATCAGTGGTAAAAGTAACACTGTTGGCAGAACTCCTGAAAAAGGCCAGATCAACAGTGAGGGCGTGAAGCTCAGTAACCTGTCTGGCTGAGGCAAAAGCGATCAGCAAAGCTGTCATGTATGTGAGAAAATACTTTTCCACCTGGGATAAAGAATGGAACAGCACCCCCCCCCTACACCTCCAAGCAAAGCAGCACCCAAGAAAGATTCCATCTTGGGGTAAGCTGCAAACTCCTAGGCCTTTTCAAAGAAAAGTGCCGAATAAGTTTGGAAATGTATGGATTAGTGCCGATACGAGGCTTTCCCACATACGAAAAGGTCTCCGAAAGCATGGACCTGTACCCTTTGATGGTTATAGGCTGGAGACCTCAGAAATCAAACAGATATACCAGAAACTCGGCAATCTGTGTTATCAAAGAATTGGCATAATCAACAGAGTGATCGGCACACCATCGACAGAAGACCTTCTGGCTGAATCAGTGGAGTGCCTCCTTGAAGAAGGAATGCACTCCACTGCTTGTCTCGAAAAACCTCTACGGAGAGAGGACCTGACAAAAAGATATGCATGAAGGCACCATGAAGTCGGGTCGATGTGAAACCTTCCCAGGTGACCTTGACAAAGAAGGTCACAACATAGAGGGAGACATGCCGTAACCGCCGCCAACAGAGCAGAGCCTATTGATCCACACCCGCTGAGGCGACCGTGAGCAATCAGAATGATTCGAAAACTGCAGGTTCGTATCTTGGCTAGAACCTGAGGCAGAATCAGAACTGGTGGGAAGGCGTAGCTGACTAGACCATTCCAATCAAGTGACAAAGCGCCCACGCCGAAAGCCAAAGGATCTGGACACGGGGACACAAAAGTGTCCATCTGATGGTCCCAACAGGTCGCAAAAAGTTTGATGTGGGGATGACCCCAGAGATCGCAATGCGACTGGAACACTGCCCTGTGAAACATCCACTCGGTGGAAATGATCCTGCCCCATCAGGACAGGAAGTTGTCTAGGACATTCAGATGACTGGGAAAGTGACGAACCACCACTCGAGTGTTGACATCCTGAGCTAGCAGTAAAAGATCCTGAGCCAATTCGTACATGGGAACCGAGTGCATGCCGCCCTGGTTCTGAATGTAAGCAACCCCTGTCGAATTGTCGGACAACAGACAAGGACCCGACGATTCGAAAGGTGGGGGATTCACTGCCGGAAACTCAGAAGAACAAGAAGCTCCTTCTGGTTGATGTGAAGAGCTGCTTGATCCTGGTCCCATACCCTGTGAAGTAAAAGACCTAGAGCAGGGTTCCTGCAATTTTCAGGGGGGCAAATTCAAGACTTTTCCATACCCTTTTCAATGCAAATTCAAGACTTTTCAATGATGGAAAAAACTTTTCAAGTCTATTCTCACTAAAAGTATGTAACATACTTTGCACTATTAGTGCAAAGTATGTTACATACTTGTAGTGCATGCAATAATCTAATGCATGCAGCTGTACCAGGTAAAATCCCCCTGAGTGTATTACAAATCAAATTCTCAAATACACAAAACACTCACCAATATATGGCTACTCAAATGACTTCACTTCTTTTTCCTAATTCGGAATTTTTGCGTCAAGTTTTTTGCCTTCTCGTTTGCAATTTTGAAATGTTTCGATGAAATTGTGTGCGAGCGAAGAGCAGCCTCTCCCATGTTCACTATACTAAAATTTTTAAAACACAACAGACATCTTGCCGAATTCGCATCACCGGCAACTGGAGACAACCACAAAGAAAATTCGGAATTACGAAGGCATTGTTCTTGAAATTTACACTTCCCCATTTCCGAATTCAATAATTAATAATTTTCCAAGAAACAATTAAGCCGAATGTAATTCTGATTTACATCCATAATTAATTTATGGTTTAAATATGCATTTACTTATACACCACAAAATAGACTATCAACATTTCAAAGCACATGTATACAATTGCTTTTGATTGAGACACACGCTCCAATTGGCTAAAACAATAGAATGAGGAAAAAGCAACCAATTGTAACATCCATTTCTGAAATTCACGTAGACAATTCAGATTACTCAGTTTATCGCCGTAAAATGTCGGTCATAGCAAGTTTGTTTTCCCAGTCGGACGTATTTTAGAAATGTCCCGTTTTCAAGACTTTTCAAGGCCCAGGCTTCAAATTCAAGATTTTTCAAGGCCTTGAATTTTTTTTGCAAATTCCATACTTTTTAAGACTTTCCAAGGCCACGGGAACCCTGTAGAGGATCCAACGTCGCAACCCATCCAAGATCGCTGGCATCTGCCGTCGGAACAAGATCAGACATGGGCAAGTCCAACGGAACTCCCTGCATAAGCCACTGAACATCTGTCCAGGGGAGAAGGCGACGATGAAGAGAGTCTGGTAACTGAAGCACCAGATCCAGAGGATCAACTTTCGGCCTCCAACGACTGAGCAGAATGTGTTGGAGAGGGCCGACATGCAGCCGACCAAGAGGAATTAGATCCATCACCGAACCGCAGAGACCGAGCAGCTGGAGAATATAGTCAGAGCTGTCGCGGACATGGACGGGTACAGAGGCAGGGCGAAAGCAGAGAGGATCGCAGCCCTAGCCCGGGGAACCGCCACCGTATTCATCTGAGTACGGAAGTCTATCCCCAGATGACAAAACGACTGAGAAGGGACCAGGTCCAACTTCTCATTGACTCTGAACCCTAGCGACGTGAGCAGGCTTAACAGTGTGTCAACATCTGACACCAGAAGAGCAGCATTGGAGTGCCTCTGGAGTATATTGTCCAGATATGCCGAAGTAGTCACCCTGGACTGTGTGCAATGGAAAGCTATCACATGCGACAACAGTCAGGTGAAGGCCCAAAGAGCCAGGTTGTGGCCAAAGGGTATGGCCTTGAACTGGTAAACTTGCCCCAGAAAAGCGAAACTGAGATACTTTGGCAATGTGTGATGAATCGGAACATGAAAGTAAGGGTCTTGCAAGTCAATGCTGGAAGCACTAATCTCCCTGGTGAATGAAGCAGTGAACCAACCTGAAAGTCTCCATGCTGAACTTGGGAGCAATGATAGACTGGTTCAGGATACTCAGATTGATAACCGGTCGAAGTCGGCAGTCCTTCTGCACCAAGAACAGGCGGGAATAATATCCCACTGAATGAATGTTCTTGACGATCTCCCCCTTTGACAGCAGATTGTCTATCTCCGTGATCAAAAGTTCCCGATGTGAAATGTCTGAAGGAACTTATGTTGGAAAAGGCACTCTTGACAGAGTGCCTCCAGAAGGATATTCACAGCCCGGACAGTACAACATCTAACATCCAAGGATCAGATATGATTGCGGCCCAGTGGTCTGCGAACTCTGATATCCTTCCTCCAACCTGGGAGGAATCGAGGTGAGGACCTTCATTTCGAGCCCCTGCAAGAGGAGAAACCACCTCCTCTACTAGATGAAATCCTGAGTCCTCCTCTACTGACGCTTACCCTTACCACATGAGTAAGAAGTAGAAGTGGCGGCGGGAGGATCAGCCCTTGGCTTCGCAGAGGAAGCAGAAGGGCGAGGGATAGGCTTAGAACAGCCGCTACCTCCAACAGAAGGCTGATCAAGCTGGCGAAGCAGCAGCTGATCTTTGAAATGATGCAGGACGTCATCCTGGACCATTGCCATGGAACAGTCACGGACCCGACAAAGAAGCGGATCGAAGAGATAAGGATAAGAACAGCTTGTGTCCAACACAGTGTCCCGGCAAACTAATTCCAAGTTAGCCGTGTTACAGGCATGCATGTGAGTAAGATGCATGAACGCCTTGGAAATCACACGCAAAGGAGCCTATATGTCAACAAACTTATCTAGAGGCAGATAAGCAGCCAAAGCAGAGACATGATCTGAGAGAGGAAGCATGCCAGGCATCTCTCTCGATGAGCCCAACAGGGACTCCAGAGTTGCCATAGGAAACGGTCGACTTGGGCTTGAAAAGCCCGAGGGAGGAGGAGTCCTGATCTAAGACTGTCAAAGTCTGGCAGAGTGGCAAAATTGTAGGAACAATAACGCACTGGAGGTAAAAAGGTATCACCCTGGGTGAAGAACTCAGCTTAGAGTCCAAAGCTGCAAACGGTTCAACCACCTGTACCGACTGGCACGGTCGAAGGCACCCAGAAGTGGGTTGCTCCACAGGTGCGCAACCGATGATCGCGGTCTGGCTGTGGTTTGACAGTTTGAGATCCAGAAGCACAAAGTCAAGAGCTGCCCCCAAGTCAGAAGACTGTTGGCTCTCAACGTCAGGTATGTCTGACCCATCCTCTAAGTCGGAAGACACATAGCCCATCATGGGCAAAACAGCCGATGCCTCCCATGGTGTAGACACACCAGAGGGATCAGAAAGCAGCGTGCTCCCAATCCCAGGAGGCAGCGCCGCAGGGGCACCTGGAAACCAGTAGTTGCCTCGCTGGAGGCAACGGGAAGGCTCTTGGAAAGAACCTGAGTCAGCAAGGGGAGAACCTGAGTGAGCAAGGAGAATACCTGCCTAAGCTCACGGCCTGTGTCAGATGTTTGACATGGGAACAAAGTGGCTTCACTCCTGACCCTTTTAACCAGCGAAGAGTCACGATCCTCTAGTACTGAAAGCAGCCAAAACATCTGAATGCAGATGTTTATAGGGGTATGAAAAACCCCGAGGATCTAAAGTGCGAGAACTCAGGAGTCGCTGCGGACCTCTGAGGGACAGAAGGTCCAGGCTGCACAAAAAAGCGTTGGTCCCGCAAAACTGGCTGTAGGACCAGAGTGCGTGGACAGAAAGGCAACAGAGTCCATGGTGACCCCATCATGAACATCTGAATCCAATGAAAAAGCTGCTGGGCTCAACGGCTGAGAGACCACAGCAGAGGGTTCGGACGGCAGCCCCTTCCGACTTCGACGAGTTGAAGTCAGGGAAGGCTGAGGCTGATCTCCCACGTCCACACAACCAGACATCTCTGCAGACCTCTGCAGGGATAAGCCGAGGTTGGCTGAAATGGTGACAGATGACGATGCAGACGGAACAGCAGTAGCAGCAAATACTTAAGGAACTGTTGAAATCGGTAAAAAAGTGGAGAGAGCAACCAAGCTCAGCTCCAAAGGAGGAGTCACAACCCTAGTGACAGCCTCAGATGTCGACTGCAGAGGGGCAACTGTCCCGGAACCAGGCATCTCTTCACCGGACAACTCAACAGCTCTCGCAGTATCCACCACAGGATGCCCACAAGGAACAGTCATGGTCATAACCGAGGTGAGAGCAGAAGAAGAAAAGGTGAACTCAACAGATGTTGAAAGTAGAAGAACACCCCCAACTACGAGAGAAAGGTGGCAGAAATTAAAATTAAGGACCGGCAGGAACACAATGGAACCGAGATGGCAGACAGGGACCCAAAAAACATGATTTCTGCCCTCAACAGAGAGGAGAAATCCTGTCCATACAGCCCCCACTGATACACCTAACTCAAATAATACGAATAATATCCAAAAGAATAATATAAATTTATCAACCGAAAAATGATATGTCGTGCACGAACACGGAGAATATACAAAATACAATGAAACTGTGGTTGAAATTAATAACGAGAATATATAAAAACACAGTCCTGTTATTATACGATCCTCAGATCCATAATTCTAATCACAAGTAACCATTATCAACGAGCTGAATTATCACTATTCTTAATCCAAATGGAAGCACTTCTTCCCAGACGGCGGAAGAAAAAGAATGAGTCACTGTTACACATATGAGCATTGATACCGGAAGCCGTGGATCTGTACTAGGAGTAGAGCACCACCTACTGGGTGTGTGCCGGTAGCAAATCGCTTGGGAAAATCACAATAGAGAGTATATTTTCCGAGTTTGGGACTTCCACTGTAGTGCTAACCTGTAGTAAACAATTATAGGGTAGGCTGATAAGAAACAAGAATTTCCAAGGATATTAAGAGTCAAAAAACAAGGGAACTGCCTTCTAAGAGCTTATTATTTATTAATATTATTTATTGGTTTTTGAGGTCACATATTTCTGCACAATGGCTAATCATGACCACGACAGTTTTATGGGTGGAGAAAGCCGGAGTACCCGGAGAGAACCACCGAGCAACGGCGAGCAACTGTCAGCTCCCCAACATACTAACTCCACACAAGCAGGGTTAGCATTGGTTGAAGACAGGTGCACCATTGACGTGCAGTATGCCTTAGTGCACAGCGTCACCGTGCCCCCACATGGGAAATGGGGGTGAAGTGTCTTGCCCAAGGACACAACGCGGTTCTTCTAAGAGCTGCATATAATGATGTGAACATGTGAGCTGAAGGAATGTGTAATCAATATTTCCTAGTTTAACCTTTTATTCAACACACATGATATCAAAATTTCTCTTTTTAATTATATTTACTTCAAACATTTTAGTTCACAAAATTTCAACAAAACCAATTATTTATTTATTGGTATTTGCTGCTGGCATATATTTCTGCCCAGCACAGGGTTTCTATTGCCTCTGAAATATTAATTTGTGCACATTTAATCACATTTTTCCTGGTCAATGGAATCGATTTTTTCACCAGTGATTTCTTGCGTTAAGTTTTGATGAATTTTTCATCAAATTTAGTCATGAATTTTTTATCAAATTTAGTCATCGCTGTTTCCGAGTTGACACGACTAGATTTGATGAAAAATCTTTTGAAAATACTCAGCGTAGTAAGAGTTGAGGTCACATATTTCCGCACAATGACTAATCGTGATCGCACTATGGTCTATGGATATAAAGTCAAGTTCAACCAATTGTTTATACCTTTCAAATTGCCCATTTTAGAGGGCTTCCATCCCAAGCACTGATGACTTGGTTCTATTTTAACTGTAAAACAGAGCTTGTTTACCACAACAGACAAGCACTGCTTCACTTCCCAGAGTTCTCACAGGGATAACAAAACCATATCATGTGACCCCTCATTGGAACGATCTCAATGAGCTTATTCCAATGAGGGCTCATATGATATTGTTTTGTTGTAATTTTGCGAATCATTTATTTTTTCAACTGCTCATCTTGTAAATTATGCGGACAGATAAAACGGATTCATTAGGCAAAGGGTTAATGTTGAATCACAAGCATATCATCATTCTAATACATGATTCTTTTGCTATTATAGGTAGACATTCCATTAGGAAGAGAAGATCCATTACAACAATATATTTTTCTGGAATGAACCTTTTTTAGATTGCATGATACTTTATTTTTCAAGAATAAGTTCCCACTAGAGATGGGCAGTATACTGTAAACACTGTACAGTATCGTTATCAAGTTAATACAGATTTATTGTACCAATTTCAAACTACCAAAATTTCGATATTGAAAAATATTCCCTTTTTTTGTTAAAAAATAAAAAGGTAAACAATAGAATGTTACACAAAATTCATGACAAGAAGAGTCCATGGACTGTGTATTTCTAAAAGCAGTCACCACTGGTCATTTGATGTAGCAAAAAAAAGCTGAGATAAAATACTCAGGGGGTATTTTCTCTCAGCGTTTTTGTTACATCAAATGACTGATGGCGATCGATTGTGTTATTTCCAATATTTTTACAATTTCGGTGGATTTGTCTGCAGAAAATGGTCATCTTCAGCCGTGGAAATATATAAAACAAATACCATTAGATATTGGTATTAGTGTGAGTATGTGAATGTTGTAGATACCGAAAACCATACCGATACAGAAAATAATTCTCACAAGGATTACACACCAATAATGCACAGTCAAAGTTTTTTACACCTGCAAGGCTTGTCATTATAAGGAAATCAAATCCATTGATATTTGTTACGATTATTATGCTAACGAGCTAAAAACAGACAAAAATACAACTAATTAAGAGCTATAAGTCTGCTCAGTATGGCCAAACCACACTTGTTAAAAGTCTCACATACCGAATGTTGACTGAATGCATAGATATTTATTCAAGCTATCCCACTAACATGCTGAAAACAGGCAACAAATAACTCAGTAAGTGCCATAACTCTGCTCAGTGAACCGTACTAGTTTTCTTACCCATTCAAGACTGTTAAGAAAGTCTCACATACCAAATATTGACCAAATCCATTGATATTTGTTCAAGTTATCGCGCTAACGAGCTGAAAACAGGCAAAAATTAACTAATTAAGGGCCATAACTTTGCTCAGTATGGGTGAACTATACCAGTTTTTGAAGTCATTCAAGATATAGTCACGAAAATCTCACATAACAAATATTGACCAAATCCATTGAAATTTGTTCAAGTTATAAGCTGAAAACAGGTAAAAATGTACTAATTAAGGTCCATAACTCTACTCTGTCTCGCCAAAACATACCCGTTTTCGAAAACCATTCAAGACTCTGTTAAGGGAGTCTCACAAACCAAATATTGACCAAATCTGTTGATATTAGTTCACATTATCACACTAACAAGCTGAAAACAGGCAAAAATTAACTAATTAAGGGTCATAACTCCAGTCAGTATAAGGCCAAACTGTACCAGTTTTCAACCCCATTCAAGACACATTCAAGACATTAAGAAACTTTCACATACCAAATACTGACCAAATGCATTGATATTTGTTCAAGTTATCACGCTAACAAGAAAGTCACATAATCCGCTCGCCCATCTGACTTCATCAAACTATAGGTAAAGTTTTGGAAAAAACTTTTATCAAAAATACCGATACCAAAACTAAACTTGAAATTTCCATTCCGCCCATCTCTAGTTTCAACATCCACAGACTTTCCAGATCATTGGCAAGAGAATTTTCAATTCCAGATCTTACAAAGAATTCAGAGATCCATGGGAACTTGTTTACCCAATCTTCTGACTGGTCACCTTATCAGTTATGTAAAGAATAATAATCGAGACCCATGTTTTTGGGTGAGATAATGGTCGAGGGCAAAGTCGAGTGTATTATCAGACTTAAAACCCACATTACCTTAAATTACTATTTATGCGAAAAGAATGAAATAATTTTATCACTTTGAGAAGAATAAACAGATTTTGATTGGTGAGTTATCGTTTGGGATAAGTCATCGAAGACAAAATTTGTGGTAAAAACCTAGTCAGGTTAGACTGAATGAATGTACTAGAGCAATAACTCTGTATTATTTTATTTATTAACTCGTGGGCCGTGCGGATTTTACCTTTGGCTAACGCTCCTTAAAATAATCGTCTGTATGCCCCACTCGAGGATAAAAATTATACTTGAATCCAGCAGTGAACTATTGTCTATTTATTTAAAAGAATGCCCAGACATTGTTTTAAGAATGCCTGACCATTCTTAAAAACAATGCATAATTATTGTTCATGGTGGTTATTCTTTCGGATCACAGTGAAGGTTGAACAAAGAGAGTTATCGGCAGTGGATTTTAATCAAAATTTATTATTTGCGTATGGAGGAAGATGTATTAGACTGAAGCAGTTCAAGACAAAATAGCTTCCTTGGATGGACTGAATTTTTCAGACATTGAATTCTTTGATATGAGGTATGTTATCTAAACTATTCTCAACAGGCAAAAATGTAAGGTTTTCGAATTTCACTTCAAAAAAGAAAGAGGAA
Source organism: Pictodentalium vernedei (assembly GCA_031216915.1). Classification (NCBI taxonomy): domain Eukaryota; kingdom Metazoa; phylum Mollusca; class Scaphopoda; order Dentaliida; family Dentaliidae; genus Pictodentalium; species Pictodentalium vernedei. The sequence continues at coordinate 330,406,248 of CM062289.1, read as the reverse complement.
GTTTCATTTTTTAAACATCATTTAAGAAACTTGGAAACCAAAACATTCTGCAGTGGGGCCAAAATGATCCTGAATCAAACTAACAGTGGACCGATCATAAACTGGTTATTGCGAATGGTTTGAGAGTTACATAAATTGCTTGACCGTTTCAGCTTTACGTATGACCCTCGGGTCCTGCAAATCACAAATATCGAGTTGAATCAAAATCCTAATAAATCAGGTAGGGGAATTTGAATTGAATTTTTAATGAAATTTTGAATCTAATCTTATTACCCTTAAAGTTGTAGATATTATACCTTTTCACAAACATGAATATTGTCAGTCTCCACTCAAGTATTGTACAGAACAGAGACTCATCTGTTTTGGCAAATCAATAAAAAAAAACAAGGGCTACGCAAAGTGTGGGTCATTGCCATGCATCCGTAGGCATGTTCAAAGTAGCCTTGAAGGTATTGTGGGAAAGAAAAATTGAAAAAGGGATATAACTCTGGGAAAAATGCATTGGACGGAACCTGTTCCAAGTGCATATCTGTTCCCCCATGCGGGTATATCACCATACAGAAGGAGATCCAAATCTGACCAAAGGCTTTAAAGTTAAAAAATTTATAGTAATTTATATATTTTTTATACTTACCAATGACCCAGACATAGCTGGTGCTAACTCTTAAAATATAGGGCCAAACACAAATTTTGCCCCCCAATCCCCAAAATTTGCATCTAAAATCAAAGAAAACATGTCCTGAATGGCCCTCCACACTTCACCTCTACTGCGCATGCGCAGTGTCAAGGACGTTCCGAAATTGGCGCCATTAATCATTCTTATAACCAGTGCCTGGTAAGTGCTATGTACTCAGCGGGGAGGTAAGAGTTCCCAACTCCTGGGAGGGCCATCCCCATCTGGGTCATTGGTAAGTATAAAAAATATATAAATTACTATAAATTTTTTAACATTTTTATACTGTACCAATGACCCAGACATAGCTGAATAGTAAAAAGGCTGGAGGGCCAAGGACATAGAGCAAGATGGAATACGCTCAATTATATAAAATAGAGTCATCCCCTCTAGGGAAAAAGAAGTATTAGGCCTTACATGTATCTTTCTTATTTATGATAAATTAGAAAGATACAACACCTTCCAAAATTGAGCATCATGCATCCATGTACTCTATTAATATCTAGTATAATCCTTATACTAATAATTTTTAAAGTAAGCCAATAAATAAAGTAAGTCTAGAGAATAGAGACTCTTTATACTCCTTAAAAGTGTCTGAGGATTGTATAATAATGTCCGTTGACACGTGCTATATTCAAAAGCTATACTTTAAAAACTAAGACCTGAATGAATTTTTAAAACATAAACTTCTCACTAAACAACCATCCCAATAACAGCTCAGAATTACTAACTCCGGAGGAGGTATCCCCTTGTTTTCATAGTAAAACAGGTGACCCAAGGGAACACCCTCCCCCCCCCCTTTTTCTTGCCCTGGGTCAAATAGCCCAGAGCGAAGAGGGCAGCAGAACGGAGTCACTGCCGAAACAGACAGCCTACCTAGCTATAGTAGCAACTGTTAAGTGAATGACATTCTGAGCAGTAGATATTAGACCTAACAACAGAGGCCTCCAGAAATGGACTCGATATTTCTGAGATAAAAATTCATGAATGTGGATGGCTGAGCGCAATGAGCAGCCGTCAAAAATCTATAATAGCGACACTATTAATGTAAGCCCAAGATGTAGAAGAATTCTTACTTCATGAGCCGAAATCTCAAACACAACTGCTGAGTCAATGATATACCATAAGCAGTATCGATAGTTAATTGAACCCATTAGCAATAGAATGGAGCGCAACGTCCTTCCATTAGGCATCAAAGACAGAAGAAGTTTACGCCCGTAGTAATAAACAGATATCTGTTTATAAATACATAAACTCTAACCGGACAGAGTGAAGGCCTATGCCCGTACGAAGACGGAAGGACCTTAATAACAATAGGTTCCGGATATTAATTAGGAGCCTGACACTTATGCAAAAATCCAACTTAAATAGTAAAGGAAGTAGTGATTCCGAAACTATGAAAGTGAAAATCATCCACCGATAGTGCATGAAACTCACTGACTCTTCAGTAAAAGAGAAGCCAACAGAATTACTGTCTAAAGGGTCAGAATTTAAAAACTACTGTTTCCAGAGGCTCAAATGATTACTTAGCTAAATAAGAACCGAAGTTAAATTCCATATAGAAATTTAATCTAATGATTCTAAGTCTATTTATCGAAAAGTTACTAACTGACTTAGATACACAAGACATAAGACTCAATTGTAAACTATCATAGAGTGCATAGGTATGAGGTAACATAAACCTATAACCTTAATAATAACAGGCTGCAGTAGATCTTGTCAAACAAGTATACTAAAAAGTTGCAATGACTAGTATGGAGGAATCAACAATATCAACATAGTGATCCCTACACCAACGACGGAAGAGCCTCCACTTTAGCCGCATAGTATAGTGAAGAAGAGGTTCTCCTATAGTAAGTAATCACGTCCAAAGCTCGTCCAGTACAATGCTTACAATGCAATGGGGACCACACAACGGAATACGTGAAGGTTGAGACCTTGCAGGTTGTGATAAAGATGACACGATTTTTCCCAGCGAAAAAAGATCTTCTCATGGAGGAAGATTTCGCGTTAAGTCCCACAGTAGACATCAGAGTAAATTTACCCACGGTCTCTGCGAAGACAGAGATGCTATCAACAGAAATGTATTGTGGTTGTTTATCTTAGCAATACTTGCTGAAACAGCAGCGTAGGAGGATACGCATATCCTATCATTCCGTCCTATTAGATCAATAGAGCGTTAACAACATAAGCTCAGAGATCCGGACATGTAAACACAAACGTCTGCAATTGATTAGCAAGTTGTGTCGTAAATAAATTATCATTGGGCGCTCCCATTGATAGCAAATCTGATTGAATACTTGTTTGTTGAGAGTCCATTCTGATGGCAACAAGCGACCCATAAGTGAAAGGGAGTCCGGTAATACAACCAGACGACCCGGAATATGACGGACCGAAGCAGAACTTGGTGTACTATAACAAACAGAAGGATTCTTTCCATTAAATTGAATAACGGAAACGAATGAGTGCCTCCCTGGTTCTGGAGATACGCCACTACTGTCGAATTAACGGACAGGATTTGGACATGCGTTTCTGAATAATGTTCATCCAATGACATAAAGCAAGCCTAAAAAAAACATTATTCCGTGGAAGATAAGTGCTTGCTTAGAGACTGCGGAACCCAAAGACCCTGGCACTTCGAATCCGTTGGGATCAATATTATATCCCAACCTGTTTGACTGGCAACCGTCATAATTATAAAACACGGATCCGGCAACTGCAGTGGCACTCTCTGAGTCAACCACCGAATGTTTGCCCCAGTCTGAATCCCTTGCTACACTAGATAGACAAGAGAACGTGTAAATCGAGCAATTCATGGATTGCTGAAAAGTTGCCGTCGAAGAGAAGCTTCTCCGAGAACGAAGCGACTCTGAGAGAGTTCTTCACCTTACTATCCACGCACGTGGATGTAGCTAGGGCTGCGTCACATCTAACCAACTCCAAGCAGCCACTGAAGGGCGGAGCTATACGTGAACAAACTACTGCCCTCAAAAGAAATCACATTGAGGATCATATCCCGGAATTCTTTCTCTTGAAGACGTAATGATAACGCCTCAGTAAGGTGGATTACGTATGATAAAGCATCTAAGTTAAGTCTAATAGACATCATTGTCGTTTCCAACATTGTGGTTGGAAAAGACATAGACGGCGAAAAAGATTATTTCCAGTCTTTAACCACGCCGTCTAGACGCATATGAACTCTCGGTATGCCCTGTTCTGCCAAAATAAATTATTCGTATAAATGATAAAAGGCAGAAATGAGCATTGCGGACAAGAAACTAAACTATCATGCTTGGTAGCAGGCTTATATATATATAGCGTCGATAAATAATACACATGTTCTAATGACATTATTGGACTGTGTCGGTAAGTCAGGGACAATGTCCCTGAACCAATCCAAAATTCCGTGTCCAATGACGCTATAAGTCTCTTATCCAACATCGCAGCAATGTAGTCCGAAATAACAATCACTGGAAGATAATGCCGGAAGATATGTATGGCAGCTTCCGATGCTACGAAAGGGAAAACTCGAAATCTTTCGAATCCCTTTCGCCATCCTGTCGGACCCTATAAAGCGTTCGGTCGTACGTACCTGATGCAACCGCGGACCGCACCGACCCAGCGCCGTCGGATAATTCCTGATTCGACCGAGAAACTGTCGATTGCTGGGATGCTGCAAAAAAACTGTGCTAACTCGGATAGCACGTCCGTGACTGAGGCCTGTGGAGAAGCGGTCCTACGATGCATTGCCGCTGGAAGCCCCGTGCATACTACTATTATGTGAGCGAACGGAGTGTATAGGCCTCGTGTCCCTTGGCTACCGGATGGCGTGACCTGTTCGTCGTGGAATCACTGAATGACGAAACTGATCGGATACTCGAGGTCACGTAGCCAATGTGCGGTCGTGTGCACCGCTGTGAGGATGAGGAAGCATTATCGACAGTCTCTCAGACTGTCAATATAACGGAGCGTCCCGAGCGACGGACATATGCTCTGAATGTAAAATATCTGAACCACAACATGCGGTCCCCTATGTTGTTGGACGAGAGAGGGACCTCTCTCGCTCACAGCCCGGACGGACCTGGACAAGCCAGGAACCGGACTAACAGGCTTCCTCCGATCTGTCCTCAATCCGCCGTCACTGGGTGAGTACTAAAGTAATTATATTGCTCGCATCACCCAAATCTCCTTCCTAGACCGCCACGGACGAACCCGGCAGCCGAACCATTCGATGAATGTACGCTACACCGGGTGAGCTAGCGAATGTCACTCCGTCGATCCTACAAGGGACCTCTTAGGCGATAGACATTTTCCATGAGCACTTATTGCCGCTAGCTCTTCATTAACTATGACGACAGAGGCACACTTTTGAAAGACATCTCTGTAACTTTGCGAACAAGAAACCCGAAATGCTTGGTAATAGCAAGCATATAATAATAAATATATAGCGTCGTTCAATAATTCGAAAGTTTGTGTGACATAATTGGACTAGGTCGGAACTGAGGGACGATGTCCCTGAACCGAACCAAAAATTTCTAAGTCCACCGACGCTATCAGTTTCTTATCCGTCATCGCAGCATTCTGGTGTGACGAAAGAACCTGTAGAAGATCAAGTCAGATGACATATACAACAGCACTTGTTGTTCCGAAAGGGAAAGCTCGAAATCCTCCGCATCCCTTTCGGTATCCCGTCGGACCGGATGAAATTTTCGGACGTCCGTACCCGCTTCCGCGGAGCGTCCCGACCCAGCATCGTCGGATAAAACATTATGCGACAGATTCAGTTGTTGCTGGGATGCTGCGATAAGCTGTGCTATTTAGGATAGCACGTCCATCCCCGAGGCCTGTGCAGTAGCGGTCTTACGATGCATTGCCGCCGGAAGCTCCGTGTACGTTGACTCCCGCACACTTTCCTATGCGAACGTCCAGAGTCTGCAGGCCTGGTGTCCCTGGCTACCGGATGGTGTGACCTGGTCGCCGATGATTCTCTGACTGGCGAAGCTGACTGGATATCCGAGGTCACGTAGCCAAGAGCGGTCGTGTGCGCAACCATGAGAATGAGGAAGCCTTATTGACAGTCTCTCCGGACTGACTATATGTCGGAGCGTCCTGAGCGGCGGACGTATGCTCCGAATGCGAAATATTTTGTACCACAACATCTGGGGCCAGATGTTGTTGTACGAGAGAGGGGCCTCTCTCGCTCACCGTCTGGATGGACCAGAACGAGCTATGAACCGGTCTAAAAGGCTTCCTCCGTTCTCCCTCTAATCAGCCGTCACTGGGTGTGCATTTGGTTGATTTATAGTGCTCGCATCACCCCAAAACTCCTTCTAGACCGCAACGGACGAACCTGGGTGCCGAACCATTCGATGAATGGACGCTACACCGGGCGAGCTAGTGGACGTCAAAGGCCGTCGAACCTACTAGGGTCCTCTTAGGCAATTGGCGGATTTACATGAGCACTTTTCCGCTAGCCCTTCATTAATTGTGACGACGGAGGCACACTGTTGGAAGACATCACGGATACATCACCCTAATATTGATCGTCTGAAATAGAAATTGATAAAGTAGAGTGACCCTGCGGGGAAAGGACCGGAATGTCCAATTCCCCACTAACATACCGTGACATACGTTTCCCATGTTATCATCGAAATCATCAGATACAGAACAGGAGTTAATGCGAGTACACTGACTACAAATAGAATGATTATAAAGTCAGAGGAAGACTTCCTCTTATTACAATTGATCAAAATCCTTTCAATGTGAAAAGAAAACAAAGTCCTGGTACTCGCACCAACCCCTGACAATCAAAATACATAACAATAATATGATCCATTAACATAGAAAAAATAATTGAAATCAAAATATTTTGAAAAAGTTAAAAAATTTATAGTAATTTATATATTTTTTATACTTACCAATGACCCAGACTTAGCTGGTGCTAACTCTAACAAAACCAGGGCCAAACACAAATTTTGCCCCCCAATCCCCAAAATTTGCATCCAAAACCAAAAGAAATCATGTCCTATAGGACCTCCATACTTCGCCCCCACTGCGCATGCGCAGTGTCAAGGACGTTCCGAAATTGGCGCCAATTATCATTCTTACTGGCAGTGCCTGGTCAGCGCTATGTACTCAGCGGGGAGGCAAGAGTTCCCAACTCCTGCGAGGGCCATCCCCGTCTGGGTCATTGGTAAGTATAAAAAATATATAAATTACTATAAATTTTTTAACATTTTTATACTGCCAATGACCCAGACTTAGCTGAATAGTAAAAAGGCTGGAGGGCCTAGGACATAGAGGAAAATCCAATAAGCTCAACTATATAATATAGAGGCAACCCCTTAAGGAGAAAAGGAGTATTAGGCTTTACATGTATCTTTCTTATTTAATATTAAATTAGAAAGATACAATACCCTTTATAATTGAGCACAATAACATTCATGTTCTCTATTAACATCCAGTATAACCCTTATACTAATTATTTTTAAAGTAAGCCAATAAATAAAGTTAGTCCAGAGAATTGAGACTCTTTATAATCTTTTAAAAGTGTCCGAGTATTGTATATTAAAGCCCGTTTGACACTTGACATATACAAATGCTTCACACCGAGCTACACTTTAAAAATATGACATGAATGAATTTTAACATTAATATTACACTTTAAAACCATCCCGGAAGCGACTCAGAAATACTGACTTTGAAGGAGGCATTCCCTTGCTTTTCACTATAAAGCAGGTGACCTAAGGGAACACCCGCCCCCCCCCCCCCCCTTCCCCTGGGTCAAATATCCCAGAGCGAAGAGGGCAGCCGGACGGAGTCACTGCCGGAACAGAAAGCCTGCATAACTATAGTTGCAACTGTTTAGTGGACGACATTCTGAGCAACAGATAACGGACCTAAACAATGCAGGTCTCCAGAAATGGACTCAATATTTCTGAGATAAAAAATTGTGAATGTGGATGGCTGAGACCAATAAGCAGCCTTCATTAAATCTGTAATAGCAATACTATTAGCATAAGCCCAAGAAGTAGCAAGAGCTCTTACTTCATGAGCGGAAATCTTAAGCACAGACTGCTGAGAAGAAGATAAACTCTCATAAGCAGTACGGATAGTTAATTGAATCCATCTAGCAATAGAATGGACCGAAATGTCCCTTCTATTAGGCATCAAAGACAGAAAGAAACGTTTCCGTCCCTTTCTGATAAACTGAGATCTCTGTTTATAGATACGTAACGCTCTAACAGGACAGAGTAAAGGCCTACGCCCGTCTGAAGACGGAAGAGCCTTAATAACAATAGGTTCCGGATATTTATTAGGAGCCTGATTCTTAGCTAAAAAACCCACATTAGTAGTGAAGGTGATAGTGTTCCCGACACTATGATAGTGAGAATCATCCACCGACAGTGCATGAAGCTCACTGACTCTTCTAGCAGAAGAGAAAGCTAAGAGAAAAGCTGTCTTATAAGATAAGAATTTGAAATCTACTGTCCCAAGAGGTTCAAATGGCTTTTCCTTCAATTTAAGAAGAACCCAAGCTAAATTCCATTTAGGAATTAACCTAAGAGTTCTGGGTCTATTTATCGAGAAGTTTCTAACCAATTTCGATAAAGAGACATCAGATCCAATTTGTAAACTATCATGATGTGCATAGGTATCAGATAACATAGACCTATAACCCTTAATAGTAACAGGCTGCAGTTTGATTTCGTCAAACAAGTATACTAGAAAGTTTGCAATGTCTGGTATAGAGGGATCGAAAATATCTACAGAATGATCCCTACACCAACGACGAAAAACCTTCCACTTAGCCGCATAGTTTAGCAAAGAGGAGGTCCTCCTACAGTTAGAAATCGCGTCCACTGCTCGTCCTGTAAAGTGCTTGCCATGCAAGAAGGACCGCATAACAGAAAAACGTGAAGGTTGAGACCTTGCGGGTTGTGATGGAGTTGACGTGATTTCCCCTGCGAAAGAAGATCCTCCCGTGGAGGAAGCTTTCGCGGTAGGTCCCACAACAGACACCTGAGTAGATTTATCCACGGTCTCTGTGGAGACAGATATGCTACCAACAGAATCTTGCATTGAGATTGTTTTATCTTTAGCAATACTTGCTGAATTAACGGCGCTGGAGGATACGCATATCCTATCATTCCGTCCCAAGGGATCGACAGAGCGTCTACTGCAAATGCTCTTGGATCCGGACACGGAGACACATACGTCTGCAACTGATTGTTGAGATGTGTCGCAAATAAGTCTATCATTGGCCGTTCCCATTGGTAGCAAATGTGATTGAATACTTGTTTGTTGAGAGTCCACTCCGACGGCAACAAGCGACCCTTTCGTGAAAGGGAGTCTGCTAGCACATTCAGACGACCCGGTATGTGACGGACCGAAAGAAGAACCTGATGTTCTAGCGCAAACAGAAGGATTCTTTCCGTTAGATTGAACAACGGAACTGAATGAGTGCCTCCCTGATTCCATATATACGCCACTACTGTCGTATTGTTGGATAGGATTTGGACATGAGCATTGTGAATAATGTCCATCCAATGACGTAACGCAAGCCAAATTGACATCATTTCCTTGATGTTTATGTGCTTGCCCAGGAATTGCGGATCCCAAAGACCCTGGCATCTCGAATCCTTTGGGATCAATGATGCACCCCAACCTGTTTGACTGGCATCCGTCATAATGGTAAAACTCGGATCCGGCAACTGCAGCGGAACTCCCTGAGTTAACCACTGAATGTTTGCCCAAGTCTGAATCTCTTGTTTCACTTGATCTGACAAGAGAACGTCTATGTCGAGCGAATGAATTTTCGCACTCCAATTCTGAGTCAAGAAAATTTGGAGAGGACGCGCGCGTAACCGCCCCATCGGAATGAGATCCGCAGCGGCTCCGCACAGACCTATCAGTCTCATAAATTCTCTCGCTGTGACTTTGTCTGCGTGCAGACAATAGCGAGCGTAACAACTGACTAATTTCGCTCTGGTTAACGGCAGACGAACAAGATTGTTGTGCGTCTCGAAGCTCATTCCCAGATGTGTGAATGACTTGGACGGCACCAGATCCGACTTCTCCTCGTTTACTATAAAACCGAGACGTTGGAGCAATAGAAGTAGATTCTGAACATCGTTCTGAAGCGTTAACTCGTTGCCGTACCTCTGAAGAATGTCGTCCAGGTAGGCCGACGTTACCGCAGACAAATGAGCTCGGAAATAGATCATTGCCGAGTTCATTACCCGAGTGAAAGCCCAGGGTGCTAGATTCAATCCGAAGCACATCGCCCGGAATTGATACACCACTCCTAGGACTGCGAAGCGTAGATACTTTCTGAATGTCGGATGTACCATGACGTGAAAGTACGCATCTTTGAGATCTTTGCTTGTTGCATAATCGTTCACCCGAATACTCGCTCTGACCGACCGAATCGTTTCCATATAAAACTTCGGAGAGACGATCAGCTTGTTTATCCAGCTCAAATCTATGACTGGACGGAACGAGCCGTCTGGTTTCGGAACCAGAAACAGATGGCTGTAGAATCCCGGAGTCTCCTGGTTTTCTACGACCTCTACCGCGTTCTTCATTAAAAGAGACTGCACCTCTGATAAGAGAGCGTCTCTTTTCTGCAGATTTGACGGAAGTTGAGTCCACTTTGGACTTCGAGTTAATGGAGGCTTTCGTTTGAAGGATATCTTTAGACCTTCCGAAGTCACTCCTCTCACCCAAGGGTCGTCCGTAATCGACGCCCATTCTTGTGAAAAGCTCGACAACCTTCCGCCAACCGGTACGCGATAGAGGTTTAAGCCATCACCTCCTGGACCTGCGAGGCCTGCGGTAGGAGAAACCACGTCCTCCACGACCCGCACCTCGTCCCGTCGACCTCGGGGCGTCCGACCGGTTGTCCCGGCCCGAAGGACGTCCCGAACGTGAGTCGCTACCTTGACGGTCTCTCGAATAAGACCAAGAGGACGCACCGGAACCTCTATAGGAACCTCTCTTGGGCGCATTAGACCCAGAAGTGCCTGTCTTATTCTTGTCTGCCGTATCCGACTTCTTAGAAGCAGATTTGAACAACAGAGAATCCGAAGCTTTCTTTGTAATTTTATCATAAATAGCAGAAAGCTTGCCGTCGAAGAGAAGTTCTCCGGAGACCGAAGCGACTCTGAGAGAGTTCTTCACCTTAGTATCCACGAGTGTTGATGTAGCTAGGGCTGCGTCACGTCTAACCAACTCCAGGTTTGCCACTGAAAGGGCGGAGTTACACGTGGAATAAGCTACTGCCCTTGAAAGAAGTCTTAAAGAGGATTGTATATCCTGAAATTCTTTCCCTTGAAGGCGCAGTGATAACGCCTTAGTAAGGTGATCTGCGTAAGATAAGGCATCTAAACTGGCTCTGTTAGACGCAATAGCTGTTTCCAACACCGCGCATGGAATAGAAGCCGACGACGGTAATGATAGCTCTAAGTCTTCCGCCTCGTCGTCCATACGCAGAGAAACTCTCGGAATACCCTGTCCTGCCGTGTCGAATTTATTCCTTGCATTAATGAAAGGCAGGTTGAGAGTATTGGCGGACAAGAAACCTGCTTTCCCCGTTTTGGAAGCAAGTTTAAATATAGCGTCGTTCAATAATTCAAATGTCCTTGCAACATTATTGGACTGCGATGGAAACTCGGGAGCGATGTCCCTGAACCGCTCAAAAAATTCAGAGTCCAATGACGCTATAATCCTCTTGTCCGGAACCGCAGCAGTCTGGCCCGACGGAACAACTTGAGGGAGAAAGTGCCGGATGAAGTCCACGGCAGCTTTATGTTGTTTCGAAAGGGATAGCTCCAAATCATCTGTATCCCTTTCACCATCCGGTCGGACCTCATGATGCTCCCGGTCGTCCGCCCCCGATGCTTCGGCGAAGCGTACCGACCCACCGCCATCGGATAATTCTCGATCCGACACCGTTTCTGTCGGCTGCTGGGATGCTGCGATAAGTTGTGCTATCTGCACAAGTACGTCCGGCATCGAGACCTGCGGAGGCGCAGTCTTTCGCTGCTTCGCCGAGGGCAGCTCCGCATCTGATGGCTCCCGCATACTTTTTCTATGCGAACGTCCGGAGTCCATCAGCCTCATGTCCCTGGCTGCCGGATGGTGTGACCTGGTCGCCGAAGAATCCCTGATCGGCAAAGCTGGTAAGATATCGGCGGCCACGCAGCCAAGGTGCGGTCGTGTGCGCTGATGAGAAGAAGAAGCCTGAGCAGTCTCCGCGGACTGCCTATACAACGGAGCGTCCCGAGCGACGGACGTATGCTCCGCTTGCAACACATTTTGTACCACAACATCTGGTCCCAGATGTTGTTGTACGAGAGAGGGGCCTCTCTCGCTCGCGGCCCGGCTGGACCTGGACGAGCTAGGAACCGGACTCAAAGGCTTCCTCCGTTCTCGCTCACTATCCGCCATCACTGGGTGTGCACATTGAATGTTTATAGTGCTCGCATCACTAAACATTTCCTCCTGGACCGCATCGGACGAACCCGGCTGCCGAACCATTCGGTGAATGGACGTTACACCGGGCGAGCTAGCGGACGACATTTGTTTGATCTCCATGAGCACTTTTGCCGCTAGCTCTGTATTCATTTGTGATGACGGAAGCGCACTTGCGGAAGATAACATGGAAACATCACCCTGTTCTTGTTCCTCTGAAATAGAAACTGAGAGAGTAGAGTGACCTTGCGGAGAAAGAGCCGGCATAGCCCTTTCTCCAGAAACAACATACCGTGACACACGTTTCCAATGTTTGTCATCCCAATATTGACATATAGAACAGGGATTAGTGCGAGAACACTGACTACAATTAATACAATGATCATGAAAGTCAGAGGAAGATTTCTTCCTATTACAATTTGAACAATATCCTTTCATTGTGAAAAGTCAACAACAAGTCCTAGTTACTCGCACAAACCCCTGACACAAAGATACATAATAACATGATCCATTAATAATGAAATGAAAGTGTCAATGACACTGTAGCTCAACTTGTCAAGACAAAGACATGTACATGTATAGTATGTGACACAGCAATGACAAACATCTAGGTAATGACCTGATAACAAAGGTACATATAAAGTATTGTAACGGTCTGTACATAAATACTGACCGTTGCCTGTAACAAATGTATAGGTAAAGTATTGTAAAGGTGGGTGACAGTCAGATGCTGAACTAGAAAAAATCTTTATGAGTCCCAGAGTGGGTCTGACTGAACCCCAAAATATTTGTTCTCATAGCACAGTGATAACAAAGGCACCCCAAAACACACTCGTTCCTGTCCCAAGGTGAAAACAAAAGTACTCAAGAAGTTTTGTGAAGATCAGTTCATAAATACGAGCTGTATAGAACTTGTGACAAAAAACTGATTGGACCTAATTTCGGTACAAAATGGCCACTGGCAGCCATCTTGAATTTTGGACCGTACCCAGAAACACTCATTCTCATCCCAAGGAGATAACAAAGGTACCCAAGAAGTTTTGTGAAGATCGGTTCATAAATACAGCCTCTACCCTGAGCCGTATTGACATGTGTGCTTACATTGTGTAAGTAGCACTGAATAAATCAAAGTTCATCTAATTTGCATAATTTCTGCACGAAAAAAAACCCCTTACAATATGTGATGTATTCCAAGTTACTAAACATTCATACAAAAACTTATTAAAATCAGAACTTTCATACAGAAGTTCTATACAAAAGACTGATTGCACTAATTTTGGTACAAAATGGCTGCTGGTGGCCATCTTGAATTTCGGACCACACCCAAAAACACTCGCTCTCATCCCACGGTGATAACAAAGGTACCCAAGAAGTTTCGTAAAGATTGGTTCATAAATATGGCCTCTAGTCTGAGCTGTATAGAAGTTGTGTACAAAAAACTGATTAGACCTAATTTCGGTACAAAATGGCCACTGGCAGCCATCTTGAATTTTAGACCGCACCCAGAAACACTCGTTCTCGTCCCAAGGTGATAACAAAGGTACCCAAGACATTTCGTGAAGATCAGTTCATAAATACAGACTCTAGTCTGAGCCGTATTGACATGTGTACTTACTGTGTGTAAGTCGCACTGAAAAAATCAAAGTTCATCTAATTTGCATAATTTCTGCACGAGAAAAAAAACCCGTATTATATGTGATGCATCCCATGGTACTAAACATTCACACAAAAAAATTATTCAAATCAGGGCCTTCATATGGAAGTTCTGTGCAAAAATCTGATTGCACCTAATTTTGTACAAAATGGCTGCCATCGGCCATCTTGAATTTCGGACCAGACCCAAAAACACTCGTTCTCGTCCAACGGTGATTCCAAAGGTACCCAAGAAGTTTCGTAAAGATCGGTTCATAAATACGGCCTCTAGCCCGAGCCGTATTGGCATTTGCACTTACAGTGCTGAAAGTAACCCCAAAAACATCAAAATTAGTCTAATTTGCACAATTTACGTACGAGAAAAAAACCTGTATTATATGTGAAGTATCCCATGGTACTAAACATTCATACAAAAAATTATTCAAATCAGAGCTTTCATATGGAAGTTCTGTACAAAAAACAGATTTCTGCATCGTCGGTACAAATGGCAGCTGGCAGCCATCTTGAATTTCGGACCGCACCCAAAAACACTCGTTCTCGTCCCGCGGTCATAACAAAGGTACCCAAGAAGTTTCGTAAAGATCGGTTCATAAATACGGCCTCTAGCCCGAGCCACAGCAGCTTGGCACTTACAGCTCTGAAAGTAACACTAAATAAATCAAAGTCAGTCTAATTTGCATAATTTACGCACGAGAAAAAAACCCGTATTATATGTGATGTATCCAATGGTACTAAACATTTATACAAAACTTTATTCAAATCTGAACTTTCATACAGAAGTTCTGTACAAAAAACTGATTTTTGCATCATCGGTACAAAATGGCCACTGGCAGCCATCTTGAATTTCGGACCACACCAAAAAACACTCGTTCCCGTCCCAGGGTCATAACAAAGGTACACAAGAAGTTTCGTAAAGATCGGTTCATAAATACGACCTCTAGCCCGAGCCATAGCCAATTGTTGACGTACGGACAGACGGACAGACGGACGGGCGGACAGACGGACAGACGGACGGCGGGCCATGACAATAGCTCAAATTTGACTTCATCAAAGTTGAGCTAAAAACAATTGCAAATCAAAAAAAAATTTTGAAAAATATTTTTTCAGCGAAGCCCAAGTTTCTGAAAAGTAACGTTGAGCCCCGATGGATCCGATGGCTAAGTGTGGTCAAAAATTTTAAATTTATATAAAATAATTAATGCAACACTTACGGATAATAGAAATGTATCTTATAGTGAGATAAACTACACCAAAGGCAAACAGCCCCCCTCAAAAAAGGCTGTTGCCAATGTAAACAAACAGTGTAAAATACCAGAAAACATGACTCCAGGCACTGAAAAAACTGGCCCGAAATCAGTCATCAAAATTACACTCTATCTGATGCAAGACAGAGACTCCCAGGGGAGAAGCTGCAGAACATCAGATGGAAGATGCAGAACACAACGTTTATACACCCATGGGTGAAAACGTAACTATGGGGAAAATAACAGAAAACATTCTGTAACCAAGCAACTCTCCCAAGAGAATTTTAGAAATGAACTTTCTCAAAAATATGCCAAAAGCATGGGAGAATTGCAAGGGGGGACTTAGAAGGCCAGGGGAGAGGAAACACTGAATAAGCAGTGCAACTTTTTAGCAAGAATGACAACAAGAGGCCCATGCCTCGAAAATAGGCAACTTAACATAATTTCATAAAAAATTTTAAGTACAGCCCTGATTATTTTTTGTCACTCCTTTTTCCTCTCCTCCTTCTATATCCTCCTTACAATCACCATTTCTCCAATAATTACGTGTCTGGCATCCTTTAAACTGAGATTTACAAGCACAAAGATCAGTGAGATGTTGACTGATGAAGGGCCAAACAGAGAATGATAATTGGCGCCAATTTCGGAACGTCCTTGACACTGCGCATGCGCAGTGGGGGCGAAGTATGGAGGTCCTATAGGACATGATTTCTTTTGGTTTTGGATGCAAATTTTGGGGATTGGGGGGCAAAATTTGTGTTTGGCCCTGGTTTTGTTAGAGTTAGCACCAGCTAAGTCTGGGTCATTGGTACAGTATAAAAATATATTTTTTCAGAACAGCCCAAGTTTCTGAAAAGTAACGTTGAGCCCCAATGGATCCCAAGCCTAAGTGTGGACAAAAAATTTAAAAATATTTTAAACAATTTATGCAACACTTACGAACAATAATAATGTATCTAGTTATGATTAAATTAACATCAAGATATTATTTTCAAGAAATCCCCCCCCCTCACACAGAGGGCTGTTGTAAATGTAAACAATGAGTGTAAAAACACTAAAATAAGACTCCAGGCACCCAGGCCCGAAATCAGTTACCAAAAATACACTATCTGATGCAAAACAGAGACTTCCAGGGAAGAAACTGCAGAACATCAGATGGTAGATGCAGAACACAACGCCTAACCACCCATAGGTGAAGACGTAAACATGGGGAAAAGAACAGAATTCATTCTGTTATTCAGCTAAAACTCCCAAGAAATTTTAGTAATAATAATTACAGAAACTATGCCAAAAGCATGGGAGAATAGCAAGAGGGGACTTAAAGGAAAGAGAGAGAGAAAAACACTGAAAAATCAGTGTAACTAAATAACAAGAATGACAACAAAATGGCTGCTGCCTCGAAAATAGGTAACTTAACATAATTTCATTAAAAAATTTTAAGTTACAGCCCTGATAATATTCTGTCACACATTTTTCCTCTCCTCCTTCTATATCCTCCTTAGAATCACCATTTCACTAATATTTATGTGTCTGGCATCATTTAAACTGAGATTTACAAGCACAAAGATCAGTCAGATGTTAACTGATGAAGGGCCAAACTAAGAATGATTAATGGCGCCAATTTCGGAACGTCCTTGACACTGCGCATGCGCAGTAGACGTGAAGTGTGGATGGCCATTCAGGACATGTTTTCGTTAGTTTTAGATGCAAATTTTGGGGATTGGGGGGCAAAATTTGTGTTTGGCCCTATATTTTAAGAGTTAGCACCAGCTATGTCTGGGTCATTGGTACAGTATAAAAATATAACAATCCAAAACATTTGTATGGACAGCCACTCGGACAAATGGACAGATAGAAAGATGGACAGATGGACGGAGGTCTCTACAAGATACCCCCGAATCCTCCTTCGGAGGACAGGGGCATAAAAAACCCAGAATATTCCTGAACAGAATCAAAGTAGTTTTGGAAGCAGTATCTTCCTGAACACTTCTTCTATCATCAGCTTCTCCTGCTCAGGAGTCCTGATGATAAAAGGAGAGTTCAAGAGATACTTGATTAGATTTTATGAATATTTTGTGATTCAAAATTTTCTAAAATGGCACCACTAGAACTGAATCAAATTGAACAATACAGACAGTTTTGATTCAAATCAAATTTCGAAGCTTTGCAGGTCTCAATTTACGACACCTCACTAAATGATCTCAATAAGCTCTTTCAAATAAGGGACTTAAAGCTAAGGTTTGGAAGAAAACCAGTAAATTCAACTGATCATATACTTTTTAGTCTATACAAGGAACAAATAATGGAAAACTTGATACCAAAATACAGCAGTGTACTTACAAGGAATGTAGTCGATTTTGGTGTTGGAAAATCTCCAAATGTCACTTTATATAAACTGGACAAAAAAGACAATACATATGGAATGCAAACAGCTATCAATGTCGGTAAATATCTTGCCTGTAAGAAGTGAACTCCTTTTTCCTAAAAATAAAATGTGCATAAATTACTGTACTTACAAATAAACATACAAAATATATATAGGGGTGCTTTTACTCACATTATTTTAAAGTTTAGAATAGCAGTGCCAAGATTTCTTTCTCTTAGTTATTTATTTATTATTAGTGGTTGTTTAAGGTTACTTGCTCCTAGAGTAGTATGCCATTTCTTTCAATTAAACAAAATAGAAACAAACATGGAAGTTCAAATGTCATTAGTCCAATTAACCCTTTACACATCGTACATGATATAAAACCAAAAAGGTAGTGTTTTTTGGTTTGTATTTCTAGGTGTCATAGACTTTGGTCTTATTGTTTACACCATAGTCGCCTAGATAGAATCATGAGCTAGATTGTTTCAGTAATTATGTAGTGACATAACTGAATTTATTATGTCTTGGAACTGCTGTTTCTTTGGAAATTTAGGGCTGTTAAAATGAATTTTTGGTCGGAACCCCCCCCCCCCCACCCCCCTCCCCTCCCCCCCAACCCGCCAATGTGTTAAGAGGTGATTACAGGGCAAGACGTAGTTTTTCTTCCTGTAAGCCTCATATGCATTTAAGTATATACATGCTTTTCATGGCTTCTCGATTGGCGGTGGGGTCGTGTTCTAATGGCGACCTCATGGGAACATCCACTTTTTAGTTGGTTTGTTTCCTGTGGTTGTTTGTTTTTAAGGCATATACAAGCAGAGCATATGATTCATTATCAATAAATTGCTATCCTTCGTGTACCTGTACAACTGACATGTCGATTATCTGGGCGACATTCTCCAATGTGGCAATTAGTCCACTCTAAAAAGTTTCACTCAGAGCGGTCTAGCCTTTTCTTACGACGTATGAGTTTAATTATTACTCAGTTAACTGCATATTAATGTCGTATTATTCATTCAGTTTCCTGGTTACACTTGTATTACTCGGTCATACCGTGGATACAGGCTGTATTCAGATGAGTACATGCAGGATTTCATTGCTGGTGTGCATAATGTGTATTTATTAGACAGACACATTATCGTACACATCATATAAATTCTTGCTCTGCTTATAGAGCTCATAAGAATTTTGGGGCTATTTGGATCAGTTATGGAACTGCCAAGAGGCCGTCCATTCATATGTTCTCCATTTCTGGCATCATTATTCGGAGTAGTATATTCTTTCTCCGAACAATCAATGGTTGTTACGAACCCAGGAAAAAATTACTTATTTTGGGGCTGGTCCATGACGAGTCTGTTAATCATAGCTCGTTCCATGTTCTAATCCAGGTTTCTTGAAGATACAATACACATCCTCGTATATTCGAACGGTTCACTGGAGTGTTATTTTTGGAATCAATTGTACACATGAACAGGGTCGCCTGTAGGTTGCCTTAGAAGCATGTTTGCTCTTCAGATACTTTCCATTGCACAAGTGTGTGGTCATACACTTTATATCACCGGGTTTCATCCTATCTGCGTATTCTGATTCTGGTATACGTTAGAAGCGTGCTCTGTTAATTACTGGGATCGCCACAATAGCCTTAGCTTCTGAAGTGGTGTTAAGCACCAATAATTAATAATAATTAATAATGGTGCTTATTGGGCAAATATATTTGGATTATTTAGAATCGCTTTTCACTGATTCCAGGGCGCTCCCATCTTTGTTTCAAAGTTTGTTTGGTTAATGTCACATATTTACGCACCATGGCTAATCGTGACACAACATGGAGATGAAGACAAGTTTAGTCAATCGTTGATCTACATGTTGCCCATTTTAGAGGACTTTCACCCCAAGCATTGGTGACTGGGTCCTACTAGTATTTTATTAGTAAAGCGGAACTGGTTTACCACAGTAAACAAGTGCTGCTTACTTCCCGGGGTTCCCACAGGGACTTTGTTTTAAAGAATATTCCTTCAAAAAAGTGGGGAGGGATTTTTCTTCATCTCATCCAGCTTGATAAGTGTGTAACTATGAGTGAAGCTGTTTGGTCTGTAGATGATATCTGATCCTAGATACTGCTTGTTTATTATTTATATATGGCATGTTTGTGGGGGTTAGTCTCTCACTCTCAAATGCGCCATCCTAATTTATGGGGCTTAGTCCCAACTAGCCTTAAAAATTGAGGGCTCGTTACACCCAATTAGCATAATCATTCATGCTAAGTATATGGAATTACTTGGATATGGCTCCTCATTTATGATATGTCTTCTCCATTATTGTATAGAGAGACATACATGTAATTCCTTTTAAATTTAATTTCCTTTCACCTTGGAAAGCAAGCTTAGGAGTTATATTTGGTCTGTTAATTCTTAAGGCCTAGGCCCTCCGCCTATTTACGATTCAGCTAGTCTGAGCCATTGGTTATTAGTACAAACATATGATAAATTTAAAATAATTTGTATATTTTTTATACTCACCAATGGCCCAGAGGGAGATGGCCCTCCCATAAGTGGGCACTCATACCACCCCGCCGAGTTATTATTAGTGCGCTCATCTATAAAGAATGATGTTGAGCCAATTCCGGTCTCTTCCTGACCACTGCGCATGTGCAGATGGTAAAAGTATGTAGGGCCAGATAGGACTTTTAATTTTTGGTTTGGTATGCAAATTTGGGGGATTGGGGGTGGGGGGGGGGGGGGGGGTTAGAATTTGTGTTTGGCCCTTGATTTTGTATCGAGTTTGCACCAGCTAGTCTGGGCCATTGGTAAGTATAAAAAATATACAAATTACTTTAAATTTATCATTTTCACTGAAATTTTTTTGTTTTTGCCAGTTTCATTGAAAGGGATTTATTAGATATTTTGAGACACCAATCAGTCTCTGAAAAGCCAAATAATGCCATTTCTGACTGTCAATTTTCTGGAAATTTTTTTACAATGGAAGTGGACCAGTACTGGTTTGGTAAGTCTGTACCGTCACCAAATCAATCAGACCAACCTAAACAACGGTTTTCACATCATAAAGTGTGTTTTGTTTTCTACTTTTTCTGAGGCTGGTATATTCAATTAAGAGAGATCCAATTAAGCAGGTTCCACTGTACTGCTGTTATCTGAAAATATTTTGGTAAATGAATAGATATTGAATATGATGGATTCCTGTGTATGAAAATTTACTTTCAATTTAGTATTTAACTGGTTGAGTGCTAGAAGCCACTATCAGGGCTTTCAAGAAATGAGAGTAACAGAGCAAAGGCCAACATTTTCCTTGTTCATGTTCCATATTCAAACTCAAAAATAAATTTGTTTTATTTCAAATTATTGGAGAGTGCCTGTGGGCACTCTCCAATAATTTGTAATAAAACAAATTTTGATGAAACATTTTGATCACCAAAAATAAACTAGCCCTCAAGCAGTTAAGAATGATAAAATGTTTTGTTTTCAATTTTATCTGAATGCAACTCATTTTTTTTTTCAATTTTGTAGAATGATTTGGTCACAGGAGTAAAATAATCAGGGCAAGAGGAAAGATACAAGAGAAAATAGGATTTCAAGATTTGTGATTTGATGAAAAAATTCCTTTCACCTCTTCTTTGCTACTTGATATTAGTAAGTACAGGTTACGATCCTGAAAATTTGATTTTATATCAACCCAATATCTAATCGAATGCACGAAAGAAATAATCAAATCAAATACCAGATATCACTAATTTTGTCACAAATTACACCGATAACTAACCTCAGTGATACAATGTTGGCCCTTTAGTGGTGGCAACCAATAAAGAAATGCTTTCATTTGCTACAACTAGAGGGCAGGCTAACTGGAGTATCACAGACAATAGAACGCACCACTGCACATGTGGAGTAACTATTAAGGTGGACAGTTTCTTCAGATATAAAAATACTATACCAAAATCTCACAAAATTAAGGAAGCAGTATAACATGAAGATCTTGGAACATGCTTGGATTATATGAGACTCATTGGGAAAAATAAATATAAAATTGACCATCTTGATTCTGACGCTCCTTCAGTATCAGTCCTGGAAATGAGACAGGTGCGAGTGCAATTACTTCCATCCGCACCCACATTTCTATTTTCCGGGAGCTAAAAAATGCACTTGTCGAAAAATGTTGTGGAACACTAATATTCAGGGAGGGTATATAAATGTGTGTTGTTTCGAGAAGGCAGCTCTCTGTGGTCAGTGGTAAGTTACTGTCATAATTCAGCAATTCCTTATACATATAACGCCTTGAACCCGAGCGGCCGCTTTTCTGGCCAGGAACATGTCACAACATCATTAAATAGGATGGCTGTTCAGTAAATGTGTGGGGTAGACCAATCAATATTTTAAACGTGAAGCCCTGAGGCTGCAATGTGAAAATATTGATTAGGCTACCCCAAATAAAGAATATGGACTCTTCTGATTGCTGCCATTGAACTGGAATGGAATATACCACTAGAGTTCAAAGGATTAAGGTTTCTGGTGTTTGGTGACAGTATTCCCTTGAAAATTCATACACTAACATTTTACGTGTGCAATTTACTCCCGTCTCTGATTTCAGGGGTGCTTAAAAATGCACCCATCAATTTTGGTCATTTCCAGCACTGCAGTATGTTGCATAAGTCTATGCCTTTGAGGCTGTGAGTATGATCATGTTAAACTTAGTCTCAAATGTACAGACCTACCTGAAAAAGCAAAAAATATTTGATGAGTATTCAGGAATATGGCCCAAGGAGGCTATATGATATCCATATTTATTCTGAGTCGTCTAGTACCCTGACTAAAATCTATGAACATCAGTTACCCTTGAGTCATCACATATAGACACTGGTTGCTGTCTTGGGTGGTACAGATTTGTGATTTGATCACTCAACGAAACTGAGAAAGTTAGAAGCATTGATGTGCATTTAGTTGCAAGCAATCACTATTGCATGTGAGTCACCTATACACAGATTTGGAGGCATGCTAGGTGAACAATGAGATAATTCCTGCTACATTCTGATATTAACCATATTGAAGATCATCTGAGCATATATGAAGATCTTTGGAGTTTGGATTTCAAAATGAATTTGATTCAAATTTCAAAAGCGAATTGAATATTCAAACGAATGTTAAAAAATTTATAGTAATTTATATATTTTTTATACTTACCAATGACCCAGACTTAGCTGGTGCTAAACTCCTTAATTCAGGGCCAAACACAAATTTTGCCCCCCAATCCCCAAATTTTGCATCAAAAACCGAAAAATACATGTCCTATATGGTCCTCTATACATTTACTCCTCTGCGTATGCGCAGTGTCAAGGAGGTCCCGAAATTGGCGCCAATTATCATTCTTACAACCAGTGCCTTGTAAGCATTATGTACTCAGTGGGGAGGTATGAGTTCCCAACTCCTGGGAGGGCCATCCCCGTCTGGGTTATTGGTAAGTATAAAAAATATATAAATTACTATAAATTTTTTAACATTTTTATACTGTACCAATGACCCAGACTTAGCTGAATAGTAAATAGGCTGGAGGGCCTAGGACATAAAGGAAAATCCAATAAGCTCAATTATGTATAATAGAATATCCTCTCCAGGAGAAAAGAAGAGATAGGCTTTACATGTATCTTTCTTATTTATAATAAAGAAGAAAGACACAATACCGATCAGTAATTGAGCATAATAAATAATCAATGATCTCTATTAACAACCAGTATAACCCTTTATACTAATATTTTTAAAGGTAAGCCAATAAATAAAGGAAGTCCAGAGAAATGAGACTCTTTATATTCATTAAAAGTGTCCGAGGATTGTATATTAACGCACGTTTGACACATGACATGTACAAATGCTTCACACCGAGCTACACTTTAAAAATATTACATGGATGATTAAACGTTATCTTTACACTTTAAAACCATCCCGGTACCGACTCGGAATTACTGACTCTGGGAAGGTATTCCCTTGCTTTTCACTATAAAGCAGGTGACCTAAGGGAACACCCCCCACCCCTTCCCCTTGCCCTGGGTCAAATACCCCAGAGCGAAGAGGGCAGCAGGACAGAGTCACTGCTGGAACAGAAAGCCTACATAACTGTAGTTGCAACTGTTTAGTGGACGATATTCTGAGCAACTGATAACGGACCTAAACAATGGAGGTCTCCAGAAATGGACTCAATATTTCTGAGATAAAAATTAGTGAATGTGGAAGGTTGAGACCAATATGCAGCCTTCATTAGATCAGTAATAGCAATACAATTAGCATAGGCCCAAGAAGTAGAAAGAGCTCTTACTTCATGAGCTGAGATCTTGAGTGCCGACTGCTGAGAAGAAGATAATTTTTCATAAGCAGTACGAATAGTTAATTGAATCCATCTAGCAATAAAATGAACCATAATATCCTTTCTATTAGGTATCAAGGACAGAAAGAAACACTTACGTCCCTTTCTGATGAACTCAGATCTACGTTTGTAAATACGTATTGCTCTAACAAGACACAGTAAAGGCCTACGTCCATCAGATGATGGAAGGGCCTTAATATCAATAGGTTCAGGATACTTATTAGGAGCCTGATTCTTAGCCAAAAATCCAACATTGGTGGTATTTAATTATTTATTTATTGTTGGTTAAGGTCACATACTTTTGCACAATGGCTAATCATGACCACAACATGGAGATAAAGTCGAGGTCAGTCAATCGTCTATACCCCATGTTGCCTATTTTAGAGGACTCGCACCCCAAGCATTAGTGACTGGGTCCTATTTTACCAGTGAAACAGAGCTTGTTTACCACAGTAAACAAGCACTGCTTCACTTCCCGGGGTTCCCACGGGGGAACATTGGTGGTAAAGGTAATAGTATTACCAACACTACGGTAGTGAGAATCCTCCACAGATAGTGCATGAAGCTCACTAACTCTTCTAGCAGAAGAGAAAGCTAAGAGAAAAGCTGTCTTATATGTTAAGAATTTGAAGTCCACTGTGTCAAGAGGCTCAAAAGGCGCTTCTTTTAGCTTAAGAAGAACCCAGGCCAAATTCCACTTCGGAATTAATCTAAGGGTTCTAGGTCTATTTATCGAAAAATGTCTAACTAACTTAGATAAAGAGACATTAGTTCCAATCATCAAGCTATCATGATGTGCATAGGTATCGGATAGCATAGACCTATAACCCTTACTGGTGATAGGATGCAGATTAATCTCATCAAACAAGTATACTAGAAAGTTTGCAATGTCTGGAATGGAAGGATCATAAATATCTATGGAATGATCCCCACACAACTGACAAAAGACCCTCCACTTAGCAGCATAGTTTAGCAAAGAGGAGGTCCTCCTACAGTTCGAAATCGCATCCACTGCTCATCCTGTAAAATGTTTTCCGTGCAAGAAGGACCGCACAACGGAAATACGTGAAGGTTTAGACCTTGCGGATTGTGATAGAATGTGCGATTTCCCTTGCGAAAGAAGATCTTCCTGTTGAGGAAGCTTCCTCGGCATGTCACACAACAGACACCTGAGTAGATTTATCCACGGTCTCTGTGGAGACAGAGATGCTACCAACAGAAACTTGCATTGCGGTTGTTTTATCTTGAGCAATATCTGCTGAATCAACAGCGTTGGAGGATACACATATCCTATCATTCCGTCCCAAGAGATCGAGAGAGCGTCTACTGCAAACATTCGAGGATCTGGACAAGGTGACACATACGTCTGCAACTGATTGTTGAGATGTGTCGCAAATAAATCTATCATTGGCCATTCCCATTGGCAGCAAATCTGATTGAATACTTGCTTGTTGAGAGTCCATTCTGACGGCAACAGGCGATCCCTCCGTGAAAAGGAGTCTGCTAAGACGTTCAGACGACCCGGAATATGACGGACAGAGAGAAGAATCTGATGTTCTAGTACAAACAGAAGAATTCTTTCCGTTAGATTGAGGAAATGGAATGGAATGAGTGCCACCTTGGTTCCGAATATATGCAACTACTGTCGTATTGTCGGACATAATTTGCACATGTGCCTTCGGGATAACGTCTATCCAATGACATACAGCAAGCCAAATCGACATCATCTCTTTGATGTTGATGTGCTTGCTTAGAAACTGCGGATCCCAAAGACCCTGGCACTTCAAATCCGATGGGCTCAGTGTCGCGCCCCAGCCTGTTTGACTGGCATCCGTCATAATCGTAAATCTCGGATCTGGCAACTGCAGAGGAACTCCCTGAGTTAACCACTGTATGTCTGCCCAAGTCTGAATCTCTTGTTTCACTTGGCTTGACAAGAGGATGTCCGCCTCCAGCGAATGAATCTTCACTCTCCAATTCTGAGACAGATAGACCTGGAGAGGATGAGTGCGTAGCCGCCCCATCGGAATGAGATCCGCGGCAGCTCCGCACAGACCTATTAGTCTCATGAATTCCCTCGTGAAACTTTGTCTGAGTGAAGACAATAGCGAGCGTAACAACTGACTAAATTTCGCTCTGGTTAACGGCAGACGAACGAGATTGTTGTGCGTCTCGAAGCTCATCCCCAGGTGGGTGAATGACTTGGACGGCACCAGATCCGACTTCTCTTCATTTACTATGAAACCGAGACGTCGGAGCAATAGAAGCAGATTCTGCATGTCGTTCTGAAGTGTTAACTCGTTGCCGTATCTCTGAAGAATATCGTCCAGGTAAGCTGACGTTACCGCAGACGAATGAGCTCGGAAATGAGTCATTACCGAGTTCAATACTCGAGTGAAAGCCCAGGGCAATAGATTCAGACCAAAGCACATCGCTCGGAACTGATAAACAACACCTAGGACAGCGAAGCAAAGATACTTTCTGAACGGCGGATTACCATGACGTGAAAGTACGCATCCTTGAGGTCTATGCTCACAGCATAGTCGTTCACTCGAATGCTCGCTCTGACTGATCGAATGGTCTCCATATAAAACTTTGGAGCCACGATCAACTAGTTTATCCAGCTTAAGTCGATCACTGGACGGAACGAGCCGCCTGGCTTCGGAACCAGAAAGAGATGGCTGTAGAAACCTGCAGATTCCTGGTTTTCTACGACCTCTATCGTGTTCTTCGTTAAAAGAGACTGGACTTCTGATAGAAGTGCCGTTCTTTTCTGACGGAAGCTGAGTCCATCTTGGACTTCGAGTTAATGGAGGTTTGCCTTTGAAGGACAGTTTTAGTCCTTCCGAAATAACCCCTCGAACCCAAGGGGTTCCGTAATTGATTCCCAATTGCTTGAGAAACTCGACAGTCTTCCGCCCACCGGAACGCGACAGAGGTCTAAACCATCACCTCCTGGATCCGCGAGGCTTGCGGAAGGAGAAACTATGTCCTCCGCAACCCGCACCTCGCCCCGTCGGCCTAGGGGCATCTGACCGGTTATTTTGGCCAGCATAACAGCCTCTATTCGAGTCGCTACTCTGCCGGTCTCTAGAGTAAGACCTAGAGGATGCATAGGAACCTCTATAGGAACTTTCCCTGGACGAACTCGTCCCGGAAGTGCCTGGCCTACTCCTGTCTGCTGGTTCCGATTTCTTGAAAGCAGACTTAAACAGCAGAGAGTCTGAAGCTTTCTTTGTTAATTTATCATATATATCAGAAAGCTTGCCACTGAAGAGAAACTTTCCAGAGACCGAAGCGACTCTAAGAGAGTTTTTCACCTTACTGTCCACGCGTGTGGAAGTAGCCAGGGCCGCGTCACGTCTAGCTAACTCCAGCGGAACAACTTCTGGAAGGTAATGCCGGATGAATTCTACGGCTATTTTATGTTGTTCCGAAAGGAAATATCTAATTCATCGGAATCCCTTTCGCCATCCTGCCGGAACTCATGGAAATCTCGGTCGCCCGCACCCGATCCAGCGGCGGAACCTACCGACCCAGCATCGTCTGACATTTCATGTTCCGACAGAGGCTCTGCCGGTTGCTGGGATGCTGCGATTAACTTTGTTATCTGTGATAGCACATCCGTTACGGAGGCCTGGGGAGCCGCGGTCTTACTGGATATAGCTGCCGGAAGCTCCCTGGACGTTGCATCCTGCATACATCTTTTATGCGAACGTCCGGATGAAGAAGGCCTCGTATCCCTGGCTACCGGATGGCGTGACCTGGTCGCAGTGGAATCCCTGGTCGCGAAGCTGACTGTAATTCACTGGTCACGTAGCCAAGGCGTGGTCGCGAGTGCTGCTGTGAGGATGCGGAAGCCTTATAGGTAGCCTCGCCGGACTGCCTATATACCGGAGCGTCCCGAGCGACGGACGTATGCTCCGACTGTGTAACGCTACGGACTACAACATCTGGTCCCAGATGCTGCTGTATGAGAGAGGGACCTCTCTAGCTTGCAGCTTGTGCCGAGCTGGACAAGCTAAACACCGGACAGTCAGGCTTCCTCCGATTGATCTTCCTTTCTGTCGTCACTGGGTGTGCACATGGATGTTTTATAGTGCTCGCAACATCCGACTCTCTCTGCTGGACCCAACAGATGAACCCGGGTGCTGCCTCATTCGGTGAATGGACGCAACTCCGGTCGAGCTAGCGGACGTCAACCCCCTCAGGTTCCTTTCGGGTAATTGACGAATCTCCATGAGCACTTTTGCCGCTAGCTCTTCGCTTATATGCGACGACGGAGGCACACTTCTGGATGACATCATGGAAATATCACCCTGTTCTTGTTCCTCTGAAAAAGAGAGTGAAATACTAGAGTGACTCTGCGGAGAGAGAACCGGCATGGACCTTTCTCCGGTAACAACATACCGTGACACACGTTTCCAATGTTTGTCATCCCATTTGAAACACACAGAACAAAGATCAGTGCGAGTACAGAGCGAACAATTAATACAGAGATCATGAGAATCATAGGAGGATTTCCTCCTATTACAATTTGAACAATAATCATTCATTGTGAAAGGTAAACAATCATAGTACTCGCACTAATCCTTGAAAATAAAGATACATAATACAACAATCCATAAAATTCATTAAGAAATAATGATTCGAAAAGAAAATATTTTTTCCAAAAAAAAATTTTTTTCAGAAGAGCCCAAGTTCCTAAAGGGAACCCTGAGCCCAATGGATCCCAAAAAAGCCTAAGTGTGGACAAAAATTTAAATTCATTTTGAAAAAATTAATGAGACACTTACGGACAATAATAATGTATCTTGCTATGAATAAGAGATGCAGAAGACAAATAATCGCTATCAGCAGTAACTGTTGTCAACCTAAGCAAAAGTGTCAACAAACTGGAAACATGACTCCGGGCACTGAACAAACCTGGCCCGAAATCAGTTACCAATTAAAACACTATCTGATGCAAAACAGAGGCTTCCAGAGAAGAAACTGTAGAACATCAGATGGTAGATGCAGACCAAAACACCCCTAGGGTGAGGACGTAAACATGGGGAAAAAACAGAAACAATTCTGTTACAAACCAAAACTCCCAAGAATTTTTAGTAATAAACATTACAAAAAATAAGCCAAAACATGGGAGAATAGCTAGGGGGGAATAAGGAAGGGAGAGAGGAAACACTGATCAAACAATGGTACTTCATAGCAAGAATGACAACATCAGGGCTTTGCCTTGAAAAAAGGCAACTATAAATAATTTCATAAAATAATTATAAGTTACAGCCCTGAACATTTTCTTGCACTATTTTTTCCTCTCCTCCTTATGTATCCTCTTCATTTCCACCATTTCTCTCATCAAAATGTGTCTGGCATCATGAAAACTGAGATTTGGAAGCACAAATAACAGTGAAGTGTAACTGTTTTGAGGGCCAAACAAAGAATGATAATTGGCGCCAATTTCCTTGACACTGCGCATGCGCAGAGGAGTAAATGTATGGAGGACCATATAGGACATGTATTTTTCAGTTTTTGATGCAAATTTTGGGGATTGGGGGGGGGGGGGGGGGGCAAAATTTGTGTTTGGCCCTGAATTAAGGAGTTTAGCACCAGCTAAGTCTGGGTCATTGGTACAGTATAAAAATATCAAATATTTGTGGGACTTTAATACAGATTGGGCAATTTATGTGTTCCAAAGTCACTTACTCACACAATAAAAAATCACTTGCATGATCAGGAGTTTGGTCTGTACAAATGGTGGAACATTTTATTATACACTAGCCTGTGAATTATCATAGATTATCTATAAGAAATTTCTCGATATCCATCAACTCGATGGATATTGGGGAATATCCCTCAGTTGCTTCCAAAATGACATCACGCTATGCCACATCACGCTGCCTTGAAGGAACGATCAGCTGATCTTTGTTATTGTTTTGAAATGTACGCATTTGGGGCCGAATTGGGCTGAATATTGTTCAATAAAATGTCTAGTATGATATAGTAAAAAAGAAAATCTACTCGATTTTAGTGAGTATCTGGAATTATCTCATGAGTGGACCTGAAAGTTTTATTTCTCACAAGTGTTTGCGCAAATGAAAAATAATATATTTTTATACTAAAACCAATGGCCCAGACTAAGCTGGTGCAACCTCAATATTATCAAGGGCCAAACACAAATTTTTAACCCCCCCCCCCCTCCCCCTCCACACACAAAATTTGCATTCAAAACCAAAATTCAAATTCCTATCTGGCCCTCCTTACTTTTAGTACTTGCGGATGCGCAGTACCCAGGACGAAACCAGAATTGGCGCAAAGCATCATTCATTTGTTTGGCCCAAGTCAGTAAACATTTGAACTGACATCTGTGCAATAAATTCTCATTTTTGAAGATGCCAGACACAAATCAATGATGGTTTTTATGGAATCAACAGTGTACAGGATGCTGGAAGTGAATAACGGTGGTATTGGATGTTCAGGGCTGTAACTTTATAATTTTTATGTATAATTATTGATGTTCTCCAATTTTGGGATATGCTTCTGAACTTATATATAATATGACTCCACTGTTGTTTTGTTAGTATTACTTCCCTTCCCTCTCCTGAACCCTCCCCTCCTGTTATACTCCCAAGCTCTTTCAGCTTTTTTATTGAGAATTTTTTATTAAAATTTTTGGGAGTTTAACTTGTTTTATGGAATAGGTATTCAGTTTATCCCCTGCGTTTACGTCCGGTTCGTTTCTGTTCAGGATGTTTTGTATTCTTGCATCTTCTACCAGATGCATTGTTTTTTCTTCCTATGAAGATCTAGCTTTGCATCAGGTGGTTGTCGATCAGTTACTGACTTTGGGCAATGGTTATGCCTGTTGTTGGTTAGTTTCCATTTTTTCCTCTTAACGTTGTGGTTTGTTCAATAGAATTTTGGAGTCAAATTAATTCAGTGTTTAGTTAAAACAATTATTGTTTTTCCTACTAGGATACATATTATATCTTTTTCTGGCAGTTTAGCTTTTATTAGGTAGTTCTTGTCCACACTTAGGCTTTATCAGGATGCCGTCGAGCTCATAAGGTTCCCTTGGGGCACTTAGGCTTCATTCAAAATTTTTTGAAAAATTGTTTAAAATTTATTTCAAAATTTTTTGTGATTGTCTATTTTATGTTATGTATCCTTGCGATGTTTAATCTATTATTGGGGGTGGAGCGAACTTATGATTTTGGCTTCATTATTATTGTATTTCTTATAATAATTGGTATTTAGTGTAATTCCAGGAAGCATCAGATTTAAATGTTTGTTATTTGCCAGTAGTCGCAGCACTCCTTCATACTTCTACTATAGGATTCAAATGTTGGAAACAGCGGTGAAGTTCCAATGTAGGAGCTTTCACCGCAGGCTTATACTATTCTTTCAGTCTCTTTTTCAGAAGAACAAGAACATGGTGATGGTACTTTGACACCTTTCCATTACGTATTGCCATCATCGCACTCTGATGAGCCCCACTCTGAGGAGTAAACAGAGCTAGATGCCAAGGTGCTCATGATATTTAGCAGGAGATTGAGGTCTCGAGTTAGTTCGCTTAATCCTCTGCACGGACTGGTGAAGAGGTTGTCCCTACATTGGAGCCAGGTAGGTCTGTTGCAGTCGAGTAGTATAAATGTGGGTAGAGCGAGCACCTCATAATATAAAGCTCGCCCAGCGACAATGGCAAAAGAAGAATCTTGAAAGTTTCTCTATGGGACGCTCAGAGAGATCTGGTGTCAGATCGCGAGTTGGAGAACCTCTCCGTCCCGTTAGCAGTCGGGGTCGACAGTGTCCGTTGCAAGAAACTATAATGAGTCAGAACACTTGTTGGGATGTTCCTTCCACACTGCAGCCGAGGTCGGCTGCAGTTATGGCTTCTTACATGCAAATGCACGCAAAGAGGATTAGCCTACAAGTTTCTCAATGGGATACTCGGCGAGATCTGGGGTCAGATCACAAACTGGAGAGCATTCTCCATCCCATGAGCAGTCGGGGGTCGACAGTTTTCTGTCGTGAGAAACTTCAATGAGTCAAAGCACTCTGTCCTGTGAGCTGCATATGGTGAAGAAGTGGATAACAGCTGCTCTGTAAGCCTCAACAGTCTCCGGCAATGAGCTGTCGGACTGTGATGGGTTGGACCAGTTATCTGTAGATTCAGATGGTGTTGACCATGTTTTTCAGATGGAACACTGAGATGGTGAGAGGGTTGATTCTCCATCCCTCACGGAACAGCACATTAAGACTGAATTTTAGTCATAAGTTCTTTCAAATTCTGTTCCATCTGAACAAAAATCTGTATTTGCTGGGCAAAAAACAGTTTAAGGTATCGGCGAAGGAAAGACAAAGATCTTTCCTTCTCGGATCTTTCTGCTCAGGTGTTGAAGGCCTCACAGTTAGGCTGAGACAGCTGTCTTTTTGGAATAGATCTGTTAGAAGGAATAAGTACGTCTTTTCCTTCTCGCTGTTGTATTCCTAGGCGTTAGAGGCATTTAGTGCTATTGTTCCCCCCACAGTAACTTTATGTACTGTTAGAGCAGTCTTTTCTTTTACATTATTACATTAGCAGACAACGTCGTAAGTCTCCATTTAGTGAGATGTCTAAGGCCGCAGGGTAAAACAGAGATATCTGTCTTCACCGAAATATGACTTTTAGGATTTTCCTTCTCCATGTGGTATTCCTAGGCATCACAGGCATTTAGTCCTATTGTTGTTGCCTTAGTTTGTCTTATGTGAATTAAGAGCGGTCTATGTATATATCATTAGCAGCTAATGTCATAGTGGCCTTATATATTTTACAGCGGTATTTTCTTATACGGCTAACATCGTAAGTCTCTGTTTAGTGAGCTTTCCAAGGCCGCAGGTGACACAGATATCTGTCTTCATGGAGATGAAGACTAATAAGCTGCATTAGCTAAGCTGAGACGACGATCTCTTTGGAATTATGGCCATTAGAAGAGCGGTCCTTGATTCCTTACCTTGACTGACTAACATTGTAAGTCTCCATTTAGGGAGCTTTCAGGGTAGCAAGTTACACTGAGATATCTGTCTTCACGGAAATGAAGTCTTCTTAGCTGCTCTAGCTAATCTGAGACTGCTGTCTCTTTGGAATTAGGGCTGTTAAAAGGAAAGAGTATGTTGTTTCCTTCACGGTGTTGTATTCTTACGTGTCTGAGGCATTTAGTCCTTTTATTGATGCCTTATGAGAATCAAACGTGGCCCTATTTCCCTTAACTTCAGCGACTAACGTAAGTCTCCGTTTAGCAAGCTTTCTAAAGTCGCAAAAATTACACCGAGATATCTGTCTTCACAGAGATGAAGACTTCTAAGCTACATTAGCTAGGCTGAGACCGCTGTTTTTTGTGAATAGAAATGCTAAAGAAAAGAGTGCTTTTTTTCATTCTCGGTGTTGTTTTCTTAAGTGTCACAGACTTTAGTCTTATGTTGACACCATAATAGCCTAGCTAGAATTATGAGCGGTGTTTTTTCCCTATCATGAGCGGCTAGCATTGTGAGTCTCCTTTAGTGAACTTCTAGGGCCACAGTTAACAGCCATATAATTGTCTTCACAAATAGGAAGACCTTTAACTGCTTCAGCTAGGCTGAGACCAATGTCCTATCGGACA
This sequence comes from Pictodentalium vernedei, assembly GCA_031216915.1. Taxonomy (NCBI): domain Eukaryota; kingdom Metazoa; phylum Mollusca; class Scaphopoda; order Dentaliida; family Dentaliidae; genus Pictodentalium; species Pictodentalium vernedei. Next base: position 330,372,831 of record CM062289.1, on the reverse strand, counting down.
AGATACCATTATAATAGAAGAGGTTGTTCTCTCATTAATGGTATTGTTTGGTGTTAGTTGTCTGAGGCTTTTAGTCCTATTGATGACGCCATATTAAACTAGTGATAATAATGAGCGTTCTTTCAGATGCCTGTAGTTAGCTCCTTTCTCAGGAATATATTTCCTGTTATAGACGATATTATGAGGCGCAAGGAGTTCATCTAGGATTTTTGTCGCCCGCTTCATTTTTTATCCAATCTATTGTGGTGGAATATATTTCCAGTCGGAAGATTTAAATATTATGTCAATATGGAGTACTGTTTAGGGCTATGGCATACGGTCTTGATTTTAAGGGATATTTTGAAGCTGTATCAGCGGGTGTATTCCTTGCAATAATGCCATGTTCATCACGTCCGTCTCCATTCTTAGTGGCATTATGAAGTTGGTCATACGTGAGGGAGCCCTACGGTTATATACTCTTCTAGATGACTAACACTAAAGCATTACGAGTTGCACCGGGTTAAATTGGTCATGTTTGTTTTGACTAACGATAATCTTCTATTAGCTGTATTACTCTTTATTGAGAATAGCAGCAGCAGTATAGCTTCGGAATTGTAGTGCGAGGTTTTCTTTTTCTGTAGTGAAACAGGGGGGGGGCACTAAAAATTTGCAAGACGTGACGTCCTATTTTTTATTCAGCTCCTTTTTACACCCACCCACCCCTACGTGCAATATTTCTACTACCGTTCTCAGACACCCACCCCCCACTCTCCCATTAAAATCCAAAATAAACTAATAAACTTAGTAGGCACAGCTGTCTTTAGGGAGGTTTCATAATGTTCTTGAACTGGTACCACCAATTTAAAGCTCTGTGGGCTGCTGTGGGCCCCAATCTAGAAATGACAAGCTGTTCATTATCAGGCTTGGCCAGAGCAGGTGTACATATACGGGAACAAATTTTCATTTGAATTGTTCTGTCAGTATTCTCAGGTGTTTGCTACTTTCCTCTTCTATCCATATAAATTCTATTAATAAATAAAAAACTTGGGTTGAATTTAGTGCATCAGAGAGAATTTTCCCAAAATATTGTCTGAACATTTTCTACATTTCGAACAAGACACCCACCCTCTACTAACGTGTGACATTTTCCCAGATTAAGCCCAATATTCTCATATATAAAGCCCCCTAATGTTGTATTTATGTTAAGAGTGTGATGTACACCATCATCTTTAAGGTTTGAAACACAAATGATGGTATATATTAGCTGATATATTGATATATTTTTTAAAAATTCAAAAAATTACACAAGTTGGAAATGCACATTTTTGGCGCACTCAAGAGACCCACCCACCCCCACGTCACGTCTTGCAAATTTTTGGTGCCCCCCCAAGCTTAGTATTACTGCACCGGGCTTACTTATCTAGCGATTCAAGTAATGCGGGTGGCGGGGTTCAATATGATTTATCCATCGACCCCTGATTCCTGAACAGTAACTGTTTTTGGATTCCGATTTCCGAATTCTATCATGAATACATTCAGTTAATATTGCTAGCCTTTGTGTACCTGTGTGGCAGGCATGTCGGTTATCTGGACGACATTCTCCAATATGGCAATTAGTCCACCCTGAGAAATTTATGCTCAGAGTTGTCTGCTCTGTTACAAAGTATGAGTCTATTCCTCAGGTTAAATCACATTAACGTCATTTTATTCCTTCAGTTTCCTGGTTATATTTTGTATCACTTGGTGACGCCGATGATACAGGATGTATTCAGGTGAGGGTACATGCAGGATTCTGTTGGTGGCATGCATAATATGTATTTATCATCAAGCAGGACGATTCTTCAGAAACATCAACCACTAGGACAAAAAATAAAAAACACTTTCGTTGAAATTTAAATTGATATTATTCTTGACAAAGCCCCGAATCATTCATTTTTACAAGATGTTTCTTTGTGAAGTATGTGAGTTTTGGTTTATAGGTCCCTGAACCTATGGTTAAAAGCAAATTGTGTTTTTCTTTAAATAACCTAGATCTATTACAACACTCTATACCGGTAATCATTAACTGAAGCAGTATTTTGTCAATAGATTTGATTTAAGGAAAGTATATAGGGTAAATTCTCAGAAAGGTCAAATGATTTTTTTAGTGTCGAACAATTAATTGTCAAAAAAATTGTTGTTTTCATCCACTATTTTGTGTAACGCATGTAACGGATATACCTCAGAATATTCCCATAGGGTTGTATAGAATTACCATCAATTGATGTAAACTCCATTTGCAAAGCAAGGCGAAGCATGCTATCCATAATCCAAGGGGTTTTACCCAGTTCAACAACATAAAATGATGAAGTCACATACTAAAAGTTTGTAACGCACGTAACGTTACGTGCGTTACATTTCATGTATTTCCAATAGGAGTCATACTGGTATGACTGTATTTGGGTTCGATGATGAAGTTTCAGTAGAAAATAAGAACAAATCCTGATGTAGCTGAATGAGAGCTGTATTGCCATCCCGATGACTGAAAAAAAAAAGAGACCCTACTACTTGGAACATGGCTTTATTTTCTCCCTTGATAAAGGTTGCAACACAGGTATAAATGATTGTCTAAACTTGAATTATATCTGTGTTACGGTCACGATAAGCCATTGTGCACTACAACAGAAATATATGATCTTAAACTCTAATAAATAAACTTAGATGTGAGTCTTCCATGGAAAACGTGTGTCGCCTGGCATTTCAGACAGAATTCTAAGTGGAAAAGGGGCATCACTCTGGAAAAAATACAGCGGATCAAAAAATAAAATAGGAGGTGCAAAATGCCATTATGTGATAAAGAATCACTGAAAGTTTCATCAAAATCCATTCATAGGTTAAAGAGAAGTGGCGGATAAGAGAAAGTGTGACGCGGACGACGCAAGACGACAAAAGTAATCCCTATATGTCGCTCCCCACTTCGTGGGGCGGCGACACAATAAATAAATATCTCCCTTGAATCACCATGTATGGAAATGACCCAAATCTCAACAAAAAGTCCATGGTTTTCAACTTTCCATGAATGAACAATTGAGTCAGAGATGCCAGGTCGCATATGATCTGTACAATGTAGCAGTGTCACTTCACTTGGGTTTCTTCACATTCTGACAATCTGTTGAACACAATTTTCCATCTGGCACAGAGCCTGGCCACTTACCACTATATTGAAAATTTTCCCCATCGATGCCAGAGAATTGGAGAAAAAATAGCTTCCCTTGCAAGCCTGTCGGAATAATAAATTCACGTAAACTGAAAATGGGTCTTGCAAAGTTTTTCCTAGACCGATTATCATTTTCATTTTTTATAACCTATTTGTATAAAGTCATCATGAGGTCCATTTTTCACTCCTGCAAATTTGATCTTGAGATCAAATTTGCAAGAGTGACAAATGAGTCTCATGGAGAAATATTTGCTGGAGCTTTGTACATGTATAACCAGAGCAATGGGTTATGCAGTTTTGGCTTCCCTGCACTGAGCATTTATTACTTGAGTTAACTGTGTTGAGGTGATACCCATAATGTTCATGGGTCATCCTGGTCATCATATGACACCTCAATCACAAAAAATTTTGGGAATCTCCAACAACCTTTTCAAAAGTTATGTACACTCAGTGACTCTTGATAGTTACAGGTTCCTGGTTGTAAAAACAATTTTGGACGACTTGAAAAACAAGACAATTTGAAATGTTCGAAAGAATTATATGCAAATCTTCTATTGATAAGCTTCAATATTATGAAGAGTTTATATTGGTTCACACATGTAACGCACGTAACATTTTCATGTAACACACATAACAGAGAAAAATCACTCAATGCATAATAATCGAAGGTTGGATTGTCATTACCCATTTGTAAATTGAAAATGGAATTACTCTATTTTAGTCTATTTATAGTCTAACTGAATGGTAAATAGCCAAATCAGAGGGATGTTCAATCAGAAAAATGTTGGAGAAAAAAATTTTCTGTCTGATGTAACACACGTAACAAAACTTTATCAAGTATAGCTCTGAAATGTCAAATGATATGAGGCTGGATCAACAACACCTCTCAGGTTTATGGCATTTGCCATAGAAAAACATACTTGGTCCCTCTCCTTAATGTAATATAGTCATGTTATACCTCATTGAAGGGTGAAAAAAGTGTGCAAATGTAACGCACGTAACAAAAGAATCGCCCAGCAAACGTATTTCTTAAATAGATTCTCTTAATTCTTGCTCAGTGTAAATATCAGAGCTTATGAGAATTTTGGGCTGGTTGAATCAGTTATGGTTTTCCATACAGACTGCCAATGCGTACGTTCTCTATTTTAGGCTTCTTTATTTAGAGTGGTATTCTTTCTCCGAACGCTAATGGACCTGGGGAACAATGAGTTATTTGGGATGGTCTCCGACTGTTTTTTTTTTCATATCCCGTTCTATGTCCTGAATCCAGTTTTCAACCAGAGGCGGTACACAGAGGGGAATCCTATTCTCTCATTCCAGTAGACTGAGCGGTTACAATTTGGATGTTCATTATTAGAATTTTACTTGTACACCTGAATGTTGTCGGCCTGTTGCTTGGCACAGAAGCATGTAAGTTCTATTAGATAACTTTCCATTGGGATTCAGTTGGACAAGTGTTAGGTTGTACATATTAATATCACCGGTTATCGACCTATCTTCATATTCCAGATGCGGCATACATCTAGAAGCTTGTGATTTTAATAACTGGGACTGCCACAATATAGCCTTAGCTGCTGATGTGGCATTAAGCACGATAAATAATAGTTAAATTATTATTTATTTATTGGTGTTTAAGGTCACATATTTTTGCACAATGGCTAATCATGACCACAACATGAGTATCAACTCAAGACCGGGGTGAGCGTTAATAAGCCATGTTGCCCATTTTAGAGTGGGTTTGCACCTCCCAAGCAATGGTCACTGGGTCCTATTTTACCAGTAAAACAGAGTATGTTCACTGCAGTGAACAGGCACTGCTTCACTTCCCAGGGTTCCCACAGGAATAATAATATTTAATAACTGGGAGCCTTTTAGATGACTATATATTATTCGGTACTACTTTTTCACTGATTCCAGGCCACTTCTGCCTTTGTTTTGAAGATTAATTCCTTCAAAAAAAGAGGGGGGGGGGGCAGGATTTCTCTTTTCCTCTTCTGGCCTCATAATGAGTGTGTAACTGTGAGTGAAGCTGTCATTGTCTATAGATTATACTGATATTATGTACAGCTTGTTGCATGATATATGGCGTGTGTTTGTGGGCATTAGTCTCCCACTCTCGGACAAGCTTTTCCTAAGTTTAAGTGTCTTATTCCAGACTTGCCTTACAATTGGGGGCTTGTTACACCCAATTAGTGTAATCATTTATGCTAAGTAATAGGGAATTACTTGGACATTGCTCCTTATTTAGGTGGTATGTCCTTCTCTATTGTTGTATAGAGACATATATGTAATTCTTAAAAATTATAATCTCCTTTTCTCCTTTTCACCTTGGGAGTTCTAATGCAGGCTAAGGAGCTGAACTTTAGTCTGCTATTCCATTAAGTCCTAGGCCCTCCTGCCTTTTTACGATTCAGTTAAGTCCGAGCCATTGGTTTTAGTATATAAATATTCTAAATTTAAAGTAATTTGTATATTTTTTATACTTACCAATGGCCCAGACAGGGTTATCATGGCCCTCCCATGAGTGAGCACTCATACCTCTCCGATGAGTTATAACATTAGCAGGCACAACTAGGAAGGATGATGCTTGGTGCCAGTTGTGGTCTTTTCCTGGGTACTGCACATGTGCAAGTACTAAAAGTATGAAGGGTCAGATAGGAGTTTTAAACTTTAGTATTGCATGCAAATTTTGGGGATGGGGGGTGGGGTCAAAATTTGTGTTTGGCCCTTGATAATATTGAGGTTGCACCAGCTAAGTCTGGGCCATTGGTAAGTATAAAAAATATACAAATTACTATAAATCTTTCATTTTTAGGTCCAGTGGCTTCCTAAATGATGTTACGCTTTGGTGCATGACATCGCCTTGAAGGAACAATCAGCAGCTTTTTTGTTATTGTCTTGAAACTGTTTTCAGTCAAATTGGGCTAAATATTGTGCAGAAAAATGTAATGAAGCATAATAAAAAGAAAATCTATGCTGTTTATAGTGAATATCAGGAATTATCTCATTCTCATTCATGGAGACCTGAAAGCGCTCGTGAAAAATAAAACTTTCAGGTTCACACTCATGAGATAATTCATGATATGCACTAAAACAGCATAGATATCCTCTGTCTATAAACACATGGGTGTCACAAAGATGGCCAATTGGGGAGGGAGTGTGTAAACTTGATTTATCCTGACTATGATGGCTCACGTCCTCGCTTATAATATTCCAACTACATCATCATGGCATGCTTTGTTAGTGGCCGGTCACGAAATCTGTAACTGCGGTTTAACCTTTACGTATATTTACAATGTGCAGTATGGGCAGAATGCAATCAAAATGAAAAATATCTTCAGTTTTAGGTCGCCCTATCGAATAGCACACGTTAGCATTAGAAATAATGTTTTGTAACTAATAGTATCCGTTTTCTTGTTGTTTTTTATTGTCGTTGCACAACTAAAACAAAATGATCTTAACCCTTTACCTAACATGAAAAGCAGACGACAATTGCAAAAAAAATTCTCGAATAACTAATTTTTTTCATTTTTTGTCTCAAAAACATAGGTTATGACCCCTCATTGGAACGAGCTCAACGAGCTCGTTCCAATGAGGGGTCATAACCTATGTTTTTGAGACAAAAAATGAAAAAAATAATGAAAATTAATTGGCGATTTTTGAGAATAGCGCTGGCCGGTTTTGGCCGTTACGTTGGGTAAAGGGTTAAAGTGATAACTAATAAGAGATTTTGAACTCTGCTGCATTGTTCCATTTGGTGCGTTTGAAGTCACTGATTTAATCATAACATTATATCATTATAGATGTTGATGGAAAAACTTGTCCTCCGAGTTTCAATGCGTTGTATTTGCCTACTGGAACATAGAATACAGTGGAACTCAAGAGATAAACTGGTTGTTAGATAATGATTTATTTTATTCAGGTTGTTTCTGTGATGCATAACTACGATCAGCACCTGATGCATTTGCTGCCAAACTCCAGTGTGGAATTCCATTTAATATCTTTGTGACTTTGCACACATATTCATAAAAGTGAAAACCGCCCAAATTACGTATGCTTCCAGCCAAATAGCTCAATCAATGCTTACGGCATCTGACAGTCAGTGAGTGAATTATCTGCTTGATGTATAATGCTTTCAGTAACACTGTCCAGTGTTCAAGGTGCACAAGAGTTGACTGTTTAACGTCTGAACATGAAATATAAGGAATAATTATTAAATGAAATTCTTGAGACCAGTGGACTGTATTGTGAAATTATGACTTGAAACTCAAAGGAATTCAGATGTTGTTTCGTAAAGGCACGGACACCGAGGTAGGCATGTATGTGTCGCTTTATTTTCTTCCAACAATCATCTTTCTCATGCTTTGCGCGGTCCTGTAGCATGGGATGCTCTTACCCAAATTTATTACCGACTATCAAAGAACCATTAACCAGTCATAAACCACTTTTTTTTTTAATCTGTTAACCAGTTACGAAAAATGAGTAACCAATTCAGCTCTAATATGTTGATAATGTAGCTGGAATATTGGTCAGATAGGATTTTAGTTAAAAAAAAAACTCAAGACTTTTTGAAATTCATTTGTGGATAATAAAAATAAAAAAATGTAGTTCTCATGACACAACTTCTTATTTTATTAACACATACCATTCTCCAAACTGGTCATATTAGTCTCCACCCCAATCAATTTCCTGGCTCTAACTTTGTTCACATGACTGACTGGGAGTGTTGCATAAGTGGAAGTTTCAAATCTACTCTCGAAAGAAAATACATATTTACTTGCAAGAATAAATTGATATCCAAGACTTTAATCCTGGTGAAAATGTCCCGACTATAAAAATTAATAAGGGGGAGGATGGTGGGGCTACAGATATGTGGGGAGGGAATTGAAACAGCTGTTTTTTGTGAGTAATTGTATACGCTTTTAATAAAAAAAACTGGTACGAATATGGTAGCAGACTTCCAGGTACCAGTGGTTCCCACAGTCGACTTCTATGAGATGATTACACGTGTTTCGTGTTCTATACATCTCAATCTTCATTTGATGTACATTTTGTGTATATTTAATCAGGTACCGGCAATAGGGTGAGATAATTCAAAACTGCAGGACATTTTTCACTCAAAAATTGGTTACTTGAATCGCTGAAAACAGACCTCTTTTCTACCGTGTGCGGTGATTAGTAGACAAGTTAGTTCGGGAAAATTTTAGATAATCAACATTCTAGATACATTAAAGCTAGGGTACCTGTTTTAAACTTGGCTAATAGTATCGTTTTTCTATTTTTTTTTTACACTTGAAAAATTTAAAAAGTACTTTCTAGTCAGGGTACCGCGATAAAACGAATAGTATCGTTAGTAGAATTCATTATCTCCATGTATCAGTTGAAATACTGAATGAAACCCATGGGGTATTTTTGCAAAAAAAAAGAAAAAAAATTTATCTGAATGGTCTCGCTCTTTGCGGACAAAATCTTTTTCTTTCACAAGTTATCTCCCCTGATCCCCCCCCACAAAGATTTGATCAACATTTGAGACTGAGTATCGAGTCAGTGATTTAATTTTAAATCAAGTTTTCTCATTTCGGAAAAAAACCTTTTGTTCATTTAGGTATGATCCTTTCCCAACAAAAACATTTTTTTTCTAAAACCAGTTTCACGATTACAAAAGAAAGTTAAAAAATTTATTGTAATTTATATATTTTTTATACTTACCAATGACCCAGACATAGCTGGTGCTAACTCTTAAAATATAGGGCCAAACACAAATTTTGCCCCCCAATCCCCAAAATTTGCATCTAAAACTAAAGAAAACATGTCCTGAAAGGCCCTCCACACTTCGCCCCTACTGCGCATGCGCAGTGTCAAGGACGTTCCGAAATTGGCGCCATTAATCATTCTAATAACCAGTGCCTGGTAAGCGCTATGTACTCAGCGGGGAGGCAAGAGTTCCCAACTCCTGGGAGGGCCATCCCCGTCTGGGTCATTGGTAAGTATAAAAAATATATAAATTACTATAAATTTTTTAACATTTTTATACTGTACCAATGACCCAGACATAGCTGAATAGTAAAAAGGCTGGAGGGCCAAGGACATAGAGCAAAATGGAATACGCTCAATAAAATAAAATAGAGTCATCCCCTGTAGGGAAAAGGAAGTAATAGGCCTTACATGTATCTTTCTTATTTATGATAAATTAGAAAGATACAACACCTTCCAAAATTGAGCTTCATACATCCATGTACTCTATTAATATCCAATATAATCCTTATACTAATAATTTTTAAAGTAAGCCAATAAATAAAGTAAGTCTAGAGAATAGAGACTCTTATACTCCTAAAAGTGTCTGAGGATTGCATAATCATGTCCATTGACATATGCAATATTCAAAAGCTATACTATAAAAACTAAAGACTTGAATGAATTTTAAAAACCTAAACTTCTCACTAAACAACCATCCCAATAACAGCTCAGAATTACTAAACCCGGAGGAGGTATCCCCTTGTTTTCATAGTAAAACAGGTGACCCAAGGGAACACCCTCCCCCCCCCCCCCTTTTTTCTTGCCCTGGGTCAAATAGCCCAGAGCGAAGAGGGCAGCCGAACGGAGACACTGCCGAAACAGACAGCCTACCTAGCTATAGTAGCAACTGTTAAGTGAATGACATTCTGAGCAGTAGATAATAGACCTAACAATAGAGGCCTCCAGAAATGGACTCGATATTTCTGAGATAAAATTCATGAATGTGGATGGCTGAGCGCAATGAGCGGCCTTCAAAAATCTATAATAGCGACACTATTAATGTAAGCCCAAGAAGTAGAAGAACTCTTACTTCATGAGCCGAAATCTTAAGCACAACTGCTAAGTCAATGATATATCATAAGCAGTACCGATAGTTAATAGAATCCATTAACAATAAAATGGAGCGTAACGTCCTTCTACTAGACATCAAAGACAGAAGAAGCTTACGCCCTTTGTAATAAACAGATATCTGTTTATAAATACATAAACTGTACCCGGAAAGAGTAAAGGCCTATGCCCGTACGAAGACGGAAGGACCTTAAAATAATAGGTTCTGGATAATAGGAGCCTAACTCTTATGCAACAATCCAACCTAAATAGTAACGGAAGTATTGATTCTGAAACTATGAAAGTGAAAATCATCCATCGATAGTGCATGAAACTCACTGACTCTACAGTAAAAGAGAAACCAACAGAATTACTGTCTAAAAGGTCAGAATTTGAAAACTACTGTTTCCAGAGGCTCAAATGATTACTTAGCTAAATAAGAACCGAAGTTAAAATCCGTATAGGAATTTAATCTAAAGATTCTAAGTCTATTTATCAAAAAGTTACTAACTGACTTAGATAAAGAGACAAAAGACTCAATTGTAAACTATCGTAGAGTGCATAGGTATGAGGTAACATAAACCTATAACCTAAATAATAACAGGCTGTAGTAGATCTTGTGAAACAAGTATACTAAAAAATAGCAATGAGTAGTATGGAGGGATCAACAATATGAACATAATGATCCCTACACCACGACGGAAGAGCCTCCACTTTAGCCGCATAGAATAGCGAAGAAGAGGATCTCCTATAGTAAGAAATCGCGTCCAAAGCTCGTCCAGTACAGTGCTTACAATGCAATACGGACCACACAACGGAATACATGAAGGTTGCGACCTTGCTGGTTGTGATAAAGATGACACGATTTACCCAGTGAAAAAGATCCTCACATAGAGGAAGATTTCACGTTAAGACCCACAGTAGACAAGAGAGTAAATTACTCATGATCTCTGTGAAGATAGAGATGCTATCAACGGAAATGTATTGTGGTTGTTTATCTTAGCAATACCTGCTAAAACAACAGCGCCGGAGGATACGCGTATCCTATCATTCCGTCTTATAGATCAATAGAGCGTTAACAATATTAGCTCAGAGATCTGGACCAGCCAACACATACGTCTGCAATTGATTAGCAAGCTGTGTCATAAATAAATCATCATTGGGCGCTCCCATAGATAGCAAATCTGATTGAATACTTGTTTGTTGAGAGTCCATTCTGACAGCAACAAGCGACCCGTAAGAGAACGGGAGTCCGATAAAACAATCAGACGACCCGGAATATGACGGACCAAAACTGAACTTGGTGTACTATAACCAACAGACGGATTCTTTCCATTAAATTGAATAACGGAAACGAAAGAGTGCCTCCCTGGTTCCGGAGATACGCCACTACTGTCGAATTAAAGGACAGGAATTTGGGCATGCGTTTCTGAATAATGTTCATGCAATGACATAAAGCAAGCCTAAAAAACATTATTCCGCGGAAGAAAACTGATTGCTAAAAGACTGCGGAACCCAAAGACCCTGGCACTTCGAATCCGTAGGGATCAGTATTATATCCCAATCTGTTTGACTGGCAACCGTCATAACAGCCACACTCGGGTCCGGCAACTGCGGCGGCACTCTCTGAGTCAACCACCGAATGTTTGCCCCAGTCTGAATCTCTTGTAACACTAGATAGACAAGAGAACGTGTAAATCGAGCAATTCATGGATTGCCGAAAAGTTGTCGTCGAAGAGAAGCTCCTCCGAGAACGAAGCGACTCTGAGAGAGTTCTTAACCTTACTATCCACGCGTGTGGATGTAGCTAGGGCTGCGTCACGTCTAACTAACTCCAATCAGCCACTGAAGGGCGGAGTTATACGTGAACAAACTACTGCCCTCAAAAGAAATTACATTGAGAATAATATCCCGTAAATCTTTTCTTGAAGACGTAATGATAACGCCTCAGTAAGGCGGATTACGTATAATAAAGCGTCTAAGTTAAGTCTACTATACATAATGTCGTTCCCAACATTGAAATTGGAAAAGACATAAACGGCGAAAAAGAATATATGCAGTCTTTAATCACACCGTCTAGACGCATATGAACTCTCGGTATGCCCTGCTCTGCCAAAATAAACTATTTGTATAAATGATAAAATGGCAGAAATGAGCAACGCGGACAAGAAACTAAACTATCATGCTTAGTAGCAGGCTTGTATATATATATATATAGCGTCGAAAAATAAAACACATGTTGTAATGACAATATTGGACTGCGTCGGTAAGTCAGGGACAATGTCCCTGAACCGATCGAAAAATCCGAGTCCAATGACGCTATAAGTCTCTTATCCAAGATCGCAGCAATGAAGTCCGAAATAATAATTACTGGAAGATAATGCCAGAAGATATGAAAGGCATCTTCCGATACTACTAAAGGGAAAACTCGAAATCTTTCGAATCCCTTTCGCCATCCTGTCGGACCCTATAAAGCGTTCGGTCATCCGTACCTGATGCAACCGCGGACCGCACCGACCCAGCGCCGTCGGATAATTCCTGATTCGACCGACAAAGTGTCAATTGCTGGGATGCTGCGAAACAACTGTGCTAACTCGGATAGCACGTCCGTCACTGAGGCCTGAGGAGAAGCGGTCTTACGATGCATTGCCGCTGGAAGCTCCGTGATCGTTACCCCGTGCATACTACCAATATGCGAGCGAACGGAGTGTATAGGCCTCGTGTCCCTTGGCTACCGGATGGCGCGACCTATTCGCCGTGGAATCACTGAATGCCGAAACTGATCGGATACTCGAGGTCACATAGCCAATGTGCGGTCGTGTGCCCTGCTGTGAGGATGAGGAAGCATTAAAGACAGTCTCTCGGACTGTCAATATAACGGAGCGTCCCGACCAACGGACATATGCTCCGAATGTAAAATATCTGAACCACAACATGCGGTCCCCTATGTTGTTGGGCGAGAGAGGGACCTCTCTCGCTCACAGCCCGGACGGACCTGGACAAGCCAGGAACCGGACTAACAGGCTTCCTCCGATCTGTCCTCAATCTGCCGTCACTGGGTGAGTACTAAAGTAATTAAAGTGCTCGCATCACCCAAATCTCCTTCCTAGACCGCAACGGACGAACCCGGCAGCCGAACCATTCGATGAAAGTACGCTACACCGGGTGAGCTAGCGAATGTCACTCCGTAGGCGATAGACATATTCCATGAGCACTTATTGCCGCTAACTCTTCATTAACTATGACAACAGAGGCACACCTTTGAAAGACATCTCCATAACTCTTCGAACAAGAAACCAGAAATGCTTGGTTAGCAAGCATAAAATAATAATATATATAGCGTCGTTCAATAATTCGAAAGTTTGTGTGACATTATTGGACTATGTCGGAACTGAGGGACGATGTCCCTGAACCGAACCAAAAATTTCTAAGTCCACCGACGCTATCAGTTTCTTATCCGGCATCGCAGCATTCTGGTCCGACGAAAGAAGCTGTAGAAGACCAAGTCAGATGACATACACAACAGCATATGTTGTTCCGAAAGGGAAAGCTCGAAATCCTCCGAATCCCTTTCGGTATCCCGTCGGACCGGATGAAACTTTCGGACGTCCGTACCCGCTTCCGCGGAGCGTCCCGACCCAGCATCGTCGGATAAAATATATGCGACAGATTCAGTTGATGCTGGGATGCTGCGATAAACTGTGCTATTAAGGAAAGCACGTCCGTTCCCGAGGCCTGTGCAGTAGCGGTCTTACGATGCATTGCCGCCGGAAGCTCCGTGTACCGCACACTTCCTATGCGAACGTCCGGAGTCTGCAGGCCTCGTGTCCCTGGCTACCGGATGGTGTGACCTGGTCGCCGAAGAATCCTTGATCGGCGAAGCTGGTAATATATCGGCGGTCACGCAGCCAAGGTGCGGTCGTGTGCGCTGACGAGAAGAGGAAGCCTTAGCAGTCTCCGCGGACTGCCTATACAACGGAGCGTCCCGAGCGACGGACGTATGCTCCGCTTGCGACACATTTTGTACCACAACATCTGGGGCCAGATGTTGTTGAACGAGAGAGGGGCCTCTCTCGCTTGCCGTCCGGATGGACCGGAACGAGCTATGAACCGGACTAAAAGGCTTCCTGCATTCTCCCTCCGATCCGCCGTCACTGGGTGTGCATTAGGTTAATTTATAGTGCTCGCATCACCCCAAAATTCCTTCTAGACCGCAACGGACGAACCCGGCTGCCGAACCATTCGGTGAATGGACGCTACACCGGGCGAGCTAGCGGACGTCAAAGACCGTCGAACCTACTAGGGTCCTCTTAGGCAATTGGCGTATTTACATGAGCACTTTTCCGCTAGCCCTTCATTAATTGTGACGACGGAGGCACACTGTTGGAAGACATCACAGATACATCACCCTAATCTTGATCGTCTGAAATAGAAATTGATAAAGTAGAGTGACCCTGCGGGGAAAGGACCGGAGTGTCCAAATCCCCAACAACATACCGTGACATACGCTTCCCATATTGTCATCGAAATCATACGATACAGAACAGGAGTTAATGCGAGTACACTGACCACATATAGAATGATAATAAAGTCAGAGGAAGACTTCCTCTTAAAACAATTGATCAATATCCTTTCAATGTGAAAAGAAAACAAGTCCTGGTACTCGCACTAACCCCTGGCAATCAAAATACATGATAATAATATGATCCATTAATATAGAAAAAATAATTGAAATCAAAATATTTTTTCAGAACAGCCCAAGTTTCTGAAAAGTAACGTTGAGCCCCAATGGATCCCAAGCCTAAGTGTGGACAAAAAATTTTAAAAATATTTTAAACAATTTATTCAACACTTACGAACAATAATAATGTATCTAGTTATGATTAAAATAACATCAAGATATTATTTTTTAGAAATACCCCCCTCACACAGAGGGCTGTTGTAAATGTAAACAATGAGTGTAAATACACTAAAATAAGACTCCATGCACCCAGGCCCGAAATCAGTTACCAAAAATACACTGTCTGATGCAAAACAGAGACTTCCAGGGAAGAAACTGCAGAACATCAGATGGTAGATGCAGAACACAATGCCTAACCACCCGTAGGTGAAGACGTAAACATGGGGAAAGAACAGAATTCATTCTGTTATTCAGCTAAAACTCCCAAGAAAATTTAGTAATAATAATTACAAAAACTATGCCAAAAGCATGGGAGAATAGCAAGGGGGAACTTAAAGGACAGGGAGAGAGGAAAACACTTAAAAAACAGTGTAACTAAATAATCAGAATGACAACAAAATGGCTGCTGCCTTGAAAATAGGTAACTTAACATAATTTCATTAAAAATTTTAAGTTACAGCCCTGATAATATTCTGTCGCACATTCTTTTCCTCTCCTCCTTCTCTATCCTCCTTAGAATCACCATTTCACTAATATTTATGTGTCTGGCATCATTTAAACTGAGATTTATAAGCACAAAGATCAGTCAGATGTTAACTGATGAAGGGCCAAACTTAGAATGATTAATGGCTCCAATTTCGGAACGTCCTTGACACTGCGCATGCGCAGTAGGGGCAAAGTGTGGAGGGCCTTTCAGGACATGTTTTCTTTAGTTTTAGATGCAAATTTTGGGGATTGGGGGGCAAAATTTGTGTTTGGCCCTATATTTTAAGAGTTAGCACCAGCTATGTCTGGGTCATTGGTACAGTATAAAAATATAATGATGTTTCATTTCTGGTGGTCATGTGCCTCAAATTGCCTATTTTCGTTAGTATCAGAGGTCCACTGTATGTTTTATTGACAGGAGGACAAACAATAAAACATATAGTGGACCTCCTGTTCAGTCCTGACTCAGGATTGTATTAGAGGTCCACTCTATATTTTAGTGAAAGGAGGACAAACAAAAAAACATACAGTAGACCTCTAGTTCAATCCTGACTCGGGATTGAATGAGAAGTCCGCTGTATGTTATATTGTTTGTCCTCCTAATGCATTATCACATAACATCACAGTTGTCTTCTGAGTGGACAATGCACCCCATAAGTGTTTTGTCATATATATTATTCAGTCTCCATATACTGTAGCAATCAAAATAGATTTTTTTGTATTTTCCTGACTGGCTGAAGGTCCATTGCATAAAAATGTGCTTTTCCTCCTTTTGCATTCCCACAGACTGACTTTTTCCTGAGTGGAAACTCCATGCCACAAGTGTTTTATGGAATTTACCCTCCACATACTGTTCTGTTCAAAATTATCCAATGCTATTAACTGTGAACAGATGAAGAGGAAAGACCCCTATTAGTGGCATACTGTTTAAAGGGCCTTTGACAACAACTCAGAACGCACAGCATCAAATCCCAAAATGACGAGGATTTCAATTATTTTTTTTTTATTACAATTATTGTTGACACCAAGTAGAAATTTGAACATGTTCCTTTCCAGGCATGGTTCATACAGTTTCGAAATATAAAATTAGTGCTGCACGATACTCAAAGCTGAATACCGGTATCGGTATTCCAAAAAATACCGTGGTGTACCGGTATATCGGAAAATGCTCAAATATATGAACATACGTAACACAATCAAGACTTAAGGAATCACAGTCGGTACGAATCATCATGCCTTGATGATGCGGTTCGAAAATCATTTACCCAATGCATACGACATTAAAATTTATTATTTTAAAAATTAGTTTATCAGATTTTTTCCCAAAAATTCTACAAAACAATATCATGTGACCCCTCACTGGAACGAGCTCAACGATTGTGTTTTCAAAGAGCCATAACTCTGCCGTGGATGGACTGAGAAACACCAATATCGAACTTGACCTGTATTACATTGCTAAAAACAACATCTGAAAAATCTGGTGTCAATCCGTCAAGGCGTTCAGCTTTAAATGAACAGAAACCAATTTTTTTTAGAAAAATTGTGTTTTCAAAGGGCCATATCTCTGCAGCAGATGGACCGAGAAACACCAATATCGAACTTGTCCTGTATTTTAATGCTAAAAACAACTTCTGAAAGTTTGATGTCAATCCGTCAAGGCGTTTGACTTTAAATGAACGGAAATCAAATTGTTTACGGACGGACGGACACAACATAAAAACGGGCGTATAAAAACTAATTTCCTTTTTAATTCAATCATGACAGAATATCTGATTCATGGTGAAAATTGATCACATAACATTTAAAACCAGATTGCTTCACTTTGGGAAAAAACTGTTTAAATTCTGGTGTGCCAAGTTTGTTTGGTTTTTTTTCTTAAGGGGCTATATAAGTAATGGAATGTTGTTTATTTTGAAGTTTCCACCTCTCATATTCCTTAAATTCAAATTAAATATACACAAATTATACATCAAAATGAAGGGTGGGATGTATAGAACACAAAACACAGATGTCATCAACTCAGAGTTGACAGCAGACACCACTGGTTCCTGGACTTCTGCTACCGTATTCATACCAGAACTGATAATAAAATAATATTTGATGAGAACAACTTGTGGCCAAATGCGCTTCATATATCCAAGAACAAAGCTTGGCATTCAAAACACTTTCGAACGCAGCGATAGGACAGCATTTGGAAAAAGGACAACACTGTCTGCATTTTTTATTGAAGATGGATTCCATGTTCAACAGACATGCGCAAATCACTCGATAACACGAATTTCCATAAAACACAAAATCGCAATTCTACGAAATTTCACCAGGTGTCAACTTTGCAGTCTATATATAATGATAGTAAGCTGTATTAAGGCAATCTTTCTCATTTGATTTTAGACGGCGTTGTTTTTCGATGCTTTTCCCGTCCGATGATGTAGACCAAAAATCGAAAGCAAGAATATATGTAAACAAAGCAGTCACTTTGAGAATTTACCCCAATGCAGCTCTGTTGCTGTGTTTTGAAGGATTTTGATGCCCAAGCTTTTTCTTGGATATGTGAAGCACATTTGGTCACAAATTGTTCTCAGGAAATATTATTTTATTATCAGTTCTGGTACAAATACGGCAACAGACTTTCAGGAACCACTGGTGCCTGTGGTCAACTCTGCGAGTTGATTTAATATATTTTTCGAGTTCTCTATCGCCCAACCTTCATTTTGGTGTATAATTTGTGTATATTTAATTTGAATTTAAGGAATATCAGAGGTGGGAATTTCCAAATAAACAAAATTCCATCACTTATATAGACCTTAAGTCAGCTCTGAAAAACAAGAGAGTGAATGCTAATTCAACAAATGATTCAGTATCTAATTCAAACATTATGGTTTTTTACAGTTCTTTTGATTTTCTTAATCAAGTTAATGTTTGTTTTGTCTTTATTGCATGTGTCTTGCATCGGAGTGTCTTTTTTTATTTCGCTCAGTACCAGCTAAAATAACTTGTAGGATAACCAAAAGAAACCTGTGATTCCATTGTCCCTCTGTTGATAATTCCAACCATTAACAACATTTTTTGTTAGCTCTTATTGAGAGCTTCCCACTAAATAATAGCACATGTTGAAATTATTGGGGAAAATACACAACAAATTTCTTGTGGTTATCCTGAAACTAACCAGCTTATTTCAGCTGGTACTCTAGTTTGTATTGGTTTATTCTCAGTTCAGAAACCTGTTTTAAGTTTGCATGGTTCATTTTCTTTTTGAAAAAGGTCAAAATGGTATGAAAAAAATTTAAAATCTTACTAGTAGTTCGTCAACTTCATTTTTTTTATATAGCTGAACCAATAAAATCATTAATTGGCAGATTTTTCAATTTCTGAGTGCATAGGGTACCCTAACTCTAGAGTGAATGCACATGAATGGGTCAACTTACAATATGTAGGCCTACAAAGGCATTTTTCTCATTTCTGGAAGGGAACTTTCCCCCAAAAAATTGTCATGGCCTGTATTTGATCCCTCCCCCAAAATCATTGCCTGTACCTAATTTAATTTGAATTGAAGGAATATCAGAGGAGAGAATTTTCAAAATGAACAAAATTCTATTACTTATATAGCCCCTTAAAATATGTCATGGATGATTATTTCATTGTTTGAATTTTGCTGATTAAATTTTGACAAGTTTGCATGGAAGCCATGGATAAGGTAGGTTCAAACGTGGGTATCTTACGCCATTTCCTGATCAATATCAATACTAGCAGAGGTGCCGCTCCGGTTGCTGCTCTAACTCTCTCCTTATCATTGACCCCATCAAGTTCTTTATGGTCCTTTGCAAGATGTTGTTATTCCTCTCCCGAAGAAGGCCCTGCGTTAGCTGAACGACATTGTGACATGGACTCGCTTCCTGGCCCTCATGTCCAGGTCGTCCAACGTATGCTCGATCGAGGACAAATCAGAACTGTCGGTCGGGTGGCCAATCGAGAACTGCCCGGATATTGTTTCAGTTGAGGAAGTCATGAAAAACTCGAGCATGTGCGGCATCGCATTACCCTGCTGTAACGTAAAGGGAGGCATGAGTACCTGATCCTGATATCTTGTGGCTAATAATGAGCATCTAGGCTTTTTAACCACTTACATTTGAAATAATTTGGGGGCAGATACTAATATCAGTATTAGGACATGTATTAATTAGGCTATTGAAAAAAAATTCTTGTTTTTCAGGAACCTCCCCGAGTCCCTCGTCTTAGAAAATCTGCCTCATCACATTTTTTCACCTGGAAATCTCTTCGTTGACACTATTTTGCACTTCTACGTAGGATAAATATACGATAATACCATAGTGTGTTTTGATATATTTGATATCTCAACTCGTTGAAAGTGAGTTTTTTTCGCGAGGCTTGCCGAGCGAAAAAAAACTCACTTTCAACGAGTTGAGGGATCAAACATATCAAAACACACTATGGTATTGTTGTATTTATCTAAAACCGACCATTTTTGTTCTTTTCTGCATTTTTAAAAGGGTTTTGGGGATGATTTCGTGTCAAAATGTCGACTCATCTGGAGTCTCCAATCTATATGACAAAGGGGTATGTGTTATAGATAATCTATAACACATGGGCTATATCTTCAACAGGTATAAGATAAATATTTAACAAACTATACCTAGTTTGACAAAACTCACAGAGCTCTGTCAAACAAATATAGTTGGGTAAATTTTCAATGAAATTATCAGGGGGGGGGGGGGGGGCACCAAAAATTTGCAAGACGTGACGTGGGGATGGGTGGGTCTCTTGAGTGCGCCAAAAAATGTGCATTTCCAACTTGTGCAATTTTTTGAATTTTTTAAAAATATATCAATATATCAGCTAATATATACCATCATTTGTGTTTCAAACCTTAAAGATGATGGTGCATATCACACTCTTAACATAAATACAACATCAGGAGGCTTTATATGTGAGAATATTGGGCTTAATCCTGCTTAATCTGGGAAAATGTCACACGTTAGTAGGGGGTGGGTGTCTTGTTCGAAATGTAGAAAATGTGCAGACAATATTTTGGGAAAATTCTCTCTGATGCACTAAATTCAACCCAAGTTGTTTATTTATTAATAGAATTTGTATGGATAGAAGAGGAAAGTAGCAAACACCTGAGAATACTGACAGAACAATTCAAATGAAAATTTGTTCCCGTATATGTACACCTGCTCTGGCCAAGCCTGATAATGAACAGCTTGTCATTTGTAGATTGGGGCCCACAGCAGCCCACAGAGCTTTAAATTGGTGGTACCAGTTTAAGAACATTATGAAACCCCCCTAAAGACAGCTGTGCCTACTAAGTTTATAAGTTTATTTTGGATTTTAATGGGAGAGTGGGGGGTGGGCGTCTGAGAACGGTAGTAGAAAATTTGGGTGGGTGGATGTTAAAAGGAGCTGAATAAAAAATAGGACGTCACGTCTTGCAAATTTTTAGTGCCCCCCCCCCCCCCCCCCCCCTGACATTATGGGAAATTTTCACTACTGAAATATTGGTTTGTACGGTGGCTGATTTTGGCCACCTTCAATACTTTTTTTTTTTCTCGAGAAACTATGTCGAGATCTCGAGAAAATATCTCAAGATCGACCGACATTTTACAGCATAATAATTTGTCTTATTTTTTTATTTCCTCCTTCTCACAACACACAGCCTGGGGCCCCTCATCGGATTGCACTCGCTGAGCTCGCTCCAATGATGGGCCACTGGATGTTTGGTGGAAGAATGAAATCTTTAAAAAAGCAAAAACGCATACACATATAGGCCTGTCACCTGCGGATCGTGTTACATGTACGTAAATCATCACTGCAACAAGCCGTCTTTTTGTATACTCGCCCAAAAAAGAAAGTGTTCATTGCAGAAATTGATCAAACTCCAAAAAAATAATTTCGTAGGTGTAAAGAGTGTTAACCTGTTCATGAATAAGTTATATTGAACACAAAAACAGCTTTCCCCGTGAAAATTGCATTAACGTTAAATGACGTGCTGCGCGTTTGTGAAAAGGCATGTTTTGCACGTGGAGAGTCTGAAAATTCATGCAGCAGTGTGAATCCTTGGGTATTTAAACACTAAAGTAAGGCCTTCCTATCGTTCACATTCAAACTTGCGCTGCTGTTAAAACGACTCCACATTAGCATGCCAAGATTGACAATGAATCAACGTCTCCTTGTCTTGGGTATGATTAGAGCTGGCAGAACACACAGAGAGGTTACCCAGCATTTGAACTGCCACCGTAACACTGTAGACAGGCTAGTCCATCGACATGCACAACATGACGACGTTCGAGACCGACCCCGCTCCGGGAGACCCCGAGTTACCACCCCTGCACAAGATCGGTATATCCGTGTCGTCCATCTCCGGAACCGGCAACAAACGGCAACGACGACAGCTAGGAACATCCCTAACCTGAGACGGATACATCCTCAAACAGTAATCAACCGGCTGAGAGAATAGGCTTACGTCCTCGAAGACCTGCAATTCGTCCGATTTTGACGTTACGTCATCGTCGTGCTCGACTGCAGTGGTGTAGACAACATATCAGGCATCCCTTACACTGGTGGCGACGTGTTTTATTCACAGATGAATGTCGTTGCCATCTTTCATCATCAGTTGGCAGCCAGAGAGTGTACAGACGTCGAAACGAACGCTACGCAGATCCATGTGTCGTGGAGCGAAACCGTTATGGGGGAGGGTCTCTTGGTGTGGGGTGGCATCACTGCCCGTAACAGAACTGAGCTGGTCATTATTGATGGCAATCTCAATGCAGCCAGATATCGTGATGAAGTGCTTACACCTGTTATTGTCCTATTTCTGCAATGTCACGACCCCGGCGTCATTCTACAGCAGGACAACGCCCGACTCGTGTTGTTCAACAGTATCTGCAGCAACAACAAGTGGATGTTCTTCCCTGGCCCGCAAATTCGCCCGATATCTCATCCATTGAGCACGTATGGGATGAAATGAAATGTCAGCTACGCCGGCTTCCCCATGCACCATCAACGCTTGTCGAACTCCAAAGACAGCTTATCAGAATATGGAACAACATCCCACAACACTTCCATGCTAACTTGTTCGCTTCCATGAGGCGTAGATGCACAGCAGTAGTCGATGCAGACGGTGGCCATACCAGATATTGAGTGTGTGACTTTTGTGTTTGACCCTTAGTGTCTTTGACTCTCCATGGCACCAAGAGTATTCGTCGTATCGTAATGAAATTTCTCGTGTTGATCACAAATTGATTCATCTGTGATTGAATAAAATTTCCATGAATGGAAATTATATATATCTTTTTAGTGTTATTTTTTAGCATGCACACTTTCTTTTTTGGGAGAGTATATATATGTCATAGGGTGTGAGTAAAAAAACCTAAATGAAAACTTACTCCACTTGTGTATATTAGTGTGATGAAGCTAAATGTTTGTGTTTAATCTCATGTGTGTTGCCCTGTGCTGTATGTGTGCCCTATATATATTTATATATACATTTTTTGTATCTTTGTCATATGCCAGCGTTTTGGGATGGAAGACAATAAAGATTATTATAGATCGAGAAAATATCTCAAGATCTCGAGTTAATATGAATGGGATTACGGTGTGAACCGCGATAACGCGTATTATAACACAGAGGAGGCATGGTGTTTCACACACGCATCGCGGGGTTGCCGCAAATATTACCAATAGCGGCTTGATTGCTGGCGATCCAGTCCACGATTGTACGTGGGAAGAATGAATGTTTAAATTCTTCTGTGTTCGTCCCGTAGACCGCCAGTTTCGTGTCATTTCGGCTACTTGCTCAAGATCTCGATATAAGCATATAGGCCTATAATCGGTGTCACCTATTGACCATTAATAGCATGAATTCACTCCTGTCACACAAACTGTTTATTTACTTGTCGCATCTTTTCTGACCGCAACATATTCATGCCCCCCCCCCCTCCCCCTCCATGACAATTACACGAATCAACTCCTGTCCCTCAGAAAAGTGAATAACTTATCAACCAACCACTTTGTTGCGTATTAGTTATGAGAGCCCACCAAATCTCAGTCCAGCATTCCAGTACCTCTGTAGTGCCTTTTACCCTAAATCACAACGTTTTCTCACTTCTTTACAAGATAAAAAGTTTGTGCCTGTCTAACGCTCCAAATCCGAAGTGTTGATCGAGTACCCGGTACCGGCATACTGTGGAGTTTTTTACCCTAAACTCAACGTTTTCTCACTTCTTTTCCTCCCAGCCCCATGCTGATTGTAATGATGTTTACCCTAAAACACAAAGACACACACTCATAAATACCAAATATTTCCTTCTAGCTCAACATTGAATGAACTGATTTTTACCACAACTCACAAAGTGTACTCACTACTTTGTAAGACACAGACCCGTAAATACCCCCCCCCCCCCACAGCTCCACGCTGAAAGGTATCAGCCCACAGTGAAATCAATCACACACTCCCCTGGTGGATTTTTCACCTACTTTCTACTTTGGTGACTGGGACACATCGTCTCTTGACACGCTGTTATTCCACGGACCCGTCATACAGCATATATTTAACCCCATTCCCGCGTCCATTTTGACCGAGCAAATCGGCGGTGCTACTCGGTGTATAATAACCTTACACCAGCGATAGCTATAAATCTACCGTCGCATTCCCTTTCGTTTCGTTGGTTTGAAAAGTCTGGATTAGGCGTAACTAGTTCCCCCTGCGGATACTGCTTCCGGACGAGTGATTAAGGCCCTCACGTATTACCAACGTCAGTGTTAGAAAAGGGCTTGCCCAGTACAAGGCTGCAGATGCTAGACAAAACCGTGAATTTATGGTCAATACCCAGCATTCTCCTGACACCCAGGACCAAATTGAAACCCACACCCCTGAGCCCAAGAGGCGAATGGATCCCCCCCCCCCCCAACCACCACCACCCTTCCCGGTGAATCCCAAACGTGGCAGAATTGGCATGACTAACATTGTTTCTACACAAAACCCAATTACATGTAGTAATGAAAAGATTGACCTGTCACCCGACAAGTCTCAACGGACCATACACCTTTCACTCTTATCCAGGGAGTTACCCGAAAGTGAAAACTCCAACAGTGAAGTATCCAGTCCCGCGCATATAAAGAAGGACGACTTGAACCGGATTCCCAGTATCTCTGAACAAGATGAAGCCCCCTCAACGTCGTTTACTACCATCCTTAACCAGCTACAACATGGCACCCTAATTAACAATACGATCCTCCGTGATCCCATACTCTCACCCGGTCACAGGAGAGCCCCTCCCCCTCACCCCCGTACTTGTGACCCCCACCTTCAACGTCAACTCATGAACTAGGCGGGCAGGGATAACGTTTGACCCCAAACAAATTGCCACTGAAACTAACGCAGTGACGTTTGGTTGGACATGCATCAGGGTTGATCATATCCAAAATAGGCCAAAATCGGCCCAGGCGAAATGCCCTAATTAACATAATTTCAAAATGGCGGCCATCTTCAGCTGTGGAATGCCATATCTCGCAAACGGGCCATCCTAATACCCATAAATGTATTACTAACACATAGGAATCCATGAATGATATTCCCATTGACCTATGACATCATTGTGACATCATAACCTAGCTATGATGTCATAAATCATGTAGTTTGCCATCGGGGGGATTTTTGTTTGCGTTAGTTTCTGTTGCAATTTGTTTGGGGTTAAAAGTTATTCCTGCCCGCCTAATGGTGGTTACCCTGATATCCGACACACGTGTTATCTTGTACAAATGTATTTAGCTTTACCTTGAAATCGTTGTCAAATCTGTTCCCTTCTTGTGGACGATAAGCTTTCTTTAGAAGTTCAACTCGGGCCTGTTCGTGATACGGCGAATGGAAAGATTCTGGGCTGGGCTGTCGAAGGACCTTGTCATCCAGCAGACACTTATGCGAACCATGGAAGTTACTGGGGGTCTTGTGCATGGTAGGGGTGTTATGAATGAGAAACAATGAAATAAGTGGCCGTTGCCGTTACCTGTGTGCGCGACATTCAATGAACCGATGCAAGAACTCACTAAGCGTACTTTCGCCACTAGTGAACAACATAAAGAGTTAGCTTCTGCAGGAGTAAAACGTGATAACAAAGATTCCTCAATTGTTTTGGATGTTCTACGCGAGAATAACCCATTCGAGCCTACACCAGACCTGCAGAGTATCACCAGTGGCATTACCACTGATCCATCTGCCAATGCTCATAGTGGCAAAGACGTCGGAGAGAAGATCTTAAAGATGTACGGTACAATTGCATCGAGTTTTCCTTCTCTAAAAAAGATATTGCTGTTGTGTTGGGTCAGGCAAAGCAACTTCACATTGATGGCGAAAAAGTCAACACCGATCCTCAGCTGCTGTTCCAACGGTTGCTGGTCATTGGCAATGCACACACAGATGAGAATGACTAAGAGCAGTTATTGCAATATGAACTATCAACACACCCAACTGCTTTATTTGACAAATATGGAATGATTAGAGAAGCCACAAAGTCGCAACAAGCTGACGCTATCGGACAAAGGTATCAGACTCAAGGTTTTGAAACATTGGTTCTGGTTGCGCAGCAGTTTTCAGTGTTCGATGGTGGTTCTTTATTGGACACAATTCAGCGGAAAAAGGATACCTCGTTTGATAGTATATGTACTAAATACGTAGATCGAGTCAAGCAGAGCTCAGGTCCTGTCGTTGTGTTTGGCGGCTATCTGCAGGGCCCTTCTACGAAAGACCGCATCCATAAGCGATGTACGAAAGACCGCATCCATAAGCGATGAACAAAAGCCCGAGGGCTCGTTGGTGCAAAAGCCAGTGGTTTTACCGGAAACAAACTACTGAAGACCAAGAAGGAAAAATTCCTTAGTAATGAAATCAACAAATGTAACTCCACCAATCTGATGAAGCAACGGTTTGCATTGAATGGAATAGGCACTAAATAGGCAACAGGTGATGAAGACTTTTTAATAGCAGAAACTGGAGTACAATTAGCAGCCGTCAGTCCAACCTGTGTTGTTGGTGAGGACACAGACTTGCTTGTAATGTTATGCCATCTTGCAAATCGCCTCAAAATACCACCAGGGCAGTTGTTCTTCAAATCCGAAAGCAAGAACACAAAGCATAGTTTGTGGGACATTGGTCAAGTCTGTGGGGTTCTAGGTGAAGATATCTGTTCGAATTTGCCATTCATTCATGCCATCGGCGGATGTGACACCACGTCTCGACTTTTGGTATTGGAAAAGAAACACCATTGAAGAAGATGGACAGTAGGATCTTCAGGGAACAAGCGGCAGTCTTCTGTGCCACTGGCTTATCATGTACTAGTGAGATAACTGAAGCCGGTGAAAAAGCACCGGTGTGTCTGTACGGAGGAAAAACAGGAGAAAATCTGAATGCACTAAGAGTGAGAAAGTTTAAAGGGAAGGTGGTGTCAGGTAATACAGTAATCGATGTGAAAACATTGTCACCGACATCTGACACTGCAATGTATCATTCCTTGCGAGTATTTCTTCAAGTCCATGCGTGGATGGGTGATGGAGAGGACAGGAATCCTACCGGCTGGTGATGGTGCTCTTCACACAAAGAAAATGGATGCACCAGTAGCTCTCAGCATCTTTTGAAAGTAATTTGGTGCAGGTGCAAAGGAGAATCTGCTACCAAAAAGTGTTCTTGTCGCCGTTTTGGACTGCAATGTACGAATGCTTGTAGACATTGCAATGGAGAGACCTTCTCAAACTCGCCAAGCCCGGTGATTCTCGATGAAGAGGAGATTGAAGAAACAGATTGGTTTGACATTTGAATGATGGCTATTGATAGAGATTAGACTGTTTCTCCCATGAAACAATTCCTGGATTCGTCCCCGACGTTTATGATGTCATAACTGGGTTATGATGTATATTATGATAAGTAAGTTAAACGTCAGTGGTAGTGTCATTTTTTGGATTCCCGAGTGCGCGAAATGCGCGACAAAAATCGTTCCCGACGGCGAACTACATGATTTATGATATCATAGCTCGGTTATGATGTCACAATGACATCATAGGTAGATGGGAGTATCATTTATGGATTCCTGGGTACCACTTTCCTATGTGTTAGTAATACATTTATGGGTGTTAGGATGAGCCGTTTGCAAGATATTGCATTCCACAGCTGGCGATTGCCGCCATATTGAAATTATGTTAATTAGGGTATTTGGCCTGGGCCGATTTTGGCATACTTTAAATATGATCAACCTTGATGCATGTCCAGCCAAATGCCCTATGTTAGTTTCTGTTGCAATTTGTTTGAGGTCATCCCTTTTTTAAATTAGCAGTGCCCGCCTAAACCCACTATAATACAGGACATCACGTATCAAAAGATTGATTGATCCTGGGGGCGTAGTGGCTCAGTAGGTATAGGTGCAGGCTACAAGCCGAGAGGTCCTTGGTTCGACAACCGCGTTGGGTCCTTGGGCAAGACACTTCGCCCTCATTGCCTACGTGTGGGCACGGTGGCGCTGTGTACTAAGGCGTACTGCACGTCGATGGTGCACCTGTCTTCAACCAATGCTGACCCTGCTTGTGTGGAGTTAGTGTGTTGGGGAGCTGACATTTGCTCGCCGTTGCTCGGTGGTTCTATCCGGGTACTCCGGCTTCCTCCACCCATAAAACTGTCATGGTCACGGTTTGATGAATTTGTTAACCTAACAAATACGGTTGACAGCTGTGTTTTTATTGGGAGCTGCCGGAAACAAAATGCACACGAGACAGGTACTTGCCTTCCTGCCATTTTCACTCTTATTTGATGCAGGAACCCCGTGTTTTTAGGACAGAAAAGTTGTCTGAAGGGCTATACTTTATAAAGGTATTTGAATGCCACAGTTAAAATGATGCGACCATATCTTTCTTAACCCTTTACCTAACATGAAAAGCAGACGACACTTGCAAAAAAAAATTCTTGAACAACTATTTTATTTCATTTTTTGTCTCAAAAACATAGGTTATGACCCCTCATTGGAACGAGCTCGATGAGCTCGTTCCAATGAGGGGTCATAACCTATGTTTTTGAGACAAAAAATGAAAAAATAATGAAAATTAACTGACGATTTTTTAGAATTGCGCTGGCCGGTTTTGGCCGTTACGTTGGGTAAAGGGTTAACACACGTTATAATGGTCGCCTATGGGAAAATATTTAGTACTGTAATACCAATTACAGTACGGCCCCGTGGACTGGTGGTAATCCACGCGTGGGCAATGATGTCATCGCATGCGTTTATCAGGTAATAAGAAATCATCATCAGCAAAATTTTAATTAATGAAGCACCGAGTTGTACCCGTGAAAAGTGACCAGTCCACGGCGGCCGTACTGTATCATCCTGACATTCTTTTTAGAAGTAAAGGTTTTGACTAAAATGCCAGTGACTTAACGTTAGACGAAACGACCGTGTATACATCAGATAACACTTGTAAAAGAATGCACCACGATACACTATACCAGTTTTCATCCACATACTCGTCTTATGGAAGTGTTTGAATAACCAGAGTACTACTCCGTGAGTTGATTTATTACCCACTTCAAATTGTAAGTGCAACAGGGCGTGGGGTGAAAGACTCCCCATAGGCTATACCCCACTTTGGAATCTCCCTTTTGGTCTTCAGATTCGTGCGGACCTGGGGCATCTTTCAAAATATGGTCGCGTGGATCAAAATATAACTCAATTGTGGGGGTACAATAAAAATCCAGCCAAGTGTCGCGGTCAGGATGAATACATGAGAAGTTTATTTATTATATTTATTTAGTGGTGTTTAAGGTCACATATTTCTGCACAATGGCTAATCATGACCACGACAGTTTTACGGGTGGAGGAAGCCGGAGTACCCGGAGATCCACCGAGCAACGGCGAAAACTGTCAGCTCCCCAACATACTAACTCCACACAAGCAGGGTTAGCATTGGTTGAAGGCAGGTGCACCATCGACGTGCAGTACGCCTTAGTACACAGCGTCACCGTGCCCCCACGTGGGCAATGGGGGTGAAGTGTCTTGCCCAAGGACATAACGAGGTTGCCGCAGGTGGGATTCGAACCGAGGACCTCTCGATTTGCAGCCTGCACCTCTACCTACTGAGCCACCGCGCCCCCTAATACATGAGAAAATAGGAACAACAGTTTATTCGTGCTTTATTCACAAGCTCATAAAGTATGAAATGAAATGGACATGAAGATGAACAATATATCAAGAACCCTCTAAAGTTTTAACCCAAAAACTACGGGTTCAACAACTGCGAATGGTTCCCACAGGACTCAGACCCGGAGAGAATCAGAAACTTTGATTCTCACCAGAGCCGAGTTGAACGGGTCTAAACATTACGGAACCCCTATTGGTTAACCTTTTTGAAGGTTACAAAGTATCCCAACAACTAGCTTACTGTAGGAATTTAAGGTTGGCCAGCAAGATCAAAGCTTTTGCCAAACATAAAGTGGACGACGAATTTTGAGCGAGATCGCTTTTGTACGGGATAATTTCGCAGGGAAGGATCTTGAACTTTGGAATCTGATAGATCCCTCGCTTTCACCTCGACGAATGAAACAACAACAAAATGCACTACTCTTGAACCAATAAGTTACGTTGATTGATTGTGAACATGGAAATGACTGGCAGCCAACAAAAACCAAATAAACTTTTGTTACGTTCTGATGAAAAACATTAGAGTAATATAGAACACCAGTGGTATTTTATTGCAACTGCTGTAACCAAATCCGTTACAAAAGAACAACTCAATTGAGAATGAAACCCGTGTTTGCTTTTACAACATTGAAAGTATGCACAAGAGCAGGAAATGCTAACCATTGCAAAACGTCTTATCTTTTTTCAGATTGTCGGCTACCATTGAAGAAAGAAAGAACTGATCAAGTCACCACTAAAATATTAGACTCCCCAACGACTACGTCAGATCAGTTATTTTATGTGTTTATTTTTTATCAAAAGTTATCTCAATCAACCGTGACTGTAAGCTGAATTATTGAGCGATTTGCCCTGTTCAAAAGCCCAAATCTCTTCACTGTCTTAATTTCGAGTCCTTGGACCAATATTTTCACCACCGGTTCTTTTTGCAAATTACACTTTCTAATAATCCCATCAGCTGCAGCATATTCTGATGTTTTTGTGGGTTTTTTTTGTTTTGTTTTTTTTTTATTTGGGGGGGGGGGGCTTTACAAAATGGAAGCAAAACGCTTGATGACTGACACATTTTTTGGCCACATTTATTCATTCATAATCTTTTCGCGTTATATGCAACAATACCGAATAACCCGACAGCAAGTTTACACCCTGGATCTATTGTTAAATAACTTGAAATAATTCATAGAACAATAGACTTCACTTGAATACCTCTGGTCCATTGAGTGTACTCGAGCCCGTACGTTTTGTCCATTTAACAAAGGACATTTAACAAAGTAAGTTGCCAACCTCGCTGTCAGTATTTGATGAATTTGAACAACCTGCCCCATGCGTTGAGTAACGTCTCGCCACTACGCGGTTCGGCGCCCCTCAACGCACAAGACAGATTGTTCAAATTCATGAAATACCTCCAGCTCGATTGGTAACTATTACATACTCTCCGTCTTGATTATTTATTTACTGGGGTTTAACGATACTTTCGTCAGCCAGGGTCGCCGCGTGTCGGACAGTTTTACGGATGCAGGAAGCCGGGATACCCGGAGAGAACCACCGATCAACGGCGAGCAACTGTCAGACAAGAAGGGTTAGCACTGGTTGAAGACAAGTGCACTATCGGCGCGCAGTGCGCCTTAGTACCCAAAGCCACCGTGCCCGCAAGTGAACATTTGAGATTAAGTGTCTTGCCCAAGGACACAACGCGGTTGTCGCAGGTGAGATTCGAACCGAGGACCTCTCGGCTTGCAGTCTGCATCTATACCTACTGAGCCACCGCGCTCCCCTCCGTATTGATTAAGTACCCGTTCTGTGTTGGTTTAAGGATTCTCTCCGCGTCGTGTCCTTTGCCATTTCTTTTTCCTAGGTCCAGCTTTGTCAGCATTCATTAGCTTAACCCTTTACCCAACGTAACCGACAAAACGGGCAGCGCTATTCTCAAAATTCGCCAATTAATTTTCATTATTTTTTCATTTTTTGTCTCAAAAACATAGGTTATGACCCCTCGTTGGAACGAGCTCGTCGAGCTCGTTCCAATGAGGGGTCATAACCTATGTTTTTGAGACAAAAAATGAAAAAACTAGTTATTCAGGAATTTTTATTGCAAGTGTCGTCTGCTTTTCATGTTAGGTAAAGGGTTAAGTACGTCCAATTTGTATCTTCACCTTGTCACCATTCATTTCGGCCACATTCTAGTACAGAATTTGTATGTATCACTAGATTTTTAAAAAATGTGTTAGCCCTTTGTACACTGATGGTATCTTGCATGTCAGTTGAAATGCAGCAATTAGAAGTGTCCAT
The DNA here is from genome assembly GCA_031216915.1 of Pictodentalium vernedei. Lineage (NCBI taxonomy): Eukaryota > Metazoa > Mollusca > Scaphopoda > Dentaliida > Dentaliidae > Pictodentalium > Pictodentalium vernedei. Next base: position 330,340,952 of record CM062289.1, on the reverse strand, counting down.
ATTCATTATTTGGGGGTACACCAATCAATATTTTCTACGTGCAGCCTTGGGCTGCACGTTGCAGTTATTGATTGGTCTAACCCACTCTTAAATTAGTAGGCATCCTACTTAATGAGAGTATGGCGTACCATATCCCTGGGCCAGTAAAGCGACCTCTCGTGTTCAAAGGGTTAATAGATAATAAATAAATTATAATAGAAACCTCTCATTGGGGGTTGCAATTTGAGATGAATAGTCTAATCTCTGCTGTCGTGAAACCTCTCCAGGGTGTTGCGAGAAGACAGCCTTTTGGGCTATGCTACTTCCTTGCAGTTCATTGATTGTTAACATCGTTTGATTAATGTTATTTTGTAATGTTTGTATTCACATACTGCAAAATAAACCTACTTACTTAATTTTAAGAAAGTATTTGAATATTTCCAGGATGCAAGAAGTTATGGCAGGTGACCAAATTCTTTTCGTGCTATGAAAGCATCAAGATAAATGTATAGAGAAACAATTTGGAGAAAATCATCGTGTGGAATTTCGTTTTATTCCTAGTTTAGTACGCTCTATTAGTGTACTTAAATTCTCTACCTAAAATAGGGGATGCTCAGGCCTTCAAAAAATTATTTTACAATGTAAATATTTGATAATTTTACTTTTAAAGAGTATTTTTCGAGGCAGTTATTCTCATTCTTGAGCGGTCCAGCCTTACAAAAACATTACCGTCTTTTACTGTCCTTTTCTTGTGTATGTGAGCCGAGACTTGGATATTTGATATATTGTGTCATGAAAGAAATATGAGTAAAATTTCTGTAAAAATGCTAATGAAGATGGTATAAGCATCTTGTTCATGTTAATAACTAGAATTTTGTTTTAAAAAGTATAGAAGGTCGCATCAGTCAGGTGATATTCTATAGGATGTGTTTGTCCCAGACATCCAAGAAAAATCGACGTTGTTTCATAACAAGCCAAGTCAGTGTCATGAATGATCGACGTAAAGAATCCTCAGTAATTGTATTAAGACAAAACTTCAGTTGACTGGCTATGATTCAAATCGTGCAGTTACGATTACATTAGAAAGAAAAGTAGCAGATACAGTTCATGGAAGTTTTCGCCGATGAGCTAAAATATCACAATTTATCATATGACTCGTCCGTTTTGTTCACTTTAAACATTTGATATTTTGCTTCCATATTAATCATTGATAAATAAAGCCTCCCGTCGAATTCATTGGTCAATTTCAAAACTAGCCAATTTGATTGGCTGAACAAAATACAACTGGGCCATATTTTCATAATTTGCATAATTGGGGTTGAAAGATTTCATTGGTCAATTTCAAATATGGACAGTTTGATTGGCTAAACAAAATACAACTGGGTCACATTTGCATAATTTTAGTAGGGAAAATTTACATTATCTGTCCTATTTAGGTTGGGTTATATTGCATTAACCCTTTACCTAACATAACGACCAAAATAGGCCAGTGCTATATACGAAAAATGTTCATCTTTTGCTTCCCAAACATAGGTTATGACCCCTCATTGGAACGAGCGCATCGCGCTCGTTCCAATGAGGGGTCATAACCTATGTTTGGGAAGCAAAAAATGAACATTTTTAGTTATATGATGATGTTTTTTTCCAAGTGTAGTCTGCAACACACGTTAGGTAAAGGATTAAAACGTCATACTAAGTCGTTAATTTGTGCATATGTGTGTCATATGATAAATAGAATATGAAATAAGTGTTTTTCTCATATAATATTTATGAAACTCGTCCGAATTTTTCGTTTGGGCTCGCCAGAGGCTCACCAAAACAAAAAATTCTTAGACTCGTTTCATAAATATTATATGAGAAAAATACTCATTCCATATCCTCTATATTTGCAACATTTTTCTTTGCATGCAACTGGAAAAATCGAAAGGTAGTTGATGGACGTAACCGAATCACACTGTTTTCCAAATCGCATTTATTCAGATCACCTTCCTAGGATCATATTTGAATGTTTCTGGGATTCTGAAATTTTCAGCACAGTGGTACCCGGGCTAAGCGAAAAATTCCCTCAGCACACGTGACTGAAATAACCCATCATACTTTCGAGACAAAATCTGTTCCCCCACATCAACATGGAAGTGTTTTATTTACATGAGCTTCATTAGGATAGTTTTCAAAACTTTCACACCTTATTTCTTTTTGGTACAATATATCCCGATTTTAGCTCATATATACCATACATATATAGATCTGTTGACATGGATTTTGTAAAAGTTGGATCTCAGAAGAAAGAGAATAAGTTCTTTGAAAAAACTGATCGTTGAAAGTGAGTTCATCGAATATTTAAATTATTTAAAAACAACTTTGCAGCTCTCGGCATATTTTATATAAGCTTCAGAATCCAGGGGAATTGAAACTGCATGATAAAATTTACTTAATAGCCGTTTTGCACAGTGCGCTATTTGATTATTTTCTTCATATTGTTTCTATTTACATTCACCTAAATGACTTCCTGTGAGAAGTGTCGAGCATTGGGCAACACAAATAAAAAATACTATCAGTTATCTAATCTGTGTATATTCCACGGCCATTCAGTTCCCCAACGGTTTATCCCGATTCTCACGATAAGATCTCGGTGGGTGAAAGGTGGGATATACCGTCTTTTTCCGATTTCTATGGGATATACACAGTTGTTCACCGGAAAAAAACTAACCGCTCACTGGCGCTCAATTTGAAATGTAAATACGGTCCATCAAAAATACACCCCTACAAACTATGCCAAAGGGAGAGAAGTCATTTGTTAACATGTTTGAAACGAAATATAATAAAGAAAACCCACAAAACTGCGCATATAAAAGTTAAAAATTTATTTGAATGTGGTGTTTATTATCTAGATCGTTTAACCTTTTGAATCCGAGAGGCCGCTTCTTGGTCCAGGAACATGATACGTCGTACTTTCTTTAAGTGGATGGCTGCTAAATTAATGTGTAGGGTTGGCCGATCAATATTTTCAAGTGCAGCCTCGGGGCTGCACGTTGAAAATATTGAATGGTCTACCCCCAAATAATGAATATGGACTCTTCCAATTGCTGTCATTGAACTGATATGGAAGATACCACCAGGGCTCAAAATGTTAAATGTATGTTATGAACAGTTCCTCCATTTCCGTATCCTTCAGCCTTGCCACTGTCTTGGTTGGAGGTGGATTTGAATTTGGTATCACGAATACTTGAAAGATCGAGTTACGCGTTTAAAACTTTTGTTTTATACGGTGATGCATAACAGTTTCGATTTTGGTGTCCCATGGAGTTTATAGATGCGCAGTTTAAAGCAGTCAGCAGTGAAATAGAATTTGAATGCCGAATTTTACAAATTGGCTGGCAAGTTGAACGGATAGGCGAAGTGAGAAACGATGTCTTCTGCCTTGCCTCGAATTTACACATGTTCATTTAAGCGTTTCGGGCAGCTTCCCGTACTCTTAAGCCAAATTGGGGCTTCCATTTTCTTGTGAAACAGAACGAGTAGATAATACGTGTTCGCTCTAGTTGCAAATCAGAATATTACCGTTTGTTTTTGTTTATTAAAGCTCAGACGACATAATGGTTAAGGAACGCAATCACCTGAGTTCCGACGTGTGTGACAATTTATCCTGGTTTGGTAGTTGACATTGACGAAGTCGAAGGGTGTAATCCGTTTCAAACTTGTGTAAATTTTCATACAAACTCTGGAATAGACATGAATATTTATTTTCTCACCAGGTTCCTTGACTTTGAAGAAATAATTCAGATCTGTAGAATAGGAATTTAACTTATCATACAGCTCAACGACAAAACTAGATTGTTTTCAAATCGCAAAGCGAATTTCCAGAACGTCGCCTGAGTGCTAGAATGTCCTATGTCCCCTATGGGAAATAGGACATTCTAGCCCTCAGGCGACGAGAAGTCAACGAAGCATGCCAACGCCTAGAGGGATAGTTTTGGCGGCCAAGTCTGGTGTCTGGACATATTGGCAGCCAAGTCTGGTGTCTGGACATATGTCCCCTATGGGAAATAGGACATTCTAGCCCTCAGGCGACGAGAAGTCAACGAAGCATGCCAACGCCGAGAGGGATAGTCTTGGATAATATATCCTAATGATGAGATAATAAGTCCTAATTAGGAGGTAAATAAGTCCTAATTATGAAATAATTATGTCCTAATGATGAGATATGTCCTAATGATGAGATAAGTCCTAATGATGAGATAGTATCTCTCAATTATGCGATAATATCTGCTAATGGTGAGAAAATTATGTCCTAATGATGAGATAATAAGTCCTAATGATGAGATAATATCCCCCAATGGTGAGATAATATCTCCTAATTATGACTTATGGTATCCATTTTTTATACTTGTTGGCACCAATACGCTTCCATACCGTTGATACTTGATAGCCAAGAATCAGAACAAAAACGGTAGTATGAACAGGTGAAAAAAATAATAAAACTGGTAAGACAATGATCATGGACCACTACAAAGTACACAACAGAAAAATCAAATTAAAGGTAAAAAGACCATAGCACCAGTAGTATGAGGCTTTATATGGACATTGAAGAGAGCAGACCTGAAAAAGCTAAAAAGAAACTCAAGTTTATGGTCACTTCTGTTCATTCGAAATGACGCGCTTTAAGTCGAACGCTTCCACAGAACGCACCTCTATACTCCAATTTTGAAGAACATCGTTTGTGAACAAGGCGAGCACGCGTCGAAGAAAAACAAAGAGGCTTCCGTCAGCTGCTTCCGCCTACTAAAATAGGCAATGAAAAAAACGTGTTGCCTTAACTGCGCGTACATGCCTTCTAATTCTACGTATCACCATTGCATTCACGTCACTTGATCGTCCCTGGCCATTCACCTGAAAATCCGCCTAATATCCACCATACTTTGCGGCATATGCGGCCACCTGATATAACCATAAACGAAGAGTTTAAATGAACCCAATACCCAGCTGTCTGTGTCTAAGGTGATGCTGTCGTGTTTTTACTTCTTTTGTACTTCGTTTTGTATTTATTGAGCTATGCTCGGCTCAAGCAAGGTGACAAGATGAAACATTTAATCAGGTATTCACCCTTAGCACCCCTCCTCTCGCCTACTCCTCATCTCTGGCGCATCTCTCCAGAACAGATCAACTCTGATTCTTACATTGTCAACCTTTGCTTGTTTAGTGTAGTTTACGGACGTTTTCAACCGCCAGGGTTATATCAAGTCGGACAGTTTTACGGATGGGGGAGGATGAAGTACCTTCAGAAAGCCACCGAGCAGCGACAAGCAGATATCAGACCTTCTGAATTACTAACTCGGAACAAGCAGTATTAGCAGCGGTTGGTAGCAAGTGCACCATCGACGTGATGTGCACCTTAAAACAAGGCGCCACCGTGCCCACGCCGGTGCATCAGGATCACGTGTGTTTCCCAAAGATACAAAGCAGATGCCGCGGGTTACGATCGAACTGTCGACCTTTCGGTTTAGGATTCAATGCTCTAATCACTTAGTCACCTTGATCCATGTCAACCTTCAAACCAAACTGAACGACAAAAACGGTCAGCACTAATTAACCCTTTGAAATCGAGTTGTCCCTTTTCCGGCCCAAGAACACGATACATTATATGTACGTAGGTACATGTTTGGTGTAGATCAATCAATATTTTCAACGTGCAGCCCAAAGGCTGCACGTTGAAAACATTAATTCGTCTACTCCCAAATAATGAATATAGACACTCTTCCAATTGTTGCCATTGAACTTACATGGAAGATATCACCAGAGTTCAAAGGATAAAGCCGCGTTCAAATTGGATTGCCTTTTCGATTTTTGACACCATCAAACAATTTTGATCTCTTACTGGAACGAGATGGAGAAATATATTTTTTTTTCAGTTATTTGAGATTTTTGTTTGCGATCGTATTCTTGTCGTGTTAAATAAATGGTTAAGGCACAGATCCGTTAACGTACACGGATACTATGTGTTTTTTTTAAAAAATATTTTCCGTCCTGTAATTCAAAACCCGCCTACTCAAGAGAACAAAGAAATAACGTCTTTATAGCCACCTCAGTATTATTCCTTTCACAAACAGACCACACATTTTTATCAGAAACAGACTGCTTTCAGAAAAGTAAGTATACCAAGCTTAAATGCAATTTTTACTAATCATAGGAAGGTTGTTTGAAATTGTTAATTCTTTACTGCTATCACAGTTTTGCAAGGCAGTTGGAGCTATTTGTGAAGTCAGGGTTAAAGCGCGGATCGGATCACTTACAATATCGGGCCACAAGTCGATATTCCACAGGGATGAGCCGATAAGCTTAGCTGGGGAGTGTATGGAATGGTTGTGGCTTCTCATGGGTGAAGCTCTGAGAGGGGGCCTCCCGAAGGCGTATTTTGACAGGGAAGTGACGATTGGAATTGTGGCAGTTTGGAATGGAATCAAGTGAGTTCCAGCAATCCAGTTGTATTGAGATCAGTGGATCTCATTTAGGAATACAGTGTTACAAGCTTAACGGTTCACCTGACGTAACAGGAATAGCCGACCAACGCTATTTACAAAATTCTCTGTTCAAGATTTCAAGTAGTATTAGGGAATGAATCGACTTTACATACCAGGAGCTTTGTCAGAGCCGCTAGTGTTAAATTCCCATAAAAACAGAAGCTTTTTGGCCAGAGCAACTTTTTCCGTGTGACATGTACCCGGACCGTACTTCGTTGCAGGACCTCGGTGCAGGACCTCGGAAGTGGCGCCATGTTGGGTTGTCATGGTAGCCCGCATGAGCGGCCATCCTGTGACGTTATCCTCATAGTGAAACGTGGTGTCATTGCGCATGCGCAGTGCGTATTGTAGGGTGACACGTGTTTCTATCGTCCATTTTGTATACTGGAGGTCGCCATCTTAGTTTATATGGTGGCACGTGGTTGCTATGTTACCCAAAACAATCAAATAGGACGGGGTGTGTTCAGAGGGGTATTCAATTAAACGAGAGTACATCTTATTATCCGAAGAGACCCGACAATTTCCCCTAAATCACCGAAAACTGTCTAAAATCACTTTATTTGGAACGGATCCCACCCCCAGAATCCTCCTTTTTCAAATAATAGGCCCGTTTCTTTGTATAAGAGACAAGCTAATTGTTCCTAATCCTCAGTTTCTACCTGTTGTTCGTATTCCTTGCTTCCTCCTCTCCTGGTCTATTCTATAATTTATTTTCTCTCTTCCTTGGCCTGTCCTGTCTGTGTTATGAGTTCCCCGTATTCCAACTTTCCTAGATGTGTCTGTGTGCTGGTACAAAATGTATACACATGACATAGGCACATGCTGGATGTGCCGATATGTGCTTGTGCGCACATCACATGCAGCACATTGGAACATTCGGGTATTTGAGGATACTTGTGGCATGGTAATGTATCATTTGAGGATACCTTTGAGGATACCTTTTGAGGATATCTTCTAAGGATACCTTTTGCAGGATATCGAGTATTCGCTTCACCAAACAATGAGGCTATACGGTCGACGGGGTGAGAACTCATCCCTCCGATAGTATAGCTTATTTGTTTGGTGATTATCGACCAGCTCCGTCATTATACTTGATCCCTACATTCCTATTCGCATTGGCACAGGTAAAATACGCTATAAATGATTACTCGAGAGTATCTCAGTTACAGTTCTCGGAAAGTAAAGTCTTGTCCACTAGTGCAGTTACATGGAAAAAGGCTACACGCACTGTATGCTTTCCTCCTAGCCTCGGGGGAAAGGGGGAATCTGCGCTGCCCCCCCCCCCCTGTTTCGGGCGGTCCTGACACTGAGGGATCCCTGGCTATATTTTGAATGAAAAATGGAGGAGACTTATGATTTATTACAAGGATACAGTGATTTCACGTCAACCCATCTTCGGTGAACACTTGGAATTAGCACTTAACCCTTTGAACACTGGTGGTATTTCCATTTCCGTACAATGACAACAACTGAAAGAGTCCATATTTATTATTTTGGGATAGGCCAATTAATATTTTCAACGTGCAGCCCAAAGGCTGCACGCTGAAACTATTGATTGGTCTGCTGTACACATTCACTTAACAGCCATCCTACTTAATGAAATTGTCATGCATCATGTTCCTGGGCCGGAAAAACGGCCCCTCGGGTTCAAAGGGTAATATTATCGAATTCATTTTACAGAATGAAGAGAACAATCGTTTATCTCCTTCTCCTTAATCTAGTGTTGATCACTTTGGAAGCAAGAATACTATCGTATGGTAAGTAGACGTTAGTTAACACAACATCAGTGGGTTAAATTAGATAACAAGATTTTGCCTGGAACCTTATGATATATGCCTTCCTTGATACATACACACTATCAACTATCATGACCATGTGCATGTCCTGTAATTTGTGTCAGATTCGAGGTCGTGTTTACAATCGGATCGCAACAAGCCTGTCAGGGCGAGTTGCAATCCGACTGTAAACACGACCTCGAATCTGATATAAATTACAGGACATGCGCATGGTCATGATAATATGTTTATCTAATAATCCCGTCACATAAAACCCGTTTCCCCCATTTTTTTCAATTTAAATTGGGTTGAAATTGGTCAAAACTCTGAATTTCAGGAACTATATATTAATGCGTAATAAGAATGCATATATGTAATAGAGCGGTGTTTTCCAAAAATTGAATCTGTCTGATACGGAAGCGGGCGGGGGGGATTCAAAAGTTTTATCTGAGTTTTTGGGTGTAGATTAAGTTGATTGTTAGATGAATAAGCCATCTCGGTTGATATACTCTCAACTCGGCTGATACAGGTTTCAGGCTCAGTTACCCGGGCAATTATCGTGCGCGAGTGTTCTTTTACCAGGTACCGCCAACAACGCATGGGCGTTCTCCTTGCCAACGAAATTGTTTACGCTTCGCTCTGTATGTTTCTTTGCTTATACTTCGAAGCGATAAATTTAAATTCCTTCCTCGTATTAAACTAATATTCATATAAATATAAGATGTAACAGCGAATTCTTTCCTGCTGTCAAATCCAGATGCGTCGATAAGTGAGAGTGAATTGAAGGTCAAATACTGTGAAACAGCAAACAAAACTCCGTGATGGATCTTGTTCAGCGATCTACCTCCTACGTTCAGCTTTCCATTGTAAAATTGGCCTGCCATTTCACGGGGAACTCAAAACACGAAAATATGAATATATCTCAAACTTTCGCCCTTATTACCGGCTGCATTCGATAGTACACGTATTTCTTTACATTTGTGCAGAGTCTATTGATCCAAACTGTGTTTTATCATTTATTTATCGAGATTTGAATACGGGTGCAGCGTCAACCACCGCTTCGAAATCGTCAATGTTTCTGTGCATCTATAAATTAATAACCTGGAATTGCACCAAAACCAATATCGATGCGGAAACCGAAACTCGTAAAAAATGCTCCCACGCAATGATCATAATCGACCGCCGATTGTGATCGGGTTTCCGTTTCCGCGTCGATATTGGTTTCGGCGTAAATCCAGGTTATTAATTTATAGGCGCACAGAAACATGGACGATATCGAAACAGTGGTTGACGCTTGACTTGTATTCAAATCTCGACAAATAAAGGATAAAACAGTTTGGATAAATAGACTCTGCAAAAATGTAAAGAAATACGTGTACTATCGAATACAACCGGTAATAAGGGCGAAAGCTTGATAAAAACTGAGTCAAAAAAGAAAGTATAACAGAAACAAATGTGAAAAAAATAGCATAAAGGATGAAGTATAATAGTTGTAATGTTGCATGTTTGTGGACATAAAGTCGTGCAAAGAGTTTATTGACATGTTGTTGTTGTCCACCCAACCGTATACAATTTTGCTACGGATTTCAAAATAGCATGTGCTACCCGAAAATGTCAAATTGAATGGGTGACCGACGACTTTTTTGTGTCATGTTGTGCTAGAGAGCCTGGATTATTGAGAAAATACGCTAGTTTTTGTCCTCCGACATTTTATAAAATGCCAAGGTTAACCGAAAATGAAAGGTTGCGTGCCATTGGTATGCGTGAGGCTGGGATACCTCCAGATGAGCTCGCTGCTGAGTTCGGAGTCACCGTGGCCACTATTTACTGTCTCATTGGAAGGTATAGAACCACTGGATCTACTGCCAACCGACCGCGTTCAGGTCGACCAAGAGTTACGGCCCCTGCACAAGACCGACACATCAGGACGTCTCTCTTACGGGATCGCTTCCTTCCGGCGATGAGGACAACAGCAATTACCCCTGGTAGAACTAACAATAGAATTAGTGCACTGCACTAACTGTCCGCAACAGACTCGCTGAACGCGGCATTCGAAATAGGCGTCCATACCACGGACCAATCCTTATCCAAAGTCATGGTACCACCAGAATGGAATGGGTACGTCAGCGTGTTCGCTGGACTCGGCAGCGTTGGAGCACAGTTCTTTTTAGTGATGAATCACGATTTTGTCTACGGCGCGCTGATGGTAGGGTAAGAGTGTGTCACCGACGAGGAGAACGGTTTTCTGATGCTTGCGTGCGGGAATGCGGCCGTTTCGGCGGGGGTAGTGTAAAGATTTGGGCAGGAATTTCCTTGCACCATCGAACGCAGTTGATCTTCATCGATGGTAATCTGAATGGACAGCGATATAGGGACGAAATTCTTGACGCTGTTGTTGTCCAGTTGTTCAACGCTAACGTCGGATTGCAGTTATTCAAACAAGACAATGCCCGGTGCCACGTGGCGCGTATCTGTCGTGACTTTCTTGAGGAACAGAGCATCGAACTTCTTCCCTGGCCCCCACTTTCACCAGATTTGTCGCCAATCGAGCATCTTTGGGATCAATTGGACCGTCGGGTACACTTCATGATTTTCAGACGTTAGGCGATTTACGTAATGTTCTAAGGCAGGAGTGGAACGCAATAACGCAGCGTGACATCCAGAAACTTATCAGGTCCATGCGCCGTAGATGTCTTACCATCCAAGGGGCAAACGGTGGACATACACGCTATTGACGGCATGTGTGAACTTTTCATTTCACCCCATGTCTGAAATGATATTCCTATTTTCGTGTTTTGCGTTCCCAATAAAACTTACTGGCGAATATTACAACAGATTTGAATGGGAGGAATCTAAACGTAGGTGTGTAGCCACTACGTTCAGATCGCTGAACTGTGATGGACCGAGAGGTGTTCCTATACATGAGAGTGTAGCTATTTATTTATTGGGGTATAGCGACACAGTCGACAGCCAGGGCCACCTCATGCCGGACAGTTGTGCGGGTGGAGGAAGTCGGAATACCCGGAGAGAACAACCGAGAAACGGCGAGCAAGTGTCGGACTCCCCAACGTAATCATTCCACACCAGCGGGATTAGCACTGGTTGACGACAAGTGCACCATCGACGTGCAGTACGCATTTGTACATAGCGCCATCGTGTCCCATGTGGACAATCGGGATTAGGTGCCTTGTCCAAGGACACGACGCAGTTACCCATGGCGGGGATCGAACCGTGGACCTTTCCGTTTCAACGCCGTAAGCACTGAACCACCGCCCTCCGTATGTATGACTATAAATTAATAACTCCACGATGCACCGAACTATGACAAACACACAGTCAGAAATTGTCATTTCTATTCCACAAACAGGACAGGATACGAAAATAACGTAAATGTATAAAGCAACATGGATAAGGTAGGGTGTGACAAAACTTAATTTGAGAGATTGTCAAATTCTTTCCAACTTGTGTTTCCGAATAAATAGCTAAAGTAGAATAGCTTATAGGCCTGCCACCGGAGGTAGTTTCAGTGTCGGTAACTTGGAAGGTTCAAGCCTAATGTAAATAATATCTCCGCTTTAAATTAAAGGTGTTTGTGTGGCTTTTAAATTTAATCATCTAATTAATGAATATGTTATTACTTGTTTGATTTTATATCAGCCTTGATATCAGCCATCGGTGGGTAGTGGATTTTAAGCTTAAAAATGCCCCAATTTTTACTTTTATTTTTCTCAGTTTTTCTTCTAACACATAGCTCATGACAGTGGAGCTTATCAGGATAGTTCCAGTGAGCTGCCATAAGCTATGTTGTTGAGGCAGACAAAGGGAAATATTTAGGGGTTTTCAGAAAACTTTTGTTTTCTCCCTATTAACTGTTAACCCGCCGAGTATTTTCAAAATATTTTTTAGTAAATCTAGTCATGGCTGCTTCACAAAAGCCATGACTACATTTGATGAAAAATTCATTTACATTTAATTTTGAAATATAATCGGTGAACAAATCTATGCAATTTACAGTGAAAAACATTGACTAAATGTGCCCAAATTATACTTATTTCAGTCACAAGGGAAATCTTGTCCTGGCAGGGGTATCCGCCAGCAGCATGCAAGGAGTTAATTGCATTGAAAATGGTTTACCCCCCCCCCCCCCCCTCAAAAAAACAAAAACAAAAAAACTTCGAATAATTTTTACAACAGATAATTATCAGTAGCTAATATGGGGGCGCGGTGGCTCAGTAGGTAGAGATGCAGGCTGCAGGTTCGAATCCCACCTGCGGCAACCACGTTGTGTCCTTGGGCAAGACACTTCACCCCCATTGCCCACGTGGGGCACGGTGGCGCTGTGTACTAAGGCGTACTGCACATCGATGGTGCACTTGTCTTCAACCAATGCTAACCCTGATTGTGTGGAGTTAGTATGTTGGGGAGCTGACAGTTGCTCGCCGTTGCTCGGTGGTTCTCTCCGGGTACTCCGGCTTCCTCCACCCGTAAAACTGTCATGGTCATGATTAGCCATTGTGCAGAAGTATGTGACCTTAAACACCAATAAATAAATAAATAATAGTAGCTAATATCTTGATACAATAGCCTTGACTGTACATTTTCAGAGAGAAACGTTGGACTCACTCGTATTTACCCATTCAATCAAAGGAAATGCGATGGAAGATACACGCCTTGTTACCACAGCTCAAATAGAAAGCGAAAAATTTCAAGAGACCCAGTGAACCAGGCTGAAATGGAACATCGACTATTTGGAGGTAAACCATTTGTTCTCAACCGACTAGTCAAGAAGAGCTATACTCTTCGCCCATCTTCCAGCTAGTATTTGAGTCTACTCTTCCCAAACTGCTACAGTACAAGTCAAAATAGGTTGTAGGATAATCACTACACTATAAACTATGTATCTTTCTCTTCCTACACTGGTAAGATCAGAAGCTGAATAATTTTCTGGAAAGCTCTCACAGAGAGCTTTCCAGGAAATGATGTCAGATTCTGATCTTACCAGTGCAGGAAAAGCAGTATACTTATTTTATTGCAGTTATGCTTCAACTAATTTGGGCTTGTACTGTAGCTAGATTCCAATAAAATGTCATGTTAGTAATGACAGGGGAGGGGCAATTACCTTTTGTTAAAACTAATGTATTGTCCCGAAAAATACCTCAAAGAAAAAAAAATCTCGTGTTCCGTTGACTGGAAATGGTTGATACATGGTATTCAGCTAAACTAAAGTTTGTTCAAGGGAGGTTTGAGCGGCAATATTTTCTATTGTTCCGGGAGACATATTGAACTGGTTTCGCTGAACTAAATATTCGATGCAATCTCCAAAAATAAACAGCCTTGGGAAAATAAATTGTTTCAATAAATGTTTTAAACATTCTATTGACATCTTGCATTATTGATGAATATTCCACATAAAAAGAGGGTGAATCGATGACTTTTGGACCTAAAAAATACAATTTACATTTTGTGTGTTTTTGTAGGGAATTCTTAGAAAAATATGTGCACGTGACCGGTACTTCCCTTGCTGTCAATTTTTCTCTCTTATCTGTTGCATGACCCCCTGTTTTGGGGTCAGAAAAAGTTGTCTGAAGGGCTATACTTGACAAAGATATTTGAATGCTAATATTAAAGCGATGCAATCATATTTTGTTTTGCCTGAACGTTATAATGGTCGCCTGTGGAAAAAATATTTAGGTATCACAGAACTAAATATTTTCCTATAGGCGACCATTATAACGCTCAGACGGAAAAAAATATGATCGCATGCACATATTTTTCAGGGAATTCCCTACAAAAACACACAAAAAGTAAATTGTATTTTTTAGATTCAAAAGTCATCAGATCACCCTCTTTTTTATCAGGAATATTAAACAATAATGCAAGATGTCAATAGAATGTTTCAAACGTTTATTGAAACAATATATTTTCCCAAGGCTGTTTATTTTTTGAGACTGCATCATTTCCGAGTGCAACATTTTAAGGCGGTTCACTCTAATTTCAATATTTAGTTCCGCGATACCTTTAGTTCCGTGATACCAACTTATTTCTACTCCTGTTGTGAGGGCCAGAATTTCAAGTTATCGCCTGTGATTTGTCACGCATCAAAGGGCACGCGATCATATTTGACATGTAATTGTCACCACAGAGTCAGAGACCCAAACCGTCCCCCATAATAGTTCCAGGTATTTTCCGTCCCCCATAATAGTTCCCTGGGTTTTTTTTATTACCTTCATGCCAGATGTTTTTCTCTATTTTGTTCCTACGTAATATTACATCGTAATATATACTATTATGTGGGAACAAAATACAGAAAAACATCTGCTGAGATACATAAATTAATAAGAATTTGAATTTGCAAGTAACTCACGTTTTTTCCCCCTTCTTTCTGGACAAAAATCTTTGAACTGTATAAGTTGTATCCAGAACTAATCTCCTTGTAATTGTGCGTTCAGGTCGAGGAAGTTGTTCTCCTTTAGATAGTTTCTTCCAGTCACTTTCTCTATGAGGCCAAAGTAACCGCTCTGCCATTGCTTATATGCTGATTTTAAATGAATCCCGTTTAACCCTTTAACCAACGTAACGGTCAAAACCGGCCAGCGCTATTCTCAAAAATCGCCAATTAATTGTCATTATTTTTTTCATTTTTTGTCTCAAGAACATAGGTTATGAACCCTCATTGGAACGAGCTCGTCGAGCTCGTTCCAATGAGGGTTCATAACCTATGTTTTTGAGACAAAAAATGAAAACAAGTAGTTATTCAAGAATTTTTTTTACAAGTGTCGTCTGCTTTTCATGCTAGGTAAAGGGTTAAACGAATGATATTGCTAACGTCTGATGGGAAGCTAGAGGTTTTATTTCAATTTAAAAACATGATATTGATTAATCAACATCCACACCAAAGGATTTACCATCAGAAATGAATATTTTTCATCTATTTTCCAGACGTTAGAAATTTACCGAGCTGACTCGACACGAGGGCGGGGAGATATTATCTGTCGCAAGATCACAGAGATAGAAAAACACCACTTTTCAAAGTTAAATAGAGCCACTAAAACAATAAGATATCCAAAATATGTTTATAGAACAAAGAAAGTTAAATTTTGCTTTAATCAATGTCCGTCCAAATTTTCTCATTAGGATTTAGTACATTTTTAGGACTTTGAAGTTACCCTCATCAGTCTTTTGTAACAAATTAATAAGGCGATGTACTAAAAATTTTAACTAAAAATGGAACCATTAAAAATTAATTTTAACAAAAATACCATTTTAAAGAGTATGTTATTAAATATTTGATCATATGTCCGTCTATTATGTAAAAAAATGAAATTTGTGGCAAACGAAAGTTTTTCGTTTTTGTCCCATAGACGGCTATAGTAGTTTAGACTGTCATCTTCACTACCGTTTACACGCATGCGCATTCAGGGAAGTAGAAATAGTTCAATGTGGGCAAGTTTTTGGGCTTCTCCCGAAATTGTTCTTTTTCAGAGCAGGTTGCTTTGAACCAAATATTTTATTCATACACCCTCCCCCAAATAATTAAATAAAACTGCTCGGAACAGAGCATCCTTAAGAACACAAGAATCGATGAGCCAATAAAGTCAGTTGTATCCAGTGGCGTAGCTAGCACCAAAGCAAGTGGAAGGGCGGGGGGGGGGGGGGGGGGGGCAAACTCGCAGAGCATGGTTTAGCTCCATTTTAATAGGGTGGGGGGTGAGGGGGGGTGTACACGGAAAAAGCTTTCCAAGCCTTCAATTTTGCGTCCCTAAAGTTTGAGCAAGATAACTCGCGTTTGTTAAAATCAAGTCCCTGGATCCACGTGAAAGGTCAGGTTCAAGTTTGTTGTTCAAACCAAGTCCCTAGAGTCATATTTGGGTTCCCGATCGGAGACCGTTTTTCATCTAAGTGCAATGTGAGGAATATTATTTAAAATCTCCTTACATTTTGGGGGTTAAAATCCACATTCGAAAAAAAAAGCTTCGAAAAGTACCTACCACCCAGACATATTATCTAATATAATCGTGGGTGGATGTATCTCTTGGAGTCCATTGGGTGAATATCTTTTAGATTTAACCCTCTGAGTACGCAAGACTGATTTTTCGGTACAAGGCATAATTTCGTCTTATTTTTGTCTTATTATAGTAGGTCTATATACGTGGCATTGATGATGGACGGCTGCAGACTGCAGTTATTATTTTAGCCTCCCTGTATATTGATATTGGACTCACCCATCCCACTGTAAGTGTATACACAAAGGCGACAGCATTCCTGGAAACGAATGTTCAAAGGGTTAAAATGAGTTTTGAAAGATTTCGTGTGATTTTGTGCAGAAGTTCAAATATATCCCTGTGGGAAGATTTTTTTATTTCCTTGCATTAGCTTACGCAAAATCCTTCAAAACTCATCTCAAACAAAAAATAAAAATAAAAGAATTCACACAGTGCCACAGCCCGTCCACCCCCACCCCCCCCCCCCCCCACACACACACACACCACACACACTCTCAATGTCAAGGTGATAGCTAGAAGTTGCGATTTTCTTGTTTAAGAGTGTAAATATTTTCGATAATCTTTCTGACAGCGTTAAACATAAAGCGTCAACTCAGGTATATAACGGACCCTGAAACCCGATTTGTCACTTAAACAGACCAGCAATAATTAAAGCGCTGCTAAATTAAGCATGAAATTTAATGTCCATTATTGAGCATTTGTTGAATGCCACGTGGCTGATCTGGATAAAACTTTAAAGGTAGTATTTATTTATTTCAAAACTTTAACTTTTTGTTGTGTTATTCCCCGCAGTTTGGCAATATTTGAAGTTCGATCATAGGGACCGTGGCACTGATCGCTGTCAATTGGTTTCGACTAATCGAATGCCGTAAAAATTAAAAAGCCAATTGGGGTTGGTACCCCGCACATTAACAGTGATGTCTTCTTGGCTATGAAGGAAAAGCAGCAATTATCAACTTAAAAAGTGCTTTTAGTTCAATTTTCGTGTAAACAGGTTGTTACATGGGAGGTGTGTGATAAATACAGACCCTCACATACGTTTGAATGGGTTAAGAATTATCTCACGACATTGCTTTGGCCCAGGATATCACGAGAGCCGGCTCGAGTGATATCCAGGGCCAAAGCAATCGCGTGCGATAATTCTTAACCCATTCTAACAAACGTATGTGCGGTTCTGTATATATATTAACAGCCTAATCAAATATTTACAGGTTTCGGCATCATTTTTACAGAACTGTTAATCTTGACTGTCGTTCTGTCGTGTGTGTTACGGCATTTCTATTAAATTCAAATTTCTAAACTGTGACTCGTTTATTGTTCTTTATCCCAAATATATAGTTAATGAGCCTATGTCAATATTTTTGTAGATTCTTAACACAGAACGAGGTGAAACAAAGTGCGGGAAAAATATTTTTCGTTTGGCATCAGGAAAAATATTTTGCCCTCCACTTCTTGTAACATGGTTGCGCCGCTGTAATTATAGGTATCAATTTGTAAAACAAACTAATTTATGAAAATTATAAACTATGAACTATCTACTGTCAATATTTATACTACTTATTATTAACTCTTATCCCGCTGAGTATTTTCAAAATATTTTCCATCAAATCTAGTCATGGCTGCTTCATAGCAGCCATGACTAGATTTGATGAAAAATTCATCTATATTTAATTAAAGAAATCATTGGTCAATAACACCATTCAATTTATAGAAGTAGAATTTTGGTTGAACGTGCCCAAATTATACTTATTTCAGTGACAAGATATTTTTTGTCCAAGACAGGAATTATCTGGCAGCAGCATATAAGGAGTTAATCAGCACGTTTTAATCTTCGGGACTCACAATAAGTATCCTCATCTGTGTATCATTGAATAAAAGGCGATAACTATAGCTTGGTCCAACTGTCAACAAGGAACATATATATTGTTATAGAGTATAAGGGCTCAGACGTGCAACCCGACAAGAAACGCGAAAGACAGACCAAAAGAGGTACCCATCTCCCATACTCCACTGCTATACAATCTAACACAACAAGAAAACACAATTATATAACATCACACCCATATGCAAGTATAGAATAAGGCTTTAAGTAGACCAATGGACCGGAAAAGTTATAAACAGTTTTTAAGAAGGGACACAAGATAGTCCGTAATAAACTATGATATGGTATAAAGTTAGTACCTGTGGTCTATTCATGGGCGCTGACGA
Organism: Pictodentalium vernedei; assembly: GCA_031216915.1. Classification (NCBI taxonomy): domain Eukaryota; kingdom Metazoa; phylum Mollusca; class Scaphopoda; order Dentaliida; family Dentaliidae; genus Pictodentalium; species Pictodentalium vernedei. The sequence goes on along the minus strand of CM062289.1, from coordinate 330,322,469 downwards.
CACCACTTCTGGTGATGACGTCAAGGATGACATCACTTACGGTGATGACGTCAGGGTATAGCACCCGGTTTCATTGTATCACGTTATGACTGCAATATGTGCTGATCATGCGCATTACCACAATAACAACTGTTTGCTTTACTGGTGACGTATTTGTCTCGTCACTCGCGTGCATTGTCATGAAAATCAATCTAAACGCACGTGTCCTATGTCGCCACTTCCTGGATGCTACAACAGTGAGGTGTAAGAGCGACCCCACTCCCTCTCCTCAATGATTTATTCCAGTAGGGACATATTCATCTGGACTGATGTCTTAGATATCGATTCACTTATGCTTGCAATCATGCACTTTCTTGCGAGACTAGATTTTGTACATAAATTTGTGTCAAAAATTGAGGTCTTTAGTATGAGATTCGGCCTGTTGGGGGCCAGCATGACCAATTACGATACGTGTTAATTAATTAAGATATTGCGTCACGACTTCAACATGGATGTGTTTATTTAAAAAAATAAATTTGAAAGAAGTCAGGAGTTTTTTTTAACTGTAATCCCAACTGACTGATATACCAACTACACCCCAGGCAATCCTTTAACGGCAACCAGTGGCGTAGCCAAGGGGTGGGGGAGGGGTAGGGGGCATGGCCACCTAAAAATTACAGTGACCCTCACAAAATGAGAAAATTAAAGCACCAGAGGGTTTTTCAAATTTTCAAAATTTTCTCGAGGAAGCCCCCTCCGAACCCCAACCAACGGGTGGGGGATATAGTAGGCCTGAGGTGGGGGTGGGTATGGCCCTCCCATTGAACCCGAACCCCCACGAATGTGGGGGCCAAAATCGCCCCACCTCAGGCCTACAGCCTTCGGATGTGCCTGTGTCATATATCGACCTGGCACCCCCCAAAACACTATGCCCCAAAATTCAATAGGAAATCATAGCTACGCCCCTGACGACGGCATATTTTGTTGATGTTGCAATATTTGATCAATCGGAACTTGAGCTATCACATTCGGGACAACGTTTACTATCGGTTATCTTCACAACACCCCTGCTACGTTGACGTTATTGGATGACGTCGATAAGGGAGGAGTCCTATTACATTCGACACGCACTTTGTTTGATCTTGTTTCAGAGAGTAGAGCTCAACGCGGACGTCCTCCACCATTGAAAGGATTAATGTCTTTTCGACCTACAAGGAAAACGGTAGTCAGGGAATCTAAAAAAAAACATGGATGGAACTAGAAAGTTGTGTATTCTGAGGTAAGGCTTTTTATTCAAATGGATTTCTGGACTACCTCTCTTAAGATCGGGTTCACAGTGTGGGAACGGAAGTGCATGACATTTTGGAAATTGGAGTTCAAAGAGAAGAAATTCTCCGCGACCAAAATCATAAATAGATTTTCGTGGCTTTGAGGTCATTCGCAGCGTGATATTTAGAGGTTCTTATTTGGTTAGTTTCATATCGGCCGAAATATCAGCATATGTGTTTGGCTAACCCACATGTATCTGACATGAAGTTACCTTGGATTGATATCGATATGAAAGTAACCAAGTAATAACCTCTTTCTTTATAAAAATAAAACAAATAGTCACAAAATATTTTTAGAGCTGTAGTTTTCTGACAGTGTTATTTTTTCTCATTCTTCTCACAAAGTCTGAAGTATCCTCTTTTACTAGTTCAGCTATCCAAACGTGGGTGCCAAGGGCGGAGCCTGGATATCAGAGGTAAAGGGGGGGGGGGGGGGGGGCAAGAGTAATATCTAAGGGGGGGGGGGGGGTACACAGAATATGATTCGCTGCATCATCCGAGCCCTGCAGCAGCAAGATGTGTGCGAGCACAAGAGGAGGTATCTCGTTGGAGGTGGGTCCGGCCTTCCCCCGGGAAAAAATTGACATTCAAGACAAAAAAAACCCCACAATTTTCTTGACTCTGAGCCCGTTTGTGTCCATAATTTATAAGTTGTCAAAGGCATCACTAATTAGGCCACAATATGGGCTAACAAGTTGTGAAAGGCATCACAAACAAGGCCACAATAAATTATGGACACAAACGGACTCAGAATCAAGTAAATTGCTAGATATTAAAACTTATTGCCTGATGGTCCCTATATGGGTGTACATAGGGGGGGGGGGATAACTGATTTTTTTTTGGGGGGGGGGGGGGGCATGTTCCCCCTCACCCCCACCCACCCACCCACCCACCCACACACACTGGCTACGCCACTAGTCGGGGCTTCCACAGTGGGGAAGCCGCAATGTTCGAAAAGCTTAAATATCTCTTTACCCACTTCGACTTACTGCCCTGAATCTTAGTTTATGTTGAATTATCCGCAGAACTCTGTTCTTTCTTCTCTTGGGGGAGCGGTGGCTCAGTGGTAGGCTGTTGGACTTCTATGCTAGAGGTCCCGAGTTCGATCCCCTTCCGGGACGACCCGCATTGTGTCCTTGGGCAAGGCACTTTATCCCGGTTGCCTACACGGGGGCACGATGACGCCGTGTACTAAGGCGTACTGCACGTCGATGGTGCACGTCTTCAACCGCTGTAACCCTGCTTGAGCGGAGCTTGAACAGAGTTACAATGTTGAGGAGTTGACAGTTGCTCGTTCGTCGATGCTCGGAAGTTCTCTCCGGGTACTCCGGCTTCCTCAACCCGTAAAAACTTTCAGGGTCATGATTAGCCATTATAAGTATGTGACCTTAACCCTTTACCCAACGAATCGGCCGCATCCGCCCACGTAATATGCAAATTCAGTAACCCTTTACCCAACGAATCGGCCGCATCCGCCCACGTAATATGCAAATTCAGTAGTTGAAAAAATATTATTTTTTATAAAATTTCAACAAAACCATATCATGTGACCCCTCGTTGGAACGAGCTCGTCGACCTCGTTCCAACGAGGGTTCACATGATATGGTTTTGTTGAAATTTTTTGAAAAATTTGAAAAAATGGTATTTAAAATGATAACTTTTGATATCGTCTGTGTTGGGTAAAGGGTTAAACACCAATAAATAAGTAAATAAATTTTCTTTCTTCTCTTCATCCACCTAATCTTTACTTATCATCATCATTAATTTCTCATCAAACAAAAACTCAGTTTCAAACCACTCCATTACGCCTGGTGACTCCAATTTTCCTGACCACGTTCTACGATTAACTGTGAACGATTTCTTTGTAAACAAAGAAATTGCGTCTAGTAACACGTGAAGGGGACAACTCTAGTTTGGTTCATATCGGCCAAGATTGTTGTCATACGAGGGGATGACAAAAAGTTTTGAACTTTTGAGCCTAACATAAATAAAGCTGGAATATCGATACAGAGCATATTTGTTTTTCAACATAGTCCCCTTGTAATTCAATATACATGTTCCACCTGGTCTGCCAGTCGTTGATGCCGCGTCTGTAGAAGTCAATATCTTGGTCCTGTAGCCAAGCCTCCACAGCAGCAGTAAGTTCCTCATCATCTTGAAATCTTTGACCACGTAAGAGTTTCTTCAAAGTGGGAAAGAGATGGTAGTCACTTAGTGACTACCATCCCTTTCCAAATTTGAAGAAACACTTACGTGGTCAAAGATTTCAAGATGATGAGGAACTTACTGCCGCTGTGGAGGGTTGGCTACAGGACTAAGATATGTACTTCTACAGACGCGGCATCAACGACTGTTAGACCAGGTGGAACAAGTGTATTGAATTACAAGGGGACTATGTTGAAAAATAAATATGTTCTGTACCGATATTCCAGCTTTATTTATGTTAGGCTCGAAACTTTTCAACATCTATACTCGTATCAGCGGGGGTATGGGGGGGGGGGGGGGGGTACTTACCCCTCCACTTTTTTCGCCAAGCGTAATAAAAAAATACTATCATTTTAATTTTTTTATTGAACGTTGCGGTGCAATGGTGGGTATGCTTAATTCCATATTCCCAAGTGCACTAAATCAGAGAAGTTTTTAAATTACGTTTTGTGTCCCCCCTCCCACCCCCCACGACCCCCCCCCCCCCACACACACACACACTAGCTGCAAACAACAAACAAGAGTCGAGGGCCCAAATTGCAACAAGGCGTGCCGCGTTCAAACGGTCTGAAACAAACCGCTTAAGAGTATTCGAGGAATGCTAGTATCGAGAGCGTGCAACGCATCCGCTTGGAATGCAGCCTACTTCCATTTTCGATTTGAGTGTCGTTTGGTGCTTTGTGCTCGCACTTTACAACAGCGGTCTTCCGTTAAAATGTCACCATGTTCGACGTTTTCTATAACTTAAAGACCTAACCAACAATTTTCAAAACGATAAAACTGTTTTAATTGAATTGTCTGAGAATGCTCCAGAGAACACCATTTACAACGTAAGTTGTAAAAAATTTCTCAACTTAGGGAGCGGACACCCCTTCCCAACCCCACCCTGGCTCGGCGCTACGCGCCGAGGCCGCCGCTATGCGGCGGGCAATACCCAACTGTACCCCCTCACTTCTGTAACTCTGGCGCCGTCACTGGTAAGAAAGACATCTAATATACTAAAATAATTATTTATGGGCCACTCTTCGCAGTATTTTCGCCAAAACTTGCAGCACTGAACCTTAGTATTCGTTTTGAAGCAACGTTATCGACAAGTTTCGGGCTTCATAGATTTCAATTTTTCGAGAAATTAACTAAGAAACATGGGAATTCCCACATAAAGTATTTTTAGATAAGTAGTGACGTCATATGGACATCCCCTGTCAGGCGTTTCATCGACCAGTCGAGCATCCAGACAATTTTAACTTCAAGCATGTATTCAACATGCAGATATCCCATATCGACCGAGAAATCCAAACGAATAGAAAAGAGAAAATTCTTCACTTTTTACGTGGGTTATTATTAGTACTGAAATGGTTAACCGGATAATTGGTTTTAAACAATGGTTGCCTACCTTACCGATTAGAAAAACCGTCAACCGGTTATCCGAAATATCGATTGTGGTCGTCATTCCGAGTTTAAAACGTAGTGAATCTGCCGCTTCTCCTTTGTGACAGATTACACATCGAAGCCGCGTTGAAAATATTGATAAATAATCGACTTTGGCGTTCAAGACTTCGTTAATGATCGGCAGTTTCCGTGAGTAATGAGTAATCGCAGAAACTATTCCGTGGTGTGTACACAAACGAACGTTGACAATGTTCGTTTGTATACACACTATATATATATACGGAATAGTTTGAGAATACTGCTTTCCAATTCCTCTAGTTTTGTTCCCATATTCGGTGAAATAATGGCCACGGATAACCGGATATTATCCGGTTATAGCTCTCAGTTAGTTGGTTACAAACCAACCGTTTCAGCCCTAGTTATTATGAATTTTCACTTCATTCTTACGATTTCTCGGAAATCGTTTCGATGCTATGTTGTGGTTGCCAGTTCGCATGTCATAATTGGAATGGATACTACAATCTACACTAAACACATTTAGGTCACTGGTAGCTAGAGTTCACCACAACTGGAGACAGACCAAACACATGGCGACTCAGGGTAATTCAAATTGCAGTTAGTCTACATTAATCCACAATATTGTCGCAAATACAACAGCGAACATACAAAGCGACCTTTTTTTATTCACGTTCATTATCAGACAGTCTTCATTTGAAGCGAGGACGGCAGTTAAGGGGTCGTCCAACCTAACTTTGGTCAATTTTTTGACATTTTTCCCAATGCCTCAGAAACAGGTAAGAGAAGTAAGGAAAGGCAAATTATATATCAAAATAATGAGTAAAGTGCATAGAAAAGGTACATATCATTTTTTTCAGAAAAAAAAACTGAATTTTATGATTTTGAAGAAGATTAATTTGCAAATGGCATAAGTAACGAACCGGTAAAACCACAAAATAATCGGTAATTCGAAAGCCTTGTCCTCAATGTAATGATAACATACTACAGACTTGGAGAAAGCATTTTTTTGACACACACTCTGGTGGGTTTTGACGTTTGAATGTAATAACATCAACACAAATTTTTGATGTTCCGGATGTGGCCATGTTTCAACGATGTTTTTCCGGTCATGTGATTACGATGTGGTTCTTGCAGAAATACTCAATTTGGGCAATCGTAAGAATGCAAGGACGTGATCACGCCCTTTATTTGTTCGAGACAATGTATGAGCGGATTTGCAAACAGGTGACAGCAAGTACTTGAGCTGTTAATGTCATAACTGCAAAATATGGTTCGAAATTCCCTCTCGCGTTTACAGGCCGTCTGAACTTTTTTGTTGACAAAAAATCTGAATTATTGCGCACTAGAAAGACAACATGAACCACTTGTAAAAAAAATAACCGAGTGTATAAAATCGGGACGATACACACAAAATAAGGCAATATTCATAACAAAGTAAGCAGAATGCTTCAGAAATCACTTTTTCACGAAGTATATTCCAAGTGACCTGGAACTATATTGAGCGTGTTAATTTCCCCCTGTCGCTTCGAAGTTATTTACTTCCTAGTAACCATGGAATTTGAAGGCGGGTATGTTTGATGTCTGCAAAGGACCGATTGAAGATGGGTTGAAAATGATGCATTCGTGCTTTTAAATAAGGTGCGCTTGGACGATGTTGAGAATTTAGTTTTTTCTTGCAATCAACCATAGTAATACAAGCGTCGATCAGTGTCTTTTATGATCGTTTTACACTGACAAATGTGACAAATCTCCTTCACCGGAAACCATCCCCCAATTTGCATATCACAATAAACATAACCGCTGTCACGGAGTGTCAGCGTGGTCGTGTGGTCAAAACCGAAACGAATTATCGAATGCACGATCAATATTAGCTGCAATTGGCTTTTAAATAAATGAAATACACGAAATATTCGCAATTTCTTCATTATTCATGCCGAGTTACTTTTTAACCAAACCACATGCGTTCAGTTTCGTTTGTCGGCATCAAACTGATATTGTTTGTGGTAATTAAATAGTACGAGAAGGCGCAGGAAGCCAAATATTTTCCATCATCTATTATTTAATTCAAATTGATAATTTCTTTTATTTTACTGAAATTATGAACTGATAAGGTGGGTGTGTTGCGATTATTATGCCCCAGACCTGGAAGTTGGAAAATCAAAGGTGCATCTAGGGCCGTGCAGTGGTGACCCCTATCCTCTTAATCTTAGTCTTACCCATTCATCATTACATGTACGAACATTCCCCCTTGTATCTCAACCATTGCTACTCCAATTTGAAGGATATTTGGTTTTGTGATCAAGCATCATGGGGAAACAATGCCTGTGTAGCTGCTGTAGCATGTGTTTCTTCCCACATTTTTTCAGAGTTGTGGTACTTTTTCACTCTTTTGAGTTAGAAAATTTTGTTTATAACTAGTTGATTTGTTACAATTTGTTGCAAAGTGCCTGCTAATACCCTCAATTGTATTGCTACAGAATTTTCTTGTGAAGATTTTGTTCCTATTACTTATCAAGCAACGACCTAATGAATATTCTGTATAAAGCCACCAATCTGATGTTTGACACTTTTATCGGAGCTGTTTTGAAGGCTTATGGAACTCGAAATGTTGATTATGGCAGGACTTTTCTATTCACCCATTAATTGATAAATTAAGTGTTATAGTTGGAAGTAAGAAGCATGAAAGGTCCAGAACTAAAAGTCTAAAAAGAATGTTTTGCAATGTAACATGATTTTTGCAGATACACTTATTTGGAGGTTTACCTGTCTGATAGTGTTTGGAACATGTGTGGCCAGGATCTTCAAAAAGAAAAAAGAGTTAAACTTTGAGAAAAAAGGCATATGCCTTGAGTGCCGGAGGTAGAGTCATACAAGGAAGAGAGCCCCCCCCCCCCCCCCCGAAATTTTTTGTGTCAAATGGAGCTCACTTGTCATCTTTTGGGGATTGCTTTGTGTACTGCGTTCTTGAAAAAAATATGTGAGACCCTCTGGATGTGCCCTTCTGATCTCAATATGTCAATAAGCCTCCTTGGGGAAAGTACATGCAATAATGGTTATGTAAGGTTGATTTGATGTGTTTTGAATAGCAATGTACTTTTAAGTACATTAGATGGTTTATTGCAGTGACAGGTTACAGTTACCCTTATTTCTTCTCCAACAGATATCATGAGTGTATTGGTGTCCAAGAGTTAAACAAGGCTAATATACTTATTGATAAACCAGACAAATTTAACAATTTAATCACTATCAAATTGATGCATGGGATAAAAGGGGTTACAGTGCAAGGGGTTTGTATATATATTTATTCAACTACAATGTATGACTTTGCAGTGCATTCTACATAAGAGAATATCATATTTTCTTTCCAAACCATTACAGTAACACATAATCTTGATATTGGGAGACACTCTTTTGTCCTTCCATACTTCTTCTGCTGGACTCCTTCAAGTTGACCTTTGTTGAACTCCCCAAATCAAAACATAAACAAAAGAAAATGTCTGCCTTCAATCAGTGAGCACTCCACTTATAAAATTTGGTCTCAATCTTCATTACTTTCATGAATTAGGAAAAGATTTCTTCGAGTATGTACTTAAATGTTTATAGAATACAGCTGTTATTTTATTTTGAGGTATTTTATTGTAAAAATTTTGTTCTCTTACTTATGCCATAGCAGACTTTCAGGTGGTGATATTTACACATGGCAGCAGTTCCATGGCAAATTTCAGTTTTCACATGTTCCATGTTTCATTCCAAGCATTTTGGTATATAATTTATTGGGGTTATTCATTTTGAGCCTTTTTAAGACTTGAAAGAAAATTACATGAAATTTGACCAAAGTTAGGTTGGACGTCCCCTTAACACAACTTCATTCAAATCGCAGTTTGTCCACAACGTTGTAAATCGATGCTAGAACGATGTGTTATGTGTCGGGTCGTACTAAATAGCGAAATCCCCCTTAATATTTATTTATTGGGGTTTAACGATACTTTCGATAGCCAGGTTCACCTCCTGCTGAACCGTTTTACGGGTGGGGGAAGCCGCAGTACCCGGAGAGAACCACCGCACAACGGAAAGCAACGGTCTGAGTCCCCAGCGTACTAACTCTGCACAAGCTAGGGTACCACTGGTTGAAGACAAGCGTACCATCGACGTGTTCTACGCCTTAGAACACAGCGGCACCGTGCCTCCGCCCCCTTTAATAGACCGGAAATTCGACCCCCCCCCCTCCCATTTAAAACCCTATATCCCAGGTTTAGGGTCGTTTCAGCCCACATCTAGATGAAAATAAAACAATAAAAAACTTCAATGAACTTTGTGTAAAATGCCCGGTCCCCTCTCCTTGAAAGTGTATAAAAGAATCTTAGTCGATTTTGTACCACTGTCTAATTTCTGACAAAACCGCTGGAAGGGGTGCACGGCCACCCCTCTTTTCTGTATCTATGCCGCTGGATAAATAAATTACGCCTTACAAAAAACTCTGTTAAATCTTTTGGCGGGGAATGGGTTTCTTCTGTATCGACACCACTGAATTAATGCACTGTACTGTCAGGGCAACGCCAACCTAAATATAGGGGCAAGGGGCCTCATACATAAAGATAGTGTAAGTTCAAAAGATATTCCGCATCAAGGCGAAAACTCTACGTGAATTTCACTTCTCTGTGAAGCTGGACATGGAAAAAACACACGTGGTGTATATCCAGCTTCAGCGCAGGGGCCCAGGGGAGAAACAGTATGTTAGATAAGATCTAATCTCATTTAATTTATACAGTAGTCGCGAGTCTTACGAGACGTAATCGGTTGGTGGCAGGATATCGTCACGGCCAATTGAGAAACGAGATTCTAAAAGATAGAAATGTCGTGTCATCATTAGTAATAGCAATGCATGGCAGGAACGAATCGGTTTTCTCGACAAGTGAAATCACCGTTAAGTCACGCGCGAGATGACTTGTATTGATTCTGTCTCGATATACGTCATTTCCCACCGTTTTGACAGATGGACAAATGAGTGTCCGTCCACCTGACAGTTTAGGGTAAAAAGTATATATACCTTGAAGAGCAGAGCATTAGACACACACTTGCGGGTCACACACACGTTGGTGAAGTCCGGGACAGGCGGACTCTGTTTCCTGGCATAGGGGTACCTACGATCACAGGACCCTGAAACGGCTGGAATCGCCAGAGAGGGCATTCCACGATTGATTTAGCTTAAGGTTCATAGGCGGCTACGAGTGCCAAATTCGTTGAGAAAGAACACCGAAGGTGACACGTTAAAATTTAGATTGTCGAGTAGCAGGTATCAGTCTGCAATAGTCAGAAGTGTAGGTTAATTGTATTGTGCGTATTAACCCTTTGAAGCGTCAGACTGATTGCGTTCTGAGTAGTTTGTTTTGCTGTCGAAGCATCGTAATACCGACTGGAGATCGGTGTGAGTGACAATTTCGCCCTAGCACAAAAAGGGGCATTTGTGAATCGTGCATTCAACCAGGAACAGTGAATATTTCAATAGGACTTTCACGGAGGACTTTCAAAAGGCACATAAGGTATGAGTAGACAATATTTGACCCAAATCAGAAGTACGGTGGCTTTATAGATGACGAACATTGCTGGTCGGAACCCTCCGACAGCCAGAGGTACAGTTACGCGCAGACGTTGACATTTGAGCCTAAGCGGGTGAAGCTCTTATGGCGAGCTCACAGTAATAACATTTCAGATTTGTGAAGCTCTTATGGCGAGCTCACGGTAGTAACATTTCCAGTGTGTAGACTATAGTGCCAGTACAGGGCTATAGAATGACTATATGATTGTTTAGAATTATTTAACCACAGCAACCAAATTTCTGTGAAAAGAATCGAATTGTTGATTGTTGAAATATTGAAACGCCTTTATTTTTATGTGTAAATAAAAGAATCGTTGTTACTTTAAATCATTCTTTCTATTACGCAGCCTGAAGTGATTAGGAATCACGCCTAACGGAAATCGAACCTATTTCAGGCCAATTTGGCAGAGAAGGAATCACGGCGTCGGTCTAACTCAGTTCCCTGCGCCGAGTTCGCGACACTAGGATTCCGACCCTCCACGTTGGTCTAATTTTCCCGCAACTTCATCGGCGGGACTAAATAACCCCACGTCAGCCCAGGCCTTACGGGGTCTCAGGTGTTCCTGACATGTACATTACACGTGTTTTGACAAGAGAGTTTTCTTTCCGAGTTTTTACTTTCAATAAATATATCGGAATATCAATTACGTCATTTCTCCATTGATGTTTCCTCTTATTTCCACGCATGCGCGGTTTTTTTCTAGTTTAATAAATAAAACTTTGTAAATTTGCTAGTTGATGCCAAATATCAGAATTTCAATATATGTATGACTTAGATATTTAACACTGTTGATATTTTTAGAATTGTGATCGAGAATACTAATGTTCTCCTGTAGAATTTAGATGACTTTTCGCTTCTCACTAATTCAAACACGAGCTGGTGCTAGATATTTTCCCCGTTCCTTTGTTCATTTTTCTTTTCAAATGCATATTTTTGGCATACAACAAAGAAAATTGGCCTACTTGCATTAAACGCGAGCTGGTGCTAGAAATACTACCCCGTTTCTTTGTTAAATTTTCTTTTTAAATGTATATTTTTGTCATACAACAAAGAAATTGTCCTTTTGTGATTGGTCATTATGCCTGGTTACCTTCAGCTATGTTCTGGTTTTTGCCGCGGTATATAAGCCACGCGACGTTCATCATAGTCAGGAGAGATATATAGAGGATATGAAATGAGTGTTTTTCTCATATGATATTTATGAAACGAGTCTAAGTATTTTCCGTTTGGGCGAGCCTCTGGCGAGCCCCAAACGGATAATTCGGACGAGTTTCATAAATATCATATGAGAAAAACACGCATTTCATATTCTATTTATCATATGACACACACATGCACAAATTAGCCACTTAGTATGACTTTTTAACCCATCACCTAATTTGAGTTGCAAACGGCACTTGGAAAAAACATCCTCGTATAAATAAAAAAAATCATTTTTTGCTTCCAAAACATAGGTAATGTCCCCTCATTGGAACGAGCTCGTCGTGCTCGTTCCAAAGAGGGGCCATAACCTATGTTTTGGAAGCAAAATGTGAAAATATAAAAAAAATGAATGGCGCTTTTCTTGTAGGTAAAAGATTAATACAAAATAACCCACCCCAAATAGGACAGATAACATAATTCCTCCCCACTGAAATTATGCAAATGTGACCCAGTTGTATTTTGTTTAGCCAATCAAATTGTCCAGTTTTGAAATTGACCAATGAAAGCTCCCAACTCTAATTATGCAAATTATGAAAATGTGGCCCAGTTGTATTTTGTTCAGCTAATCAAATAGTCTAGTTTTGAAATTGACCAATGAAATTGACGGAAGGCTTTATTTATCACTGATTAATATGAAAACAAAATCTCAAACGTTTTAAAGTGAATAAAATGGGCAAGTCCTATGATAAATTTATTTTATTTATTTATTGGAGTTTAACTACACTTTCGATATCAAAGGTCACCCCGTACCGGAGGGGTTTACGGGTGGGAGAAGTCGGAGTACCCGAAGAGAACCACCAAGAAACTGTCAGACTACCCAACGTACTAACTCCACACAAGCAGGGTTAGCATTGGTTGAAGACAGGTGCACCATCGGCGTGCATTACGCTTTAGTACACAGCGCCATCATGCCCATGAACACAACGCAGTTGCCTTTGGCGGGGATCGAACCGTGGACCTCTCGGTTTGAACTTCAATGCCGTAACCACTGAGAACTGCGCTCCCTGTCAGGGGAGATAAATTCCGCTTGAAAATTGAACCTTGAAGATGATGACATCCAAAAATAAAAAATATATGCTCGCCCAAAAAAGAAAGTTTGCATTGTAGAAATTGATCAAACTCCAAAAAAATAATTTCGTACGTGTAAAGAGTGTTAACCTGTTCATGAATAAGTTATATTGAACACAAAAACAGCTTTCCCCGTTAAAATTGCATTAACGTTAAATGACGTGCTGCACGTTTGTGAAAAGGCATGTTTTGCACGTGGAGAGTCTGAAAATTCATGCAGCAGTGTGAATCCTTGGGTATTTAAACACTAAAGTAAGGCCTTCCTATCGTTCACATTCAAACCTGCGCTGCTGTTAAAACGACTCCACGTTAGCATGCCAAGATTGACAATGAATCAACGTCTCCTTGCCCTGGGTATGATAAGCCCTGGGTATGATAAGAGCTGGCAGAACACACAGAGAGGTTGCCCAGCATTTGAACTGCCACCGTAACACTGTAGACAGGCTAGTCCATCGACATGCACAACATGATGACTTTCGAGACCGACCCCGCTCCGGGACACCCCGAGTTACCACCCCTGCACAAGATCGGTATATCCGTGTCGTCCATCTCCAGAACCGGCAACAAACGGCAAGACGACAGCCAGGAACATCCCTAACCTGAGACGGATACATCCTCAAACAGTAATCAACCGGCTGAGAGAATACGGCTTACGTCCTCGAAGACCTGCAATTCGTCCGATTTTGACGTTACGTCATCGTCGTGCTCGACTGCAGTGGTGTAGACAACATCTCAGGCATCCCTTACACTGGTGGCGACGTGTTTTATTCACAGATGAATGTCGTTTCCATCTTTCATCATCAGATGGCCGCCAGAGAGTGTTCAGACGTCGAAACGAACGCTACGCAGATCCATGTGTCGTGGAGCGAAACCGTTATGGGGGAGGGTCTCTCATGGTGTGGGGTGGCATCACTGCCCGTAACGGAACTGAGCTGGTCATTATTGATGGCAATCTCAATGCAGCCAGATATCGTGATGAAGTGCTTACACCTGTTGTTGTCCCATTTCTGCAACGTCACGGCCCCGGCGTCATTCTACAACAGGACAACGCCCGACCCCACGCAGCTCGTGTTGTTCAACAGTATCTGCAGCAACAACAAGTGGATGTTCTTCCCTGGCCCGCAAATTCGCCCGATATCTCATCCATTGAGCACGTATGGGACGAAATGAAACGTCAGCTACGCCGGCTTCCCCATGCACCGTCAACGCTTGTGGAACTCCAAAGACAGCTTATCAGAATATGGAACAACATCCCACAACACTTCAATGCTAACTTGTTCACTTCCATGAGGCGTAGATGCACAGCAGTAGTCGATGCAGACGGAGGTCATACCAGATATTGAGTGTGTGACTTTTGTGTTGGCCCCTTAGTGTCTTTGACTCTCCATGGCACCAAGAGTATTCGTCGTAGCGTAATGAAATTTCTCGTGTTGATCACAAATTGATTCATCTGTGATAGAATAAAATTTCCATGAATGAAAATGATATATATCTTTTTTTAGTGTTATTTTTTAGCATGCACACTTTTTTTTGGGAGAGTATACATATGGTCTGAAATGTGAAGAAACAAGTGAACGTGAAAAGATATGCAACTCATACAGACCAAAATTAGCGTTGGCTAACACAAATAATATTATAACTTGACAGTTGAAACCTTTTGTGAATAATGGAGTGATAAAAAGCCCGACATCACCTTTGAATTCAAGGTCAGAAGATTAGAAAATCGCTGCACGATAGATTTCCAGTGGGACAAATTCGGAATATGGTTCTTTGGCAGGGTACAGAGTCCCATGCACCCTTCCAAAGATCTGAACAACTCATATTGTGCAGAAACTATTTTTATCAGCTGAAGCGTTCTGCTTTAACTCTTTGAACAATGGTTTTAATGTCCATGTTAATTCAACAGCATCAGTTGAAAGAGCCCATATTCATTATTTGGGGGTAGACGAATCAATGCTTTCGACGTGCAGCCTTGGTGTCACATGAGGTGAAGTGAGAACAATTTGAGACGAGGCCTCAGCCTTGCCTCATATTTTTCTCGCTGAAAAGATATAAGCGAGAGGTGGGGTGGGGTGTTCGTGGGGGGGGGGGGGGGTGTAGAGATTTGAACAAAGTAGTAAATCATCATGAGAAGTAAGTTATATTAGTAGGAGGGAATGTGGTTTTAATACCTAATTTGGGTCATCTCATGGATGATGTAACGACATCAGTGGCATGAGATCAGCCGTGAAATCACCCAAAGCTAGGCATTAAAATCACATTTTACTTTTTATATATCCAAGATGGACGTATTTGATGCGGCGATTTCAGAGAATAGTAGTAGTGCTCGCACCTTTCGCGTCCTTTTTGCAGGACCCCGGAAGTAACGTCATAGCCAAGTGATCAGTTACGTCATGTGGGGTTGTCATACACATATGGATTTCCGATTCAATTTTTCAAAAGAATTTCTCGAAGCAAATTTGCACAAAATTGGCCCATGTCACCTGAAAAATGTCACCTCCCAAACAGGTATGGGTTAGTAATTAAATACTCCTCTGTGACCTTGATCTCCTATTGAAATGCACCTGACTTTACACAGTTTGAATCAGAACCATCAGCAGGCTGTTTTGGTCACATCACAATTAATGAGCATTATTTACTAAATCCACACCATCACAATTATTACACGCCTGTTCTATGAAATCCCCATCTACAGCAACACTAAACCATACGGAAAATGAAAATCTGTTTCGCACATATGTGCGGAACGGAATGCGTTGACGGACTAATTTCAAATAGAAACGAAATTTTACTGGAATTTTCTAAAAAATCGTGCTCCGCAATTGTAATTTGAATCGCTAGCAATAGCTAAAAATAGTAACACAGTTTCCCCTCGGAAATTTATTTGACGATAAAAATGTTTTATTTTGTTGTTGCCAAATGAATTGTCCTTCTAGTAATTGTTTTTATAGACGCGAAGGCGTGTAATAAACACACAACGACACACGCGCGTGAATGGGTTAATCGATATGGCACTTGTACCATCGTGAAAGGATAAAACTCGAGGCCTGCGGCCTCTCTTTTTATCCTTCCGCCTTGGCACTCGTGCCATATCGATTAACCCATTCACACGCATGTGTCATTCTGTGTCATTTATGGCCCAAAAATAACCATTTGGCGGAGGATATCCAATGACCTCGGATAGAACCCTTTAACCTTTTACCTAACATGAAAAGCAGACGACACTTGCAAACAAAATTTTTGAATAACTAATTTTTTTCATTTTTTGTCTCAAAAACAAAGGTTATGACCCCTCTTTGGAACGAGCTCGACGAGCTCGTTCCAAATAGGGGTCATAACCTATGTTTTTGAGACAAAATGAAAAGAAATAATGAAAATTAATGGGCGATTTTTGTGAATAGCGCTGGCCGGTTTTGGCCGTTACGTTAGGTAAATGGTTAATACGAAACGAAACCTTGGTCGAACGCTATAAATTAAATTGGTATGACCAGGCATAATGGGGTGGCCTGATGCTGCATTTGTGTACGGTGATTAATTAATAATGGCTCTAAGGAAAGATGAAGTGAATGAAGAGAGGACGAAGAGGTAAGAGTTGTGTACAAAAATTCAACGTAAAATGAAATTCAGCGTCGTAAGCGGAGAGAAGTGGGAGAAAAGAAAACTTCGGACTTTCTGAACAGAATGAGAACCTATAACACTGTTGGAAAACATCAACAGATCTGGGAACATTCTGTAATTATTTGTGCTGGCCTATTAAGTTCCATATCGGGCGAGATTTCGGACCGCCGTAACTTCACGTCAGCCTTCGATCTTCGGCAAAAAATTGGGGAAAATATATAAAAAGCCAGCTTCTGTATTTTTATAATACTCTACAAGAAAATGCCCTAAGTTTGTGAAATGGTGCGCACATCGATGACACAAATTCACTAACATTTCGAAATTTCAATCTTTATATGAAATTCCCACATCCTTAGTGTTAAATTTACTGACAGTTTTTAGGAAATTTAGGGGAGTTAACTTTCTCGTAAATCTCTTCCAATAACGAAATTTGTCAGCCATGCGCGATGGGTGCACCCCAGGTGGACCCCCTCTGGATCAGCTCATGTAAAAATAATGAACTATTAAATTAAATTGTTAACACGAAGATACAGCATGCAGTACTAAAACTTCTTATCTTTCTTTTACAGGTTCCGAATGAGCATTGACGAAAGAGAAGTTTTTAGATGTCCCTAAAATATTTCACTCAAAAAATGAAAATAAAAACTACAAAGGCCTATAAATTATTTGTGTGTTCATTTGTTTCTTTACTCATTTCAGCGAACTTTCCAAATGCATTTTTGTGTCTTCCCTGACTTATCTCGTCATAAAAATCGACTTTCGATAAAATTATCCCCCCTGAAATTATTATGCGGCACAGGCAGGTCCAATTGAGACGCGTGAAATGGTTGAGAAAAATAAAGCATAAGTAGGCTAGAAAATAAAGCTAAGTTTTCTTTTGTTAATTTTAATAAACGAAAATAACAGACAGCAAAAGCATTTTTATGTCTCCCCTGACTTAGGTTCCGCTCCAGAGTTTAGCACTATTGAACAGGGGTGAAATTCTAAACAAAGAGCGTATGTTGAAACTAAGGCCATGTAAAATAGAGATATATTTTTAGTATCAAATATATGATTACATTAGGCTTTTTGTTGGACAAGAGAATTTGAAGTTTTGGTCCCAAAGTTGGAGTCTGATACATAGGGGTAAATTACCAGATGAATTATGGGAAACAGTGGCTTCGAAAAATTGGCTACTTTTTTAATGTAATTTTTACACGGGTTTGTTACCAGACAGGTAACTAAAAAATGAGACGGAAACATATAAACATTTTTTTTGCATTTTAGAAACAAGGGATGCTCTGCTCCAGGGGTGGGTAGGCGGGGTTGGTGCGAAAATTCTGCTTTTAAGGCTGCTAGGTGGCTGAAAATGACTGGTTTCGGTATTTTATCAGGCAATTTTTCAGGTTGAAGTCTTGTCTTTGACAATAAATAATTCCACCCACATTCAGATTGTATTGTTTATTTTTACTTAGTCAGATAGTGTTATATGTTTTTTGTGGATTTGGGAAATGTAATACATGTAATGGGTTAGATAACTAAGTTACAGAATATTTGCATTTGAAGAGAGTGTATGGCATGTCACATTTGGAAATGCCTGGGAAACTGTGGAGCGGAACCTTAAAGAGCATTCTGCCGTCAGTGTCAATTCTTGAACCAGGAAGTTCCTTATTTACGTTTGAGTTATAAATACACCATTTTTCAAAAAAACTTTTCATTATTTCTGGTTTGTGTGCTATTGTTAGTAGTAGTTTACATTCATCAAGTGATATCTTAGCACAACTGGAAGGAAATAAGTGGACATTTTGAGAAATTTATTGATGTAGCCTAATTTCGCACTTGTTTTGAATTTTCGTCGAGATTTCAAAAACATTAAGGTAGAGCACTGCCTTTCCTAAACACCGAGCCTTGTATTTATGACAAATTTATGCAGTTATGGACAGCCTGTTTGTTACTGTTGACCAGAGATTTGCAGTCATGGTGTCTTCTTTTTCATTTTGGTCACTGGTGTCATGTCTGTGTATCATCCGTCCGTCAAGCTGTTCACGCTTTCATATCTAGAAAGCAACACCCCCCCCCCCCCCCCCCCCATGAAAAGCTATGGTTATTAGTGCTTATTGTTTTACATTTTGATTGTATTTAACAGTGCTATTGGCAGGACCTGGGTAGTCAATGTGGCTGGTGGTAATAACAAAAATACTATCTGAAGTGGCTCAGAGAAATAGGGGGGGGGGGGGGGGTATTGAGGTGGTGTGGTGTGGTTGTGAAAATCGGGTAAAATCTGGCTGAAAAAGCTATTTGGCTATCAGAAAGGCCATGTTGTATCTTTTTACTGGTTGAAAATAGAGACTTGTGGTTTTTGTTCATTCAACTCAGGATAGACTCCAGATTATTTTGCCTGAGTGAAATCCAGGGGGAGATCACTCTTGTTTTCTCTTTAAGGTTCCGCTCCACATTTCGCACTATTGCACAGAGATGAAATTCTAAACAAAGGGCGTATGTTGAAACTAAGGCCATGTAAAATAGAGATATATTTTTAGTATCAGATATATGATTACATTAGGCTTTTTGTTGGACAAGAGAATTTGAAGTTTTGGTCCCAAAATTGGAGTCTGATACATAGGGGTAAATTACCAGATGAATTATGGGAAACAGTGGCTTCGAAAAATTGGCTACTTTTTTAAATGTAATTTTTACACGGGTTTGTTACCAGACAGGTAACTAAAAAATGAGACGGAAACATATAAATTTTTTTTTGCATTTTAGAAACAAGGGATGCTCTGCTCCAGGGGTGGGTAGGCGGGGTTGGTGGAAAAATTCTGCTTTTAAGGCTGCTAGGTGGCTGAAAATGACTGGTTTCGGTATTTTTTCAGGCAATTTTTCAGGTTGAAGTCTTGCCTTTGACAATAAATAATTCCACCCACATTCAGATTGTTTATTTCTACTTAGTCAGATAGTGTTATATGTTTTTTGTGGATTTGGGAACTGTAATACATGTAATGGGTTAGATAACTAAGTTACAGAATATTTGCATTTGAAGAGAGTGTATGGCATGTCACATTTGGAAATGCCTGGAAAACTGTGGAGCGGAACCTTATCTCGTCATGAATATCGACTTTCTATAAAGTTATCTCCCCTGAAATTATTAGGCGGAAGCGGGAAGTCCAATTGAGAAGCATGTAATGGTTGAGAAAACACCGATGGCATCAGTAGGCTAGAAAATAAAGCTAAGTTTTCTTTTGTTACTTTTAATGAACGAAAATAACAGACAGCTCTCGGAACTGTCTGTCGTTTTCGTTTATTAAAAATTACAAAAGGAAACTTGGCTGTTTTATGGCAAGCTGATTAGAAGCTACACTCTAAAATCGGTTGGGTTAAAAATCAACCCAAATCGACTGGGTTGAGTGAATATGAACCCAAATTGGGTTCATATTCACTCAACCCAGTCGATTTGGGTTGATTTTTAACCCAACCGATTTAGAGTGTACTAAGCAACTGTCCACTTTGACTCGTTGTTTGGCGAATGTGTTTTTACAGGAATTTGCAACTTTTTATTCCCGCCCCCCCCCCCCAAAAAAAAAAGAAAGAAAAGAAATTAGCGAATCTTACCTCCTAGACTATGATATTAATGGCTGGGGATAGTATCTGTATTATATGTCACGATGTGCACACTGTTGATATAATAAAGAGAAAAAAGTTACAGAACATCAAAAGATCGTGAAAGCGTCGTGTTCTTATTTTTAAATGGGTTTAAACAAAAAATATTTTGGAATTTTTTTTCCAACTGCTCACTTTACAAATTACGCTGACGCATGTAGCTAATTCGTTAGGTAAAGGGTTAAAGTCTACATTTGATTCGAAATACTCTCGCCGATTCGATTATGAATTCGATTCTTTCAGAAATTTGAGATTCGTAGTCCTCTATTAATCATCAAGGCTGTTGATTGTGGTAAGGGGCTGCGTAACGAGGGTGCACAAGGGATGCGCTCCATACTCCACCCCACCAACACATTTTCGCAGCTTTACTGCATGTCCAAACAATAAGTCTTGATATTTGTTAGTATGAAACTGTGTCAATATACAGCAGATAATCTGCAAATGAAAGCAAATTCATAACCTCTTGGACAATTTATTACACGCCTGTTCCACGAAACCCTCATCTACAGCAACACTAAACCATGCGGAAAATAAAAATCTGTTCCGCACATATGTGCGGAACGGTAATCGTTGGCGGATTATTTTTAAATAGAAGCGGAATTTCACTGGAATTTTCAACAATTGTGCACCGCAGTTACATTTGGAATCGCCAGCGATAGCTTTAAAAATAGTAACAAGGGTTCCCTTCGTAGTTTTGGTTGGCGATAAAATGGGTTTTTGTTGAGAGTTCGTCCACTGAGTTCCAATGTGTTCTATGTGCCTATAGGCACATAGCACACATTGGAACTCAGGGGGCGAGTTGTCAAATGAATTGCGGAGTGTCCTTCTAATAATTGCTTTGTGGACGCGAAGGCGTTTAAGAAATACAGAACGACACACGCGTGTGAATGGGTTAATCGATATGGCGCTTGTGCCATCGCGGAAGGGTAAAACTCGAGGCCTGTGGTCTCTCGCTTTATCCTTCCGCACTGGCACTCGTGCCATATCGATCAATTCATTCACACGCGTGTGTCGTTCTAATATATATTCCACCTTCCGCCGCGTGGGTCTATTTCCTATACTTCAACCATCTTCCAACCTGAAAGCCAACCTTTGTGTTGGACAGTGATTGAAATAGAAGAAATACACCAAGTCTTGGCCACACCGTTGTATGCACATCATGAAGAGAGACAGAGAGTAATCGCTTGACTGGACTGGTTACGTGAAATAATTCTTGAGACGTGAGGGACATTGTACAAACACGAGTGCGCGAATGCCCACGAGTGTTTTACAATATAGTCCCTCGCCTCGAATGAATTATTTTACGTAACCAGTCCAGTCAAGCGATTACTCTGTTTATTACCTTTCATTATTAACGATAATTATATTATTTAACCCTTTACCTAACGTAACGTCCAAAACCGACCAGCGCTATTCTCGAAAATAGCCAATTAATTTTCATTATTTTTTCATTTTTTGTCTCTAAAACATAGGCTATGACCCCTCATTGGAACGAGCTCATTCCAGAGGGGTCATAACCTATATATTTTGAGACAAAAAATTAAAATAATAGTTATTCAAGAATTTTGTTTTGCAAGTGTCGTCTGCTTTTCATGTTGGGCAAAGGGTTAAAAAAAACCCAAATAAACAATGAAGTCCCCATTACACCCACGGCAAATTTGTTTACGCAAACAAATAAACAATGAAGTCCCCATTACACCCACGGCAAAGCGTCTTTGTTTACGCGCACGGATACATGGCCCAATTGTTGATTGCATGATTCACTTGTAAAGTTATCGTTTATAATCAAACCTGGAAATCCCAGTAAATCACACTTTGGAAAGTTATAAAAGCGGATAATTCCAGATTTGGTGATACATGATTGTTTTCCGATTTACACATGTCTGAACTTCGAAAAAATATTAGGAGAACCGGAAATCCACTCCCTCTTCCGGTTCAGAGCCCAGTATTTAAGAACTTTCCAAGTGAAATACAGAATGGCCTCCAGAAGGGGATACACTGCACGGTGTGTCCTTCTACACTACAAGAATGAACCCTCTATGTAAAAGATATGAAGTCTAAACCCTGTGCTTGTTTTCTAGATTCTCAAAAAGCGTTCGATTGAGTTTGTTATCAAGGCTAGCGGCACAGAATGTATTATATGGGAATTGAACGGAAAATATATCGAATATTAAAAAACTTCCAGTCAAACGCCCAGAGCTGCGCTTTACATCCAGGTGTCATCTACGACCCCTTCCCATTGGAACAAGGTAACCTACCATGTATTCATGAATGATCTGATGAACCTTCAAAATTCTAGCGATGACGTGACAATTGGAACTATCCGCTCTATCTCACCCACAACTGCTGATGACATGATATCGCTGGCCTCCTTTCACAAGTACGGTCTCGACAGACTAATTCAACTATGCCATGATTACAGTATAAAATAGAAATTTCATTTTTAACCCACAAAAAGAGAATAATCGTATTCAATGAAACGAAATATGCATTTGGTATATCAAATAGAACCTTTGAACTCAGCGTCAGTAATCTAGAAGAAGTAACATCTTGGAATTTCTCTGAACAATTAATGCCTAAACAATCAGTCAAAAATCGATCTAGGGTGTGAAAGCATAGGAAAATGTTTTTTCTTACATGCAAACTAATCGACCATGTTAACCTAACACCTCAAACGACACTAAAAATATTCAAGAGTGTTGCAATACCAAAAGCTCCATTTACATACCACATCATCTTCGCCATGCATTACGGATACTGCTGAACAAAATATACGACCATGTTTTATTAAGGAATACTACCTCGGGATTTTTGTGTGATATTATACAGCTACTTGATAAATACAGCCTTATCGTCTTCTGAGTTATTTATGAATTTATTTATTTATTTATTGGTGTTTACGGTCACACACTTATGCACAAATCGTGACCGTGACAGTTTTACGGGTCGAGGAAGCCGCAGTAATCGGAGAGAACCACTGAGAATCGACGAGCAACTGTGAGCTCCTCAACATTCTAACTCTGTTCAAGATCCGCCCAAGCAGTGTTATAGCGGTAGAAGACATGTGCGCCATCGACGTGCAGTACGCCTCGGTACACGGCGTCATCGTGTCCCCGTGTAGGAAACCGGTATAAAGTGCCTTGCCCAAGGACACAACGTGGGTCATCCCGGACGGGGATCGTCCTCTGAGTTCCAATGTGTGCAAAGAAAGTAGTGAGGTCGGTCGAACCTTGGCAGTACGCGAGGAGTAAGCTTCCAATAAAAAAAACTGTGAAATGGCCTAGTCACTCACACAAATTCCAAAATTTTGTGAAAGGGCAGTACGTAACACAATCAAATGATGCCAGGGGCATAAATCATGGTAATGTCTGGCCTCCGACCCGCACCTCCCCCCCCCCCCTCCCATTCCCCCCGAATGCTATTGTCCGATATTTCTCTACCCTAGCCGCAAGCTTATACACTCTAAAATTAGTTGGGTTAAAAAGTAACCCAAATCAATTGGACTGAGTGAACATGAACCCGATAGGGTTCATATTCATTCAACCCAGTTGATTTCGGTTGATGTTTAATCAAATTGATTTTGAAGCGGATTGGAGGAGTTGGACACAAAGTTTCACTTTCTTAGAGTTTGCCCAATGAAACATAAAATTTGGCAAATTATAAAATTCCAGTTTGGTGAATGATTCCCGAGTGGTGTCAACTCACAGTCATTGTATTGCTTATTTATTAGGTAGGATATTCTTTCGTAGAATTGCCCGTTATCAAGCTCGGTAGATATAACTTCAAACTTGGCTGATATGTTGCCGATCTCGACCTATTTGAACCAAGCTCGAGCTGTCCCCCTTCATGCGTTACAAGGCGTAACCAGTTTGTTCACATCGAAATGGTTAGTTATTCACCGAGCCCAATCAGAAAAATGGTCTTTGCCAGGCATAATGGGGTGGTTTGAGGCGTAGTTTTTGAATGGTGAAGAATTAATGATAACAATAATTAAGTATAATATGGATGAAGATAAGGAAGAAGAAAGTTGTACAGAAAATTCAACACAGACTAAGATTTGGAATAGGGTTTAATATATTCCAGGTTTACTATAGAAACGGGAACGGGAATGAAATTACACTCAGAACCGGGAACCGGGAAATTTCCCTGATAATATCAAGTAAATTTACGAGAGTAACAGGACGCATTTACTTTCGTGAAAATGAACGTATTTTATTGACAATCTGTCATCGCCATTTGGAAAAGCTCTTTTCCTCAGAGAAGTGTGAACACCCAAACTGTCTTCATTTTAAGAATCGCTAGCTTTATCACCAATACATCGTGGCTTCAATCCCCTCTTCACTGCTGTCACCAGTCTCCTCTGCTTTAAGGCAGTGAAGAAGTTGTTGATGTTGAAGGAGGTTGTGAATAGTGAGTGAAACCAGTGATTCTGAAAATGAAGGCGAATTTGAACTTTGAAGCGAGTGAAAGTCTTGCTGTTGATGAGAGGAGTCTTGTGGAACTGATCAAGAGCTGTAGTGATTTGGTGGAAAAGGGATCTTCAGGAATCAGGATCGTAATAAGTTCGGGCGTGGACGGGCTGACGAAATCTTACAAAGTTACGTTGGGGCAGTTTTTTTTTCAATTTACAAAACTCAGTTCAACACGCAAACAGTGCTAATCATGATTCCCGGTTGCGGTTTAGATTTCCCGAGTATCGTGACCGACTTTCGGAATCGGGAACCCGGGAATTCCCGTTCCCGCGATTAAACCCTAATTCGGAGTCGTAAGCGAAGTACGCCAAGAGATAGTTCAGTTATCCGAACATCGCGGCTTCCCCAGTTAGACTCTAAGAAGAGGGAACTTCGGAGTTTGTGAAAAGAATGAGATAGAATAACACTGTCAGAAAACCGCAATAGATCTGAGAACATTTTGTACTGTTTTGTTTTAATAAATAATGTCGTTATCAATTGGTTAGTTTTATATCGGCCGAGATATCAGCCCTCGGTAACTTCACATTAGCCTTCGACCTTCGGTCTCAGGGTGATATGAAGTTATCTCGGGCTAATATCTCCGCCAATAAGAAACTAACCAAGTTATTACCTCCAAGTATTAAGAGATCCAAAGTTTCAACACATGGTCCGAGATTACTACATCGAAAACTCAGCTGTCCAGAGAACCCATAGTCATACAAAAATGGTGTGGCAGCCTGACTCTTTCAACTTCGTGATGGGTGTCAAATTGAGACTATTGATTGTTAGAAATCAACCTTTTCAGCACACTGTGCGTATATCTGAGCCATTTTTTTTTATCTTTGTGGTTTGTTTGTTATGGAGTGCAAATTGTGCTACAGACCTCATCACGTGGAATGAGAGGTGTGCAAATGTACAGAAGCACTCATGTAAATGTACACGCTTTAGATTGGAAAAACTCTTTATCTTGCTCGCATTGTGTTTTTGTGGGCCAATACCATCATGAATCTCCACTTCAACCCATACAGTTTCTTCCCCCCTTATTCTCATGGGTATGGTAGCACTGCTCCATTCCCTTGGTGGTGTTCACTTCTTGTAGAAAATTTACTATTTTTAGCCTCTTCGGCTGTTCAGTCTGCTCCTTACCTCATTCCGTCTATTCTTTATCTTCTTCTGGGTCAGAATACACATGTACTTGATTCCTACAGTACGCTTTTGTACACAGCGTCACCGTGGCCACGCGTGGGCAATATGCCTTGCCCAAGAACACAACGCAGTACCCCTGGTGGGGATCGAACCGTGGACGTTTCGGGTTGAAATTCAATGCAGTAACCACTGAGCCACCGCGCTCGCAGCTAGTGGGTGCAAATAGTCGGTCATGTCGTGTAGTAACACATTCCTTGATAAATAAACAATGTTTGTTTGGAACTAAAAAAAACATTGTGTAAATTTCAAGATTTCATTTAATTGCCTTATTTATTTTTGTGATCGCATGAAACCTACCACACTGATAATCAACGTAAAATATTTTGCTTCTCTTGTCTTTGTGAAACGGTTGGATTAGCTTGCTTCTGTGGTAAAAATCGATATCCTTCGGAAACAAAACCTGTAACTTGGATTTGAATACCAGAAGCAGGCGTGTCCTCCGAGACCCAACCGTTTTCGCAACTGAAAATGACATTCGAGAAGAGTAACCTCGCCATTTGCTTATTCAGCGTGTGTGTCGTACTGTGAACCCAGTCGTTCGCAGAGTAAAAGCAAAGAGTAGGTATCTTCACTGTTTAGGATGTCTGTAGTAAGAGTGGAATGGATCACTCTCATTGGATGAACGCTGGAAGGTACGTGATAGTTACATGAGCCAGTGGCATCATGCTTGGTTACCATAGTAGCCCACGAAAGCTGTTATGTTATGACGTCATTGTCAAGGTTATACGCGGTGCTAGTGCGCATCAGTGTTGTTGGGTTGATATATGTTTCCGTCGTCCATTTTGTTTAATGGAAGTCGAGGTCGTGGTTTCTATGATGACACGTGGTTTGATATGACCTTTAAGGCTTGTAATAGGAATGGGGTGGGGTGTGTACGATTGAATGGGAGTACACTACTGATGTCGGCAACCAGAATTATTGAGTTTTTTCTTGTCCACATAGTGTTATATGTCTCTCTTAACTAAGCTAATCATAACTTCATCAGCATGTTGTTGCAACTCGTGTTTAACCCTTTACCCAACGTAACGGCAAAACACGGCCAGCGCTATTTCACAAAAATCGCCATTTAATTTTCAATATTTTTCAATATTTTTTGTCTCAAAAACATAGGTTATGACCCGTTTAGGAACGAGCTCGTTCCAAAGAAGGTCATAACCTATGTTTCTGAGATAAAAAATGAAAAAAATTAGTTATTCAAGAATTTTGTTTGCAAGTCTCGTCTGCTTTTCGTGTTAAGTAAAGGGTTAACCCAATTTGCACAGTGATAATGTAATACTTTATTGAGAAACAATGTTGGTTTGTACTATTAATTAATTTAGCTTTCATTCGTTTTCGAAAGTTCACAAAATTTGAAATAACTAACAAATTCAGTTTCAATTTCTCGTGTGAATTACATCGGAAAAGATGAGAATTACTTCTATTACAGTGAATGCGTGGGTTGGGTATTTTTGAAAAAAAAATACA
The DNA here is from genome assembly GCA_031216915.1 of Pictodentalium vernedei. Lineage (NCBI taxonomy): Eukaryota > Metazoa > Mollusca > Scaphopoda > Dentaliida > Dentaliidae > Pictodentalium > Pictodentalium vernedei. The sequence continues at coordinate 330,295,307 of CM062289.1, read as the reverse complement.
TGGAAACAATTAGCAAGCTTTTAGCTCGTTGGCCACTGGGTTACCCCGCTGACCAATAAGCTGAAAGGATCCTAGTTCTGTTACTTTTTCTGAGAAATATTGATTCACTGGGAACAAAATTAATCCCACGGCGTTGTTACTGTTGTAGTAGTAATACTGTTATCCCTGTCGTACCTTTCACAATATGTACTGTGTTTGCTTCTCCCTGTATGAATTCTAATCTGCGCCTAGGTGTAGATCAAAGGACAAAAATATTCTTTTGTTTCCTATTCAATGAACAAAAAGCCCCTCTCCCACCCCCTAAAATATTAATTATTCTAATTTTATGACCAGATAATTAACAGAACTTGTATTTGCCACTGACAAATTATCCATTAATTAGCTTTTCACACCTTGCCAGTAATATTATAGACACCAGTTAATAAAAATCCAATTGGATGTGACCGTTGAGGTGGTTTTTAAAACAAATGCCCATTTTCATCATCATCTTCAAATGGAAAACAGTTGAGCAGTCACCCTATCCAGTTCTTGGTATTACTTGGAAGAAGGTATCCGGACAAAATACCCTCGGACAAAATACCCTTAGGACATAATACCCTCAAAAAATACCCTTAGGACATAATACCCTCGATGAGTAGGACAAAATACCCTCGGACAAAATACCCTCGGACAAAATGTATATAAAGTTTGATTTTTGGTGTTGGGGGGGGGGGGGGGGGGGGGGGGGGGGGTAATTGCATCTAAGGCACTAGCCGGTGTTTTGTTTGAAATAACAAGTACCAATATTTTTAATTGTTTTTATTAACCCTTTACCTAACGTAATAGCCAAAACCGGCCAGCGCTATTCTCAAAAATTGCCAAATAATTTTCACTGCTTTTTCATTTTTTGTCTCAAAAACATAGGTTATAACCCCTCGTTGGAACGAGCTCATCGAGCTCGTTCCAACGAGGGGTCATAACCTATGTTTTTGAGACAAAAAATTAGTTATTCAAGAATTATTTTTCCAAGTGTCGTCTGCTTTTCAGGTTAGGTAAAGGGTTAAACTAAATAGATATGAAGCACAATACCAATGGCAGATGGCAATTGAATATATACATTTGGTCTGAGGGTATTTTGTCCGAGGGTATTTTGTCTTACCCATTGAGGGTATTATGTCCTAGGAGAATTTTTTTAGGGTATTAAGTCCTAAGGGTATTTTGTCCGAGGGTATTTTATCCTACAATCTGGAAGAAATATCCTTATTTTATCCAGCAATTCAACCGCCGTTGATGCAAAGAGTTAAAAGACAGTGAAAACAGAAGTTGTATTTTTAATAAATGAGTTTGTACAAGCGACAACCGTCATATTTTTGAACTAAAAGAGAATAAAATGTGACATTTCTGTTTACACATTTTCATATTACTAAAGAGAAAATATATGAATTATGTTACTTAATGTGCCAATCATCTATACAATTTCAATGATACTCCAATATCAACCGAGACATATACAATTCCCAGACTCTTTAAGTTGAAAACTCTGACACGTTCAGAAAATTAAGGAAAGATAACTTCCACAAGAGGCATGTTCAATGACAAAAATAGTTGGCAACGTATCTGCTAGCGACGATAGTCAGTACAGTTTCATGACAAGGTTGAAGCATGAAAGTAGTCTAGACACGCCTATGGTTTGCGGGCGATAACCTTCGGAGTCATCAGGACCTTGTTGCCATGACTGTAATGTTATGAATACATACAAATTCCGAAATTATTCAGATTTCGTGCATTTGTTGTCTATAACGAGGTATCCGGACAAAATACCCTAGGACATAATACCCTCAAAAAATACCCTTAGGACATAATACTCTCAACAGGTAGGACAAAATACCCTCAAACCAAATGTATATAAAGTTGGAAATTTAAAATATTTAAGTCATTTTATCTTGTTTGACAGAGCTCAGAATGCTTTGCCAAACAAGATAAGATGACTTGAATTCCAATTCCTTATGAAATATCTAATAATTATAATTTTGTGAGGAATAAATAAGTGAATTTTGATATTTTCAACAAATTAATTATTTATTTCTAACTTAATGATTTGCGCTCTCTGAGACAAGATATGAATATGAGTATGGAAATTTACCTATGTATTTCTCACCAAAATATTATTATTTGATATTTTATAAGAAATATAAAATATTTAAGTCATCTTATCTTGTTTGACAGAGCTCAGAATGCTTTGCCAAACAAGATAAGATGACTTAAATTCTAATTCCTTATGAAATTTCTAATAAAAATAATTTTTTTCCAACTTCATTATTTTTCATCCGATTTATATTTGATATTTAACAACTAAGATAGCCTTATGACATGACCAATGCCTTGCATAAACTCTTCAAGTGATTTTGTATTGTCACGGAAACTGGTACACAGATTTCTTAAGCGCTCTTGGTGTTTCTGAGTAGCTCTTTCTACCCTTTTCCTGGGATGATCACCTCGAGACTCTTCCAGGATTGCAGTGCTTACAGACGCAGAGTCTTTCCGCAGTGCATCAATTGTTACCCAAACAGATGCATGGTGATAACCAATTAATTTATTGAAACTGTTCCACGATTCACACAAATTATTGGTTCTGTCACCATCAGACAATGTTGCCTCACAAACATTCCACACACGAGGGGGAAACAATGGTGACAACCTTCGCATTCTCACAGATAGAATATGTTCTTCATTTGAAGATGGAGTGTTGATACGTCTAAATGCACCAGACAAATGTTGCATTAAAATAATCAGTTAACGGTTGCAGAACATCTGGTGTAATTTGTAACAGATAATCCATTCCTTCTTTCACTTTCTCATTTGGAAGGAAAGCAAGTCCATCTAACATTGAACAAAAATGACGTATTTCTGGGTCACTTTTGTATAACTCGAAAAGTCCAAGAGCTTGTATTTTACGCCATGTGCATTGCGTCAAATGGTAAAAACAACCCTGAAATGTAACATGGCTTCCAAAGGTAGACAACACAGAGTTCATCATAGCTTGCTCAAAATCCATTACACATTTTGTTGGGTCTGGTGTATAGCCACAACTATCACAAAATGTCACAAGAGCCTGTAAAAAATCCTCATAAACCATCTACGATTTACCACTTAATACTCCATATACACAACTAACAGACACTTCACCAAGTCTACATCTAATAACATATAATTGCTCAAACGTTTTGGGGGCTGATGAAAAGCACCCATCCATAAACCATATGCTTGAGCGGCAGAGGTGACGTAGAGCGGGTTTTACACCAAACACCAACATGCGTTTGATAGATTCTTTCCCATTGTCATAAATTAAGAAAGGCTGAAAGTCTGGTTCACCGGTAGTTGCCCATTCATCCGGTATTTCTAGTTCTTTTGAAGATTTTGGTTCTTTTGGAAGTGTTCCTTGCTTTGTCCTCCTTATCATTCGTTTGACATTATCTTTATTTCCAATAGCACTCCTGATACCAGGTGGTTGCTGTTGTAAAGTATATGCCAGTATCTGACCTGGTCTTCCTCTATTCACAGATGATGTTTCTTTAATAACATTTTTTAACTTTGCCCCTTCTATGAGCTTTTCATTTTGCCCATGGCAATGTTCAGTAACTCTTAAAATACTGGTTATCTCCAAATCAGTAGTTGCTAGAGCTTTGCAATTGGATGCAATTCTGGCAGAACAGTTCCACCGAATGCTTGACTTATTTGCTGCCTTTTTTGTATACATGTAACCTCCATAACATAATTTTTGGCCTCCTTTGTTACTTTTTATGATCTCCATACTGAAATGATAATTCCACCAATTTGTACCCTCATATATAGTAAATGTATGTTTATACTTTACAAACAATCAAAGAATGTAACAACAGACTACTTCAAAGGTAGACACAGCTTTAATTTGTCAAGGCAGATTGCCAATTAAGAAGATGTTATTACATCAAAACAGATTAGTTGATCCCATACACTGTTTTTAAAGCAATAATGTCATCAAAAGTAGACATATCTTTAATGTCTTTATCTAGACAGCTTGCTAATTAAGAAGATGTTATTTCATCCTAACAGATTAGTTGATCCCATACACTGTTTTTAAAGCAATAATGTCTTCAAAGTAGACATATCTTTAATGTCTTTATCTAGACAGCTTGCTAATTAAGAAGATGTTTATTCTATTAAAACAGATCAGTTGATCTCATACACAGTTTTCAAAGCAATAATGAATTCACAAGTAGACAAAATTGCTACAATTGTAGATTAAATTAACCCTAAAAAATTGAAAGAGAAAAGATAGAATAAAGTTGTGGAAGAACCGAAACACTGATAGAAGAATGTAGAAAGTAATGGAAAAAATTACCAGATCCAGCTTGAACCCCCCCCCCCCCCACGCCGCCCCGCCCCGCCCCCCCCCCCCCAAAAATCAACTTTATATACATTTGGTCTGAGGGTATTCTGTCCGAGGGTATTTTGTCCTACCCATTGAGGGTATTATATCCTAAGGGTATTTTTTGAGGGTATTATGTCCTAAGGGTATTTTGTCCGAGGGTATTTTACAATCTATAACGACACCTTGGCTGACGACTAAAAGGTCAGGTCAGCTTGGTTTAACGGCAATTTAGGTACTTCTTGATTTTCGTTTTTGTTATCAAACTCTAGGCATAATTTTATCTCCCTTACCCAAACATACGTAGCAGACGATACTTCTACCTAACATACGTAACAGACGAGACATCTCTTATATAGCTAAACGTTTTCATTTTTGCTTCTAAACCACAGCGTTTGGCCCCCTCACTGGAACGAGCTCGATGAGCTCGTTCCATTGTGGAGGGCAAAAGCAATGTTTTAGATGCAAAAATTTAAGAAAAATAAAATTTGGATGACGATTTTTAGCGTGTGGCGAAGGGAAAAAGATTTAGCCGATATGTTAAGCAAAGAGTTAACATTCATCTCGTAAATGAACACCTGAACGCCAAAACTTTTAAACGGCGCTCAAAATCGGCTTTTATTATCCCCTGCTTGTACCGTGGCCTATATAGATGACATTACTCCAATGGGTATGTCTGTACTCCTGTGAATATCATATTACAGCAAGCCTAGGACAGTGACCTAGTGCTGCACATGTACCTGTTGTGAAGCATGCTGGCTCGTAGTCGAGTCCTCTTTATGCCTTTTTTGTTCAAGTACTTGGCTGCATCCTCATTTTCATGCTCATTTCGGAGAATGGTCGCTGTTAAAATACTATTGTGTTAATTCATAGCAAATGATATTTTACTACATGCAGTTTTAAGAAAAGGTGCTAAGCCACCTAAGTTCAACTAAATAGTTGATGGGTTTAACAATGATGATAAAAGGAATATCAGGTCAACACATGAATGCTTTTGATGCTGCTTCTTAAAGCACTCATTCTTTTCCTGGTTTCACTTCTCTGATGCACGTGTAAGGTCCTTTGATCACGTCACACACGTGAACAACTCCCAGTCGATGAAATACTCTAGCTCGACAACACATGTCATGACATTCTGTACTGTCTCGGCAATGCTGGCCTGTAAAGATACACACACGATAGAACAAACTGTCACTTGAAACAAATCGCCGCCGCTACGTTATCAACAGATTATAAAATAAAATGCAAAGAGATTAGTAAAACAGCCTCTAAGTTATATAATACTCAAATATCTCACACGCTATTAGAAGCGGCCGTCGACAGAATATAATTATGTAACAATATTACAAATAGTAATTAAACTTAAATAAACTTAGTACAGTTATTCCTAAACCATTCATGGATACACTAAAAATAGTCCAGTGGAACGCTCGAAGCGTTAATCAGAAAAAATTACGGACGTGTTTTGAATTAGCGAAACATGGCTTAAACCAAACAAACAATTCTCGTTATGTGGTTTTGATATTATTAGAAGAGATCGCCCCGCCCCAAAAAGGCGGCGGTGTCGCTCTGCTAATAAGGCAGGAGATTAAATACAAATCAATACCATGCGACCACCTCAATGCTGAAGTGATTGCAGCTGCAATTGAACTTGACCACAAACACGTGGCCACCATATCATATTATAACAAGCCACAAGCAACAGTAGACAGTAAAGTATTTGAATTTTTTACCAACACGTACAAGCACTGCATATTCTTGGGTGATTTCAATTCCAAACACCAGGTATTCGGTTGTCAGAAGACTGAGCCTAATGGTGACGCCCTTTTCCACATCATTGAAGAACTCGATCTATTCGTGGTAAATAACGATCAAGACGTAACATACATAAGCAACAACCCACTCCATCAATCAGATATCCTAGACTTGATTATCAGCAGCAAATCACTAACCAGCCAAATGCAAGACATATTTGTAGGAGATGATGATCTAGGCAGTGATCACCTGCCGGTTCACGCCACTCTGAAATGTAATACTGGTCCCGCAAGGTATCCTCCCGTGAATAGGAGGAACCTATCAAAAATTGACTGGAACCTCTTCAGAAACATTATCGAAGTAAAAATAAAGGCAAATGACCCCTCAAATGCTCATGAACTAGAAAAAGCCTGCACCCACCTTAACGAGGTTATCAACAGTACACTAGATGAAATTTGTCCCAAGCAAACAGTAAAGACGCGGATAAACAGAATAACCCAAACAACTCTTCAAATAATCAAACAAAAAAGAAAAGCCTTCCGGGCTTACCAATCAGAGAATGATCAAATGAAAAGAGCAGAACTTAAAACCGCGTATAATCGCCTATATGGGGAAGTAAAAAAGGCCATAGCTAACGACAATCGCGTGAGATGGGAAAAAGCAACCGAAAACCTAAATGGGCTGAGAGAACCTAAGAGGTTCTGGGATACATTTAAAACTCTTACTGGCCAAAAGAGCAAAATTGCCAACAATAATGCGCTGAAGACGAGCGACGGAACTATGGCCATAGACGACAAGGCAAAGGCCAGCGCTTTTGCCGAACTTCTAAAGAAAGCGCATCGTCCACAAGAAGGGAACAGATATGACAACGATTTTAAGGTAAAAGTAAATAAATCTGCCCAAGATAACAACTCAATTTTCAATGAACCGAACTTCGACCAAAGGCATGAAGACGGGGACGACCATGAATTAACCGAACCAATAAGCGTAGAAGAGGCCATGGGTATAATCAGAAAATGCAGGTCTTCTTCGTCCCCAGGAGAAGACGAAGTCTCTTACAAAATAATGAAACAGTGCCCCAACATCTTCTACAGCAGACTTACCAAACTCCTAAACTGCTGTCTCTCCTGTGGGTACTTCCCAAAATGCTGGGAAGTGGCCACAGGAGTCATGATACCTAAACCCAACAAAGACCTTACCAACCCTTCTAACTACCGCCCAATCAGCTTGCTTAGCTGTGTTGGGAAAATATTTGAGCGGATTCTCACTACGAGAATTCACAGCTATCTCGAATCAATCAACTTTTCCAACAAATGGCAAAGAGCGTATAGGAGTCAGAAAGAGGGAATCGAACACGTATATAGACTGGTCGATTATATGAAAACAGCATTTAGTCAAAACGAAATCGGAACAGCGCTTTTCTTGGATGTAGAAAAAGCGTTCGACTCGGTATGGCACAATGGCGTGAGATATAAACTAGCGAGAATGGGATTACTCACTAAAATTCTGAGGATCATATCATCATTTCTAATCAAGGTGAGGGTTAATCGCGAGGTGTCAGAGGAAGTAATACTCGAAGCGGGAACACCACAAGGGTCGGTTCTAAGTCCGCTTCTTTTCATAATATATGTGAATGATATAGAAAAAGTAGGGAAAAACTTTGTTGAACTATCGCAGTTCTCAGACAACAAAGGCATTTGGACGGCCAGCAAGTCCAGAAACATAATTAAAAATCGTCTACAGGATACCATTCGCGATCTTGAGAGCTGGTGCGCCCTGTGGCGCATTAAACTCAATGCCGCCAAAACTCAAAAACTTACGTTCTTCAAAAAGCAAAGGAAAAAACCAGTTCCGGGAATCGATGTCCAGTTATACGATCACAAACTAGAAGCAAACAAAGAGGCCAAATTTTGGGGATTTATCCTAGACAGCAATCTCAGTCTAAACAGTCACGTAAACTCAATTGCGGTTAGAGCTACTAAACGTATCAATTTTCTGAAGATGATCAGAAGCAGAAATTGGGGAGCAAACAAAGATGTGCTTCTCAAGCTCTACAAAACATTTATACGTCCAGTACTAGAATACGGTGCCATAATAACAAGTGGCCTAAGCAAAACCAACATTCAGAAGCTACAGAGGGTTCAAAATTATGCCCTGCGAGTGGCACTATGCAAACCGAAATGGACACCGATAAAGGAACTTCACGAGCTAGCAAAAATAGAAACTATTGATACGCGATTAAAAGACCTACAAAACAAAACCCTCAAGAGACACCAAGATAGTGAATTAATGGTTGAGCTCAACGAACACCGATCCCTTAACAGAAAAACAAAATATGTTTCCAGAAAATAAAAAAAAAATAATAAAATAAAATAAAATAAAAATTATACAATATAACTAAATCGCGTGGAGTCAGTGAGGATTGCCTCGCTACTCATTGGGAACTTTAGGATAGAGTCTGTGAGGACTGCCTCGCAACTCTGCTGAAGCGCGATTGAAATGCGTTTAATAAGATCTATATAACAAAACCCTCCACATACTCCAGGATAGTGAATCAATGGCGAAGCTGAACGAACACCGAACCCTAAACAGAAAAACAAAATAATCAACAGTAAATTAAAATTACTCAATAGAATTAAACTGCGTGGAGTCAGGGAGGATTGCCTCGCTACTCATTGAGATCTTTAGGATTGAGTCTGTGAGGATTGCCTCGCAACTCTGCGTGTGGGGAGTGGGCTCCGAAAAAACACACCCCTTACCCCATCCATAGCAACAATCACACAGCAGGCACAATATACAATAGCGGATACCTGTCTTTCTCACTACCTATAACTTTTCTAATTGAACATTCTCAAATTTTCTTGCAACACTCTTATCAAGAAGATGTAACGAAATGGTAGACAAAGCGTAGGAGGAATTGTGCAACCTACCTTTCTGCAACATGTACAAGAAACCACCAAACACTAGGCAAGGATTGAAACAAGCTTGTCTGGCTGGGGACGAGTGTACATTTTATATAAATAAACATTTGAATAAAGATTTAACCCTTTTAGCCCTTTTAAGGGCTTGAGGGTGTGTGTCAGTGAGAGGGTGTGTTTTTTTTGTTTTTGTTTTTGTTTTTTTTTGGGGGGGGGGGTGGGGGTGGAGGAGGTCATTTGGAATTCCCAAAGGATAACCAGATACCTCAAAATCACATACGGCATCCTATCTCCCAGAAGGCTTGATGGATGACTCCCGGTTTTTCAAAACTAAACTGTTGGAGCTTTCTCCGCTTCTTTTTTGTAATCGCTATGGTCATATACCGGGGCCGCTACCAAACCGGCGTTGCTGTTTGGTTTTCTTTTCTCTTCTTCCCTTAAACTTGCCATCGCACAACATTACATTCTGGAACCAATTAGAGCCCACTCTCTAATAGTTTTAAAGGCGTTGAGGGATTGAGTATTGACCATCTAACACTCCAACGTAAACTGCCGGGTATTCTAACCGCGTGCATACCCCCCCCCCCCCCCCTCAGACTCCATTTTGGGCAATAGGAAAGCTAGGCCTGTGTGATCCAAGTGAAATAAAATAAGGTTAACCGGGTCGCAAGGGATATGTAAATCCCACATCGTCCCTGCGCGCCATCGGCGCGCTAAAACCTTTCATTCATTCATTCACGAGTAAGATTGAATCGCAAGAGTAATATATGCACAACCATGATTGTTTTAAGGGATGTGATAACGTTGCTTATTAACAGTTCCTTATTCGACATTCGTTCGATGTCGAATAAGGAGCTGGGAATAAGTATCGGCTGTCACGTCCCCATTGTTTTCGAACATTCCAAACCAATTTCATTATTTACGGATTAGCGCCCTGTGAAATTCTAAATTCCATTCGATTCAGAAAGTTTCGAATCATCAAGATGTGTTCAAAATCCTGAAAAGTTCTCCTCCTGAACCCTTCTTCAATCATCAGGTCTGCTGTACATTTATTTATTTATTTAATTTCTTTCTTTCTTTATATATTTACACTTTGAACAGCCACGGTCACCTCATGTCGGACAGTTTTACACGTGAAGGAAGCCGGAGTACCCGAATAGAGCCACCGAGCAACGGTGAGCAACTGTCAGACTCCCCAGCGTACTAACTCCGCAAAAGCAGGGTTAGCATTGTTTGTGCATCATCGACGTGCAGTCGCCTTAGAATACAGCGCCACCGTGCCCACACATGGGCAATCGGAATTAAGTGGCTTGTCCAAGGACACAACGCAGTTGCCCCTGGCGGCGATCGAACCTAGGACCTTCCGGTTTGAAGTCCAATTTCGAAACCACTCAGCCACTGTGCTGCCGTCTCCTGTACAGGGGAGACCTGATGATACAAGAACAGTTCAAGGATGTTCCGCTTTCGAGGCCACTGTGATTTCGTTCTGGAATATTCCTCTTTTTGATTGATTCGTCCACATAGATGAGTCGCCGTTACATATAACACATACACAGAACGACACGCGTGTGCGAATGGGATAATCGATATGACACAAGTGCCATATCGATAACCCATTCACACACGCGTGTCGTTCTGTGTTTATTACACGCCTTCATGTCTATAAAAACAATTATTAGAAGGACACTCAGCAATTCATCTGACAACTTTCAACAAAAAATCACATTTTATCGCCAACCAGATTTGCGAGAGGAACCCGTGTTACTATTTCGTTCCCCGAGTTCCAATGTGTTCTATGTGCCTGCCGTGAATACTACTCACGAAGAGAAGAAGAAAATTTTCTACTCGGAACTGTTTATAAGTATTTTTTTAATATTAGTTTTATTTCAGGGAAGTTTTTATATATTTAGTTTTGCAAGTGTGTTTGGGGAGGACCGTAGGGTGTAATAAGGAGGTTTAGTTGATAGGTTTTTCCAATTTTGCCGTTTGTTTACCTTAGTTACCTTTTTTCGTGTGTGTTTGTTAACCTGATGTTTTTGTCGTTTTCGGTCATTGGATTCTGTATAATATTTGTAATCATGAATGGTAAGTGCACGACGGGTGTTCAGACGGAGGTAAGTATGGGTGTTAAGGGAGATCTGGGGGAGGCGAGTCGAGGGGTGCAGGTGGGGGAGAATAAGGATACGGAGGCGTGCAGACAGTGTAATATGAGGTATGGTGGTGGTCGGCCAATGGAGAGTAGAGGGGTATGTGCGAATTGCAGGGATATTTTACAGTTGTTAGAGAAGTGTGTTGGGTTCGAGCGGGAGATTGCAGAGCTGAGAGGGAGGTTGGGGAGGGCCGGTGTATCTGGAGTCACTCCGTTGAAGGTTACCTATGATGGTGAGGTGGAAGGTGGGAGGAAGGTCGTTGTGGACTCAATGAGGAAACTGGGAAGCAGGAAACGTCAGGGAAGAATGCTTGATGTGGGGGTGTAACTGAGGAGGGGGGGGGGGGGGGTTCTAGTAGGAAAATTCGTAAGGTGGCGTCAGGACAGGGCTGCGTCGAGTCCGGAAACCAGAGTCGACGTAAGGCTGCAAAGGTTGCTAGGCGGTGTTTCGAAAACAGGTTTAGCGTTTTAGATTCTGATACCCCTGGGGACGAGAGTGAGGGGGAATTTGTGGGGGTGAGATGGTTATTGATGTTGATAGGCCAGATGGGGTTAGGAGAGCGGTGAAGAGAAAGAGGGGGCCAGGGGCATGCAAAACGAGAGGAGGTTCAGATGAAAAAGGAACTGGGGCCAGAAGAAGAAAATTAGTTGTAGCGGGGAGAGCATTGTACGTGGGATTGACAATGTGGTTTGTGGTCCTGATAGTTCCAATCGAACAGTCTTGTGCTTTCCGGTGGCGAAGGTGGAGGATCTCAGGGACCGGGTAGATGGCATTGTGGCAGGGTCAGGACCGGAACCGGTAGTGGTGGTCCATGTGGGAACCAACAATATCAGGGAGAGAAGGTCAGTAAGTTTGGTGGAGTCGTATTGAGGCTTAGTCGGCAAACTGCTAAGTAGGAATGCAAGGGTAGTCGTATCCGGGGTCCTTCCTCTCCTTGGAGGTGGGGACGAATGGAACTCAAGGATTTGGGCGCTAAATGAAGAGTTGGAGGACTACTGTGTTGATCTTGGAATACCTTTTATTGACCATTGGGACACGTTTTGGGGAAATGGGAGCATGTACGGGCGTGACGGGCTGCATCTTAGCAGGGTGGGGAAACGGGTATTGGGGGATAAAATTCAACGGGTAGCAGAGCCTTTTTTAGAGAGCAGCGGGGTGGAAGGCCAGAGGCAAGTATAACAAAAGTGGACATAGGTGGGGTGAATAAGAGGGGGACAGAATAAGTTTACCAAGGCTAGCGCCAGAAAACAATGGGCCCAGTAGGCGGAAGCCAATGAACCTCGGTACACTGAAAGTGGGTTATAGCAACATCCAGGGTCTCCACCGGAAAGTAAGTGAAATTGCTACATTGATCGAGGCAGAGGAGTTTGATGTCATTGGCTTAAGCGAGACGTGGGTAAGACACGAGGAACGGGTAGACCAAGTAAGCGGGTGTGTGTGGATAGGTGTAGGGCGAACGGAAGGCCAGAAAAAGAGGGGAGGGGTAGGCATGTACATTAAAGAGGATTTAAAACCGTCGCTGATCACAGATATGGAAGATATCATCACCTCGGCTGAGGTGTCAAAAGAAATTGGATGGGTAAAGATCAGTCTGATAAACAAAAGTATTGCCCTTGGGATTGTGTACTGTGCGGTGGAGGGAAGTAAACCCGAGTGGAATGACTTGATATGCTCAACACTAAGGTCCAATATCACTGAACTAGAAAACAGGGGTCTCGGTATAATACTGATGGGCGACTTTAATGGACACATAGGTCATAAGGAAGAAGGCATAGAGGGTGGGGACAAGAAAGTCAACAGGAATGGAAGGAAGATGTTGAACTTCACAAATAAGCTCGGTCTGAAGGTTCTGAACAGGGACGCGAGGTGTAAATGGACCTGGGAGAGAAACGACAGAAAATCAATAATTGACTACATTCTCACAGATATTAGTTTATGGAGGGGGGTGTTAGGGGAAGAAGTGGATGATGAGGGCAAAATGGAGATGGATAGTGATCACAACTTGATTACAGTGACGATCAGGGCCAAAAACCTAGATAAGAGCAAAGGAAGCTTCAAGGAGGTTTGGGAACTCAAAAAGGATGTCGACTGGGCGAAGTTCGAAGAAAAACTGAAACCAAAGCTTGCTACCGTACACAAGGGGGGCAGTGTCCAGAAGGTGACCGACACCATAGTTGCAAGCCTAGTGAAGGCAGAGAAGGAAAGTGTAGGAAAGATTAGGGTGTCAACACGGGAACTTGGGTACAGAGTGAACGAAGAACTGAAAAGGGCCATAAAAGGTAGAAAAGCTAAATGTGCTGCATACAGGAGGAGTAGAAAACTTAAGGGGGTGGAAAGCAACGAGGCCATGGTAGCAAAGGAAGAATACCAACAAGCACGAAATAAAGTAAATAAGATTAAAGACGACAACCGGAGAGTGCGAAATAGCAGTCTTATTAGGACGATAAGAAGGACAGGGGTGTCGAGAGTTCGAATGTATTTTGGAAATGGGTGAACAAACGTAACAAAGGGAGTAACCCACAGAGTATTAAAGTAGATGGCAGAGTCACAGAAGAGCGAGACCAAATCGCATTAGAACTAGTCAAGCACTGGGAAAAGGTGAACGATAAGCGATAGGGCATGGGGAACCACCAGAGTGTCCGAACCAGGTCGAAGGAAAATCTATCGAACTTCGTGTGCAGCGAAATCAAAACTGAGGAGGTGCGAAGGGTGATCTCAAAATTAAGGAATGGAAAAGCGGGAGGGGTGGACGAAATTCCTAACGAGTTTATCAAAAAAAGGGGGAGAGGAAGTCTTGGAAAGCCTAACTGCCCTATTCTATTTAGCCATAGAAAAACAAGAGGTCCCAAAGGAGTGGAGGGAAAATAAAGTGACATTTATTCAAAAAAGGGGGAAAAAGACGTCTTGGATAACTATCGAGGGATCTCTGTCAGCAGCAACATTGGAAAAGTCTTTTGTAAAGTCCTGTATGGTAGATTAGAGGAGGTGATTGAAGAGAAGGGTTTTTTGGGAGAAATCCAGAATGGCTTCAGGAAGGGAAGGAGAGTCACTGACCATCTTTTCACGCTATCCCAAATGATAGAATCCGCGAAAGCAAAAAAGAAAAAGATGTTTATGGCCTTTTTGGATGTTAAAAAGGCATATGATAGAGTATGGAGGGAGGGTATGTGGCGCAAGCTGGAGGCTCTGGGCTTGGGAGGCGAGTTTGTTGGGATTATGAAAGCATTATATAAAGATGTACAGAGTGAACTTAGCCTGGGTAACATTACAACAAAACGTGTGCCTATGGAGATAGGCCTAAAACAGGGGTGTATCTTTTCGCCAATTCTTTTTGCATTGTACATCAAAGGCTTAGGAGATGAACTCTTGCATAGCCACGAGGGGGTTGCAGTGGGTGACTTGAAGATCCCAGGGATATTTTTTGCAGACGATATGGTGCTAGTGGCAGAATGCGAAGAAGGGCTAGCGAAGATGCTGGAAATTGTTGGGAAATATGGGAGCAAATGGAGACTCGAACTTAATGAAAGCAAGAGCAAAGTTATACCTGTGGGCCGCAAAGTGGACCCCACTCGAAGGTGGAGAGTGGGGGAGTTCTGCATTCCGGAAGGTAGCAGCAGACTTCTTAGTGTAGGAGAGACTAGTGACTATGAGTACCTGGGGGTAAATATAAACATCACAGGAAGAGGCATCTACAGAAACCACACAAATAAATTGATTCTGAAGGGGAAGCGAATCCTTAACGAAATGAAACTTATATGGAGAAATAGTTTCAATAAGGTTTTCGTAGGGAAAACCATTTGGGAAATGGTGGGTCTGCCAAGTATAACATACGGTACGGAAGTTGTACCCCTAAACCAGACGGCTGTTAAGAGCTTGGAAACCCTGCAGAACGATGCAGCCCGATGGATAACAGGATCGAGTAATGCCGCAGCGCTAGAAGCAATCAGGGGTGAGCTTGGGTGGATGAGGATCAAGGACAGGATAGACCTATTGAAATTCGGTTATCTTAATTATTTGGTAAATCTCCCCGATAGCCGATGGTGTAATGTTCCTGAGAACTTTCAACTCAAATATTAAGACGGGGTGGATGGTCCAAGTGAGGGAGCTAGGAGAAAACTACTCATTGGAGATCTCGGACCTTGACGTTGGGGCAAACCAGGGTAAAACGATCGTCAGAGAAAGGGTCATGGAGGATTGTATCCGTAATTGGCGAGAGGGAGGAGTCAAATCAAAGAAATCTTTGTGTGGCTTACGTGATAAAGAGAAGCCTGGTTTTGAGGAGTACCTTGATGGCACCTTTGGGGGTTCACTGCTGTTCAAGCTGAGGTCGCGGTCCCTGGAGCTGAGGGGAAAAAAATGGGGAAAACAGTGAAAAGGAGTGTCAGATTGTAATTTGGGTGTGGTGGAGGCCCTGGAACACTTTCTTATAGAATACCCAAAATACCAGTCTAAAAGAACAAGATTCACGGGGAGCATAATGGGGAAGTGGGATGGGAGAATGAAGGACATGTGGTTAGGGGGCGACTCAAAGGACAGGGTTAATATGCTAATGGGAGAGATTGGGAAGAATGGGGCAAGGGATGTCATCAAGCAGTTCGTCTCCGAATGTTGGGAGGAGAGAAGAAGCGTAGGAATAGGGAGGCAGTTGGTAGAACAGCGGTAACCAAGGCCTTCTCATACCAGAACCGCGACAAACCAGCGGCCGGCCAAAGTGTTATTATTATATTATTATGGAACACAGGGGAAGATTTTCAGCAGTCGCTAGCGATTAAAATTGTAAAATTGAACCACCGAGCAACGGCGAGCAACTGTCAGCTCCCCAACATACCAACTCCACACAAGCAGGGTTAGCATTGGTTGAAGACAGGTGCACCATCGACGTGCAGTACGCCTTAGTACACAACGTCACCGTGCCCCCACGTGGGCAATGGGGGTGAAGTGTCTTGCCCAAGGACACAACGCGGTTGCCGCCGGTGGGATTCGAACCGAGGACCTCTCGGCTTGCAGCCTGCACCTCTACAGTTAACCAACTGAGCCACTGCATCCCCCAGATTATGGTTAAAGAAAATCTCAAAAGTTCTTGGAAATATATTTTAGGAATAGTGACTCATGGGCTTCCCAACTTATTATTTAACTGGTAGAGTGCTAAATTTTATTTGGCCAACAAAATTTGTTCACATGTCTTTGCCTTGTTACAATTCATAGGAGGGTGCCTGTGGGCACTCTCCTATAAATTGTAACAAGGCAAATCTTAACAGACTAAATAATATCACTTCAAAGATAATATGAAGCACAGCCACTGAATTTGAAGCCTTTAAGTTGCAGTACCTGCACTTCAGAATAAAGCCCAAATATGGGCTTCCAGCACTTTAACAGTTAACCGCACATAGAGTGAGGTCGTCGTGGAAAGGTCAGTATTCACGCGTGGACAATATTTGCACGAATGTGTTAACTGCGAATCTCAGAGACGTATTATTCATAAGGCTGACTAGACTGAAGCCTAGGGGCCCACGGGGACAGGGGGCCCGCCAATTTTTTTTTTTTTTTTTTTTGCTGAGGCACTATTACCAGCGCCTTAGGGCTCCAATGGTTAAAGGCACTTTCCACACTGCGCTGTAGCGATACGTGTACATATGTATTTATCCATGTATATACTCTCATAAGTATACTATATTTAACTTCGTCAATTTGCACGAATGTGTTAATCGGCAAATTGACGAAGTTATACTATATATATATATATTTATATACAGTACATTATTTTAATGCTTATTTAAATAATATGTCAAGTTGTGAGTAGAATTCTTCACGAGACCTGCAAAATGGATGTAGGGCTATGTACTGCGGCATAGTACCTACCGTACCAGCGTCACGCTGTCAGCTGTAGTGGGGTGAAAGAATGAAGTGCCGAAGGGGGCCCCGTCCGAAGTACCTAAAAGCTTTGGGGCCCGCCCATGGATTAAAATACGGCACTGGTGAATCTCCGACATAAAACAATAGAATCACCATCAAATTTTCAATGAATGAAGCACCAGGTACGGCCCGGTGCTTCTTTCATTACATATTTTCTGAAAACTACTTATTATTAATTGGCACAAGTGCCCGAGGGCAAAACTGCCCACGCGTAGATTTTGTCCATTCCATAGTACTGTACCGCACTAAAAATTGGTCATACCCAAACGCGTACAACAATCAACCATTTGTACACACTAAAAACTGAAGTGTTAAAACTGACACTTTCAATGTGTTAAACCCATTCTAACTCTTAGGGTTTGATTTTAACACTCAAAGTTCAATGCTCTAAGCACTTAGACATTACAATCGTCAGACATCTGAAACTTGAATGGATGGCACTTCCCATGTGTCTAGCATTGGTGGTTCTTCCAGAATCGTCCATAATTTGATTTGCGCTTGGTGGGTACATAATTAAAAGGACACAACTCAGATGACGCGGATCAGGCTCGAGAGTTCGAGCCTGATCCGCGTCACCTGCGTTGTTTCCTTTTAAGTGTCGCGACATTACACTTGTCAAGTGATATTATTGTCAACACCTGTCAAGTTCTGGGATATCTACACTTGAACAAAGTGCTACTTCAGCACTTAGTAAGTGTTAAATACAGCACTTGAAGTGTAGTTTTTAACACTTTAGTTTTTAGCGTGTATGAGTGATTGTGTGTTTGACTGCAATTCAAACAGGAAATCCAACAGAGAAAGAAAAAGAATATAGTTACTAGCAAGATAGAATAGATTCCAATACACACGGGGGTGGCCCGACTGGAAATATTATATTGGGGTGGGGTTTTTACACACATCCTTCTAGCCAAGCTTCTGCCCCAATGGATTATACCTGAAAATGGTTCAGTAATTGTAATTTGCCAGACAAATTGGGATTACCACCTCTTACCGCCCATCCCTACCACATACCGCCCATCCCTACCACAATCGGTCATCATCGCGACGTCGATGGCCCGGGGATTCTGTTTCTAAAGTGATGTCGGTTGTTGGTACCCTGGCGTAACTGTTCGCCTAACCGAATAATTTTCTTGTTCACTTTCAGAATATAGTATATGAACCCTTATTGGAACAAGCTCCATGAGCTCGTTTCAATGAGTCGACATAGGCTACGTTTTGGAGACAACAGACAAGTTAACAAAATTCGAAGGACCATTTCTGTAGATAGCGCTGGGATGATTTGTTTGTTTGTTGTGCTGAATGGTTAATGATTCGTGACATACAGTATGTGGAGAGTGAATTACCACAGAACACTCGTGGAGTGAGGTTTTCACCCAGGTAATAACAGTTGATTCCTGTGGTAATGCATGAAAAGGACGAGCACAGTTTCAGCCAAGGAACCTCCGGGTGCAACCCGGAGGCCCCTTGGCTGAATCTTTTCTTGTCGTTCTAATGCTTTTTCCCAGACAAGGAATTTTTGACAAAGTGGAGACACGACCCCACGAGTGATTTAGTTACAATGCACTCCCCATGTACTGTAGGCCAGTGTTAGTGGCGGCGCTATGGATGAGGAATTAGCACCCCTAAATAGACTTTGCCTCCAAACAAACACAAACTTAAATCTACCCCCCCCCCCCACCCCCCACACACACCGACACACTTCACTGCGAATCTGTCTCACACCGTCTCCACCCACTAAAGATATATCTAGCACCGCCCCGGATCTGCATTAAGTCATAAAATACTGAAACTGTGAACTGAATTCCCCTTTCTCTTCATCTTGTTTCCACGTCTACTTTTTAACCGAAAACGTAAAAAAAAACAAAAAAACAGAGAAATATTAAATACAATGCGTTTTTTTAGCATTTCTTACCTTCATATTTATAAGGACGAGCTTCTTTTACAAGGTGCCTAGCGTTGAGGCAAAAACCTTTCGTCACGTCATTAACTGTTCCTGTTGAGAAAAATAAAACAAATAAAGCCTGAACAAATGAATAGCGATCAAAACGGACTGCATGCCCCTTGTAGTCATCTAATCAGCTATGTCGTTATTTGGATGATAAGGGGCGCGGTGGCGTTGCGGTAACCGGTTCTCGTCAGATCACCGAAGTTAAGCACCGTCGAGCCCTGTTAATCATTGAATTGGTGACCGTCTGAGCGATCAATTCGGACTCCCGCGTTGTGTCCTTGGGCAAGGCACTTAACCCCGATTGTCCACATGGGGGCATGATGACGCCGTGTACTAAGGCGTACTGCACGTCGATGGTGCGCATGTCTTCAACCTGCTCGGTGGTTCTCTCCGGGTACTCCGGCTTCCTCCACCCGTAAAACTTTCACGGTCACGATTATCCATTGTGCATAAGTTCGTGACCTTAAACACCAATAAATAAATAAATAAATATTTGGATAATAAATAAATAAATAAATAAATATTTGGATAATATGAACTGACGAGAGAGAGAGGGAGAGAGAGAGAGAGAGAGAGAGAGAGAGAGAGAGAGAGAGAGAGAGAGAGAGAGAGAGAGAGGCAGACAGAGACAGAGAGACAGACATAGAGAGAGAGACAGATCAATGTATATTAAGGATAAAAAATATATGAGTGAGTAAATGAATCCCGCGTCAGATATGCCGTTATTTGGATGATATGAATTGACGAGAGAGAGAGAGAGAGAGAGAGAGAGAGAGAGAGAGAGAGAGAGAGAGAGGCAGACCAATGTATATTAAGGATAAAGAAAAAATATGTGAGTAAATTAATCCCGCGTTGCGTGGATTGACTGAATTTCACGAGGAACGCTACGATACAGTTATAAAAATGTTTCGTCTTTATTCATCACTGATCTTTCAGCTTTCGACATAATTATGATGTCAACGTACATAAACCAGAGAACTCTTCATCACACATTTCTTTATTTATTTATTGGGGTTTAACGACATCAATGACAATTTTACGGGTGGAGGAAGTCGGGGTACCCGGAGAGAACCACCGAGCAGCGGCGTGCAGCTGCCAGACTCCCTAACTCCGCACAAGCAGGGTTAGCATTTGTTGGAGGCAAGGCACAATCACAGTTCACAGGCTACCTTGCCCCCACGTGGGCAATCGGGATTAAGTGCCTTGCTTGAAGGACACAACACACTTTCCGCTTGTCAACACTGAACCGTGAACCTTTCGTTTTGAAGTTTAATGTTCTATCCACTGAGGTTAAAGCATCAGAAATAAATAAAATAGAACGAGAATATTTTGAGGCTTATTTTGGGGAATGAAATATTTTTAAAGAAAACAGAAATAGGTTTTCGTTAACAAGTATTTAAAGATATTCATACAGGAATCAGTTAAATTTTTCCAAGAAACCAGAAAAAGCATATATGTGCACAGCATTCAAAGAGTTCTAACAAGGAATCAGAAATGGACATTTTTTGCTCTGACGCTTATTTGAATGATGTTTAGAGCAGTAATGTAGGTTATAATTATTCTCAAATTGCATGAAAATCTTTGAAACCCACACTGAAGTCTTGAGAGGGTTAAAAGCATTGAACTGAATAATTTATATTTTATTTCATTGTAAATCAAAGGGTTTCTCTCAACTGGATTTGAGGAACTGACATCTGATTGAAACAACAGATAACACTTTATGTTTGACAGCTACCTCCACTTCTGTTTACATTGTATCCACTGTGAATAAATACAACAGATACTACTCGAAGTTTGCTAAGCACCAAGTATATCCAACAACCTGTTTTACGTTTTAGTTGAAATATTGTAATGAAAAGTGTATATATATTTTATTTAATTATATCTTTAATGATTTAAGTACAGAAATAAAGATTTTATTTGTGTTTGACATTATATTTTAGCTTTTGAATACGATTGCATGCACAGCGGTATATTGATGAGATCCTGGATGTCCACGGCAGATTGTATGCAGGTGCAGTGGGTGATAGATTCATTCTGATGGCCGATACTGCCCGTCTTCATGTTGCCCATGCTGTCGGTGAGTACCGACAGAGGGAGAGGATTGAGCGTATGGACTGGCCAGCAAGATCCCCTGACCTCAATCCAATCGAACATGTCTGGAATGAGTTGCAGCTTGCAATTTCAGCCCAAGAAGAGTCCAGGAGCTTGGTGCTATGCTGGTCCAAGAATGGAACAACACCCCACAAAGGACCACTAGGAACCTGATTGGGAGCATGAGAAGGCGTTGTCAAGCTGTAATTAACAGTAATGGGTCTCATACTCGATATTGAAGCCATACCAATTCGCTCCGTCAACTTTTTGGCATATTGAAAAATTTCCTCTTTTACCAAAAATATCCATTTTCCATGCATATCTTATTCAAAAGCTAAAAAATAATGTCAAACACAAATAAAATCTTAATTTCTGTACTTAAATCATTAAAAATATAATTAAATAAAAAATATGTACACTTTTCATCACAATATTTCAACTAAAACGTAAAACAGGTTGTTGGATATACTTGGTTCTAAACAATATTTGTGACTTCTGAAGACTAAATTGGCATCCAAAATCTAGCTGTGATTGTAAATCTACATGCAGACCATCATCATACAGTTTGATGCATCTGATTATGTTCTCGATTCGCTTCGATGCCATGTTTATCAGACGGTCACTTACAGGGGTGGCGGAAGCTCGATAAAAGTGGAGGGGTACAAATTTACAATGCTACCATGGTTCGACCCAGTGTGGGAAAGGTTACAATCGTATATCGGTAAATGTACCATGACTCGCTATTGTCTCTCGTTTAGATGAATATGCCGTTGTGTGGTCACTGCCCTGTCCGTTTCTTCTACTTCAACCATCTTCCAACCCGTAGGCCAGCCTTTTGCCAGCCTTCGGGTTGGAAGCTCGTTGAAGTAGGACCGAAGCGACCGAAAGTGGGATTCTTTGACTAAATTTTGTTTGCAAATGCAAATAATGTTACAGGAATGCCTTATATTGACACGTTTGCAAGCGCCCATTTTAACTCATTATGTAACTGTGAAACATATCTATGGAAAAAGTGGAGGGGCACGTGCCCCCTGTGCTCCCTGGCTCTGCCGCCTCTGGTCATTTACCCTAACAACTTCACATCCGTATTTCGGTGAGAAAAAGCAACGATGGCCATGGCAGAGTCTGCACATAAACCGACTTTTAGGTATTAGTTCTAATTTGTTATTTTTTTGTAACGCTGCTCTTTATTGATTTATAAATGTTGTTCATAAAACGCTTGTTTTTAAAACAATATAACAGTTTTGGCAAACATGCACTTATTTATGCCTCAAATGATGTCATGTGTGTCTATATGAGTATAAACTCCCATTGTTTTTCTAGTAAATGTCGGGGCGTGGTAGCTCAGTAGGTGGAGGTGCAGGCTGCAAGCCGAGGGTCCTCGGTTCGAATCCCACCTGCGGCAACCGCATTGTGTCCTTCGGCAAGACACTTCATCTCCATTGCCCGCGTGGGGGCACGGTGGCGTTGTGTACTAAGGCGTACTGCACATCGATGGTGCACTTGTCTTCAACCAATGATAACCCTGCTTGTGTGGAGTTAGTATGTTTGGGAGCTGACAGTTGCTCGCCGTTGCTCGGTGGTTCTCTCCAGGTACTCCGGCTTCCTCCACCCGTAAAACTGTCACGGTCATGATTAGCCATTGTGCATAAATATGTGACCTTAAACACCAATAAATAAATATAAATATCTAGTAAATGTCGAATATGTATGAGAATTTCAGCATCTATAGGCTAACTATGCGAATTGAAATTGGGTACCCCTTTTCTGCGACGAATATCTCAAACTGCTCGGTGTCAGATGCCCTATAAACCTTTTCTGAATCAGAAGTTGGCCCTCTATCAGAAACCACCGAGAAAAAAAACTTTGGACGCGACTTTAAGGTTGGGCAGAAAGTTGGCATTTGGCGGCCGGATTAGAATTTCTGCGTGAATCTTGCAGAAAGTGTCAATTTCCGCTCCGTTTTGGAAATGCTCATGCCTTTCCACCACTCTGAACCCCTTTAACCCTTTACCCAACGCAGACGATATCAAAATTTATTATTTTAAATATACTTTTTTCAAATTTTTCAAAAAAATTCAACAAAACCATATCATGTGACACCTCATTGGAACGAGCTCGACGAGCTCGTTCCAACGAGGGGTCACATGATATGGTTTTGTTGAAATATTTTGAAAAATAATATTTTTTCAACTACTGAATTTGCATATTACGCGGGCGGATGTGTCGATTCGATGGGTAAAGGGTTAATTCGAATCCGTCCCCTCTCGCGATTCTAACAAGTAAATGTGTGCTTCACGTGTGGTGAATAAAGATTTGGTAATTCAGCCAAAGCTAGGATTTACATTTTATACCGGGATAACAAAGACTCGTCCGCGTCAAAAGGTTCTCAAGCAAAATCCAGAAAAATAATGGCGATGAAGAAAATGTGTTATGAAGCATACACAAAGACAGCCAAACTCGTGCAGTGTGGATTGTTGTGGAAACAGCAACAAGGTGGAAATTCCACCCACGCACATGCAATAATAACTCATATTCTGAGTAAAAGCCCAAGAAGCACAAACAAGGCTTCAAATAATGGACTTCTTGGCCGAACCCGGAAGTCCATTAGCCTTTTCGAAGGTCATTTTCTAGGTGGAAACTCTACTCTGTTGGCGCTGTAGAGGTAATGCACACACATACCTAGTGGCATAGATCCAAGAGGCGTGGGTGAAGGCCACCCCCTTCTCAACCAATTCTTTATCTCGTTTGACCGCAGGTCTGCTTCTATCGTGACATTGCAAATCGTGGAGGCTATTTACGGTGACTGTTGACTCTTTGAGAACCCTCGGCCAAATTCATGTCATGGTCAAATTCATATCATGGTCGAGAAAATAATCCCCCAACCCACACCCCTACTCCCCCACCCCCACACACTGTAGCAATATCTAGTTTCCGGTCTGCTCGTATCGTATATCAACAAACCCAGAAGTGGTAGGTTAAGCCTTCACCTAACACGAAAAGCAGACGACATTTGTAAACAAAATTCTTGAATAAGTATTTTTTTCTTTTTTGCGTCAGAAACATAGCTTATGACCCCTCATTGGAACGAGCTCAATGAGCTCGTTCCAACGAGGGGTCATAAGCTATGTTTTGTGACAAAAAATGAAAAAATAGTAAAACTTGAATGGTGATTTTTGTGAATTGCGCTCGCCGGTTTTTGTCGTTACGTTGGGTAAAGGGTTAACCCTTTACTCAAAGAACACGATATCAAAATTTATTTTAATTTTTGTTTCGATTTTTCCAAAATTCCAACAAAACCATATTATGTGAACCCTCATTGAAACGAACTCGACGAGCTTGTGCTAATGAGGGGGAACATGACATGGTTTTGTTGAAATTTAAAAAACAAATTTTTCAACAGCTCAATTTGTAAATTAAGGAGGCGGATGCATATGATCTTTTGGGTTAAAGGGTTAAGGCAAGGGAGATATGTCGCCGACAGGCAGGATGCTGCTTCTCCTCGAAATTCAGTTAGGAAACCAACATGCAGATATATAAAAAAAAAGTATAAACAAAAACAACGGTCAAGTATTGTACCTTTCCCAGTTCATCAATCAAAGAGTATGCCGATTCTTGTTTGAGAGGCGGTGACTTTGACATTGTATGATCAAAACTTAAGATTAGGCTAATATGTCCAAAAACCACCATAAACATTCAGACATTGCCCGTTTCCAACTCCGTGAGGGCATATACTGTTTCAAAACAAGAAAATATTCGCAGGGCTCATGGAATATGAACTCATAAGTTGGGTTTATTGATTTTTTTTGGGGGGGGGGGGTGGGTGGGGGCTGGGAGGGTGGAGTTAAAGGTGATGGTGCACCCTTGAATCATAAGCAATAATTGTTAAGTATGAACAAGATCGATCCCTTGATTTTTTGTAATGCAACGAACAAGTTAGAATAGACAGACAAACAAATGAAAGGCCTGTGACCTAGATCTTGAAGATATGGGTCAAGGTCAAGGCACACCCTTGAATCACAAGCAATCACTGTGGGAAGTATGAACAAGATCGGTCCATTGAATAATTTTATGTATAGCACAAAGTTAGAATGTACAAACAAACAAATGAAAAGCCTGTGACCTTGGGCTTGGAATTTTGACCTGCGTCAAGGTCACGACACATCACAGCGTCATAAGCAATTACTGTGCAAAGAGTGAACATTATGTGTTCCTTGAAAAACTTTTCTCGGATGGGACAAAGTAGGATGGACAAACAAACTAACGAATGGTATGTGACCTTGACATTGTAACTATGTCCTCGTTGTGTAAAGTATGAACACGCTCGTACCTTGAATAATTGTTTTATGGTCTGAACAACGTCAGAATAGATGAACAAACAAACGAACAGCCTTTGACCTTCAAGTTGAATCTATGACCTTGGGGTAAGGTCACGACACCCTCCCCCAGAGTCATGAGCAATCATTGTGTGAAGTGTGAGGAAGATTGGTCGATTTATTTATTTATTCAGCAATATACAATAACATAAATATATACATACCAAACAGGCCTGAACATAAGCAGTCTGACATTTGCAGAATGAGGTTCCCAGAGGGTGAATTTGATGGTGCTATCCCATACAGTGGGCCAATTTATCCTCTGGGTACTTCTTTCTGTTTAGTTTTGAGACCCTGATTCAGATTGAGGTTCACAGAGGGTAAATTTAGTGATGCTACCCTGCTATGCAGGGTAGCACCACTAAATTCACCCTCTGGGGATCTCATTTTGCAGATGACAATCTGCTTATTTTCTGGTTTGATACCACACAATAATTCAAAATGTATAATTGTATTCCACTGGGAGACGACATTGATAAATTGGCTGTCTACCTGTCGTCTCCTGGAAAGTTATACCTCATAACATTGAAACCAGACTGCCAAACAATCGTTAATCTGCCTTGTCAATAGTGGCTCAGTGGAACTATCTTTACTACCCCCCCCCCCCCCCCCCCACACACACACCACTCCTTGCAGTACAGGAAATTCGCTGAAATTGATGACAAATGAAATATTTGTTTGTTATATCCCCGACTCTCATCCTCCCCGCCTCTCCCCCATCTGTCTTCTACCCTTTTGATATTTTTAGCTTTCGGAATTAATGGATAGATTTTAAACTTGTATAAGAAACATGTTACAAGTAAATATTCGTAAACAATCAAATTGTACCAAATCGTGTCACGGGTAAGATTTATCGGCTGTGATAAGGGAGTCAAGAGAAGAGCAGAAAAGAAAGAGCGAGAGAGGGGGGAGTTAACGATAATGATTTAATGTGGGGCTAGGATCCGGAGCATCCATTTTTTTTCATTGGAACCTGAGTCTACGAGCTGCTACGCAGTGGGAGTCAAGAGACGAGATTGTACAGACGTATACATAGATTGCCTCGTAATAGTGTGTTTTTGCGCATTCGTATCTACCCATTTTTTCGTTGTAATAGTGTATTATTGTACTTTCGTCTCTACCCATTTTCTCTTGACTTTTGAGTATATCCTTATTTATTTATTTATTTATTTATTGGTGTTTAAGGTCACATACTTATGCACAATGGCTAATCATGACCGTGACAGTTTTTTGGGTGGAGGAAGCCGGAGTACCCGGAGAGAACCACCGAGCAACGACGAGCAGCTGCCAGCTCCCCAACATCGTAACTCCGCACTGCAGCACAGGCAGGTTTAGATTGATTGAAGACATGCGCACCATCGACGTGCAGTACGCCTTAGTACGCGGCGTTATCGTACCCCCATGTGGACACTCGGGGTGAAGTGCCTTGCCCAAGGACACAACGCGGGAGTCCGAATCGATCGCTCAGACAGTCACCCATCCGAGGACTAACCGGGCTCGACGTTGCTTAACTTTGGTGATCTGACGACGCCAAGCGCTCCCATATCCTTATTAAATGAAAAAATAATGAAAATTAATTGGCGATTTTTGTGAATAGGCTGGTCGGTTTTGTACGTTACGTTAGGTAAAGGGTTAAGTAATATAATTATCGTTAATAATGAAAAGCAATAAACAGAGTAATCGCTTGACTGGTTACGTGAAATAATTCATTCGAGGCGAGAGACTATATTGTAAAACACTCGTGCGCATTCGCACACTCGTGTTTGTACAACGTCCCTCACCTCTCGTGAATTATTTCACGTAACCAGTGCAGTCAAGCGATTACTCTCTATATTAACAACAAAGACTTACCGTCGTCACTATCATAATCATAGTCAGTGAAGCAGATGTCATCTTTGTGACAACACTGCGAGGATGATAGACATGGATCGCCATCTTTACGGCACTGAAAATAGAAAAGAGGATGATAAACAGGGCTGGGGAGAGAAATTTCGGGCCGCGGGGTTAATTCTGTGACGGGCCTCTTTTCGAAAGGCATCTACCACGAGTGCCAAAGGCACGAGCGATAATAGGAGCATTGCCCCATTCCCACTCCACCCCATCCACCCCCAAGAAAAATTTTAAATCAATTATTAAATGGAGACTTCTGGTGGCTTTTGGGATGAAAAATCACGTTTTTTTGGCCGTCCAAATAACGTTTTTTTAGCAGCATGCTTCAAATTAGCAAGTTTAACAGTGAGTATCCAGTGACCTAGAGTACACCAGTGAGCTTTTGGCTGCATAACTCTTGAAGTGATAACTTTATTACATCAAGTTGATTTAACCCTTTATCTAACAAGAAA
Source organism: Pictodentalium vernedei (assembly GCA_031216915.1). NCBI lineage: Eukaryota > Metazoa > Mollusca > Scaphopoda > Dentaliida > Dentaliidae > Pictodentalium > Pictodentalium vernedei. Next base: position 330,267,424 of record CM062289.1, on the reverse strand, counting down.
AGCAGACGACACCTGCAAACAAAATTCTTGAATAACTAAATATTTTCATTTTTTGTCTCAAAGACATAGCTTATGACCCCTCATTGGAACGAGCTCACCGAGCTCGTTCCAATGAGGGGTCATAAGCTATGTTTTTGAGACAAAAATAAGAAACATAATGAAAATTGAATGGTGATTTTTGTAAATAGCGTGGCCGGTTTTGACCTTTTCGTTGGGTAAAGGGTTAATAAAGTTAAAGTTATCACTTCAAGAATCAAGCAGTCCAAAATCACAACCGTTAGTCAAGTGCAGAGCTCCATTCGCGATACAGCCCCTTCTTGACTGTTGGCACAAGAGTCAGAGCTTTGGGAGGGGGAGGGGCTGGTCTGACCCAAGAATCCCGGACTACTAGGCCACCCCCCCCCCTCCAAAAAACAGTTCTGGGCCCCCACCCTCTCACCGGCCCTGATTGAAAATACATATTATCGCTTCAGTGACGTGGGTCGAAGTATCACGTTTCGGGTCAGATCGCCGCATCAAACCCACTGTTACAGTGAAGTGATGTGGGTCGTAGCATCACATTGCGTTGACGAGAGTCAGATCGCCGTATCAATCGAGTAGAGCCATAGGCTGCGAGTTTACGCGGCGATCTGACCCTCGACAACGAGACGTGGTACTTCGACCCATATCACTTCACTGAACTGATAAGAGGTTTATAATATAGCCCGTATTGTGCATCAACCCACCAATGTGCCATCAAACCACTCCAGAATCAATCCATAGAAGCGAAATGCTGTCACCCACACTCCTGTACTATTTTAAATCAATCTTTTTCCTTCCTAATTCACAATGGCATGTTTTACTTTTTTGCTGTTTTCTCACAGCGATATAGTCTTAGCTGCTGATGTGCGTTCATAAAAAAAATGAAATTTCGAAATGTTAGCGAATTTGTACCTTCGGTGTGCAATCATTGTACAATTTGATGACCTGAGATGGCTGGATCTTGACAGATATTCAACACACTGTGCAGCTAGCAAGACGAAGGATTGTTCCCTGTGTTATCAGGGACGTGGCGACAGGGAGGTGTGGGGTTTTTTCACCCCCCAATCCTGGCCAAAATTTCCTACAGTTGGAAAATCGGAGGGCAAGTGATGAGTAGTTAGAAATTCCATCTATCTGGATTTTAGAGCTTCTCTGGCGATGCCGATGTCTCCTTTACTTCCCAAAATTCTAACTCAGTTTCAAATCGGCAAAAATTCCAACTGTTACTATTCACAACTGGAGTGTACGCAATATCGAGCTTCATAAGTATGCATGATGTCGATCGGAACGAGATTTCTAAAGTATGTTTACATACCGTAATAAAAAAAAATCCTCGAAATGCACTTCAAGAAAATCACGTCATGTAAAATCGTTAATCTGAGTTAATTCCAGCATTCACAGTTACAAAATGATGAAACATCGAAAACTGATCATTCCTGCATAAGATCTGATTTAATGTTAGGACAGTGTGAATTGCTCAAAGTTCTCAGCTTGAGCATTTGTTTAGCACATATTCAATTCCCAGAATAATACCAAATAATAATAACCTGATAATTCTATCATAAATGTGTTGGCATTTCAGTTACTAGAATCAATTTTATGCCCCCTTTCATGGCTTCATTTTCAAAATCTTTCTCGGCAGTGAATTTCCAATTACGGGGAAGGACCGGGAGGTGGATTCCAACTCCCGGTCCCTCCCATAGATGGAAATTCACTACCCTACACCCACCCAATCGTAAACCTCAAGCCACGTCCCTGTGTGTTAAACATAGCGAGCACTCTTTCGTCTTGCTTGTTGCATGAAACCCCCTTTAGTGAGAGGTAAGTTACTCGGTTACCAAATTATAATATAAAATAGTTTGGATACAAATACACAAAATGACGTCACGAAAGTGACATCCCTGGAAAGTAGCACGAGCGTTTGTTTTGTTTTGTAACTCAATTATGTCTCACCAGAGCGACATTTCCACGTTCTCTCATAAAACGATGGAGGAGGGCGAATCGTCCTGATTATCCGGCTACTAGAGAAATGAAATTAAAAGAATCAACGAGAATACGATTCTTCGATAATATATTTCAAATGAATAAATATCAGAATTTCCCTGGGAAGACGCCCAGAAAATCGTCTATAATTGCTGAAATGATGAGCTGCCATTCCCATAATGCTTAACTCTGGAAAGCATCACTGCCTCGCCCCGACACGGAAGATATCATCAGCGGCGAAAGGTTAAACTGAACAAAGTTGATTTTACACAAAATAAATTAATGTTGTTGTCTCCTCTGACGACATATCAACATATTGTCTGCAACACAACCATTAATTCTGTATTCCTTCATTTGTTAATAATATCTTTGTAATAAAGTACACCGTCTTTGGCAGAATTACAAATGATATCAGCGCTGTAGTTTGACAAAGAAAACGAGTTTTATGAGTTATATAAATGTCTTGTGGGAGCTATGCCGTGATTACTCCTAACACGACATCACATTGATCAAGTTAAATAACTATTGGTTGGTTCCAATAATCTCTCAAGTCGGATTGACAAAACCAATATAATTACTGTATTATTCACACACTTCAAGACAGAACTATGGTGATGCTGGTTGCAGGTTGCTTACAGAACTGTACAGGCGAGGATCCACGGGGAATGTAGTTTAGGGCGTCTCCGGGGCAGATACAAGATTGTTTACAAAGTGTGAATGTGATATGCTAAATGTAAAAGGCGAAAAAACACTTTAGTTTCAAACTATTCATCTAATATGCATCTCAATCTCTCTCTCTCTCTCTCTCTCTCTCTCGTGAAAATCAACTTTCGATAATTTTATCTCCCTTGTAATTAATGGACGACCGAAGAAACTCCACCAAAGAAGGTTCAATTGAGAAAACCTTACGACATCAGAAGAAAATAAAAAAAGCCAAGTTTCCTTTTGTAACTTTTAATAAACGAAAATAACAGACAGTTCTGAGAGCTGTCTGTTGTTTTCATTTAATACAAGTTACAAAAGGAACCTTGACTTTTTATGGCAAGCTAATTGGAAGCAACCACTTCACAGATAATCCGCCATTAAGAATATCTATCTGTTTTACATCCGCCAACACTAAGTAAGAGTCCACACTGGCTCTTTGTTCAGCGAATGTGTTTTTACAATAATTTGCAAGTTTTTATTCTTCACGGGAAAAAATCTCATCTCCCAGTTTGATTCATTCACGTGGACGCACATTCACTTCTAGACGTGCCCATTAGCATGGAAAAACTGCAAGTACAGATCTGAAATATGCTCTCGAAGAAAAAAGTTTCGGATTTTGATTTGCTCGCTACCCTTTTCACTTACAAAATTCCAGGGAACAGTACTGGTTGTTTGGTCACCACACAGGTGGTTTAAAGTATAGCAGATATAGTCATTGGTTGTGAAGGAGTTGGGGCCCTAAAATAGTGTTCAACCGATTATTGGAACCGCCCACCACAAACGGCCAATTGTGGGCAATCGGATGACAACAACAACAACGGCTCCTGGACCATCGGTTCAACCGATTGTTGCCAAGCATTTTTTATGATGATTCATTAACCACATTTTATTATCTTCTGCAATTGTTCAATAGTTAATGTAAAATGATGTCAATGATACCATTCAATAAATTCGAGAAACAACCACAATGTGTATTCTTAATTTTTCTTGACGCCCCTTTAAGGGATATACAAGTTAAACGACATGTGAAGCATACAATTGAGCGTACTTGCGTCAATCGCCAGGTCATACCGGAAAAAGTGAAGGCTGCACTCCATTGACTCAGGTCGCAATAAAATGACCAGTCGCGCGCACTTGGGCGGTACACGTAGCTCCGAGAGCCACGTATACCGCCCAAGTGTACGCGTCTGGTCATTTTACTGCGACCTGCGTCAACGACGTTTAACACTGTGAAATATGTTCAATTTTGTGTAGTTCTTTAAAGCCTCGACTCGTGTAGTAGTGCACAGTGTTACAATCGGAATCGGCATCGGAATCGGCCGAGGGTGAACTCAAATAACCGGTACTACCAGTTAGCGGCCATTTTTGGTTATCAGTTGAACACTATCCTAAAAGTAATGTGTTTGCCGGTCGCAGGTGCTTGTAAAAGTGTATATATAGTATCAAGCATCTTTTTGCGTGTGCGCAACAATTTTTTATTATTGCGTATTCATTATTTAAATTCTTAGACACCATGTACTTGGTAAAAAAGAATAAAGAATTGAATTGAATTATAACAATAACATGACTTTGGAGGGCATTGTGGTTTATTGACGGCCCGACATGTGTAAATAACAGCCCGGCAGCTTATAAAAGGCCCAAAACGAAGTCAAGGGACGTTAACCCTTTACCTAAGCAGACGACACTTGCAAAAATAATTCTTGAATAACTAATTTTTTTCATTTTTTGTCTCAAAAACATAGGTTATGACCCCTCGTTGGAACGAGCTCGACGAGCTCGTTCCAACGAGGGGTCATAACCTATGTTTTTGAAACAAAAAATGAAAAAATAATGAGAATTAATTAGCGATTTTTGAGAATAGCGCTGGCCGGTTTTGGCCGTTACGTTAGGTAAAGGGTTAATAAGCTGAAGGGCTGTTATTTACATCAGTTGGGCCGTTAATAAACCACAAGGCTCGACAAAGTCATGCTATTACTATTATTACCACTGGGATTCTGAAAAAGTTTTGACCCTGTACCTTACATTACATTTTTAAAGTTTTCAATTTCGACAGATCTATGATAGTATCGTCTGTTGTCAAACAAACTGGTGTCACGTGATTATCACGAGAACGACACTTCGCTTCAATTGCAACGAAGTGAGAAAACTTGAAAACAGACCCAATATTTACCGCCTTTAAGTCTGGAATAAAGAGTAAAAATGTACGCAGACTCACTTAATATATACACCTGCTTGTTCTATGGGGCTAGCTTTGCTGGACATTTTACATATTTAATAATTTAAAAAGATCACATTGTTTACGAGTTGAAACCATTTCCAGAAACTGTTTCCATTTCCGAGTGTACGACAAGGAACAAAAATCACGTGACATGTCGGGCTGTTAATGAGGGTTTTAACTCATTAACAGCCCGACAAGTCACATGACTTTTTTGAAGTTGAGCGTTACTTTCTTGTAATGCCCTATTAAACTCTGTTAATGTACTACAGAACGCCCGGTAAAGTGGTAATAATATAACAATAACATGATTTTGGAGGGCATTATAGTTCCTTAGCGGTCCTGCAGCAATGATGAACAACCCGAGGGTTCATTAAAGGCCCGAGACGAAGTCGAGGGCCGTTAATAAGCCCAAGGGCTGTTCATCATTGCTGCAGGGCCGCTAATGAATCATGATGCCTGACAACAATCTTGTTATTACTATTATTAACACTCCCTGTTACAGCTGACCGCACTAGGGAATTGCTGGAAGAAATAATCACTAAAGTCGGTTCGATATTTCTGTTTCGATCGTGCGTTCGACTTCAGTTCAGAAATACAAAGGGAGGTCATCCGAATGGGAGTAATTCATTAGACCATGGAATCTAAAAATAGCCGGGCCGCGGGCCGCTAATGGCTATTTATACCATTATCGCCCGCGACCCGGCTCCGTCGAATGACGTCACTGAAATTATGGAGTTTTAACGGCCCTCCAAAATCATGTTAATCGACAAGTAACTTATACATTGAGTGGTAATAATAGTCTTTTATGTAAATGGAAAGAAACACTGTCTGTATTATATGTCGCGATGCGCACACTGTTGATATAATGAACAGAAAAAAGGATACAGAACATCAAAAGATTGTGTGTTTTCTTATTTTTAGATGTAACATTACTCAACAAGAGTCAAATGTTCAAACTGATTGAGGAAAAATTGTAAAACGCATCTGTATTTTTATACCACTCTACAGAAAATTGCCCGATGTTTGTGAAATGATGCGCACATCGATCATACAAATTCGCGAACATTTTTAAATTCCACTTTTTTAAATTGAAATTCCCCTGAGCAGAGTGTTAAATTTTCTGACATCTTCTGACATCTTTTGGAAATTAAGGGTACTAACTTTCCTGCAAATCACTTCCAATGACGAAAATGTCAGCCATGAACCCAATTCCACCCAGTGTTTAGCAATCCCTTCACTGTAATACATTTGGCCATTCTTTGATGCAATCCTTTTGAAGCTGTTAACACTTACGTCACTGAAAGCGATTATTGTCACCTTATTTTATGATGATTATCTGTACGTTTTGGTATGCGCAGATCAAACCTACCATCTGCTAAATTGTTGGAAAGGGCTCAAAGAGCCCTGTCCAACAATTAATCATATGATAGAGTTTTAAGTATGTCATAAATTTTATTAAACTTCCTCGCGGCGTAAATAGAGGTTCTCCATATATGATTAAAGTGGGCGTGGCAGTAAAAGGGTTAACCTTCAAAGGCCCGACTATGTTTTTTTTAATTATGTCTTTCAAGTTCTTCAAAAAATGTCAACCTTTAAATGTCAATGTTAAAGTAAAAATCTATTCACTCTCTTGAATGATCGTTTATTTCTCAAATATGTTTTTTTTTCCGCAACAGTTGCTGCTGCGCTTATTTATTTATTTATTTATTGGTGTTTAAGGTCACATATTTCTGCACAATGGCTAATCATGACCACGATTTACGGGTGGAGGAAGCCGTCCGGAGTACCAGGAGAGAACCCACGAGCAACAGCGATCAACTGTCAGCTCCCCAACATACTAACTCCACACAAGCAGGGTTAGCATTGGTTGAAGACATGTGCACCATCGACGTACAGTACGACTTAGTACACAGCGTCTCCGTGCCCCCACGCGGGCAATGGGGGTGAAGTATCTTGCCCAAGGACACAACGCGGTTGCCGCAGGTGTGATTCGAACCGAGGACCTCTCGGCTTGCAGCCTGCACCTCTACCAACTGAGCCACCGCGCCCCCTGCTGCTGAGCTTAAAATTTGTTTCTATAAATAACATCACATCTCTGTTGATAGAAGCTGAATGATAACACTGCGATTACTGGAACCTTTTTTTTTTTTGTTTGGGGGGGGGGGGGGGGGGGGTCATAATTCTGGACCGCAATAAAAATTTCCTGGTTCGCTTCATTAGAGTAAAACCAGGAACAACACAATAGAACATCCCAGTCGATGGCATATCTAAACATTTTAATGAACTGGCATCTCAGCAGAAATATTAAGTAGTTTCACGCTCTCCGAAGGAGCAAAATGGTGACTCGACAATTTTCTTAAGGACAAAATGGTCATTGAGCCGACTACATTTGAGTCGAATCCAACAATGGTAAATTTATTCCTGCCTCTCTTGAAAGTGACATGACAAATATTGCGGAGGCGGAGGCAATTGCGATTAAAGTAGTTCTGGGGACGCGGTAGCTCAGTGGGTACGGAATTTGACACTTCACAATGAAAGGTCCACGGTTCGATCCCTGCCAGGGGTAACTGCGTTGTGTCCTTGGACAAGGCACTTAATCCTGATTGCCCACTTGATGGCACGGTGGCGCTGTGTACCGAGGTGTACTGTACGTCGATGGTGCACTTGTCTTCAGTCAATGCTAACCCTGATTGTGCGGAGTTAGTACGTTGGGGAGTCTTCTAGTTGCTAGTCGTTACTCGGTAGTTCTGTCCGGGTACTCCAGCTTTTTTCACCCCGTGAAACTGTCCGACACGAGGTGACCATGGTTGTCGAAAGTGTCGCTAAATCCCAATAAATAAATAACGTAGTTTTTAAAGTTTGAAAGAGATGTATTTTATCTCATGTGTACCAACGTGTCATTTAACAACTTTTTGATATCCTCAGTGTAAAATAATTTGCTGCAGTTGACTTTATTAACACAAAGCAGCTATAAAGGTATTTGCTCATCACCCAATCGCTCGTTATTTGTTTTGCTACCATTTTCACCACAGACAAAAACACCCAATCACTCGCTATTTGTTTTGCTGCCACTCAGCTCCTCATAGATGAGCCTCGGAACTTCAACTTCAATCGCTCCATTTGCACTCCTCAAAATTTAGAATAAGAATGAGTTGTACACTAATGAAGAATTTTGTATATATATTTTTGCTTATGTCTTTGTATTTTACTGGTCATTATATTTAACCCTTTGCCCAACTAATCGGCCACAGCCGCCCTAAAAGCAGTTGAAAAAAATATTATTTTGAAAAAAAATTAAACAAAACCGTATCATGTGACCCCTCTTTGGAACGAGCTCGTCGAGCTCGTTCCAATGAGGGGACACATGATATGGTTTTGTTGAAATGTTTTGAAAGCTTTTGAAAAAATAATATTTAAATTAATAATGTTTAGACCGTATGCGTTGGCTTAAGGGTTAATAGTTCAACGCTGCATTTGACTGGGAATGATCTACTGCGATCTAAAGCGCCCAAGGGTATTAGGTTCTTACATACGCAATTAAAATCACATGACCAGTAATTGATACTTTATCTATAACCCGGATCTGTAACACGAAGAGAGTGTTTTTTGAAAATCCTTTTGTTGCTCGGTTCGTTTATCTTCCCAGTTGCAATTTCCTTTCAACAATTCAGAACGGAACTCATTGAAGTGAAGTAGTGTGGGAGAGGAAGCGAGGAAAAAATCAATAATTTGCATTAGGCAATTTTTAAACGCGTAAACCGAGTTCATTTTCTTAAATGAGTAATTTTACCGGAAAGATTCAATTACGAACAAGCAGATCAACTCTTCAGATAACACTGATTGCAGAATTAGCGGTACCAGGCAGTAAGGAAACCAGGCATCACTGTGATAGTCGTATCAGTAGGAAACAAACTGAATGTCATTTCGAAACAATGCAAGTGGCTGTTCTGAACTAGCTCCTAACCTCTTCGGTACTTGATACCATTACCGAACCACTTAATCTCTTAACCCTTTTCCCAACATTACGGCCCAAACCGGCCAGCGCTATTCACAAAAATCGCCAATTAATTTTCATTATTTTTAAAAAAAAACTTTTGTCTAAAAACATAGGTTATGACCTCTCTTTGGAACGAGCTGGTTCCAAAGAGGGGTCATAACCTATGTGTTTGAGACAAAAAAAAAATGAAAAAAAATAGTTATTCAAGAATTTTGTTTGCAAGTGTCGTCTGCTTTTCATGTTAGGTAAAGGGTTATTGTTACGTATTATTATTTATTTACTAGTGTTTAAGGCCACATACTTATGCACAATGGCTAATCATGACCGTGGCAGTTTTACGGGTGGAGGAAGTCGGAGTACCCGGAGAGAACCACCGAGCAACGAAGAGTAGCTGCCAGCTCCCCAACATCGTAACTCCACACTGCAGCACAGGCAGGATTAGATTGGTTGAAGACATGCGCACCACCGACGTGCAGTACGCTATTGTTACGTTATTAGAACCAGCCCATAATAATAATACTTTATTGCACAACTAAATGTGATACAAAATGGTATGGCTTGAAGTAGTGAACTGAACCCACGAGATAGATCAAGCACACGTTCACACATACACCCTGTCACACCCATACACCAGACTCCCCTTACACACCCCTTACACACGCCTACACGCGCACCCTTTCGCTCACCCACCCACACACACACAATCGCTACCCAATATACACACACACATACACCCTCGTTTGCCTGAGAGGTGGTCTGTTACTGAGCTCTTTTTTGCCGTCACAAGTCTAGTACACACTCGCACTGTCACATGGCGTTCTAGCAGTTGACACTGGAGTATTACTGTTACACGTCATTCCTGTAATGGCCTTAGAAGAGATGGTTATAGAAGAGAAGCATAGTTACAACCGGGTAGAAAACTCATAAACATACAGTGTATCATTTTTCCAGTAGCTAACAGTATTGTTGATCTGGACAATTGAACAGGAATTTTGCTTTTTCATTCAGCTGAAGATGTATAAAACTGGGATATTTTTGGAAGATTTTGTCTGTAACATCTTTACGTTGCTCGGAGTAATGCGTGCAAATAAAGAGTACATGCAATTCATCTTCAACCAACCCCGACCTGCACTGTTTGCAAAAACGCTGGTTGCGTGGTATTGGAAGAGGTTTGTGGTAACGCCCACGTTCTATTTCTAGATCATGGGCAAACCGTATTGGTAAAACTTAGTAGACAAGTTTTCGCCGGTCTTCACTTGTAAAGTACTGGAATTTACCCAAATTACACGAACCAAGCGACCTGTGGCTCTTGGTATGCTTGGTCTGATTTTTACGCAGGGGCGTAGGGACCGGGGTTGGTGAAGTGCACTGGGTGGCACGCTCCCCCACAAACTCTTTCTAGAGATAGTCCGTCCGTCCGTCCGTCCATACGTTCGTCCGTCAGTCCGGGCAATAATTCGGGACTTATGAGTTGTTGTTTTTTTGTTGCCCGGACAGGCATTATGAGCTTACTTCCAGATTATGAGCTTACGTACAAATATTAAGAGGTTAATGTTAAGGGTTATGGTCAATTAACGGCTGGGGTTAGCGTTGCCCCCTCTTCAGGTTTATTTTGGGGAATATCACCATGTCTATTCCCCCCCCCCCAAAAAAAAAAAAAAAAATTCGACTTTTTAGCAGTTGTCCGAACGTTTTAAAATGATCAATTTTTACGCAAAAAATAAGCCCACAACTCCCGTATTTAATAAAGTCCGTCCATCCGGACGAACCAACATTTTCCCTTGTATCTCAGCCACTGCTTCTCCGATTTGAATGATATTTGGTGTTGTGATAGAGCATCATGGGGAAATGATACTTGTGTAGCGTGAGTTTTTTCCGCACATTTTGTTCCAGAGTTATGGTCCTTTTTCACTCCTTCGACTTGGAAACTTTTTTGCGGTCGGGGGCATTAGCAGCGCCTTGCGATGCAGGCCTCTCGTTAGACGTGTTTTTTTTCTTTCCTAGAATTGCCTATTATCAAACTCGGCTGATGTGGCTTCCACCTCGGCTGATATGACGCCGATCTCGGCCGATATGAACCAAACAAGACTTGTCCCCCTTTATACGTTACAAGGCGCAACCAATTTGTTTACATCGAAATGTTCACAGTTATTCATTGAACGCAATCAAGTAAATTAGCTTTAGGTTTACCAGACATGGTGGAGTGGTTTGAAAGAGAGTTTTGTATGATGAGGACTAGATGATAGCAATACGTAATGATTAGGTGATGAAGAGAAGAAAGATGAGAGTTGTGCCGAAAATTCATCGCAAACTAAAATTCCGAGTCGTAAGCGGAAATTCGGCGAAGTGGGAGAAGAGGTAGTCCAGCTACTCGAACGTCGCGGCTTCCCCAGTGGGGAAGCCGAAACGTTCGGATAGCTGAACTACATGTCAGAGAAAAGGAAACTTCGGACTTTGTGAAAAGGAAACAATAACACTGTCAGAAAACTGTAAAAGAACTGGGAATGTTGGTATAATTATTTGTGTTGATTTAACAAATAAAGAAGTTATAACTTGGTTAATTTAATATCGGCCGAGATATCAGCTTTCGGTAACGTCACATCAGCATTCAATCTTCGACCAAAGCGGGGTCTCGCCTGCTTTAAGTATGCGGATGCAACAAATGAATAAATGTAAAACGTAAAGTGGAAACATATTTGGACGTGAAAAGGAAGTAATGGCTTGAATAAGAACCAAAATGTAACATTTAGAAAAATTAGTGAAATTCGGGACAGTTGGGACATTTTCGTTTTGAATGGTGTCTTTGATATAGATTCACACGTGCCAGCAATCATATACTTTCTTACTAGACTGGATTTAGTGCTTGGAGTTAGGAGTTAGGTTGGACTTATGTGACATACACAGTCGGTCATGCAAATTGGTGGTCTGTAATACCCGTTTCGTGCTATTGGGGTGGGGTCTTGGACTTATGTGGGACATACAGTCGGTCATACAAATTGGTGATCTGTAATACCAGAATCGTGCTGTTGGGTGGAGACTTGGACTTATGTGACACACACAGTCGGTCATACAAATTGGTGGTTTGTAATACACGATTCGTGCTGTTGTGGTGGGTCTATGACTTATGTGACACACACAGTCGGTCATACAAACTGGTGGTCTGTAATACCCGATTCGTGATGTTGGGGTGGGGTCTTGGACTTATGTGACATACACAGTCGGTCATACAAACTGGTGGTCTGTAATGCACGATTCGTGCTGTTGGGGTGGGTCTTGGACTTATGTGACATACACAGTCGGTAATACAAATTGGTGGTCTGTAATACCCGATTCGTGATGTTGGGGTGGGTCTTGGACTTATGTGACCTACACAGTCGGTCATACAAATTGGTGGTCTGTAATACCCGATTCGTGCTGTTGGGGTGGGGTCTTGGAATTATGTGACATACACAGTCGGTCATACAAATTGGTGGTCTGTAATACCTGATTCGTGCTGTTGGGGTGGGGTCTTGGACTTATGTGACACACTCAGTGGGTCATACAAATTAGTAGTCTGTAATATCCAATTCGTGCTGTTGGGGTGAGGTCCCAGCATGACTACTTTGGAGTACCGGTATGTAGGCTACGTGTTAACTGAATAAATTGCGTCACGACTATCATATTTACAAATACATTTTCAAGAAGTCTTTGAACTATTATCTCGTCTCACTAATATTCCAACTACATCACCAAGGCATGCCTTCTGCAGACGTATGCCTTGATGATATAGTTGGAATATTTGAACTTGAGTGATCACACCCACTAGTTTACACCCCCAATCGGTCATCTTCGCGACGTCTCTTGCTCGCGGCGATGGAGATCCCCATTTATCTAATTCGTTTTGGTGATGGGTTGAAGTCATTTGAGTTGTTTTTGCTTCTGGGAATAATTTGTTTCAGTCACATGAATGAGTACTCTTTGGTTTGTTGTGTAAAGTGATCGATCACGAAATCAAACTATAAGGATACTAAAAGAATTGCGACAAAGAATTTATAGGCTACTTTCCAAGACGATGAATCAAGTCTGACATTTGTGGAACTTGGAATGAACGATCATTAAACAGAGTTTAAAAATACCACTGGTCTGGAAACATAAACGGAATGACTGGAAATTTTGCTTTAATAATATTAGTACTAACACTTTGACGGGCCATTGATTTATCGTGGTTCTCCGGCGAGAAGGTCTGGATTAACCCTCTGCCACCAAATGCCTACCTATAGCACGCCTCGCCTCTTCTCCCAACGCCCGGAATCGAACTGTTTGATGACATCCCGTACCCCATTCTCCCCAATCTCTCCGATACGCATGCTAACCGCATTCTTTGTGTCACCCAAAACGCACTAATCTTCCATACTCCCACCCCACTTCCCCATTATACTCCCACTGAGTCTTATTCTCTTTGACTAATAATATATTGTTCATTCCAATAGAAAGTGTTCCAGGCAGGGACCGACCTGAGCATTTAAAAATTAGAGCCAGACTTGGAGTCTACTTTTGAAATCTAGAAGCCAGATTTATTTCTTAGCCGGTAGAGTGCTAAATTATTGTTGATTGTCAAAATTTGTTCACGTGTTTTCCCTTGTTTCAATTTATGGGAGAGTGTCTATAGGCACCCCCCCCCCCCCTTCCCCCATCTTCTCCTCCGCCTATAGGCACTCTACCAAAAATTGTAATAAGGCAAATCCACACAGATGATATAATGTTACTTCAAAGATAATATGAACTATATTTACAGAACATAAGTGTTTATGTTGTAGCGCCTTCTCATCAGCATTAAGCCTTTACCCAACGCAGGCGATATCATAATTTATTATTTTAAATATCATTTTTTCAAATTTTTCAAAAAAAATCATCAAAACCATATCATGTGACCCCTCGTTGGAACGAGCTCGACGAGCTCGTTCCAACGAGTGGTCACATGATATAGTTTTGTTGAAATTTTTTGAAAAATAATATTTTTTCAACTGCTGAATTTGCATATTACGCGGGAGGATGCGGGCGATTCATTGGGTAAAGGGTTAAGCCGAAATATGGGCATCAAGCACTCAATCAGTTAACTGTATTATATTACTTTTTCATACTGATCGGGGAGCGCGGTGGCTCAGTGGTAGACTGTTGGACTTCTATGCTAGAGGTCCCGAGTTCGATCACCGTCCGGGACGACTCGCGTTGTGTCCTTGGGCAAGGCACTTTATCCCGGTTGTCTACATGGGGGCACGAAGACGCCGCGTACTAAGGCGTACTGAACGTCGATGGTACCCATGTCTTCAACCGCTGTAACCCTGCTTGAACGGAGCTTGAATAGAATTAGAATGTTGAGAAGCTGACAGTTGCTCGTCGATGCTCGTTGGTTCTCTCCGGGTACTCCGGCTTCCTCCACCCGTAAAACTGTCGCGGTCTCGATTAGCCATTATGCATAAGTATGTGACCTTAAGCACCAATAAATAATAAATAATAAGTGACATAATGTAATACAGACGGCCTCAGATAATTCCCGATTGGGATCGAACAAACTCGATATAGTTAAAACTGACCCCGCGAATCTCACATTAGATGACAAATTATTGGAGGTTATTACTTGGTAAGTTTCATATCAGCCGAAATCTGTGCCACCCTGAGACTAAAGGGTGAAGGCTGATGTGAAGTTACCGAGGGCTGATATCTCGGCCGATATGAAACTAACGAAGTAATAACCTCTTTATTTATTAACCCTTTACCTAACATGAAAAGCAGAGCTCGTTCCAATGAGGGGTCATAACCTATGTTTTTGAGACAAAAAATGAAAAAGGAATAAAAATTAATTGGCGATTTTTTAGAATAGCGCTGGCCGGTTTTGACCGTTATGTTGGGTAAAGGGTTAAATTTCATTTTGGTCTCAAAACAAATCTTATGATTCATCTTTGGAAAGATGTCTTTGATATCGTTCCAATGAGGGGCCGCACGCGCTATTTTTAAGAAAAAATCAAAATATTCTAACCAATCAAGAAATTGTTCTTGATTTTTGTATTGTCGTCTGCTATTTGTATTGGACAAAGAGTAAAGTTATTGCGCTCGTTATTTATCTTTGTCTAATCCTCTTGCTGGCAAGTGTTGGGAGATGGTTAACGACTGTAAGAGGCTTTTGTAGAAACGGGACAATTTGATACTCACCCACATGGTTTCGGTCCGCCTAATGTTTATTTGCAAGATCAGGTGGACCTCACAGATTTTAATTTATCGTCCTCTGGGTTTAACCAGTCACCGTTAATTGGGGTGGGGGATCCCCCCAAATTACCTTGTTTTCTGTTAATTTCCCGATTTGTCAAGAGTTCCAGAAGCTGACCGGGCCTGAAGATTCGATAAAAAAGGGGGGCATGGAAGTATCACTGAGAACTAGGGGCCGACTATGCTTCGACTCAATGTGAGAAAAATTCCAATTTTCTGGCCATAAAATAGGCCCAGGCTTAGTCTTTCCACCTGAGATAGCTGACGATGCCTTGAGTTGTGCGGTTAAAGAGATAATCTCTATGGTATTGCACGCACGAGGCAAATCTTGGTTCGGCCCCGATTGAGTAAATTTTTATTTCCGGAGGGAAAAGATGAAAAATCCGAGGCATTTGTAGGCACCCGCGGTCGACACCCGGGATAGAGCGCCATAACTAAGGAATTGCACTGGTGCAGAACCGACGAGGCCGATCATGGTTTGTCGCCGTAAGAGGGAACTTTTATTTTCCGGACGGGAAAAAGACAGAATTCTCGCACTTGATATATTGTGGACATTCTGGGCAGGGCTAAATAACGGAAGAATTGCACTGGTGCAGAACCCACGAGGTCGATCACGGGTTGGCCCCGTGGGAGAAGATTTCAATATTCCGGGTAGAAAAGAAGCAAAATCTTCGCTTTATAGGAAATATTTGCTGCTGAAAGCTTTGCCATTTTAACAAGAGAGATAGATGGTTGACGTGACAAATTGAAGATACCCTTACCACGCTCTACACATAATATATATGCAAAATAACACCCTCAGGCTATGCAATCCTATCTGTAATATAATCCGACGATTCTTCATACGACGGGAAGACAACAACTGAGCTCCACCGAAGAAACGCTTAAGAATACACACAGTAAAGAATTCAATTATATATACAATCATGAGAACCTATACACACAGTCACACACGCACGCACGCACGCACGCACGCACGCACGCACGCACAGGAACACATACACATATATATATATATATATATATATATATATATATATATATATATATATATATATATATATATATGTATATGTCTGTGTGTGGTGGGGTGTGTGTTAGGGTGTGTAGGGGTGAGTATGTGTATATACGTGTGTCCAAATGAATATGTATGTGTGTGTACATATGGCTGAGGGTCAGTGGTGGTGTTGTTGAGAGCTGAGAAGAGACCAGCATAGAGCATAAAACATTACGGAAGTCGCAAATATTATATATTAATCATTATATTATCAATGGACTTTACTCTGAAGCATGACAGAATAGTCTATTGCTGATGATGTTTTGCCAAATGTAAATGTTATTAATTATTGTTCACTATTTGTATATTGTTATCCATGCAATCTGTCCCAATGCGGTGGATTTATTGCAATAAAGTTCTATTCTATTCTATTTCTTATAGCTCTTCATTTCAACTAGCACGGTGAGCTCGTTCCAATAGATGGTTATAAGTTATGTTTTGGTGTTGCTTTCCGGTTGGCAGTTAGCTGAAGTAGAAAAGAGAACCCAAACAATGACCAAAACCCAAAGGAGAGAAAGACGGGTATATTAATACATGTGCTGATATACTGTTAAAAAATAGCGTGACATGAAAGAATGACGTCATCTATCACAGGGTATACTATATTTAACAGTGCGACCCGACCCCCCAACAAATAGCTTTTAACACTTTCCATTACACCTACAAAGATTTAAAAATTATTGAAACATTTCCATTTTTTGCGAAATTTCTCCTATTATGCCGCACCGTACTTAGTTCGGCCTATCTTGGTCATCCCACCAGCCCCTCCCCCCCCCCCCCCCCCACAATACAACTTCTTCATTGAGGTTTCGCGACCTCAGTATAGGGAACTGATACTCGGTGAGAATTGTCCTTGGGGTAAAAGGCCAAGATAAAATATCCAGTTCCCATCAGATCAGCAATTCACTTGTGCAATATGGAGTTACATGATATAGTTTTATTGGAATTTTTAGAAAAATGAAAAAAAAAATCTCATATGGTGTGTGTTGGGTAAAGGGTTGACAACTGTAGTTTAAAAATTTTGCCTCAATGGGTGTGGGATGCGCTAATGGAATTTCCACTTATCAACTAGAAATTATGTAGTGGTAATCGGAATTTTGCCTACGGTGGTGTGGGCGGGGGGGGGGGGGGGTGCATTTGGAGATCTCGAGGTGGACAACCCCTCCTCCACTCTAGTTCCCATAGCAACGTGCATGCAGACAACAATTCTCTACAAAATATCAAACAAAATAGTTGGATGTTAGGTCTTGGAACACGGTGGGTAAATGAATTAAGCTTAAGTAAATTCACTAAATAATCGAACCAATCTCTTCCATTCCATCATGATTAAATTGCTACATTCACCGAAAAATCGGCCACTTGAGGTTTATTGATTTTCTCATCGGCAGCAAACACTTCCACTACAAATAGAAATGATATATTTAACCGTGATAGGATCCGGGTCCCTCTTTCATTTTACTGATATTTTACTGATATTTTGTATGGAAAAAAGATGTGCAAGACATAGCAAACCTACAAAGTCGGAAATGAAGGGAATAAAAATTCTTTAGAGGCACATTTAAAGCTATCTAAAGGTGAGAATTCAGTTTTCCAGATTGATTTTATCTGTTAGCGCCACCCTGAAGTTGTTTAAGTACTGCAGTGCCCCCCATCCGCGCCCCTAAAATTTACAGTGCCCCGCTCAAAATGGGAAATTAAAGCACCAGAGTCCCAGATTCACACTGTGAACCCCACAAATGAGACCCGTAGGCCTGAGGTGGGGTGGGTATGGCTCTCACATTGGTGGGGGTTCCGGGGAACTCCCCGAACTCCCACCAATGGGAGAGCTATATCTACCCCCTCCCCCATCTCACGTCTACGGCCTTCGGATATGCCTTTGGCATATGTCGACCTGACACCCTTAAAAATATTATGGCCCCTCTCGATAGGAAATCTTAGCTACGCCCCTGATGGAGTGGGTAATTCAAGCAGTCAATCTACTCCACTTCACACTGACCTTTTTGACGCCAAAATGATATTATTAATAACGCAGTTTAGTTATTATATATAGTTTTCGTTCCCAGAATTGCCAATGTTCGAGCTCGGCTGATATGACCTCAAACTCGGCTGATTTTACGTAGATCTCGGCAGATATTATGAACCAAGCTAGAGTTGTCCCCTTTGGTGCGTTACTCGACGAAGCCGTTTTGTTCACAGAGAAATCAATCACCATTATTCCTTGAAAGCAATCACTTAGAAAAATGGCATTATCAGGTAAAGGGGAGCAGTTTTTGTGTGTTAACCCTTTACCCAACGTAACGGCCAAAACCGGCCTTCGCTATTTTCAAAAATCGCCAATTAATTTTCAAAATATTTTCATTTTTTGTCTCAAAAACATAGGTTATGACCCCTCGTTGGAACGAGCTCGTCGAGCTCGTTCCAACGAGGGGTCATAACCTATGTTTTTGAGACAAAAAATGAAAAAATTTAGTTATTCAAGATTTTTTTTTGCAAGTGTCGTCTGCTTTTCATGTTAGGTAAAGGGTTAAGAAATTAATGATGACAATTAGTAATGATTAGGTGGACGAAGCGCAGAAAGAAGTGAGTTGTACAGAAAATTCATCGCAAACTAAAATTCACAGTCATAAGCGAAGATTCGTCCAAGTGGGAGTATGGAGATAGTTTAGCAGTTTGAACGTCGCGGCTTCCCCACTGGGGAGCAGAGGCGTTCGGATAGCTGAACTGGACATAGAAGAAGAGGAAACTTCGGGCTTTGTGAAAAGAATGAGAAACAGTAACATTGTCAGAAAACTGTAACAGATCTAAGAATTTTTGTAATTATTTGTTTTGGTTTAACCCTTTACCCAACGTAATGGCAAAAACCGGCCGGTGCTATTCACAAAAATCGCCAATTTTCATATTTTTTTCACTTTTTTGTCTCAAAAACATAGGTTATGACCCCTCTTTGGGACAACTCCTGGGTCCCCAAGACCCGTAGGCAGCCACTGTTCGTTTACAGTAGAACAACTGGGAAAGTAAGAAATAATATGTACATAAAATAGCATTTCTACGACCGTTTCAAATAATTAATTTTTCCGTTGTCAAGGTGATAGCTAAAAGTTGCGATTTTGTTTTATAAAAGTGTATATATTTTCGATAAGTTTTCTCGTTCGTGCCAAGGTATAAGTGTGCGTTTATATAACGGACCCCGAAAACCGATTTGTCAATCGAACTCTTGTAAGTTAGTATAAAAGTTTAATGTCCTTTATGGCGCACTTGTTGAACGCCACATGGGCTATCTGGTAACTGATCAGTTCTAAGAGAGACAATATTCTCTCCGGTTATCATTATCTGGGTAATTAAAGCCAGTTAAAATCTAATTGCTGGAAACCAGTGCATCACACATGTTCTGGACACACACCCATATTACGCATCTATTCTGTCTCCGAAATGTCAGAGGAGTTTACCTCAAACAAAATTCGCATTAATATCTCTATCCGTATCGAATTACAAAGCACTCGTAAAATCAGAATTAATATGTTTAAGCTTTGCGTTCCGACTGCATAAAGAGTGAAACAGAATTCTGAGAGGCAGTTGGACTGAGGACACCCAGAGAAGGTCCGAGTTTAGCCTTGGCCGTCGTGGGTCATAGGCACTGAGATTGAAAGTCTGCGTATTGTCGTAAGCCTGTGAGGGCTGTAAGGAACCGATAGTAGTTTGTTAACGGTTGCGAACCGTAGTGGCATAGTAGCCAAAGAAGTAAAAGCTGTAACGTTGAGGTCTGGAAACCGTATTAAGAGCTTGAATAAGCGCTTGAATAGCTCGCGAGATAAGATAGTTTTAGGCGGTGCGAGAATTGGTGATGTTGAGAACACTTTGCAGAATATTTTTATGTAAGCTTTGTTAAGTATATATCTGAAGGCGAAGAATAACTTTACCCTGTGAGAGCCGGGCAAGACGCAAAGTGATCGTGAACTGTGGTAGGCGCCGATTGAATTGTGATTGAACTGTGAGAACGCTGATAGAGTCACACAAGCAGAATATTATATGCGTTAAGCCCGAATGACTGTGAAGTTAACCCGGCGAGGAGGAAGCAACGAGAAGTGAATAGACACGTTGTACGTATCACAAACCATGAGAAAATGAAGATGATGTGAGGTTGATCCAGCGGACACAGCTAGCTGTGGGAGACGTCGAGGGCCCTAAAGAATAAACTTTTATCCGCGTAATTAGTGTTTTCTTATGGATAATTTTGTGAGTAATTTGTTTCATATTTTATTTCTTCGTACATGTAAATAAATATTTTTTTCGGTGAATTATTGTTGATCACCCTTAGGCGTTGTAAGCCACATGCACCTTCAGGAATCCTAAGAGTCCCAAGCTGATAGGGCATTGATAAGGTGGCAAGGTTTACGTTCGAACTGGGGTTCAGGCGACAGTCACTGGCTGTCGGCTGAGCACTGATAAGAACATAAATTTTCCTCCATCATTTCGAACATCAATTTAACCCCTGTTATCCTGCGACATCCGTAATTACTAAGTCTTGTTCGCCAAATTCTGATTTAACGAGGACATGCTGTGACTTCTCCATAAGAAGAAAAAACACCAAAAATTTAATATGCTTTTCTTTCTAGTAGAGAATGAAGTGCAACATCTCATCCTCGTCCCGATTCGCCTGTGGAAAGCGGCATTTTAGTAAACCAAATTCTCGAATAACTCAAAAAACATCATTTTTGTCTCAAAAACATAGCTTGTGGCTTATCATTGGACGAACTCGTTACATTGAAGGTTCATAAGGTATGTTCTTGGGACAAAAATTGAAATAAGTAATAAAATTTGAATGGTAATTTTTGGGAACAGCGTTGATTGAAGAGGTCTCATCTGGCCCGTAGCAAGGACTTTCGTTGGGATGATGCGCAAAAAAGGCGATCGACGATCACGGGCGGGGAAACATTTTAAATATGAGTGACAAATGGAACTCGGTAGTAAGATCTGGGGAAATATTATGTGCAATTTAAGACATAAAATATATGCACTATTGTATGTGAAAATTTTCTTATGAAATAGATCGATAAAGTTGACAGGCACATTTTATTTTCCAGATATATATTATACCTATATATGTAATTCTTTTATTATGTGATTCTGGCAGAAATTAAACAGCGATAAGCTCAGTGTAACATATAGAGACAGTAACGCCAGGACCATGCAACTAGTTTCTGTGAAATGCCCTGGATTTTTGATATTTTTTTTGTAGCCGAGGTTATAAAAAAGATATCAAAGTTATGCTTAGGCGTTCACAGAAACTACATGCAAACGAGAACATTTATTTTTAAAACAACTTCCCCTGATACATCATACTCTATGTGGCTAAGCCACAGAGGGTACGATTTATCTTACAATCAACATGTATTTTCTCTGTATTAACTCCGCAACTGTCGTGTATCCGACCCCCTGATACAGATGTTTGCATCAAGGGGTCGGATACAAGCACGTTCCTTTCGCGTGAGTTCCATTTTTTTTCGTTTTGTTCATCCGTACGAATAAATAGTTCGTTTTATTCGTCTACATTCTTGACTTATACCAATATATTGTAAGATAAATGATTATTACCATTATGTGGATGTACAAAATATGTATCCGAGTCTCGCTCCGGGTTTTGAGGGTAGATCACGACTCGTCTTCCACTCATCGTGATCTGCCCTTAGAACCCGGAGCTCGACTAGGATACATATTTTGTACATCCACAAAATGGTAATA
Source organism: Pictodentalium vernedei (assembly GCA_031216915.1). Classification (NCBI taxonomy): domain Eukaryota; kingdom Metazoa; phylum Mollusca; class Scaphopoda; order Dentaliida; family Dentaliidae; genus Pictodentalium; species Pictodentalium vernedei. The sequence goes on along the minus strand of CM062289.1, from coordinate 330,245,461 downwards.
ATCTCGTTTTTATTTAATCTTATTTGTCTTACAAGGATTGGCGAACAAGTTATGCAACTTATATTAACGCCTCTCCTTGGCCCAATGGCGTAGGTGTGTGGGATGACCTTCATAGCGACAACTTCGTGGCCTAGCTCTTCTCGAATACTACGAAGGGATATTTAGCCTGCACGGAGTGCGTCTCTCTCCGCACAGAGGGCAGCCATTTTACGTCCCCACCCGATAGGACGGTACGCTGTGACAGCATCAACCCCACAACTGATGCTGACAGAGAGTGTTCGGACACCTCGAGAACTTTCCCCGACCGGGGATCGATCCCGGGACCTCTGACATGAGAGACTAGCGCACTTATCCACTCGGCCACCACTCTCTTTGTATCAGGAGAAGTGAGGTCGCCCCATTTTATCAAAATTTTCAAATCACAAATGGGATGTAGTCCCTCAAATGGAATTCTAATTTTGTGGGAAGGTGCGTTCGCACACGTCGCACCTCCTCTGGCTACACGAATTGAGAAATTTCATAAAAGACTACCCGGTGCTCAAAAAGAAAAAAAGTTTTAATCATCATGAACTAAGGGGAATTACTCGATTTTTTTCCCCAGAAATACAAGATGATGCTGCAATTTTCTTTCGCGGCACGGCTTGCAAAGATACAATTGATACAGGATACAATGCAATGAAAAAAAAACTTTATGTGATATCGACATTGAAGATCTCTCTTCTCTGTCACTGAGAGAAGAGAAATTAGGCTGATATTAATTTCACCAACCTGTCATGGCGATCTTATTGGGTAGTAGTAGAAAGGGTGTGCCGTCACTCCCGACAGCTACAGTCATCTAGTGTTGGACAGTTTTACGGGTGGGGAAAGACGGAGTACCCGGAAAGAAGAACAACCGAGCAGCGGCGAGCAACTGTCAGACTCCCCAACGCATCAATCCGCACAAGCAGGGTTAGCATTGGTTGAAGACAAGTACACCACCGACGTGCAGCACGCCTTAGCACACACCGGCACAGCGCCCTACGCAGGCATTCGGGATTAAGAACCTTGTCCATGGACACAACGCAATTACCCCTGGTGGGATCGAACCGTGGACCGCTCGATTTGAAGTCAAATGCCGTAACCACTGAGCCACTCTGTTCACCGCTAATATCCAATAAGATTGTGACTGAAGATTCCCTCATTTGATTCTTCTCTTTGGCCTTTAACCCTCTGCACTCTGATGTAAAAAATTACAATATTTCCGACAGCAAATTTTTCCTATAATGCACCTAGGAATTTAACCAATTCAGTCTTGTTTGACAGAGCTCAATGAGCTCTGTCAAACAAGACAGAACTGGTTAAATTATGAAGTGCATTATGGGAAATTTTTGTAACTTGAAATTTTGATATTTAGACATCAGAGTGCAGAGGGTTAATGTTGAAAAAATGCATATTTGTGTCCTCATATGTAACAATTTGTCAAATCAAGCCCCGACTGAGAAAGTCTCTTGCGTTGATTCAAAGTAAATGAATGTTTATGCTATTTTTATATTTCATTGGATGGAATAATCAGTTGGTCGTAAAAGCGAACGGTTCAGGTAAGAGATTCCATCCATCTGAATATAAAACTAGGCGAAGGACTATTTAGGATCTAGACTGGTTTCAGGACATAAGAGTGTCAGATTCGTTTAAGAATCTGTTTGGTGGCTGTGGGTCTTCACAAATGTTTTGAGCAAATGTCGTAACTATACTGTCTTCCTGGGAGTTACGCCCCCTTTTTCTGCTGCAAAAAAAATACAGTTTTGGTCCTTACAATTCTGACACACAGCTGATAGTGGCCAGGTATTCATGAAATATTGCATGGATGGCCAGCATGGCATGCCCATTCCGACGTATGTCTAGTTATACTGTCTACACCTTCTACCTAGAGTTATGTCTGCAACTCCGCTGATGGGGATGAAGTTTAATGGATACATGGATATCCAGCATGACGTGCCATTTGAATCACATGTCGAGTTATACTGTCCCATCCCTCGACTTGGCACCGTTGGGGATATGCCAGCAGCTTTGGTGCAATCTCAAATGTCTAACTATGGTTGGCCTCCTAGTTCGCGCTTTTTTCATTTGGTTGCATATTATCGGTCTTGATTTAGTTTGCAGACCCAGAATTGAATTACAAATGCTGACCTTTGCGTTTTAATTTAGGCCTAATAATATTGCACGTGGTTCCAGAGAAAATAATTCATTTCCAAAACTCCATCACAGTGAAAATGTTTCGATAAATTTAACCCTTTAACTAACATGAAAAGCAGACTTTACTTGCAAACAAAATTATTGAATAAATATTTTTTCATACTTGCGTCAAAAACATAGCTTATGGACCCTCATTGCAACGAGCTCAAAGAGCTCGTTCCAATGAGGGTCATAAGCTATGTTTATAAGACAAAGAAATGAACAAATAATGAAAATTGAATGTCAATTTTTGTGAAGAGCGCTGGTCGTTTTTCGACGTTACGTTGGGTAAAGGCTTAAATCTTCCAATTTCTTTTTCTTTTTGTCTTTTTTCCCGCGAAGGGTGAAGACCAACAGACGGACAATGTTTATGTGTAGAATATTTGTATAACAAGCACCAAATGGATTTCCAAACAGTAATTCAGCTTCTACTAACGAGAATAGGATGTGCATACACTTGCTAATCTATGCCCTTTACCGAATGATTGCTTTGGTGGAATTATTCGGGTGTTGTAGTGATTACACTCTCTCCACGCCTTGTATACGTTTCGTTTATAAATCTGATAGATAAATCGCAATAAAATTTATTTTCACTTGAACGGCTCGCGTGTAATATTCTACCCCCTGAACAAACATGAAAAGTTGGAATATTTACGACTTCGTCTACAAACACAAACCAAGAACGATAAGCCAAAACTAATTTTGCTACTGATTTGACCCACTGGCCCTAAATGAAACTGTCTGCAACGATTTTTTTTTTGATTTTTTTATTTTTTCTTTATTAGGGTTTAACGACACATTAACAGTCAGGGTCAAATCATGTCGGTGACAGTTTTACGGGTGGAGGAAGCCGGAGTACCAGGAGAGAACCGCCGAGCAACGACGAGCAGCTGTCAGCTCTCCAACATCGTAACTCTGCACCGCGACACAGGCAGAGTTAGATTGGTTGAAGACATGCGCACCATCGACGTGCAGTACGCCTTAGTACACAGCGTCATCCCCCCCCCCCCCCCCCATGTGGGCGATCGGGGTTAAGTGCCTTGCCCAAGGACACAACGCGGGAGCACGAATCAGTCGCTGAAATGGTCACCCATCCAACTACCAACCGCGCTCGACGTTGCTTAACTTCGGTGATCTGACGAGAACCGGTTACCGCGCCCCCTCCCAGACTCTGCAACGATAACGCCAACAAGAACAACAAACTGCTGAAGTAGCCTGGTCACACGATATCTTTGTAATGCTTGTAAACAACCTACTCACAGTGTATCCCAAGTAAGGACTTCACCTTTTCTCTCCATACTTTTCAAGATATAAGTAGTTTTGAGACTCGGTTATTTGGCAAGAAAGATTTGATGAAAGTCGGACTGAAGTGGGTGTGAGAAATTATTGTCATGGGAGTTTTAAGACAGTGACTGTTTTTCCCACAAATATTGATGGATCAGTGTACAAATCAGAAAGTATCAAATTAGCAGCAAACACAAGACTCTCGGTGGAGTTGAATGTCTACTTTTATTTTGAAAATTCACCAAGAGTGACAGGATGTGGGTGTCTTACTAAATGATGTTAGTAATGTCAAGAAAATGAATTCGATTAGATTAAATTCAATTGGAAACTACTCCAAATGATTCATTGACACAAAGACCACGGCCAACAGTATGACAAGAGACTTTATCACATGGGTATCGTTCATAACACGTCTAATACGGGAACGACGTCAAGCATAGCCGTGAATTGTTGTCATTTTAAGAGATTTACAGGAAAGTTAACTCCCCATAATTTCCTAAAGTTGGCAAAAAATTTAAACTTAAGATTATGGGAATTTCATATAAAAATTGAAATTTCGAAATGCTAGCGAAGTTGTATCAGTGTTGTGCGCATCATTCACAAACGTCAGGCATTTTCCAAGTAAAGTAGTATAAAACGACAGAAGCTACAATTTTCCGAATCAATTTGAGCGTTGGACTATTATTATTATCTGTTTAAACCCATATAAAAATAAGAAAACGGGGTTTTTAGCATCTTTTGATGTTCTGTAACTATTATTTCTGTTCATTATATGAACAGTCTTATTGGAACATATGCGTTATTGTGATGATCTGGCGGTAACTTGGTCTTAGGCTTGTAGCTCGGAGAGTGTGATCCACCGAGACGCTCCGCGTCACGGTGGAACATAAGTTCCGAGCCGCAAACCTCAGACCATGTTACCGTCAATTCATCACAGTAACTTATAATAACGTTACTGAGAGTGGGATTGCGCACTACTAAAAACACTCCTGGGAATTGTCTAACAATAGAATTTGTATAATTTCTAAAAACGAACATAGGGGCATTGGCAACACTTCAACTCATGGGCCACAGGGTTGGTGGTACAGGAGATGAAAGGTTACTGGTGCTTTTTGTGTTTTTATTGGAAATTAAGAATATATATTGGGCGGAAAACCCAAACCACGGAGTTTTTATTTTGTAACATTGCGTTCGTCCCTCCCCGAATAAGTTCCAGTGGACGCCAAGGTTATCACCATTGTGAACTAAACTTTACATTTGGAGTATCTAACATTCATTTCTATCTTTATTACCTTATACAATCCTATGACTGCCTGGTTATTATCCACTCGATCAATTACACCCCTTGGGAAGAAGACAATTGTGTAATTCACAAGAGTTCAGTTCGATATCTTAGTGCATGTATGTTGGGGATGCTAAAAATAATTCTCGTTACCATATACGTAATGAAGATTATAGACTGTCCCACCAGCATTAGAAAATTGAAGCCACTGATTGCTTGAAGAACATGGAGATAATTACCTTGCTAATAATCGAAATTTATCCCGCCCACATTCACCGATTTTATGGTAAGGGTAATTGCAGCACACCTTCCACCGAATCGTTTTAGAAGTGCAATATTAGGTACTTGAGTATTTTGCAGAATCAGGCCCAATTAACGATTCATCTGTTGTTGTTGCAACTGTTGCTGCCGCTGCTGATTTGAGGTTGGGGTGTTGTTGTCGTCATTGCGAGTGTCGCTGATGCAGTTGCGTATTAAACCACTAATGAGTGGCTCGAGGAAATCGGAAAGTCTCGAGTGGGCAGCATCTAGCATAGATAGTTTTTAAATCGCAAAGAGGACAAAATACTAGCAATATTTAAACAATACCCGCCTAATTTACCGTCTATTATACAGTGCGTGGAGAGTGCATTGTAACCAAATCACCCATGGAGTGGAGTTATCATGCAGTGTATCACTTTCAAATTCTGTATATATGGACAAAACACACAAGCAATGTTTCAGTCAATGGACCTCCGGGTTAAACCCGGAGGTCCATTGGCTGGAACTTTGCTTGTGCTTTGTAACAAACTAACAAACTTGCAATCATTGCTTGGGTGGAATCTCCACTGTGCGGGTGATTTAGTGATAATACACTCTCCACGTATACTGTATAACTGAGGCACTAACTAGATGCACTTTGAGTTCAACAACACATCTCGCGCTCATCCAGTAATTAACATCGAGGTCGATCTTCTGTGGAGCGTCTGGTAACACCTCACCCTTCAGTGGTGAAAATAGAACACGGCTGACAATTTTCGTCATTGTAAGAGATTTAAGAGAAAGTTAGCCCGCCCAAACCCCACTCCCCTAATTTCCTAAAGCTGTCGGTAAATTTAACACAAAAGGTTACCGTAGAGTAGTATAAAAATACAGAAGCTGAGGGTTAAACGCAGATTTCAAATTACAGTCTGCAACTACTAGAAACTTTGATTATGCTCTCCGTCATATTCACCAAGAAAACTAAAATTTGGAAAAAAGAATTTTTCGTACCAGCGCTTTCTCTTTTGTACTTTAATGTCAGACAATTATTTTTGATCTTTTCAATTCTCAGACGAAAATAGCAACAAAGTTAGTTTGTGTATACTTTGCACTACAAAAAAAGTTTGACAAGAGCGCAGTTTACTAAAAGCACTGCAGTCAACCATACTCAGCTCTGTCGATTTTCATTAAACAGTTCTAAACAACTCAAGAAATCTAAAAAAACCAAACAATTTCTAGAATTTTCACATTTGAAAATTTCATCAATAACTTTGTTTTTCCTGAAGTATTTTTGAAGTGTTGACTGAAGCCTCTCCTTCGGTATACTTTAATTATGTGGGTAATCAATGACGTAAAATGGAAAACGTGATGACTCTTTCAATACAACGTTTCATACAAAAATCGTCGGGGTCGTTTCAATGAGCAAAAATTAAAAGGGGTTCCCATTCCCACTTTTTCTGAAAAAATAGCAGCCTCAATTTCATTCATTCCCCAAAACTAGATGTGCTCTCACCCTAATATTTCTTGCGTCATTTTCTCTAGTTATATACACTTCCACTTTCTTGAGCTTTCACCTTAACCTTTACCCAACGTAACGGCCAAAACCGGCCAGCTCTATTCACAAAAATTGCCATTCAATTTTCGTTATTTTTTTTTCATTTTTTAACCCTTTACCTAACATGAAAAGCAGACGACACTTGCAAAAAAAAATTCTTGAATAACTAATTTTTTTCATTTTTTGTCTCAAAAACATAGGTTATGACCTCTCGTTGGAACGAGCTCGACGAGCTCGTTCCAACGAGGGGTCATAACCTATGTTTTTGAGACAAAAAATGAAAATATAATGAAAATTTATTGGCGATTTTTGAGAATAGCGCTGGCCGGTTTTGGCCGTTACGTTGGGTAAAGGGTTAATTAACCCAAAAAAACATAGCTTATGACACCTCACTGGAACGAGCTCGTTCCAATGAGGGGACATAAGCTATGTTTTTACGCCAAAAATGAAAAGAAATAGTTATTCAATAATTTGGTTTGCAAGGGTTAAAAAGGTCCTAGGGATGCTCTATTTGGAATGAAAGGACAATTTTTTTTGCCTCGGGGAAGAACCTGGACCTTCGACTTCAGGGTATACACTCTCTTCACCCAGCACAAGATGATCTGAAATTGGAGGAAACAATAATTTTGTCTGCTGCCATTCGCAGCTGAAAAATATTTTGTCTCCCACCCCACCCTCTTTATTTAGCCTGGCTACGCCCCTGGCTTCACTGTATAACAAACTAAAATTTGGTGAATCTGCAACCCAAGAAGAAAAAAAAATGAACAAGGTGAGCAATGACGATGGCCAAATTTTCTGATCAATTTTAATCGGACATAATAATTTGGCAAAGAAGCTTCTAATTCGCATTAATATCGTGTTCCAATGAGGGATCATATGATTTATTTTAATATATTTTTTTCAACTTCTGCATTTGTAACTTTACGCGGGTGCGGCCGATTGGTTAGGTGAAGAGTTAAACTGGACATTTTGGTTCAAATTCACACAGTGGTTTGTTTACAGGACATATCTCAGAAAACATTATACAGTACGTGGAGAGTGGATTGTAACAAAATCACCCGCGGAGTGGAGTTATCGCCCAAAGTATCACTTTCAAAGTCTGTACATATGGACAAAAACACAAACACTGTTTCTGCCAATGGACCTCCAGGTTTAACCTTGAGGTCCATTGGCTGGAACTTTGCTTGTGCTTGTTTTGCTTTGCAGCAAATTTGTAATTATTGCTTGAGTGGAATCTCCTCTCCGCAGGTGATTTAGTGATGATACACTCTACGTGTATTGTAGATATATACTCCAAACTTAGTATGCTTTTTTCGTTTCATGTTTAATTGTGCCGATTGGTATTTTGGATTAAATTAGTGATTTTTTACAGAAATATTAAAGTTTGCACCTGTATTTAATTTACTTAAATATTTTCATACACATTAATACAAAAGGTTCATACTCGGAGCTTATGTTGGAAACTGTTATACATATAGTCTTCAGACTTGGTATGTCTCTTCTAGTTGTGCCTTTTTGTAGTTTGAATATGAGATTTATCTCACGTTCAGACTTTTTCGAGCTGATTTTCATAGATTTTCATTTTCAGAGTACATCTTGAAAACCGTTATAGATAGAGATTCCAAATTTGGTGTGTATCGATTTTTGGTATGCCACTGTCACTGTCTGGTTGTTGTCTTTAGTATTTTAAATTTTAAAAAAATCGTTTTTCTGGTTGTGTTTAGTTTAAATTACTTCTTGTATTTTTCATACGGGTATATTTATTGATGTGTTTAAGAGCATATCTTAGAAAGCTTTCTAGATAAGCAATCCAAAATTGCTATTCTTTTCATGTCTGCTTGTGCCTTTTCGTCTTCTGTATTTCGAATTGTCTTAGGAATTTAGGGTTTTAAATTTGGCTATTTTCTTTTCTTTCCCATTGCAGTTTTATTACAGGGTTCTATTCATATTTTTTAAAGTATTTCACCGAAGTCATTTTACACTTTATTTCTGTTTTTCATATCATGCATTTAACCCTATATCTAACGAATCGACGCATCCACCCGCGAAATTTACAAACTGAACAGTTGAAAACAACTGTGTTTCAAAAAATTTCACCACAACCATATCATATAACCCCTTCATTGGAACGAGCCCGTTGAATTTTTTATTGAAAAAATAGTTGAAATAAAAAAAATGTTGATATCGTATCCGTTTGGTAAAGGGTTTAACGGTTTACTCAATCCCAATAGAAGAGGGCATAATCTTTGTTGATAAGGCAATAAAAAAGAAAAATAATTTTTTTTTTAGATTTTTGTGAATAACGCAATCTGGTTTTGGACGTTAGGTTATTTTTAAATATCAGAAGCGCGAGGGGTAAATTCCCGAAAGACATTTTAGAAACGTTTATAAATGCCGTATCAGGCTGAGAGTGGGGAGGGGGTATTTGTGATTGTTTGATGACCCTTGTTTTATCATACGATCCTATAAAAGCCTTCTCTGTTTGTTTTATTTACCCTTTTGTCTTCAGTTTATATAATAACTACCGTATATACGTGGATACACAGTTGTAGATGACTTAACAGTGTTTTACGTTATTGTTGGCTGCCTATACAGGCAGCCAACAATGAAGTAAAAACACTGTCAAGACAAAAGCTTCCATCACGTGGAGTTTCCAAAGAAGAATACACTTTTCCAGCTTTTTCAGAGAAATATAAGAGGGTGTCGCAGGATTACGGGGTTGAGTGATGGAGGAAAATTTATGTTCTTATCGGTGCTCAGTCGTCAGGCAGTGACTGTCGTCTGAACCCCAGTTCGAACGTAAACCTTGCCACCTTATCAATGCCCTATCCGCTTGGGACTCTTAGGATTCCTGAAGGTGACTGTGGCTTACAACGCCAAAGGGTGATCAACGATAATTCACTGAAAAGATTATTTATTTACATGTACGAAGAAATATAATATCAAACAAATTACTCACAAAATTATCCATAAGAAAACACTAATTACGCGAATAAAAGTTTATTCTTTAGGGCCCTCGATGTCTCCCACAGCTAGCTGTGTCCGCTGGATCAACCTCACATCATCTTCATCCTCTCACGGTTTGTGACAAATACAAAGTGTCTATTCACTCCTCGTTACTTCCTCCTCGCAGGGTTAACTTTGCCGTTTGTCGGGCTTAACTCATACAATGTTCTGCATGTGTGACTCCAACAGCGTTCTCACAATTCAATCACAATTCAATCGGCGTCCACCACAGTTCACGATCACTTTGCGCCTTGCCTGGCTCTCACGGGGTTAAGTTATTCTTCGTCTTCAGATGTATACTTAACAAAACTTACAAAAAAATTCTGCAAAGTGTTCTCAACATTACCAATTCTCACACCGCCTAAACAATCTTATCTCGCGAGCTACTCCAGCGCTTGCTCAAGCTCTTAATACGGTTCCTAGACCTCAACGTTACAGCTTTTACTTCTTTGGCTACTATGCCACTACGGTTCGCAACGTTAACAAACTACAATCGGTTCCTTACAACCCTCACAGGGTTACGACAATACGCGGACTTTCAATCTCGGTGCCTATGACCCTCGACGGGCAAGGCTAAATTCGGACCTTCTCTGAGTGCCCTCAGGCCAACTGCCTCACAACGACCCACAGCCTTACACACCTTCCGACTGGAATTGGCTGGAATGAATTTTTCGAGAAACCCCCCGATTTTTATTTAGATAGCCAGAACATTTATTCTCAGTTAATCGCTTCTCTTGAACTTGGCCGCTTAGATCTATCTTAATTTAACGCCCGCTTTAAAGTGCCTTTGAAAGACTCGTATTTTGGTATCTTTTGACATTTCGGAGACAGGATAGATGCGTAATATGGGTGTGTGTGTCCAGAACATGTGTGATGCATTATATTTTAACAATTACAGTTTAACTGGTGTTTAATTACTCAGAAAATTACTACACAAGAGAATATTGTCTCTCTTGCTATTGATCTGTTATCAGAAGCCCATATGGCGTTGAACACGTGGACATTAAACTTCATGCCTCATTTAGAATTTCTTGAATTAACGTCAGTTTGACAAGCCTGTTTTCGGGGTCCGTCACAAATCTATCTTGCTTCACATTTAATCCAGGCAGAAATATTATCGAAAATATTTACACTTTTATACAACAAAATCGCAACTTTTGGCTATCACCTTGACAGAGGGGTACTTTGTGGCTGTATGGGGACCAAGGATTGAAATTGGATGTTTATTTATTGATGTTTAAGGTTACATACTTCTGCACAATGGCTAATCATGACCACGGCAGTTTTACGGGTGGAGGAAGTCGGAGTACCCGGAGAGATCCACCGAGCAACTGCGAGCAACTGTCTGCTCTCGAGCATACTAACTCCACACAAGCAGGGTTAGCATTGGTTGAAGACAGGTGCACCATCGACGTGCAGTACGCCTTAGTACACAGCGTCGCCGTGCCTCCACGTGGGCAATGGGGGTGAAGTGTCTTGCCCAATGACACAACGCGGTTGCCGCAGGTGGGATTCGAACCGAGGACCTCTCGGCTTCCAGCCTGCACCTCTACCAACTGAGCCACCGCGCCCCCTCAAAGTAGTATATATTTTCCTCTACACACAGTGGACAGAGGTTATTTGTATACTGGAGTTTAACCACTCTTTTAACAGGGCTCAAAGTCGCATCGTGTCGGGCAGTTTCACGGGTGGAGAAAGCCGGAGTACTCAGGGAGAACAACTGAGCATCGGTGAGAACTGCCAGACTTTCCGAATTCCTACCTCTGCACAAGCACAGTTAGCGGCGGCTGAAGACAAGTGCACCACCGACGTGCAGTATGAATCAGTACACAGCACCATCGTACCCCCGCGTGTATAATCGAGAGTGTCTTGCCCAAGGACACAACGCAGTTACTGCTAGTCAGGCTCAAACCGTCGACCTTTCGCTGTGAAGCCCAATGCTCCCATTATTGGGTCACCGCGCTCCCATTAGACAAAGTTAAGAGGTAAACCTAAATGGCATTGACTTTCAATACTCTCAAATCTACCATGCATATATTTTCTCTCTTTAACCCTTTACCTAATGTAACGGACAAAACCAGCCAGCGCTATTCTCAAAAATCGCCTATTAATTTTCATTATTTTGTCTCAAAAACCTAGGTTATGACCCCTCATTGGAACGAGCTCGGTGAGCTCGTTCCAATGAGGGGTCATAACCTTGGTTTTTGAGACAAAAAATGAAAAAAATTAGTTATTCAAGAATTTTTTTTGCATTTTAGGTAAAGGGTTAAACTTCGATCGCAATATATTTTTCAAAACAGAAAAGCATCCAAGCTATCTAACCCAACATGGATAGGATTTATTTATTTACTGGAGATTAGCGACACTTTCCACAGACAGTGTCGCCTCATGTCGGCCAGTTTTACGGTTGGAGGAAGCCGGAGTACCCGGATAGAACCACCGAGTAACGGCGAGCAACTGTCAGACTCCCCAACGTACTAACTACTAAGTGTACACAAGCATTTGTTGAAGACAGGTGCGCCATCGACGTGCAGTACGTCCTAGTACACAGCGCCATCGTGCGCCCGCGTGGACAGTCGTGATTAAGTGCCCTGCAACATGTATGTGATGAAGTAAATTAACACGACAATAGCAACAAAATGGCTACAATCTACCAATAAGTTACTGAAATATGCTAAAACAGGTTTTCTGGATACTTGAGTGTCCAATTAATATCGACAGTGTGACGAAGACTTCCACTTGGTATGAACGACCCGTGTGAAGGGGCAGATGGTTTAGTTGTTGCACCTTTCGTTACGTCAGACCTGCATTTATTCCCGTCCCATCGATTATCGGGTGCTAGAAATAAGTTGTGGGACGCGTTTTTCATATATTTAACCGTGGAGTTCTGTTGACCGAAAACAACCACTTCACACGGGCAAATGAAAAAAACAATACGGATGGAAAGATTTCACGCCGCGTAATGCAAAACAAACTACAATAATTATTGATTAATACATGTGGGGGCGAAAAATTATATGAGAGACATCATGTGTACATAATTTTAGATTTTTATACCACTCTCTTTCTCTTAATCATTAACCCTTCAACATTGTCGCCCAATCGTTATTTGTGCCACTGCCAACATTAAAATTTGAGAGTCTTTATGATATTTGTTGGGGGTTTAGAAATTATTTGATCCTACAGCCCTATAGGGCTGTAGGATTAAATAATTACTGAACCTCCTTCCCAAACTGATGTTTAGTTTATTGCTCGCAAAAATTTATGCCACCTAAATTGGCTCCAATGTTCTATTTAATACCGCATCTACATTTACACTTAGCTAATAATCCTAACACCTGTCATTTCACGAATGGGAGTTAAAACCATATCACAAAAGTGACTAAATAACTATAATAGGAAGTATATCAATCCCCATGTTTTATTTTTTTAGCCAGATGAAAAGTTTTTTCTTCCGTTTTGAATGTAAACTATTATGACACAGTACCCCATGTTTTTAGGAATGTTAAGAAGGGAGATCACTCTGAATTCTATCACGTATAAGATTTCAACTGGTTGGATATAGTTTATTCACAGCTTGCATGTCGTCCCCTGAGTTCCAATGTGTTCAATGTGACAGTAGGCTGCCAGTAGGCACATAGAACACATTGGAACTCAGGGGACGATGTGTTGTTTCAAAACAAATGTGCAATGTCAGAAAATGTGTTCATTATGAATAACTGTAAAAATGGACCATAAATCAGTCACCTAGGTAATCCCTTTCCCCAAGATTCGTCTCGTGATTCTAAAAGAGAACACTTCATTTCATGATCACTCTCGTCTTGTTTACAGTCAATTTCCATGACGGAACAAAGAGTGTTGAACGCCCGATCCCCATCAAACCATTTGATTTCACAAGTGTCTCCAAGCACATTCCAGCCGTTTTCCAAGGAATCCTATGATGTCACAGACGACTTGTTAGCGTTCTTCCATAAACAAAAAACAAACTTGGCTATTTTCAGCTTTCCAAGCAGAACGACATGACAAGGAGGGAATGATGCAGGATCCACCCCTTTTATGTTTTTGAGTGGCTCGGTCATAACAATTCAGGCAACTTGAGTCTATATATTTCCCAAACTATTGTTGCCTGAATTGTCTTTGAGACGGCCATGCATGATGCAAACGAATCGCTCTATCTTATTTATCATCTCTCTTTCCTACTTTTAAGTAATCCCTAAATCGGCGAAAGTAGAAAGGGGTTCCTCGCAGTTCACGAGGATTTTAAGGGGCCCCACCGTCCCTTTCCTATGGTCTACTCGTATAATTACTTTCCGGTTTGCGGTCGGAGGTCATGTTCAACGAGACGCTCAGCGTCTCGGTTGTATATTATTTATTTATTTATTGATGTTTAAGGTCACATATTTATGCACAATGGCTAATCATGACCGTGACAGTTTTACGGGTGGAGGAAGCCGGAGTACCCGGAGAGAACCACCGAGCAACGACGAGCAGCTCCCAGCTCCCAAACATCGTAACTCCGCACTGCAGCACAGGCAGGGTTAGATTGGTTGAAGACATGTGTACCATCGACATGCAGTACGCCTTAGTACACGGCGTCATCGTGCCCCAAGGACACAACGCGGTTGCCGCAGGTGGGAGCGTCTCGGTTGATCATAAATCCAGAGCCGCAAACCTAAGACAACATCACCATCAATTCCACACAATAACGAATATGTTCCATCCAATAATGCTCTACCCATAGCCCAATACCAACCGTGAAAAGAACAAAAGAAGCTTTTAACGATGTCAGGTTTAGTAACTAGACCTCTCGTGTACTCCACGACATCACTCGACAAATAATCAATAAAGCAGATGAAGGTCGAGGTCACTCCATCTTTGCTCAAATCATAAAGAGACTTGTAATTTAAATAACACTTCATGCAGAACATCATCTGCCGCGCGTGTGAAAAATCTAGGAAAATGTGACGGTTTTACAAGTAAGATACTGAGTGAATAATTGCGAAATCAGCAACTTCATTTCAAATATTTCGCGTGATGACGTCAAACTGCCATATAGGCCACTTTGTGCCGTAAACATAGAGAAAACTACGCCAGTTTTCATCCAGAGGGCGCTGATATCAGTCTTACTGGAACATAATGTTATGGGGTCAATCTGGTTGTATTGAAGTTACGTTCATCAATCTGTTTCGTCAATGGGGTTCGCATTATTTCTTTATTTGAAGTTTAAAAAAACAAAACAAAGAAAGCCAAATCATATAGCATGCTTCATCACTACATCTGATCCGCGTCAGTCATATAATTCCGCCACATCGACTTTAGTCTTTACGCTATAATTTCGATCATGAATCCAATTCATATCTAACGATTAGGTACATTGAAATTAAACTTCATTTTGATTGTATTTGACAAAAATATATGTTTCTAATCTCATGAGATTTAAATTTGTTTCGAAAAATCAAATACAGACGATCTTTTTGGCACGTATAGGAGATAATGTCAGTTCGTTTCTTTAGAGACTAAAGTGTATTAGAAGTCATTGAGCACGATTCTCCGATCAATAGACAAAAAATGTACCGTCACACATTCCGGATTTGAATATCTAACGCTTCCTACTAATTTGGTTAACTGTTTCAACCCGATGTGCGCATTTTTTCGCGAAAGATAACCTACTGTTCAACCGCAAGACAATAAACTACACGACTATATTTATTTATTTACTGATTGGTGTTTATGGCAACATATTTCTGCACAATGGCTAATCATGACACTGATAGTTTTACGGCTGAAGGAAGCCGGAGAACCTGGAGAGAACCACCGAGCAACTGTCAACTCCCCATCATACTCCACACAAGCAGGGTCAGCATTGGTTGAAGACAGGTGCACTATCGACGTGCAGTACGCCTTAGTACACAACGCCACCGTGTCTCGACGTGGGCAATGGGGGTGAAGTGTCTTGCCCAAGGACACAACGCAGTTGTCGCAGGTGGGATTCGAACCGACGACCTCTCGGCATGCAGCCTGCACCTCTACCTACTGAGCCACCGCCTCCTTCCCCAAGTGGGACTGGTAATAATAATCCTCTGCACTCTTAGGGCAACTTTTTCCCTAATTTAGTAAAGAATTTAAAACATTAAATTTGTTAAATTCCCAGTTACGTTATTTATTTATTTATTTAATTATTTGAGTTTAACGAAACTTTCAACAGCCAGGGTCACCTCATGTCGGACAGTTTGCGGGAGGAGAAAGCCGGAGTACTCGGGGAGAACAATTGAGCAGCGGCGCGTAATGTCAGACTCCCTAATGTACTAACTCAGCACAACCAGGGTTAACATTGGTTGAAGGCAAGTACACCATCGACGTGCAGTACGACTTAGTACACAGTGCCACCGCGCCCCCATTTGGGCAATAGGGATTAAGTGCCTTGCTCAAGGACACAACACAGTTACCTCTGGAGGAGATCGAACCGTGCACCTTTCGGGTTTGAAGCATAATGCCGTAATCACTAAGCCAGCACGCTACCTGCATCATGAGAGATATTTGCACCTTGATATGTAAGATATTTTAGCATCAGTGTGCAGGTGATTAATCTTACAGCCCTATAGGCCTGTGGCATTAAATTATTCCTCGGGGACGTTGCCATAGTGGATTGTGGGATTGTCTCACCTCTCTCCCGTCATGATTCCTCAAATTTAAAATTGTTGGAAATTTGAAGCCCTTAAATGGCAGTTGGAAATTTCAGACAGGGAGCGGGCGAATTTTAACATGTCTAGAATTCGGCCAAAATATGGAGTTTTAGACTTAAAAGTAGTGAAAGCTCTCCAAATATTGATTGAAAAGGAATAAAAATCTCAAATATTCATTTGGAGTTTAAATTTATGCCTGACTACCGATTGCCCCAGTTAAGACAATTTACAGTCAATAGGGGGGTTGTACAAATGACATTCTGGACCTTAAATCCCGCAGTTGGAAAATTGTGATTGTGGGGATGCTGATGGAATGTCCTACTTGTTGGAAATTATGTAGTTGTAGTCGAAATTTTGCCTATCGCAGGAGGGGGTGCAATTGGAACACTAGAGATGGGCACTCCCTCCCCCACTCCATCAGATATTTCATACTTGCGTCTTAAGAAATGACCAAGTTATTCATGTCACCAATTAGGCATTTTGAGGTTAAAAGTGTCCAAACTTTACCAAACTTCATGTTATGTAAAATGCCAAGAATAGCGATAAACAGAAAAATATTGGGTTTCTATTTATTTTATTTTTTTTTAGCTCTACAAAACATATAAATTTCATGAAAATCGGATGCACTTTATTTATTTTATTTATTCATTTATTTATTTACTTATTTTACGTTGGAATGAGTAAGTCATCAAAAATTCGACCGCAATCGTTCTTGCATTCTTCAAATATGTTTTTAGTGTAGAATATATTTCAAAATTTCGAGAATGTTTGCTCAATAAATCGCTTGATATTAACAACTGGTTGAGTGCTGGAAGCTACTATCAGGGCTTTCAAAAAAGGAGGGTGCCGGAGCAAAATCCAACATGTGACTTGCTCATGTTTCATATTCAGGCACAAAAGAGCACCAAAGGGGTCGGGTGGGGTAGGGCTGCTTGTAAAGAATAAAATTAAAACTTATTTTGATATTTGTGTGAGAGATGGCTCCCATGATGGAATTTTAATGGTACAGTTCACATCGAAAGGCAGTGGGGAAACTTTTATTTTCATAATATGTTACCTCCCGCCTTAGAATTCACCATGGGGAAGGGATGCTAATTCATATTTGTCACACATATTGACTGATATATACTTATACTTTAGTAACATGGATGTTATTATTTGCGGTGACTTTAATGCCAGAATTGGTGGACTTAAAGAACTAGATGAAATTGGTACAAGTACTATCCCAAATCGAGTTACTCTGGACACAACCTTAAATCAGCATGGGCGTGCTTTTATAGAATTTCTAAATGACATAAAGGTTTGTTGCTTGAATGGGAGAGGTGAAACTGAAAGGGACAATTATACATGTATTAGCAGTAAAGGGAAATCAGTAGTTGATTACATCTGTGTTCCCTATGACGTTTTCAATAAATGCATAAACTTTCAGGTGATAACACAGACACTAGTTATTGAACAACACAAATTACAACATTTGTTGAGCGAAAAAGGTAAAGTTCCAGATCATAGCTTTTTAGTTTTTGAATATAAACTTGAAAATGTAGTAAATCTGGATAGAAATGAAGAGGGCGACAAGCAACCCAATCCTACATGGCTCACTAAACAACTTCCCGAACGTTTTATGTCCTCCGAAGCTGCTAAACACGAGTTAAGACAAATTATCTCCAGTATAGAGCTGGCGAGAGAAAATCAAATTTCAATAGACAAAATATACAAAGATTTTACTGATACAATTGTAAACGAAATTAAAATGTCGATACCCAATTATGGCTGTAGTCCTAAATTAAGGAGGAGATTTAAATATAATAAGCCGTACTGGGATGAAAATCTGACAAAACTCTGGACAGATATGCATCTAAAAGAAAAAGAGTTTTTAAAAAGTAAACGAAATAAAGACAGGCGAGAATTATTACTTACATTTAAATTATCCCGTCAAAAATTCAATAAAGAATTACGGAAATGTGAACGCGAATATAAGAGAAATTTAATGATAAATATCGAAACGTTTAGCGACCGCGACCCCAAAAAGTTTTGGGAGGGTATAAATAAGTTAGGACCCACAAGGGTTAAAAAGATTCCAGAAGAAGTTGTAAATAAAGAAGGAACAATTTTATCGGATAAAGATAAAATATTTGAAGAATGGACAAAAGCATTTAGTGATCTATATAATCCACCACAAAATCAATCTCTCTACGACACACTGTTTTTGAAAAACATAAAAGAGGAAAAGTTGTTTTATGAGGATAAAATGTTAGACCCATTATATGAATCTAATTATCAACTAAATAAACCTATTGAATATTCTGAGCTAGTAAAAGTGGTGAAAAATACTAAAAAGGGAAAATCATTTGGAATGGATAATATCCCATATGAGGTTATGAAATCGGGAGAAGTGTGCCAACTGATGTTTGTATTATTTCAGTTTATCTTTGAAACAGGTCTTATCCCATCTTTATGGAGAAGAGCAATAATCTGCCCTTTGGCCAAAGACACATCTCTTGACCCACGTATACCCTCACATTATAGAGGTATATCACTTTTAAGTACGTGCAGTAAGGTTTACAGTAGTATTCTTAATAATAGAATAATTGAATATCTGGATGAAGAGTCACTTCTGGTGGACGAACAAAATGGGTTCCGACCACATCGATCTTATGTTGAACACATTCACTCTTTAAATACGGTCATTCGTGGGAAATCAGAGGTATTTGCAACGTTTATGGATTTTCAAAAAGCCTTTGATATGTGGATCGAGACATGCTTCTTTACAAATTGTTAAAAATTGGGGTGGGTGGGAATATGTACCATTCGATACGAAACATGTATGTTAACACGACCGCGTGCATTCGTTTAAATGGTCTGCTGACACCTGAATTTAACTGTGCAAGTGGGGTTAAACAGGGGGATAGTTTATCCTCAACCCTCTTTGCAATATTTATTAATGACCTAGCAAATGACATAAAAAACTCGAATAAAGGTGTGGATTTAAACGAAGAAAATATTTATATTATTGTATGCTGATGACATTGTATTACTGTCTGACAGTGAACTGAATATGCAAGCTTTACTGAACATCGTGAATCAATGGTGCCTTAAATGGCGTATGGCTATTAATAAAACAAAAACAAAGGTCATCCATTTTCGCAATAAGCGTAAAAAAGAAGTCAATATGAGTTTGTTATTGGGGAATCTGTAATTGATTATATAGATAAGTATAAATATCTCGGAATGGTGTTAAGTGAACATAAGGACTGTGTACAGGTTTCAGACAGCCTTTCAAAATCCGCCGGTAGAGCACTTGCCTCTATCATATCCAAGATCCATGAATATCAAGATGTGGGCTTTCAAACATTTGAAAAATTATATGTTCAGTGTATATGCCCTATCCTTGATTATGCATCTGGAGTCTGGGGTTTTAAGAAATATGATTGTGTAGATTCGGTCCAGAATAGAGCAATACGTTATTACTTGGGAGTCCACAGCTTCTGTCCTACACTAGCTTTGAATGGAGATACTGGGTTAGAAAACTGCTTACAACGACGGTGGGTCAATATGCTCAGACTCTGGAATAGACTGATAAAAATGGACCAAACACGTCTAAATAGGAAAATATTTCTGTGGGACCACACAACTTAAATAATGGTTGGTGTATGGAGGTGAGGGAAATTTTTAAAACAGTTGACAAAGAAGAATTATTTGATAACCTCGTGATCTGTAATAAAAGGGAAATGAAAGATTCGTTATCCACCCATTTTTCTCAAAACTGGTTAAATGGTATACAGTTTGTCCCGAAATTAAGAACCTACAAAAACCTAAAACAGGATTATGTAACAGAGTCGTACATTCTCATGAATTTAAACCGTCTACAGCATTCAATATTAGCGGAATTTCGCTGTGGAATACTACCGATTAGGATAGAAACCGGTAGATTTAGGAATGAAAAGGTAGAAGAAAGGATTTGCCTTATGTGCAATGATAACAAAATTGAAGATGAATACCACTTTTTGATGAAATGTCAGTTTTACGAAGACTACCGTAAAAGCTATTTGACTCTCTGTCAACGAATTATATGGACGCGTTGATTCTGTCCGATTATCACGATTTAGGAATAATTGTTAATGGATATGTTAGGCAATGTGCAACCTTTTTAGTTGATGCATTTAGTAAAAGAAAACGTCATACATATATATATCGATAAGTCTAAACATAGTTTCGAACTTTCTCCTTTTTTTCAGTCAGAGTGTGGAACCGAGATAGAAGCTTTGTAAATGTATCCTACACGTATCCTCTGTCGTTCAGCACACTGATGTATGTTTTCAACTGTCACACTAAATGCACGCCTCGTAAACAATGTGAATGATTGGTTATTATGGGTGGGTCCCACTGAAAAATGTCAGTAAATAATGCACGAGATCGATCAGTGGGAGCTCTGAACTAAACTTTGTAACATCAATATATCTCTTGTAAACAACGCAAATGATTGGTTACCAGGTCATGTCTGCTTGTTTGTTTGTTTGTGTCCTACAAAGTATCGGAAAAAGACATGATTGGTCATTTATGTGGAAATTATGACTTGTTTGTTAATGATGGAAGCCGTCAGTCTATTGAACCTATATGGAATGAATACTTTGCCTTGACCATGGGCACTTTGATGGGATGGGGGAGGGGGATAGGCAGAGGGCGGGTATAAGGCCCTTTATCATGGTTAACGTTGTCCACTAAATATTTATACAAAATTTGGTTGGTAAATACGTGAAAGTGGCAAGGTTGTGGTTGATAGGTGCCCGGAGTATGGTGGAGGTGGGGGGGGGGGGGGGGGGGCGGTGAATGGTGGGGATGTGTACGTATATACATGAACCTGTGGTATTTGTACATGTGGAGGGGTGAACGTGCGCACCACGGGGTAATGGTGGGGGGGGGGGCATTTATTTGAATGGGAGTGAACAAAGCTGGAGGTATAAAATTGAACTTTAATAAAGACGCTGAGTTTTTGTGCACAACACAGAAGAAAAAAATGGGATATTGTGACATATAGGTCCATAGGGCCGGGTGCAATTATGTTACCATGTAATAACACTATAAACTATGTATGCACATGTCACATTAATAAAGATCATACTACTACTACTACTACTACTACTACTACTACTACATATTCAGTCAAACGCAAATAATATTTTGTTTATTTAAATTTGTTTCATTACAAGTCATTGGAGAGTGTCAATTGACACTCTCCAATAATGTGTAATATTTATTTATTTATTTATTTATTTATTTATTTATTTATTTATTGGTGTTTAAGGTCACATATTTTTGCACAATGGCTAATCATGACCACAACATGAGTGTCAACTCAAAACCAGGGGTGAGCGTTAATAAGCCATGTTGCCCATTTTAGAGAGGGTTTGCACCTCCCAAGCATTGGTGACTGGGTCCTATTTTACCAGTAAAAATAATCTGTAATAAAACAAATTTTGAATATATCGTGTTCTACCATCAAAAATAATCTAGCCCTCAACCAGTTAAAATATTAAGCAAAAAACGTAAATTAGTCGTTTTTTGTAAGGGATGAAGTCAGAAAATCAATAAAAAAAACCCAAGTTTCGTCCACTGGAAGTAATTTCGAAACTTGTGTCAAATTTTCTGACGTTGGTTGAAAGAGAAGTGTCCTAAAATCGGGTTTTTTTGCCAGGAATAGAAGTAACTATTTAACACACGAGCCTTGCAGAGAAAATTAAAAAATTAATGCTACGAGTGGAATAAAATAATTACTTTGAAACATTCTTTACTTATTTTATTTATTCCAAACAGCTGCGCCATGAGCACATGATACGCCCGTTGTTAATTAAAAGAAAGAAGCACACAATATGAGTCTACATGTGCACCTAACCCATCTTTTTTTTAAATCGTGAAAATCTCTCGAAGCGTTCTCGAGTTATCGTACGACGTGTAAAAAATCAACAATTTTCTGTGTAATAAAGTCCCATAACTCTGGAATAACTAATCGAACGGCGACACTAAACGAAATGGATCTTCCCTCCATCGATATACACCACCTACCGAAAAATCACGAAAATCTCTCACAGCGTTCTCGTGTTATCGTACGACGTGTAAAAAATCAACAAGTTTCTAAGTAATAGAGTCCCATAACTCTGGAACGACTAATCGAACGGCGACACTAAACGAAAGGGAGCTTCCCTCCATCGATATACACTACCCAAAAATCACGAAAATCTCTCAAAGCGTTCTTGTGTTATCGTACGACGTGTGACCGGACGGACAGACGGACAGCGGTATACCATAATACGAACCGTTTTTTTTTCAAAACGGGCTTATAAAACTTTAACACTTATTGTTGTTTTCAGCATAATGGAAAAAGCTCTGCGTCATAATTCTCCTTGGACGTGTAATAACCTTTTACCTAACGTAACGGCCCAAACCGGCCAGCGCTATTCTCAAAAGCCGCCAATTAATTTTCATTATGTTTTCATTTTTTGTCTCTAAAACATAGGTTATGACCCCTCATTGGAAAGAGCTCGTCGAGCTCGTTCCAATGAGGGGTCATAACCTATGTTTTTGAGACAAAAAATGAAGAAAAAAAAAAAGTTGTTCAAGATTTTTTTTGTAAGTGTCGTCTGCATTCATGTTAGGTAAAGGGATAAAGTCCCTGATGTCACATCATCTACCATTAGGACATGATTGATTCAGTCACGGCCTGGCACAGATAGCACAGACGTCACTCTTATGACATGTTCCGTGAATCAGCCAGAACGACACATTTCCGTCACAATTACCGAGTTCAAGAACTAGTCACCTGCTGGATATGTCCCGACGTCCCAAAAAAATGAACCGGTTCCAATATGAGCTCTGCTGTGCAGTTGACAAACTTTAAAAAATGCCCTTGAAGTGACAATATTTTGATATGAGTTGAAACAGCTCATTCTAAAATATGCCGCATGATTTACTTTGAATGTCAAAATGAAAATAACTTTTTGGAAGGTTCTCAGATGTTAAGCCTAAACTTCACATTTACTCCATAAATGTTCAACTCATGAGTTGTAGGGCCTATATTTTGTGGTCTTTCTATGTTATTGACCTATTCGGAAGTTTCGTTGGGTAAAAAAGACTATTTTTAATCACTAATTCAGTTCGTATCATGCTTTAAAAATGCGCAAAGATATTTTTGAATAGATTCTGAAACGGTACGGTAAAATCTAAAGTTGCCATAAATGTTAATCAGTAATCGTGTTGGAATAACGTTTTAGCGGGTGGCAGCCATGTTAAAATGACGTCAAAGTGCTGCCCACACCACCTCACACAGAATTCACTACACTGTCACAGTGACGGTACATGTTCATTCCTGGTTGATTGGTAAATTTGATGTGACGACACAAAACTATGCCGTGTGTTGAGTGAATCAACCAGACTCTTAGTATCAAATGTTCAGTGTTAAGGCCACATGGAAAATAGATTTTCCTAGCTCCCAAATAAAGCAATTTTTTATCTCAGAAATATTGTTAATGTAGCGGGTGGGGTGGTGATTGGATCAAGTCTGTTACCTTAGTTATTGGAAAACCCAATAGCTCATTGTTTTGAGAATTGGACTTTAAACCGAAAGGTCTAGGGTTTGATCCAGGCTCGTACCATCTGTATTGTGTCCTTGCGCAAGACACTTCTTAATCCCGATTGCCCACGTGAGAGCACAGTAGCGATGTATGCTAAGGCCTATTGGACGTCTATATGGTGCACTTTCCTTGAACCGCTGTTAACTCTGCCTGTGTCGGGTTAGTTAGTTAGAAAATCTAACAGTTTCTCGGCGATGATCGGTTCTTCTCTCCGGGTCCATCGATTTCCCATTCTCGTAAAACTCACCGTGACGATGTAGAACTAGTTGCTGAAAGTGTCGTTAATTACCAATAAACTTAAACACATGAAAGCCAATTTACTAAAAAAAGAAATTAAAGTTCACAATACTTGATAGATATATCGACCCGTGAGTGGAACAAGGAGCCATCTGCAATGCTTTAGCATTGCAGATGGCGCCTTGTTCTACTCAAGGGATTATATCCACGTACGGCATTCTGAAACAGTGCTCGATAATGGCTTAAAACTTTTACCCAGAACGTTCTGCTGTCTAGCACTACAGTACAAATAAAATGTTTTGATTTTTCTTATAATGAACGGCAAATCAATTACTGTGTAGAGTGGATCAATTAATGTTTCCGCCGACAACCCTGTGGTTCTCGGTTGTAAATGTTAAATGATCTGCCCACACATTAAACACACCCTGTTCCAGTCTATGTTATTCAGCTGTTGTTTTTCCTTGCGTGCCGCTAGATAATGTTTTAGAGTGAAAATCGCTCAGCACTTTGTAAATTAGTATAATTAAACAGAATTTTGTCCATCTATTTATAAGATAAACACTTATTAGTAGTAGAATTCAGGCCTCAAGATATAATTAAAATCTTTTCGTTTTAACAGACTACATACGGTTGACGATCTAATGGTCAGTTAACTGCCTCGAGAGAACACAACGAATGCCATGTCACGCGCAGATTTGATTTGACTCATTTCGTTTGGACCACTGATTTTCAGTGGCATCAACTGGAAAAAAATATAATGGTGAGGAATTTCCGTAAGGACCTCATGTACACGCGTACTTGGCAATCAGTATAGAGACCAAACTAATTTAGCCACATGGTCCAGTGGAAAAGCTGGGGGATACAGTATTAAAACGAACGATAACAGCCTGCTACCCATTCGATTTTAGCACTTTTCCTTCGTAAGATGGAAAGCCCGAAAGATTCATAATGTCTTATATCTGGTGATTAAAGATGGTTCTAAATTATTTACAGCTAGTCGAATTTTCCGTGGTGAAAAAGAGGTGGTCCGGTGTGTAGGGGTTTTTGTTACTGTGATGGTAAAGTAACCTGCATGCCATATTATATGTGATATTACTGTTATTTACCTCTTTTCAGCAAGTCCTATTGAATAATGCGGCTCATCAACCAGTAAGACTGTCTAGGACGGTGTCACGTTGACCGGCTCGACGCCTGCATGTATTGTGTAGTTTGTAGGTGATTGTACCTCTGCACGCTGATGTCAAAATAACAAGCTTCAAGACAACAATTTTTCTCATAACGCAATTGGGAATTTAATCAATCCAATTTCATTTGAAAGGGCTTTTTGAGCATTGTCAAACAAGAATGAATTTGTTAAATTCCTCTTGCACTATGGGGAAAAAATTATCAGGTTGAATTTTGCAATTGCAACATCTGTGTGCAGAGGGCAAGTTTTGGTTGTCAGCATTTTCTTATGAATGATTAGTTTGCTGGAATTCATTGGAGAGTGTATCCATGTACTCTCAAATAAATTGAAACAAAGCCAATACACATAGGCAATATATTGCTTGTTTCCAACTCAATGTGAAACAGGGTTTATGGATATGTCACGCGCTTCCAAAAACGACGATATCCGATTTTATTATATGACTACGACAAAACATTAGGGTTTAATCCCGGGAAAGGGAATTCCCGGGTTCCTGCCTCCGAAAGCCGGTCACGATACCCGGGAAATCTATAGCACGGAACCGGGAATCACGTTTAGCACTGTTTGCGAGTTAAATTGAGTTTGGTAAATTGAAAAACTTCCCCAACGTATAACTTTTTTGAAAGATTTTGTCAGCCCTTAACTTATTACAATCCTGTTTCCTGAAGATCCTTTTCCAAATTTCCCGGTTCCTGGTTCTGAGTGAATTTCATTCCCGTTCCCGTTTCTATCATGAACCGGGAATATATAAAACCCTAAAAAATACTCCATTTCGCTGCTGTGTACTCATCAATCTTGTTTCTTCGGAGAAGGAAAATCTCTTTTTCACAAATTCATTGAAAGGACATATCTGAAAGATTCGGTTGTCGGTGTTTCCTCTGCCTAAAAAAGTTACTAGCTGAACCGTCCGCCTTCTTCGTGATTAGAAGTTTCTGAACTCTGTACCGCTAATCTTTTTTGAGAGGGGGGATCAAACGCACCAATGGGACCCAGTCGCAATCCGGTTGAAAATCTTTCTCTGCCTTTGTGATTGCAGTACTGTAAAGGATCACAATACTGCAGATAAAAGTGATATTGACGAAACGAAAGTGGCGAAAACGATAGTGGTAAAAGTAACAGGGACGAAAACGGCAGGGGCGAAAATGAAAAAGACAGTTTGACAGAAATACGACGATGCGACAAAATGACAGCGTTCGAAAATAAAATAACTAAAGATAAAAAATATTAAAAACTAATAAATGAAGAAAATCAGTAATTCGCTACACACTTGAGACTATTTTTGTTGAAGGAAAATTATCTGAAGAAATACAATTTGTGAAATTGACACTTTTACTTTAAAAAAAACTCTTCTTTAAAGGACTAGTCCTTTTTAAATCGTTCTTAACCCTTTGAACCCGAGAGGCCTCTTTTCGGCCAGGAACGTGATAATTAATAACTTAATAAAGTAGGCTGCCTGTTAAACTAATGTGTTGGGTAGACCAAATTATTAATTGGACTACCCCTAAATAATGAATATGGACTCTTCAAATTGCTGTCATTGAACTGACATGAAAGATACCATCAGGGTTCACTGGGTTAATGTCAAACGTGAAAACCACTGCCAAGTTAACTTGAAGTTTGAGTATTTAGGGATTATTCTACTCGTTGCTATTTAATCCTATCTCTACATACTGTTTTAGTCAGTGCCATTTTCGTCGTCAACACTTTCTTAATCCATCGTTATTATTCGTCCTCATTCATGAAATATTATGGTGTTCATTAAAATTCAAAACCTGGGTAATGTCGTGTCGTGCACTTCTACGGGTGGAAGGAGCCGTAGCACCCCGTGAGAACAATAAACAGCAGCGAGTAACGGCCGGACTCATTAACTCACTGACCCGATACGAGCAGTTTTAGCATCGGTTGTTGCCTACCATCGATGTGCTGTACTCCTTCGTACTCGACGCCATCGTGCTTCAACTTGGGCATTTGGGATTAAGCGTCTTATCCCAGAACAGGTCAAATGACGCGGGTAACGATCGAATCTACAACCTTTAGTCCATTTGCTAAACAATGAGCCATTGTACACTCGTTATGGGTGGAGGTGGGTCATTAATCCTTTGATGAAATCCGCGCGCGTAATTTCAAATTGGGCAGTTGAAAAATACTTAATTTCAACAAAACCATATCACGTGACCACCTCATTAGAACGAGCTCGTCGTGATATGTTTTTTTAAATGTTTTGAAAAATTTGAAAAAAAATCAATAATTAAAATAATAATTTTGATATCGTGTGCGTTGGGAAAGGGGTTAACTCTTTTTCTTAACTGGTTGAGAGCTAGATTATTTTTTGTGGTCTAAATTTGTTATACAAAAGTTGTTTTATTACAAATTATTGGAGAGTGCCTACAGGAACTCTCCAATAATTTGTAATAAAACAAACTTGAATACACAAAATATTATTTACATCTCATTGAATAGGAAACATGAGCAACGAAAATGTTAGCTTTTGCTCTGGTACCCTGATTTTTTGGAAAGCCCTGATAGCGAATTTTAGCACTCAACCAGTTAAATGCCACTGGTTAGATAAAAAATAGGAAAAAATTAAGCTAATTTGGAAATAGAATTAAAAGTATGGAAGATTCAATTCTTTTTTCCATTGCTACAAGTGTGGTTGTTTTGTCTGTTTTCTCCACTGGAGTCTGTTTTGTTCAGGGGACTTTTCTCCAGAGATCGTTTATCGGGGGATTTCTGTCCATGGACTGTTCGCCTGTCCCCTTGAAATTCTGCGAAATGGTTTTCCATCTGATTAATATTTGGAGTTACTGAGAAGAGCACAAGATTCACTAGCAAATTTTCAGCTCGTGGACTACCAGGTACTATATCCGTGGTCCATAAGCTGAAAATTAAAATTTGTTTACATTTTTATCACATAATCACCATCAAATAGCGCAGTTGGAAATATTGTTCATAACACGTCTAATATCAGAATGACGCCAGAAGTCAACGCAGAAATTTGATATGTAATCGCGACTCATCAGAGATCCTCTACCTATAAATCTTTTGTCCAGTGGAAGATTCATTCTCCGTGTGCTGTTGAAGGAAATACTCCTGTTCTGATCTGTAAGGGTAGGAATACGCTAGAGCTGTTGCGTTGGCGCATGCGACAACGCTAGTGACATCACATTTGTACGTGCACACACTATTTGCGTTTTTTGGCTGCGATGGATGGTGCGTATACCTAAATATCCCATGAGGACCAGATTTAAACGCAGTTGAAACATTGAAAACCTGGTCCCCGGTAAAGAACTGGGCTCTAGCATGGACACTTTGTATGCAACAACAAGGCATAGGCCTACATGTATGCCGTAATGGTGGCGATCGGTGTCAAATTTTATAGGCCTATGCCTACATGATTGTACTAATAGCTGAATGATGAAGGTCATGTTAGACATTGTTGAAATATTGAAGAGTTTGATGTGAAATAATCGGTGTATTTTGATCATACATCTCGTACCGTCCGACATATGCCTGCCAAAGTGTAGAAAATATGTCCTTGACCTTCCAAAGGCAATGCGTTGGCCTGTGCAGCGCGTCAAACATTGGAAAATTTTCAATTCCTGCAGCAACACAAAGCGATAACGCAACGGATACTCAACGCAATGCGAATAGTGTGAAGAACTCTTCTTTTTTCAACTTGTTCAATTCTTTGCGACAACGCGTATGCGAATCGCATTGCGATGATGGCTCTAGTGTAAATGAGGAAAGAGATAACAGCTATTGGACGTCATAAATTGTAATGCTAAATGTCAGAAAAGGGATCAACAGAATTTGGAAAAAAAATTAAAACAAAATCCATGACACAAGAGTCCAAAGTGGGCTTTAGAACCCCAAAACTTAAAAGTGAAGGACCGAACCATCAACCACCCTCCTTAGTTTCAAAGTGACCAACAGCCTTCATAATTACGTATTTCACAAGACTAAAACGTTGCTTTCACAAAGCGCTTTTTACGATACACTGCGCTCTTATCAGTACCAAAGCCAGAACCTGTATTAACAAATGTGCTATTACCGAAACGTTACTTTTGTTAAGAATATTTTTAAAGGAAATAATAGCTATTTTAGTAAACATTTATTTCCAAGTGAAAGGTTATTGGATAATAATGTCAGGAATTACAGATTGGTCTGAGACTCAAAGACATCGCGTCATCAATCAAAGAACAAATGATCAATGATTTGATCATAGAAAACAACCCACAAACAAACAGACGCCAGAAAAATAATTTGACGTTATTAAAGATTCCGTTTGATGAATAACTGGAGTTCAAATGTCACGCAAATAAGTTTTTGCGCGTGATAAAAAATGTCAATTAAAACAAAATACTTTTGAAGAAAAGTAATTGCTCATACTTTATTTTCATGCAGGTCTGTCGAATAGAGGATCGTGGGGTTCGCATTCGAACTCATTAAACAGTTTTAGCCAAGTGCTGACAGAGGCGTAACTAAGGGAGGGGGCGTAGGGGTGTAACACCGCTAATAATGATTCAGTCGGGACATTTTCATCAGTAATGATCAGGGGCGCCGGAGCCGCCCCGACCAATGTCGGGGCAAAACATTTGCCGATCATGATATTTTTGTGACCGACCTTCAGCCGAACGTCATTCATATCAAATAACTAGGCTATGATTTTTTAATTTTGTTCTGGCGGATATCCGAAAATAGTGCGCGCATAGATCGTCTTGTTTCTTTAATATTGCGCACAAAATGACAGCTGTTAAAGACCAGTTAACGTAAGATGAGGAGATTTTGGGGCTACTTCTTTAGTATTCCAATCGCTTCGTAAGCGGTTGGAATACTAAAGAAAAAGCCCCAAAATGGGTCTGAGAGATGTCATTTTTCAAACATTTTCTGGGGGCAGGGCCGGATTTACGAAGAGACGGACTGTACGGACGCCCAGGGCCCCCACATTTAATGTGGGGCCCCCACATTAAAGTTCGTCTTTCGAGGAACATATGACAAAATTCCCTGCCAAATTGCCTTTGGCAATTTGTTAGGGAATTTTGTCATATTATGTTCCTCGAAAAACGAACTGCATGCACTGTCATTTTTTTTTTCTCCCCCACAAAATCGATGGCAACAATTCGAAAAAACAGGGATCTGGGGGTTATGATCGGGCCAATGTTTGGGCCGTTCCGGCGCCCCTGGATGATCTGGGCCGAAGCCAGTGGGCATATGACAATCTCCGTCGGAAATTTTCAATAGCCATCGGAAAAAAAATTTCTGACAAAGCCTAGTCGTACGGATGTCCATTTCTGACAGATTCTCTCGATCGTTCCGCTATTTCCGAATATCACCGAAACATCGAGAGAATCTGTCGAAAATGAGCATCGGTACGACATTATATTCCTATATATAACAGTCTTGGTTCTAAACACCCAATTCCTCGCTCATTCTCAAAGGTACCGAAAAACCACCTTACCTTAACCATGCCATATTGAGCTTCTAGAAAAGCCGAATATCATAAGCCAAGAAACTCTAAAAATCGTTATCATAGGCTTGTCTTTTACAGAATTTTCTCCCACCAATGAGAGGGGGATACGCACCTAGCTGGGGAGAGTATGGGAGGGGTCTCCACCCAGAGGAGGCGACCCCTCCCACACTCTACCCCACTTCCTCTGTGCTACACACCTCGGATATGCCTGTGGCATAAAGCAGCTACTTCGCCCCCCCTATGTCGGATGATTTTAACGCTCCTAGCTTCGGGCCTTGGCATAATGTCTAAGATATAGATTCACTCTTTCTTGCAATCTTGTACCTTTTTACTGGACTAGATTTGCTTCTTGGATTTATGTCACTCACTCAGTCGATCTCACACAAATGGACGTCCGTGGCCAATTGGGGATGTTAGAGTCTCTCCCTGGCCAATTCTAAGTCATATACGTGCCAATTAAATATGAAGTTGGGAAGCCTATGGATGACGACATCTACATGTATGTGGAAAACAGTCTCAACTAGAGGGGATTGTTTTAGTGAACTAAAACATATGTCTCCCCTTCGATTAGTTCCATGCTTCCAACTTACGACTAACAAAGATCAAACTAAAGGTCAAATGTCAAGATCATGAAAGTTCAAGATAGAATGTGACTCATCAGCCTGGCTGTTGCATTCATATGCCAAATATCATAAACCCAGCTGAACAATTCAATAATTTGACCTTGATGTCAAAGATCAAGGTCATCTGTCATCACAACAGTACACGATACAAGGTTGTCTTATGTTGATACACTCACATACCAAATATCATAAGCGTTGGTGAAAAGATAAAAAAAAGGTTGTTGCCCCAACAAGCTAACAACTTACTTGCCAAAAATTCAATAATTTTACCATGAGGTGAAAGATTGCCACTATGATATGCGTTTGAGCCTTGCATGTGCTAGAGTATGTCAGTTACTCACTGGAGGACACTGTACTCCAGCTCCATCAATTAAATTGACTTTGAGATCAAAAGTCAAGGTCATATGTAGGTCATGATGGTACGTGACACATCGTCTTCTGGTGATACACTCACACGCCAAAAATCATCATATGCCTAGGTGAAAAGGTAAAAAAAAGTTCTGACACAGACAAGCTTACTCGCCAAAAAATCAGTAATTTGAACTTGAGGTCAAAGGTCAATGTCATATGTGGGTCATGAAGGTACACGACACATCGTCTTATGGTGATACACTCGCATGTCAAATATAAGATAAGGTGAAAAGGTAAATAAATTCTTGCCCGTACAACCTTACTTGCCAAAAAATCAGTAATTTGATCTTGAGGTCAAAGGTCAATGTCATATGTGGGCCATGATGGTACATCGTCTCATGGTGATACATCCACATGCCAAATATCATAAGCCTAGGTCAAAAGATGAAAAAAAAAATCAATAGTTTGACCTTGAGATCAAAGGTCAAGGTCATATGTGGGTGATGATAGTACGCGACACATCGTCTCATGGTGATACACCCACATGCCTTATATCATAAGCCACGGTGAAAAGGTAAATAAGTTCTTGCCCGGACAAGCTTACTTGCCAAAAAATCAGTAACTTGACCTTGAGGTCAAAGGTCAATGTCACATGTGGGTCATGGTGGTTCGCGACACATCGTCTCATGGTGATACATCCACGTGCTAAATATCATAAACCTAGGTCAAAAGATAAAAAAGTTCTGACCAGGACACGGTTGTATGAGAAGAACAACAACAGCAACAACAACAAGAAGAACAACGAGAAGGAGAAGAATTCAGGG
This sequence comes from Pictodentalium vernedei, assembly GCA_031216915.1. Taxonomy (NCBI): domain Eukaryota; kingdom Metazoa; phylum Mollusca; class Scaphopoda; order Dentaliida; family Dentaliidae; genus Pictodentalium; species Pictodentalium vernedei. The sequence continues at coordinate 330,212,884 of CM062289.1, read as the reverse complement.
TAAAACAACGTGTCTCCCTTCGGTGAAGGGGAGACATAATTACGCAGTATGTGCATTGGCACATTGTACGCGACAAACATCCATACCCCGATGCTTTTTGCACTTTAGAAATGGCTGCAGCACATCTTCAAAGCACGAAGCAACCATCTCAAGCATATGATGATCCCATGGTAAATGTTGTTTTTTTTTAAAATGAATTGTTTATATTATATTTTAACTGGCAAAACATTCTCACAGAATTTCAGAAAAAAAACGGGAGTTTTACTAGGACAGCATTTCTTACAAATTCTTGGGGGTTTTGTGTCTGTGTGTTAGTAGTTAATATTTGAGTTGTTGATCCCTTCCGTGATTTCATGTTTTCATATTAGAGTCAGTATGTTTGTCAACTTGCAATCATGTAGATTTTCTAAATACAGTATCACGCGTGACCTGTAAATATGTCAATAGGTACAACCACTGTTCACGCTGGCCCGAATTCTTTTGATGCGAAGAGGAATTTTTGTTTGGAGGCAAATGAATTTTTTGGTGCCAAATGAAAGTTTGTAGAGCCAAATTGAATCTAATTGTAGATTAGAACAAATTAACCATTTATCGTCCCTTGAATGCAACATGCAGATGGCGCTTTGTTTCACTCAAAGTACGATATTTTAATTTAGTACTACCCGACTCTTTTAAATACTTTAGTTTAAAAAACCATAAATTATAAAAAATATGGATAATAAAAAATGTAAAAGCTGTTATTAACGTTTATAAAATAATTTCATGATTATTATTTACTCACTTTTTATTCACTCCAAATAAATTAACCCTTTTACCTAACATGAAAAGCAGACGACACTTGCAAAAAAAAATCTTGAATAACTAATTTTTTTCATTTTTTGTCTCAAAAACACAGGTTATGACCCTCATTGGAACGAGCTCGATGAGCTCGTTCCAATGAGGGGTCATAACCTATGTTTTTGAGACAAAAAAAACGAAAAAATAATGAAAATAAATTGGCGATTTTTGAGAATAGCGCTGGCCAGTTTTTTTCCATTACGTTGGGTAAAGGGTTAATAGCAAATAATATATTATCTTACAGAAGGATTATAAAAACAAATTAAGCAAGATAAAACAGATTAAGTAACAAAGAAATGTTTTTATAAGAATCATGTTAAATGGATAAACTGTTAACAAAGAACAATGATTACACTTATCTGTTACCTACAGATTACTTTTGACGCGCCTGTATCGAAAAAGATAATAATGAACTACAAAGTCTTTGAGACCTGCCAAAAGTATTTTTTGAGGCCACTTTTTGTTGTAAAATGCTGTACTTTTGATGCCAAACGAAATATTTTATGCAATTCGCACCACTGATACCGGGCAGAGTAAAAACTGGACACAAATATGGAGTTTCCCTTGAACAAAACACAAACGATCTGAATAGTTGGGTCCAGCATAAAACACAATAGCAGCGTCTGACGTCAGTAGCGAGTGTATCTACCACGTTCCCGGATGACAGCCTGAACCTCCTCCTAATACTACCAGTAAGCCTTCTGATAGGTCCAGAGGCAACTGCTGCCATTCCTCAGTCAATGCAGCTTCCAAATCGGCTAAATTATGTACAGGCGGATCCCTTGCTTGCACACGACGTCCAAGAAAGTCCCAGATGTGTTCTAAGGGATTCAAATCGGGGCTCATTGGAGGTCAAGGTAGTTTTGTAATAGCGTTGTTCTGGAGGAATGCTCTCACATCATGGGAACGATGTAGCTTTTCATTGTCGTCCATGAATACAGGGCGGGTAGCCAACGGGTGGTTGTCAAAATAAGGCACGATAACCGGATTGAAAATGTCCCGGATGTACTGATGATCATTGAGATTCCCACGAACAGTCACCATATCAAGTTTACAACCATGAGAGAGGCATCCCCAGATCATTACTAATCCCCCATCATAAGAAACAGTTGGTCTGATGTTCCTGGGCAAGTACGCAGTATTCTATGTCTGCACCCTCTCATGCGACCATATGTGGCGTGAAGCAGGAACCTACTTTCATCTGACCAATGGACTTTCCTCCACGTCTTGAGATTCCAATGTTGTCGTGCCATACACCACTCCAAACTCTTTGATGCTGATCGGACAGAGCTGGACGCTCGATGACCCTTCCGGGCTTCATATACAGTGCTTTGAGACGGTTTCGGACAGTTCCGTTGCACAAACGCCTGTTGAGGAGCCAAAGGCGTTTCAAAACCCCACTTGAAGCTAACGAAGCGTGCCAGACTCCGATCTTCCCGAGGAGAGGTCTTTTGGGGTTGTCCAGGCCTTGGTCCTTAACATCGTTGATTTGTTGATGTTTTCGGACAAGTCTGCTGATGACAGAACGACTATAGCCGAGTCGTCTTCCAATAGCTTTGAATGGCATGCCTGTTGCATGCATGCCAACGATTTGCCAGTTTAGTGCCTCTGACAGTCTCCTCCTTGCCATGTCAACATTTATTGATAAAAGAAGTGACAAATTTTCTTGTTTTATACCCGGATATTGCATGTGGATGATGGAGTTTTTTGTGACATTCGTTGGAAGCATGCTTCACGTGTATGAGGGGATGTGTTTGGCGTACGCTATCAGTGAGAAACATTATGTTTCACCAGATGAAATGTACTGCAAGACAGAGCAATCGTTAAAACATAACTCAGGGACGATAATAATCAGTAACAGCAACTTCATAGTCATGAAACATTTCAGGGGGTGCTTAATTAAGTTCCAGGTGTATATGTTAGCCTTACGTGGATACATTCTAGACTGTGTGCAAAAGAAAACAAAAGAATAAATTATCTTCGGGAGATAAGTTAAGTTTAATTTTCGTTGTTGCTGTGCGAATTTGTGACGATTATACGAGACTGATGACATTTATCAAATTACTTTTGAACTGATCTTTATAGCGTGTGAGAAGGCTGAACGCGATGAAAAAATGTAACAGTTCACGCCACGCTCTTAAGTAACCACTGTCCACATCAGTAAGGAATTCGATGTTGCCGTGACCTGGAAACAGTCTAGCCCTTAAAGAGTTCATCGCATATGTTTAGATTCACTCGTCTGTAATCTTTCAGTCGGTCTGAAAAGCGAACCGTATGTTCGCTTTCAGGACCAACTGATATCTTTCAGATGATTGAATCTAAACTATGCCATAAACATTGATTTTCTTTGAATCAACGCTAAAAATACTGGCCAATCGAGACTTGATTTGACTGAATTTGACTGAATCATTGACCAATAGGAATGAAGAGTCATCACCGTCGTAATTTTATGATTATGTCCAGGGCAGGGGAGAGGAAATTCGGGTTCAGGGTTAATTCTGTGACGGGCTCCCTTCCGAAAGTGTCGTGATACTGAAGCAGATGCCGAAGTTCTTGAAAAGGAGAATTCTTGAAGTGATAACATCGCGTTTGGTGCACATGTATGCAGATAACAGTCTATTAACCCTTTACCCAACGTAACGGAAAAAACCCTCCAGTGCTATTCACAAACACTGCCATGCGATTTTCATTATTTTTTCATGTTTTGCCTAAAAACATAGCATTTAATTCCTCATTGGAACGAGCTCGTTGAGCTCGTCCAATGAGGGGTCATAAGCTATGTTTTTTGACGCAAAAAATGAAAATAATAGATATTCAATAATTTTGTTAGCAAGTGTCGTCTGTTTTTCATGTTAAGTAAAGTTTTAACAGATTAAGCATCTCCACAGGGTACTCCCATTCCTTCTTTAGATGAGTGGAAACTAGTACTCCAATACGACGAGCAACTTATCTTGCTGATTCTCGCTCGAGGATCGGGGGCCCAGGCCTGATCCAATAATCCTGGACACCTGAGCCAACCCCGGTCCCCCAAGGTTTCGGCCCCGGGGTTATCGCCCGGACCCTTACCCTCTCCCTGGCCCTGATCATGCCAAACAGTTTCACTATGTAAATATCTTGATGCTTGTAAAGGAAATAACCACCGAACGGCCCTATTTTTCTGTTGCATGCCACCGGTACCAAACCATTTATCTTTCTGTGAATAAGCTTTAAAATCTTACATATGATTAGATTTGTAATTGTATTATTTTTTACAGGTGCCACACACCAGAAGTCAACTCAAAACGTGTGTGAAGTTATCGGATGATTTCAGAGAATCGATGGCATTCTCGCAACACTACAGTTAGGATCAACGATGCTCACAAAAGAAAATGACGTTAGAACAAATTCCTTCACACAAATCAATAGATAAGAGTAGGCAGTAAATTGATTGTTTAGAAGGCTAGATAATCAAACAAAATGAGCAAATTGGTAACATTGTGTTGAATAGATGACGCTAATTCATTGTTTTCCGATAGCATTCTTGTAATACTCCTGAGGTCATTTATGAAGAATCAACAGTATGATCTTGCATCCGTTGGTACTTCAGTTACAGCCTAAGGGAATGAGATAATCTGCTTGTGTCTAAGGTATACAAAACAGTCCTTAAATGGCCTGAAACTGTCCTTCGCGTCTCGATAAAAACATTTGGCTAAACATGGTTTTCCGTTAATCAATAGCCTTTTCACGTTCTGCTAACAGAATCTATTCATGTCAAGACTTTCCTACAGGCAGCACGGCCTTCGGTAAAAGTGACAAAGATGGCAGAAGAGCAACAGTATAATAAAAGGGCCACTTTCTGGAATGAAATTTGTTAACCCTTTGAAAACGAGAGACCGGTCAAAGAATATGATACGTCATAATTTCATTAAATGGGATGGCTGTTTAGTGAATGTGTGGGATAGACCAATCAATGTTTTCAACGTGCAGCCCAAAGGCTGCACGTTGAAAATATTAATTGGTCTACCTATTGGCCCTTCCTATTAACGCCGTTGACCTGACAAGGAAGAAACCACCAGGGTTCAAAGGGCTAATGATAAAAAAAAAATAAAAAAAATTACTTTGAGCCGCTATACACTTGAATTGCTTTTGTAAATGAAAAGTTATGTAGATAAATTGAATTTTGTATGATTGACACTTTTGCATCGTTGACCACCTTATGATCCCAAATAATCAATGCTCTAACCAATGAGCCACCGCACTCCCCGAAGAGAGTTTTTCATGACAGTATTCGGGCAGACGACACTTGAATATAAACAGCAGCTTAGGTTGTACGTAATAGTTACTAACTGAGGTGGAGGTATTCATGAATTTGATCAACCTGCCAACGTGCGGTATGTGACGCCTATCTGGTATTTCACGTCTCTTACCAACCCGGAGAAGACAAAGGAATTGGTGTGTAAAAATCTTTCTGCCTGTGCTTTGCAATAAATAGGATTTTTTTTCACTTCATAGTGCGCTCTCTTCATGTTAATACTAATTTACATAGCCTGTAAAGGAACATAATAAGCCTGAAACAAAGATTTAAAGCGTAGCCGGTCGCTAATGGCCATTTTTAGTCATTAGCGCCCGCAGATCCGATAGCACGCGCTGACGTTTACCGCCCGCGGATCCGCTAGCACGAGCTGACGTTCTGAGCATGACGTCATTTTGTCTTCCTGAAAATCTGTTTACATTTTCCTATACCGAGTTTACATTTCACTGGTGTTGATTGAGATAAATATAAAGTGTTCTGCCTTAAACTGCTTAATGAATGGTGTTTCACGTTGATTCTTTTAACGAAATAATATAAATCCAAAAGGGTCGAAAATCGTTCTAAGAATTAATAATAATAATAATAATAACATGATTTTCCCAAGCGGCGTTTTGCTTCATTACTGGACCTCCATCTGTGATTAGCAGCCCCACGATCATTAGCTGCCCGAGGCTATCGCCTCAAGCTGCTAATGACTGCTGAGCTGCTAATCACAGATGGCAGTCAAGTAATGGAGCCCAACACCCTCGAAAATCATGTTATTCTATAATTAGCCTATGTTACTCTATTGATACTATGTTAGCTTTGTGGTGTCGGGCAGGGCTGGGAACAGTTAACGTTTTAAACGCTAACGTGTTAAAATTATTTTAACAACGTTAAAAAAATTTAAACAAGTTAATAACGTTTAACTTTGAAGATTGTAACTGTATAATATGTAGCACTGCGTCGTTATCTTGTGTTTACCCAAGCCGGATCGCGCGTGCCGATGACGTCGAATTTTACGCCATTTGACGAAATTGAAGAAAACGAATAATTTAGATGTCCGTCAATTATAGACGACCCATTGATTTGGTGGAGAGACCATGAAGCCCTCCTACCAATGTTGGCGAAGTTGGCCCGCCGATATTTGACGATACAGCAATATCAGCTTCATCCGAACGCCTATTTTCCATGTAAGGACTGGTATTCGAGCAACGGCGGATGTCTCTTTCTGTGGATACGGCCGCAGCGATTGTATTCTTAAATGAAAACATCCCTGAATGTTAGAATTTACGATAACCTGCGAGAAATATATTAACTACTCATCCATGAGTTCCAATGTGTTCTATGTGCCAGCAGAACACATTGGAACTCAAGAGACGAACTGTACGTAATAAAAATGTGCGAAGTTATTAAAATTTTGTTCATTTTAGCATTTAACATTTAACGTCATTTAACTCGTTACCGCAGAATTATTTAACACGTTAACGTGTTAAGAAAATTTTAACTCCTCCCAGCCCTGGTGTTGAAAACTGTAAGTTTTATTTTCGAGGAAAACTGTAAGCTTCTAGTTATTAAAGGTGTTTTTTTCTTTTTATTTATGGGTTAAATTAAACATGTTGTAATGGAGTTAAGTTTTCAATTCTATTAGTTCAGGACGAGCACAGGTGAAGAATGAATAGGTTTCTGGTCATTCTAACTTAGAGTAAAAGTATCACCTTCTACCCTGTGTTCCTCAGTAAAAAAGATTGTCTCCAGTAAAGGGGCATATCCATTTGGCATGTGTAGGGAAATCAAGTAATCGCCTTATCAAACGGCCGTATTAGGGGTTAATATTAAATTTTACTAAATCTGCCTTTCAGTCTGTTGATTAATGCATCGACTGCTCGTCGAGTATTACATATTTTAAAGATTTAGTGACTACGCGTCATTTAAATCATCGACTGTTTCTCCAGAAAATGTATTTAAACTAAACATCCACCACGTAAATGAGTCATGCATTAAAAACGCAATAAGTTGTGAGAAAATACGAGTTTTTACGCTCAATAAGATCAAACAAGAGAAATTTAAACCATCGGAAAAAGTCAGTAGATCTGAAAGCTTGTGACGTAACTTCTAGAATGAAAATTAAATTACACAGTGTCGTAGTTTTGTGATTTTGATGCGGGCATTCAACCACTTATTTTTATATACTGATGCTTTCAAGGCGAATGAAATACTTATTGACAGGAATATCTAGAACTGGAGCATGACAGAATATCTGGATATCTGTTGGTGTAAAGGGGCGTCATATTAAAACTGAATTTGACTGACGGCCTGAGAGCTGATAGCAGACCTAGAGGACAGTCTGACGTACTTGAGGCTGTCATACTGTAACATTCTACCTAAAGATTTGTATTGTGTAAGGCTGACCTTATTTAAGGAGACAACTTTTTCGATGCTGACTTCTTCAAACTCACGAACAAGTGGTCTACGGATGTTTATTAGCACCTATACTATTATAATGATCATCCAAACACTTTTTCAAAAAGTGAAAAGTTTACCTTTTCCATGGATATAAATTATATTATTGGTTAATTTTTATTACATTAACCCTTTGAAACCTCGTTTGCTGGAACGATATAGCCTTTGTGAACATTTATAGTGCGATGGATAAGTCTAATATCAATATACAGGGAGGATAAAATAATAACTGCAGTCTGCAGCCATCTGGCTGCAGACTGCAGTTATTATTTTATCAGCAATGCCCCGTGTATAGACCTCTTATAATAAAACAAATATGGCACGAAATTATGCCGTGGAGCGAAATATCGTGCTTACGTGTTCAAAGGGTTAATGTTGGATAAAGTTATTATAATACTGGTGGATTTTTATTACATTACTGATGGATGAAGTTATTACAATACTGGTTGATTTTTATTACACATCAAGTTGATTATTATATTATTGGCTAATTTTTATTACACTTGTGGTTGATTTTTATTACTGTTCAGTTGTTACATTACTCGGTTGTTACAAGTGAACTTCAACTCAATGACGTATGGAACCCACAAGCTTATTGCGTAGATGTTTGCTTCATGGTCAATCGAACCGCTGTATAGTGTGTATCAAATAATTCTAACGTCCTTTATTTTTTGGACGCTCCGTGCTGTGTCTGTGAATAGTGAGTGTTTTCAGAAACTTATTCGCAGTGCATTTGTCTCGCTAAACGGAAAGAAAGGAACAGCAAAAGAAAAGGAAAGGAAGAAACAATTTCCGTGTAGGAAAGAAACAGACCAATAACAAGAACAATCACATTGATAATATGTTTGTGATTGTTCAGCTAAAAGACCTGATTTCAGTTTTTAGGTTTTGAAATCTATAAATTTATTTTCCATAAATTTGCACGAAAATGATCTGAAAAATCATTTTCTTGCAAATTTATGCAAATAAATTTTTGGAATTGCATTGCATTTTTCATGCAAATGAACGGAAAGAAATTAGCATATAGATTTTGAAATCCAAACAGAAAATTTACATAAATTTGCATGAAATTGGTTTGGTAAATCATATCCTTTGATATGTTTTTCTTTGTATGTATGAATGTTCTTCCTCGACAAATATCGTTTTTAATTTTTGGTCGTTAAATATAATGAATATAAAAATATAAAAAATAAGGCCTTTTTCTGGGGAGGGGGGGGGGGGGGTTGAAGGAGGTCATTAAGTTTCTAAACAGAAAATGCGGTGTTCTTTCCTCCATTACTTCTTTCCCTGTTACTTTTTCTGTTTCTTTATTCTCCTTTCTTTCTATCCTGTTTCTTTCTTTCCTACCGTCATTATTTTATGTACCGTACATATTCATCCTTACATTGAAAAAACACACCGTCTACAGTTGAAACTAGAAGTCTTGTCACGAAATGCGCACAAATAGCACGTCGATCTGCGCGTTAATCTATGCGTTATGACCATAGAAAGGCTATCAATTTCTGTACATGTGGCCTGTGCGCAAGCAATGTTTCAGCCAATGGACCTCCGGGTGACCCGGGGGTCCATTGGCAGAAACACTGCCTGTGTTTGCGATGAGTAACCAGGAGAACCTGCCGTGCTTTGGATGCCATTCGATATGGCAATTTCTACGCGCAATAAAACCAAGGTAAGCGCACAGTTCGTGACAGGACTTCTAGTTTTAACTGTAAAGTATTGTGAATGCCAATAAATTATTATTCATGGTTCCTCCGTTTTTGGCAAAACCACTGTTGTATACTACAGGGGCATAGATGATACAGTTAATGTACGGAGAAGTGAAAAAGGCAACAGTTCAAAGCACTGAAGATAATTAATTAACTTACCATTTCCATGTCATTAACAGTGATACTAATGCAAGTGTAACTGTCTAATCAATTCTTGACACTTTAGTGACTTAGTATAAAAATGAGCCACCATTATTCGTTATATATTGCCCTCATCCACGGCAAATCGACCCTTTGGGGATAAAATATATGTAAGGCATGCATGATCCAGACTGCGAATTTGTTCTTTTTAATTATTTGTTTTCAGTTCTTTTCACACGTGGCTCAAAGTGAAATGTAATTAGAAGAAAAATCAATGGTTTCGCACACAAAAGGCGTGCAGGGAAGGTGTGGGGCAAGCCCCTTTCAACCCTCAAGTCCCCAGTGAAAAGTGGAATTTACAAAACGGCCTCATTCAAATAGGTCTGGACTGAGCCAAGGACGAAAATTTTACTGTAAAGTAGGGGTGACTTGAGGATTCTATTTATCACTAGATCCACAATTCGATAAAAGATGCCAAAATCAATCGAAAGAAAAACAGCGCTTCTAATAAGGCCCCGAATTACGCTGTTAAAAGTGATGCGTGGGTTGGCAGAAAATCCGCGCCAGAAAATAGTACCATATGACAAACAGTCTTTGAAGTATTCATAAATAAAATCTTATTGAAACAGCGGCACAAAACTCCGAATCCAAAGACTGTCGATACGTAGCGTACGAAACCTAACCAGAAGCCAAGGTTCAAGATACGCGCAAGGATACACTTTGCACAGCTTTGCTACTTTCGGAATGCTATTTAATGATTCGTGCCGCACCGCTTCTAAGGTTTGAGTTCAATGTCAGACAGGAGACCAGATTATGTTATATATTATTAGATAGGATTATAACCACGTATTGATTTTGATTAATGCACATATTCATTCAGTCGTTGCATAGAAATGTTATGCGAGGCTTCTCAACTCTGCAATGTATCAGCTATTACGTGTTATCAAGCAATATGTACTCTCTACAAAACGTCGTGAACATTGTTGCTATGAGGTGTCTGATCTGCTGTGGTATGGGCTTCCCCTTGATACCACCATGACTGGTTCACGGATATACGATAATACCAGGGACTGGACTATTTACGAAAAATTTCCGCTCCTCCAGTGAAGAAATTCTTCACAGTCGACAGAAATATTGCAGAATAAATATTGATTGTGATAGCCAGTAATGCGGTGCAACGCCCCCTAAAATCAGTTTGGTTAAAAAGTAACCCAAATCAAGTGGGTTGAATGAATATGAATCCAATTGGGTTCATATTCACTCAACCCACTTGATTTGGGTTAATTTTTAACCCAACTGATTTTAGAGTGCCATTATGCATGGTGGATTACGACCACATATAGTTGTGTGTTGACTGGTTTCTCACGCTATAATAAATAGTTTCTTTTAAAAATTCCTATAAGTTATATAATTAACTCCCACAAAATTCTAAAATTTCACATTAGTTTAGTGTTTGGCAAACGTATTATCAGTATTAGGCGCATGTCCGCCAATTTGCGACAGACTTTCAGCCTTGTCTGGAAATCAGATCACCGAGTAGTCGCTTAAATGCAACTCGTCGGTGATATATATCCACAATCTGGAATGGTGTAGCCATGATCTAAGAGCAGGTGCAGAAAATCATATTCTAGAATCTGAGCCAAGAAGCTATGAAAATGATTAAACTCTTCAACCCTTTACGCAACGCAGACGATATCAAAATTTATTATTTTAAATATCATTTTTGTAAATTTTTCAAAACATTTCAACAAAACCATATCATGTGACCCCTCATTGGAACGAGCTCGTTCCAAAGAGGGGTCACATGATATCGTTTTGTGGAAATGTTTTGAAAAACAATATTTTTTCAGCTGCTGAATTTAGTTTAAACAATATATTTATTTAGCAAAAAAATAATATTATACACATAACAGTGAATGTCAAAAACGAAATCAAAATAACTGTACATTATGGCAATTAGCAAAGTATGTATTATCAAGATCAATGAACGAAACGACAAATATATAGGATTCGGCAGGAAGTTAATAGCTTATTTTGAGAGAGAGAGAGAGAGAGAGAGAGAGAGAGAGAGAGAGAGAGAGAACCTGAAGGGAAATAATACTTGAACACAAAACGTTTCCATGGGAGGAAATACAACTTGTTCGAGCGTAGTCTGTATGTCTATTGTTTGTCAACTGGTTTAATCCACTCATTAGATCCATCATAACACACATCCCCGGCGCAACGTCACGTTGGCACCCTAGTCACAGACCACATTGATGTACGACCACAGTAATTGTGACCGGTGAGGGCACCCAAACGCTGTGTCAAGGAAATGTGCCAGGTGGGATTTAACTTCGGCTTTTCCAAAAAGTATAACCACAGAACATGACACATGTTAAAGAAGAATAGCACCGACAGCATCTGTTGTCGGGTTGGATAGGATACGGATATAAGACCTAGAATGTAATTTAGTACCTTACCGAAGTAATGATTAAAATTAATCAAGCATTAGCTTGTTATGTAATCGATGACGTTCACTGGGAGCATCCACTCAGTAATATGTAGTCTTGCACTGCTCTGAAAACTTCAGCCTTTTCTGAGTTGTTCAATCTTTCCGAACGAAAGAGAAGCATAGAGAGATCGACGTTGGACGGCAGAACATTAATGGTGGAATTACGAGCATCAGAATACAGTGGACAATGCAATAAGAAATGGTTAGTTGTTTCGTACTCACCACACTGACAGAAGGGAAAGGCTGAGAGGTGATTAATATAAAAACTGCTGAATGTGCATATTACGCGGGTGGATATTGCCGATTCGTTGGCTACATGGTTAAAGCAGTTACTTTTCTTGCGCTTCATTTCCTTCGAAGAAGCTATGTGGATTGTTGAGGAGCTCGGCGCCATATAGGAGCTACGAGTTTAGAATTATTAAATCTGTGTGGATTTACCCTCCCACGAAATGTAACACGTCAAAGAAAGTTAGCAAATGTTGAAGACCAAAAATTATTTAGCGCTCTACCAGTCGAATTTTTTTTTACAAAAGACAACGCAATTGTTCGGAGATTATTTTGTCCCTAAAGGCTTATTTTGCACAGCTTTGTGGGATTATCTTCAATTTTCAATTTGTGCATCCCTGTAAAAACAATTAAGAGCTCACCGAATTGAGCCCTGGGTGTTTTCTTTGTTGATGATTGGAGTTGTGCTGAAGAGTACACTCGGGTTCCTTCAAAAAGGCAGCCGTGTTTCCTTCGGCTTAACTTGTAAGCTTTTATAATAAGGTTTGATTTTTTAAAATTAGAAGAAGGCGTAAAAACATTAAAACACATTTGTTATCAACAATAACATCTCGGAGGCTTCATTAGAAAAAAGCTTTATGATTGTGTGTGTTCCTCGCACGCGTAACTTTGGGTAAAACAATTAAACTTTATCTGCTACCTCTCTCAAGAATTTAATTGTCCACAAAAGCATGTTTGATGTGACTTTTCTGAATATTCAAGCGTTATTTATTCAATTAACTCAGTTTAACTGCGAGTCTTGATATCGCTAAGAGTAACATCTATTCGACTGGAAACAAGATGGGAAAGTTATACGGTTACTTGCGTCGTTTATATGTTTGACATTCAAAAACATTTCACACTTATTGAGAATATTATGCACAATGGAAAACACTGATCTCTATACAATTTGTTTGTCGAAACGTCAGCGAGAAACGTAGGACTCACACTGGCCGTCCCACCCTCAACATGACGCCAAGTCAATCGATGGGGTAATATCCCCAATCGTTGATATTTTGATGATGTGAAAGCCTTCACATTATCAAACGTCAAACAAAACCCTAGCCAGAAAACTAGTACCACTGTACCAACATTCAAATATCTGCACTTGTTTAGTCAAACAATATTTATTGAAACAAATTATATTTTGTGCATACAGAATGAAATACTTACATATAACTCAATATGATATAGTAGTATACAGCATAACAACAGAGAAAATACATTTTGAAGGAGGGATTTGACAGAAAGCTTAGAGCTTATATGGGCCGTCTCCCCAGCTTTTGAATATGCTAGCACAAGAAGATTGTTAGGATAAGTAGCTAGGAAAATGAAATTTAGTATGTAACCCACATACCGAGATCAATCACCAGATGTCGCTCACTGAACAGAAACATCGGACCCAACACACAAACAGACGACAGACACGAGGGCATGTTAATTGTTTGTTGTTAAAAACAGCTAAAATATGTTGTAAAGAAACAAATTGTACTGCCGTAAAAATGTGCACATTAACAAGGCTTTTCACAGAATGTTAGGTATTTCCAGGCCAGGCCTAAAATGTACTTCGTGGGTGTTTTAGTGGTAAACCACTCTCCATATATCGTATATTACAAGTCGGTTAGACAGTCAAACAAGGAATACGAACAATTCACTCTTATTCTTTGGCTTGGGTCAAACACGGACTATATCTGCCACTTTTCGCTTACCGTCACCAGGTTTTTGTTCTCTTATTTGTTTATTAACCACACTTTAACAGCCAGCATCATATAAATGGTCGACTGCTGGAAACCCATATTTCGGCTTTACAAAGAAATCTGGGTACCTCAACATAAAGGCTTCAAATTTTGTGGATATTCTTTGTATATCTTTGAGGTGAAATTATTTAAACTTGAAAGACTTGCTTTGTTAAATTCACGAGACAGTGCCAATAGGCAATCTATCATGAATTGTAACAATGCAAGTCCATCAGTGTTAACATATTTGATGCCCAAAAACAATTTAGCCCTCTACCAGATAATGAGAGAGTTTTACGGTTTGTGATAGATGTTGAACTTGAAGAGATCCAGCCAGCGGCGGAAAGTAAATGTCGTTATACAGCTTACAAACCGACCACTTGATGCTGATGTGCATAGGTTGAAAGTGCGTGGACTACGAGGATAACCACTCCAAACAACGGTGCGTCCACGAGAATAAGTGGCATCACGTGTCTTTCTGAAGGAGACAAGGCTAATTGCGCTGGTTAGATTCCAAGCTCTCAGGTCAATAGTCTTATCTTTTGGAAGTCGACGTTGTTATGAATTGTTTGTTTACTTACGTAGATTTTACGCCCAGACGACCATTGATACACTGTTATATCCCTTTAGGTTCCGCTCCACAGTTTCGAAATAAAAGGCCTATATGAATGTGACCCCACATAAATTAAGTCTGTATTTTTAGTATTAGGTATTTGAAAGCATGAGACCACTTGTTTGCAAGTAGACTTTAATGTTTTGGTCATTTGATGGATGCCTGATGCATAGTGTCATGACAGCATGGGATTTCTGTGAAACAGTGGCTCAGAAAATGTGGCCAACTTTTCAGACGTCATTTTTACACGGGATTGTTTACAGGTGTGTAGCCATAAAATGAGACGGAAACATAGAATTTTTTTTCTCTTTTTAGTAATTGGAGATGATGTGCTCCAGGCCTGGGTAGGTGTTGAAAATGGGAAAATTTTGCTTTTGTGGCGGCTGGTTTTGGCAATTTTTCATTCAAATTTTCGGGCCGGGGCTTCATGTTGTACTGGAAGTTATGCCTCCCACAGTTATATGTATCCGTTTTATCTTATCAGGCTGTATTCACTAGGTTCAGCCAATTTAGAAAATGTGTACATGTCAGGGGTAATGCAAATGAGTTTGGCTTCATTGGCAGTGGAATAGAACACATGGCACACCATTTTTGAAAATGCCTTGAAAACTGTGGAGAGGAACCTTATGCTCGAAGATAATTATACAGATATTCTTTCTCGTTTTAGTTACAGATAATCCAGTCAATACGTATTTAATTTACCTTAAGAACATTAACATATTAACACAATTAGTGGATCCACGCAGCGTAATCATAAAACTACAGCTGTGATGTCATTAAAGATTTGGTCAAATCAAGTCTGGATTGAGAATCTCAGGTTCGCTTTTTCGATCAACTGAAATATTCCATCCGATGGAACCTAAATGTTGATGAAGGACTATTTCATGCCAAGACTGATTCCATGCCATAACAGCGTCAAATTTCTAACAGAACTGGAATGGTGGCTTGCGGGCTTGGCTAGATTCGAACTCAAGACATTTCGATCAGAGTTCCGACAAGCTAATCAAGACAGATCGAGATCCCATGGCACCAATAGACACTATTCAGTGAACTTCAGAGTTTACTTTGTAATCATTTGACGTCAAATTGTTAGTGAGACATTCTGGGAGGTTACAATGTCGAAAACATAAAATTCATCCGCATTTATATTTTCATCTTTTTTTCGTTTGTTTGAAAACATACGTTTTTTACCTTATGTTCGTAGATCGGACATTTGTTTTCAAAAGTAATTGATTTGCGTGTTGGTACTAATGCTGATAACGACGAGGATTGACCATACTGTGGCTATAGTCGGCCCCATGGCTTTGTTGTATAATTGGGGTTAACTGATTTAGTGAAGATCAGTTGTCAAGATCCACTTAGTGAACAGTGTTCACAGTAATGCTCGTTTGGTTTCTCAGTGTGATTGAGATATTAGTTTGGGAGCAATTTGAGTGTGACTTTGGATGTTAAACCGTTCGGACGTTTATTTCGACTATGTGTCAACCTCTGTTTATTGATACTGCTGTGTGCGGTATTCCGTTTGTTATACTGCTGTGTGTGGTATGCTGTCTATAATACTGCTGTGTGCGGTATTCCGTCTGTTATACTGCTGTGTGCGGTATGACATCTATAACACTGCTATGTGCGGTATTCCGTCTGCTATACTGCTGTGTGCGGTATGTTATCTTTTATACTGATATGTGCGGTATTTACTGCTGTGTGCGGTAAGACTGTTCTGATTTCCATGTCTTTCTTAATTGATAACGCCCTTAATTTTCATCCAAATTCATTGAATGTTAATCAACACAGGAAATACAACATTGGCGTCGCCGACTAAAACTTAAGAAATTCGGCGATTGAAAATTGTTCCTTCAGTTTTATTAATTTTTTTCCCTCAGGTTAACATTTTATGAAAATGTCCATTCATAGAGTTGTGATTTGAAGGTTATTAGCTTTCATTCACAACTTTAAAATATGTTCATATTTAACACCATATTGAAGGTTAATTGCTTTTATGGATTATATCATTTTTCAATCTGTTGATTTTTTAAATATTTTGTACTAGTTTTTAAAATTGTAACTAATCTCTCTATTTTTAAGCAGACTGCTGTTGGTGATTTTTGCTTGTCACAAGATATATATGAACCTGAGACATTTTAGCCAGACATGCAAACATGGAGAGGTGGGAGAATGGTGTAATCGGTTTTGCCACTGAGAGAAGATAGTGCATTTGTTCTAATCGGGTAGTCCGAACGTCTTTTAGCACCGTCCATGTACAAAGTCAATTGAATGAAATTGTTAAGTATGAAGACCTCCTAATTTCAACGACGGAAATAGAGGAATAGATTGGCAACAACCGGACGCAGCCGATACAGGTCAAACATCAGAATGTCGACGACATCTTGTTCAGTTAGACCAGGAGAATTGATGAGGAACTTAAACTGGCGCAAGCCCAACTTGCAGACGCTGTAAATTGGCCAGTCTCGTGACGACACGAAAGGATGCTGAAACTAGATACAATTCTGCACCGTGCACAGATACAACCCAGCGCAAGCCCAACTTGCAGACGCTGTAAATTGACGCTGTAAACAGATGCTGTAAATTGACGCTGTAAACTGGCGCAAGCCCAACTTGCAGACGCTGTAAATTGGCCAGTCTCATGACGACACGAAAGGATGCTGAAACTAGATTCAATTCTGCACCGTGCACAGATACAACCCAGCATACAGTTCTCAGCTCCGAATTGACACTATCTGTACCAACACAGTTTTATTCAACCATGTCGACTCAGCCAAGTGATATTAAACCTTCACAGCAAAAGTCTTAACTAGCTTATTCTTCAATTTCGCATGTATCACATTCACCTCTGGATTCTGTGCTGCCACTTCCAGCAAATTATTCGGTGCATGAAATTGAGCACGAGAAGTTTCAAAGCATCTCACCTTCAACATTTATGCGGCCATTTGCAGCATTTGGTTTGGGGGAGAATGCAATGATTATCAGTGAATGTTTAAAGTTACCTAAATGCTCGCAACGTGAACACATTCACGTTTAACATACACGCGGCCATTTACTGTATCTGTTGTTGATAATGAAATAGTCACTGAAAGTTTATGCGAAACTGAAGACTTGAGTAAACCCAGTAATGGCTGGGCTAATTACGATAATGGTTGTGACAGTGTTGAAGTGCCTTCTGAATAAACTACAGGTTTGCGATCACATGGTGTACTTAATCCGGTTTTCACAAACAGAAGTCAGCACCAAAGAGCAGCGCCGGATCAATGGACGGAAGGGCAATGATTATTTTTATCATACCAGAATACCTCCTGATACATCACTGAATCTTTTCGGGGTGAACTTGGGTATCCTGATGCTAACAGTAAACTTGAAACTGCACTTATGTTTTTAAAAGGAATCATGTGTGGAATCGGCTGTAAAAATAACAGCCAAAAGAAAACAAGAGAACATAATGATAATTGATGAGGTTATTCGCTTCATTGATTACGAGTAATTATGTTTTTAAATAAATTATTGTCTTTTCTGGGAATTTATGAGTTTGACAGTGAGGTAATTCGCTTCATTGTTGAGCTGCTCATGGGACATATATTATGGTTCTTCACATGATTCCACAACAACATTGTACTTTTCTGCACCAATGTTCACTTGTTTGCATGTAAAAACTTAGCAAATTGTTACTTCGCACTTCTGCAAGACACATGGATAACTAGTTCCATTCTACACAACCCTTCACTTCTTAAATGCGGCCTCACTACAAGCACTTGCTTTTAACAAAACTTCTGTTCTTCGTGTCAACCCTTAATGTATCACAGCACAGCCAATGCAGTGAATCATTTTTGATTCTGTCCAGGTCTTGTCTCGATATGTTGTGTTTCTGAACAGAATTATTCAGCAATTTGTGATAACTGTCGCCTGTTTGATCAGTGAAATGTCCTTTTGTACGTATATCATTTTAAACGCCCAACGAAGATCAGATATTTGATGAGGTTATTTGCTTCATTGAATATTTTCATTTGTAAATAGATGTTTTTACCTCCTGGTGGATTGCACAAATTCGTGTTAATTTCCTTTGAGTTCAGGACCCACAGTACTTTTCACATGTAAGCCTCTGTTCAGACAGGATTCAAACCGTAAATATTCATGGGGGGAATGTTGTATAATTGGGGTTAACTGATTTAGTGAAGATCAGTTGCCAAGATCCACTTAGTGAACAGTGTTCACAGTAATGCTCGTTTGGTTTCTCAGTGTGATTGAGATATTAGTTTGGGAGCAATTTGAGTGTGACTTTGGATGTTAAACCGTTCGGACGTTTATTTCGACTATGTGTCAACCTCTGTTTATTGATACTGCTGTGTGCGGTATTCCGTTTGTTATACTGCTGTGTGTGGTATGCTGTCTATAATACTGCTGTGTGCGGTATTCCGTCTGTTATACTGCTGTGTGCGGTATGACATCTATAACACTGCTATGTGCGGTATTCCGTCTACTATACTGCTGTGTGCGGTATGTTATCTTTTATACTGATATGTGCGGTATTTACTGCTGTGTGCGGTAAGACTGTTCTGATTTCCATGTCTTTCTTAATTGATAACGCCCTTAATTTTCATCCAAATTCATTGAATGTTAATCAACACAGGAAATACAACAGCTTCTTCTATTGCGGCTTCGCAGTTGAGAAGGTGGTCTCTGTGGGTCGAAGGATATTGACTAATATTCGTGGTTCGGCCATTTTGTTTTCTGTTATTGATAGAGCCGACTATCGCCACAATATGATCAAGGCTGTAATCGATCTAAATTAGATTTGAATTTGATCGATTCCCGTCGGGCTGATTTGGATATGTTCGAATAGTCGAGATGTTCTTAAAACCCTACGAAGTGCTTCCCTTTTTTCTCATCAGGTTTCGTGTGGGAACTCTGGCGCTAGAAGAAGAGGCCAGGGACGTTTCGCTCCTGACACTAATTTGATTCCTTTCCGGAATATTCCGCGTTTTTTGATTGACTTGCCCAAACAGACTAGTCGGAGTTCAATACAGCACTATATTATATCTCACGTGACCTACTAGGCTCCTGATTGGACGAATGCTGCAACCCTATTTTGTGTAGTTTGCATCCACAGAACTGACCAGGCACTACACCCAGGCACTACACGTTTTCTATTTTTAGCACACTACTATATCAGTTTTCTTTTCATACTGGGCGAATAAAACTAATCAGGCTAAATTTAAATATTGATTCACAGAGGCACAACATCCACAAAACGACCCGGAAAGAAATCATTGTAGAAAAATGTATCGCTTTTCCATTGCTGAAGTCACATTTTCCGAGGCGTTCATTTTCTATTCCTGGAGAAGATGATCCATATCTCGTTTCGAAGAGAATGATCCACACCTGGGTACAACTTTCATGAGAACGCGTCCGGATATGAAAAATCGTTTGTTTTCGCTGCTCATATTATTTCGCTATTTAATTGTATGTTTTGGGCAGTAAACGAATAAATAATGTAATTCAGTTGAATCTTCGGAGTTTGTATCCCGTACTGTCCCATTCAGTAATGTATGTGTGTGACAAATGTGTGGAAATTATCAAACTGCGTTGTCAAATTTCGAAAATTTTAGTTTTCATTCGCGAGTTGCGCGATTCTAGAATACACAGTTCCGTTTGGGGGAAATGTTTTGTTTACCGTTGCCGACCGATTCAAAAATCTGTCTTCTGCTCATATCAATAATCCAAGTTAGCCGTGTTTTAGAAGAAGAAAATGTTTTTTAAAAACTACATGGTATTTTTTCTAAAAAACGCTGGTTGGTAGGTCTGTTACCTGGGTAATAGATTAACAAATCGGACAGATGTTTTTCTTGATGGGTGTTCGATATAATATAAGGATTAGTGCATGTCTTGTCGTTGACTACGCCCATATAGTGCCCAGTGAGGTGGTGTAGTTCCCTCCGCTTCGCGGCGGGAACTACACCACCTCACTGGGCACTATATGGGCGTAGTCAACTCCAAGCCATGCACTATTCCTTAAAGAGTGCACACTGACAATGCAATATTTATGTTTTGAGAAAAAACATCAGCAGCGAAGACAATGTATATTCTCGACTCATATATCAACAATGAGCAAAGATTGCAATTTTCCCATTCTGATAATATCGACCATAAATAACTTAACTCCCACATATATAATTAACATATTACTAAACTTTCTTGCAAATGCAAAGTGGACTTGCCTACTGTCTGCAGAAAAGCACAGTGGAACCCTATTAATTGAATATCCATTATGCAAGTGAAAACTAATCAGTTAACCAAGAGTATTCAATTAACTAGACTTCAGTCAATTTCTTGTATTTTGGAGATAAACAGATGATTCATTCTATTACAACTTATTTGACAGAGCTCACTGAGCTCTATCAAACAAGATATAATAGATCCATATTTGATATACTCGTGCCAAATAGGTCTATAAACAAAGGAAATCGTCAGGATAAATTCTTGATATATACTGAGTCAAAACGAAAGTATAATAAATTTTGAGGAGCATTTTTTTTTAGTACTATCGACTTTAATCCAAAACAAATTATTGTAAATTCATATTTCGAGTCTATCTGTATGAATTTGCATAATTTCAGGTTCTTACTGATGCAAGCGTCACGTCAGGACGTAGCAATTCAGACATGGGGTGAAATGAAAAGTTCACACATGCAGTCAATAGCGTGTATGTCCATCGTTTGCCTCTTGGATGGCAAGACATCGACGGCGCATGGACCTGATAGTTCTCTGGATGTCACCCTGCGGTATTGCGTTCCACTCCTGCCTTAGAACATTACGAAAATCGCCTAACGTCTGAAGATCATGAAGTCGTACCCGACGGTCCAATTGATCCCAAAGATGCTCGATTGGCGACAAATCAGGCGAAAGTGGGGGCCAGGGAAGAAGTTCGATGCTGTACTCCACAAGAAAAAGTCACGACAGATACGCGCCACCTGACATCGGGCATTGTCTTGCTGGAATAATTGCAATCCGACGTTAGGGTTGAGCAACGGGACAACAACAGCGTTAAGAATTTCGTCCTATATCGCTGTCCATTCAGATTACCATCGATGAAGATCAACTGCGTTCGACAGTGTAAGGAAATTCCTGCCCAAACCATTACACAACTCCGTCCGAAACGGTAACATTCCCGCACGCAAGCATCAGAAAACTGTTCTCCTCGTCGGCGATACACTCTTGCCCTACCATCAGCGCGCCGTAGACAAAATCGTGATTCATCACTAAAAAGAACTGTGCTCCAACGCTGCTGAGTCCAGTGAACACGCTGACGTACCCATTCCATTCTGACGGTAAGGTGACGTTGGGTAAAGATTGGTCCGTGGTATGGACGCCTACTTCGGATGCCATGTTCAGCGATTCTGTTGTGGACAGTTTGTGCACTGATTCTATTGTTAGTTCTACCAGGAGTACTTGCTGCTGTCCTAGTCGTCGGAAGGAAGCGATCCCGCAAGTGAGACGTCCTGATGTGTCGGTCTTGTGCAGGGGTCGTAACTCTTCGTCGGGCTGAATGCGGTCGGTCGGCAGTAGATCCAGTGGTTCTATACCTTCCAGTGAGACGGTAAATAGTGGCCACAGTGACTCCGAACTCAGCAGCGAGCTCATCTAGAGGTATCCCAGCCTCATACCAATGACACGCAACCTCTGATTTTCGGTTAACCTTGGCATTTTTTAAAATGTTGGAAGACAAAAACTAGCGTGTTAATTTTCTCGATAACCCAGGCTCTCTAGCACAACATAACACGAGGAAAATCGTCGGTAACCCATTCGAGTAGCATGTGCTATTTTGAAATCCGTAGCAAAATTGTATACGGTTGGGTGGACAACAAAAGCATGCCATTAAACTCTTTGCACGACTTCTTGTCCACAAACATGCAAGATTAGAACTATTATATTTCATCCTTTTTGCTTTTTTCACATTTTTTCTGTTATACTTTCTTTTTTGTCTCAGTGAATTACCAGATTTGTTATTCAGTTTGTTTATTTAATTATATGTTGTCGACACTTTCGACAATCAGGTCATCTCGTGTCGGACAGTTTTACGGGTGGAGGAAGCAGAAGTACCCGGACAGAACCAATGAGCAACGGCGAGCAACTGTCAAAACCCCAACGTATTAACTCAACACAAGCAGGGTTAGCCTTGGTTGAAGAAGGTGCACCATCGACGTGCATTACGCCTTAGTTCACAGTGCCACCGTGTCCTCACGGTGCAATTGGGATTAACCCTTTACCTAACGAATCGCCCGTATCCACCCGCGAAATATGCAAACTGAGCAGTTGAAAAATTATTTTTTTTAAATATTTCAACAGAACCATATCATGTGACCCCTCATTGGAACGAGCTAGATGAGCTCGTTCCAGTGAGGAGTCACATGATATGGTCTTGTTGAAATTTTTTTTAAAAAATTAAAAAAATAGTGATTAAAATAATAAATTTTGATATTCTCTGCGTTGGGTAAAGGATTAAGTGCCTTGGTTAAGGACACAACGTAGTTACCCCTGGCGGGGCTCGAACTGAGCCACCGCGCTCCCTGTTAATCAATTAACAGGGTGTATTGTATATCCCATATGCAATTAACATGTCTAAATTGTTATGAAGATGTGGTATATGGTTTGATGTTTTGAATGTATATGCAATTAACGGAGTTATTCAACCAAGAGAGGTTTACTTAAGCGGGCCCTACTATATTCCAAACCAAAAAGGACAAAACCATTCTGGACACATCATGGAAGGGGAAACAGAGATGGGCGGTATAGAAATTTTGAGTTCGGTATCGATTTCGGTATTTTTAAGGCGGTATACCTCAGTATCGGTTCAGTATTCATTTATTTATTGGTGTTTAAGGTCACATATTTCTGCACAATGGCTAATCATGACCGTGACAGTTTTACGGGTGGAGCTAGCCGGAGTACCCAGAGAGAACCACCGAGCAACGGCGAGCAACTGTCAGCTCCCCAACATACCAACTCCACACAAACAGGGTTAGCATTGGTTGAAGACAGGTGCACCATCGACGTGCAGTACGCCTTAGTACACAGCGTCACCGTGCCCCCACGTGGGCAATGGGGGTGAAGTGTCTTGCCCGAGGACACAACGCGGTTGCCGCAGGTGGGATTCGAACCGAGGACCTCTCGGCTTGCAGCCTGCATCTCTACCAACTGAGCCACCGCGCCCCTTCGGTTCAGTATTCACTATCTGATTTGACTGACATTTGCTGATAGTACCAAAGCGGAATTCCCATCAGGAAAAAACAAGTTGTTATAGTATCATTCTACCACCACGCTATAAATGACACACTGCCAATGAGCTCAACAGTGGTATTCTTTTACGACCACAAATCATATCTACAGTAACTTTGTGACTTGTTCTAAACGCACCTTAATGTTTAAAGGCCTATTTCAGGCTTTTGCGATCCCGGAGCATGTGCTCTTACCATGCCATCTTTAGGAGGTCCTGCTGACGATAGACAAAACACCTGGGCAGTGATTTCTAGTCAGGTATTGGCTGCCTTAACAGGCAGCCAAGACCTGACTAGAAATCACTGCTAAGCGGTTGGACAAGTACAGGTGGTAGTCTAGTGGGAATTCAGGACAGTTGCCCAGTCCATTGAGAGTTAACAAAACTAAAAATGCAATTAGTCGCTTCCTTCAGTGAAATGAACCTTTCAACTGTCATCAAGTCTCAACAGGGATTTATAAATAGTGAATGTTGGACAAATTGAAAATTCAGACAATTTCGGTATTCAATGATTTGTTCGGTTCAGTTTTTCAGTATATTACCCATACCTGAAGGGTTAATCTTATTATTATCGACTACTGTTACGTTTATAAATGATCTGTTTTTAGCTGATTTGTTAGGTGAATATTAAAGCAGAGAGCTTGTGTGCAAACCTCGGAAAATAAAGTACTTTAACTGCAATATTTACTCATGTAATCCACGTCATTAAAATAAATGTGATACTCGAAATATTTGATTGTTTTGGCCCTGAGTCTCCCAGAGGAAAGGCTTAATGCATATCGAGAAACAAAAACAAACAGCAGATCACTTACTCTTTAAATAAGCAAATCTCTACTTCTGTAAGACTAATTCACTTCATCGGTTCCAGCCTCTTGGGAGCAATAGAAAAAGATAATTTCCCTTTTATGGAAATTATGGCAGTTGAAAGCATTTTCATGGTAGCATGCGAGTTTTGTTTCAGCTTAAAGTTTCTAATGCAAAAGCAGAAACAAAACCCGAAAAGGAGGGCGGAAGAAGCAATACTTGAAAGTACGGTGAAACTTTGTTAATTGTATCGTCACTTTGCCACTGAAAATTATTCAGTTAACAGAAGTATTCAACTAACGGGGAATCCGTCACTTACCTGTATTCTAAAAAAAACCCTCAGCATTTATTTTATTATATCTAGTTTGACAGGGCTCGTGGAGCTCGGTAAACCTCGGCTCAGATCGATTTTAAACAAACTATCGGCTGCTTGACAACTTAGATACGGGACAAGAAGTTACTACCGAACCATGGATGGTTGGATATCTTACCTAAAATTATTTACTATTTTTGATAAAAGGCGCAGAAGTACGGGCGCCCTTTAATGTCGTTTTGGGTCGAAAGGGGCTTGTTCCCCATACCGTCCCTGCGCGCCTTCGGCGCGTTAAACCATTCCAATCGGCGACCTTTAATCTCGTAGTTTATCGGATGCTACCTAGTGGCACGTTAGCTGAAAGGATGCCAGTTCTTTTTTGTGCTTTTTCGAATATATGTGTGTATATTTCCATGATTTAAACCATTATCATTATTAACCCAATAGCAAAATCCGAACAACGCTTTTATCAAAACTCGCAATTTGAATGTTTATATTCTTTTTCAGTTTTAACCTGCAAAACATTATTATGTTATGACTCCTCATTGGAACGAGCTCTTTTGTTTTGTTCCAATGGGGAGGAGGGTTATAAAATTTATTTTTCTGAGGTAGAAAATAAAAATATTTATCCAAGAAAATCTGTGTGCATGCATCGTCTTTTAGATGTGTTTGTAAAAGGATTGAAGACCAACAAGGAATGTTCAGTTGTATTCTGCTCTGCTCGTATCACAGATTTCAAAGGGTTCAAACATCAGCTTGGGTAACACAAAACGCTGCGTCAAAATTAAAAAAAAACGCGATTTTACACCGTACAAAATCACCGCTGACGTGATATCATGTTAAAAGTACCAGAAACTAGAAGGCGATATTTTTTGGGAAAACTTTATGGTAATGCCTGTTACCGCTTAACCGTTTAGCCAACGCACAGGTCAAAATTTGTTATTTTAATTACAAATTTTATAAAAAATTCAAAATATTTCAACAAAACCATATCATGTGACCCTCATTGGATTGAGCTGGATGAGCTTGTTCCAATGAGTGGTCACATGACATGTTTTGTTGAAATTTTTCTAAATTTTTTTTTTCAACTGCTCAATTTGTACATTATGCAGGTGGTTGAAGCCGATTCATTAAATTGGTAAAGGGTTAATATAACTATGTGTAGCTCTTGGAGAGGAACTCTCTTATTTTTGCCACAGAATTTCCTTTAAAATTCTTGAATTTCTCATCTTCCACTCATTGATAAACCTTCAAAATTTTTCAGGAATGTTCTCGAAAGCAGAGGCTGAGAAAAAGGATACAGAAATGTGTGTGTGGGGGGGAGGGGGGGGGGGGGAGGGGGGGGGGAACAGTCACCGAATCAAAACCTTGGCAGAAAAGGGACAATTCTTGGCTCAGGAAAATTTTGTTGGTAAAAGTTGGCAAAATTTTATCCAAAAAATTTAACAAGCCATATCACGTGACTATCATTGGAACGAGCTCACCCCGCGCGTTCCAATGAGAGGTCACATGATATTGTTTTGTTAAAATTGTTTGAAAATTTTTTGTTTTTTTTTAACTGCTCATTTTGTAAATTATTCGAAGGGGGGTGGGGTGGGGGTGGGGGAGGGGGTCGGGTGCGACCGACTCGATAGGCAAAAGGTTAAAGTTTCTTCATATGGGAACTTAGAGAGGACTGTTCATGTACTATGAGTCGATTTTTTTCAGAACGAACGCATTCAACATTTTAATTCCAGATTTTGCAAAATGGCATCTTCCATGTCAAAAGTCACCTTGTTTAAAATAGTCAATTCTAAGGTAGACTAATTAATCAAGGCAGACTAATTAATATCATTAACCTGTAATCATACGGCTACAACTTTCATGACCTTTAAAATATAATATTAAACTAAAATGACCAAATAAAATTATAAACTTTATTCATTATTTCTGTAAATTAGAATCATATCAATTATCACACAAGTTCAATGATATGAGATTGAATTAGCCATTACATAAAGTTCATAAACCATAAAGTTCAGTGAGTGGAATAACGTTTCATTTAACAAAAAAAACCATACTCCAGCCACCAGTCATCACCTTGCACCGACCGAACATTAATAATGTAAATAAATAATATATAAAGGTCTGTTAGTTTTGAAACTAAAAGAAGACATTAAGTCGAAGATAAAGGTTCTGTCAAGTATTGTGTGACAACAGCAGTGAGCCCTGCGAAGCTTCGAAATTTAATTCGATTCCAACTCGTCCCGATGGATTGATTCGATTCGAGTCGGGTTGTTTCAGAAATTTCGAATCATTGAGATGTTGTCAAAAACTGCTACTAAGTGTCTCCTCTAAAACTCTTTTTCTGTTATCAGGTATCCTGCTCAGGAGACCCGATCGAGTTCAAGGGGGTTCCGCTTCCGAAAATATTTTGCTTCCGCTCTTTGATTGACTAACCCAAACAGCTGCATGGCCTTTGAATATAATACTTGAGTGACAACTGACATTATTTTCTATATTCCGCGGTTTAACTCTTTACCTAACATGAAAAGCAGACGACACTTGCAAAAAAATTTTTTGATAACTAATTTTTTTCATTTTTTGTCTCAAAAGCATAGGTTATGACCCCTCGTTGGAACGAGCTCGACGAGCTCGTTCCAACGAGTGGTCATAACCTATGTTTTTGAGACAAAAAATGAAAAAATAATGAAAATTAATTGGCGATTTTTGAGAATAGCGCTGGCCGGTTTTGGCCGTTACGTTGGGTAAAGGGTTAAGAACATGCAGTTTCCACGACTTGAAAAGGGGGCAGATTTAATTTGAGATGCGGTTCGAATCGAAATTCTCTATCCGACTCGGTTCTATATTCGATGAGACTACGATGCGAAGTACCCTACAGCAGCAGGCCAAATTGTTTCTCAACCTGCAGCTATACGACTGAGGGTATATAGTTATTTATTTATTTTATTGGTGTTTTAAGGTCACATATTTATGCGCAATGGCTAATCATGACCGTGACAGTTTGACGGGTGGAGGAAGCCGGAGTACCCGGAGAGAACCACCGAGCAGCGGCGAGTAACTGTCAGCTCCCCAACATACTAACTCCACACGAGCAGGGTTAGCATTGGTTGAAGACAAGTGCACCATCGACGTGCAATACGCCTTAGTACACAACGCCACCGTGCCCCCACGCGGGCAATGGAGATGAAGTGTCTTGCCCAAGGACACAACGCGGTTGCCGCAGGTGGGATTCGAACCAAGGGCCTCTCGGCTTGCAGCATGCACCTCTACCTACTGAGCCTCCGTGCTCCCTTAAAGGGTATATAGTGTTAACTGGTTGAGAGCTAGGAGCCAGTATCAGGGCTTTCAGAAAATAAGGGTACCAGAGCAAAAGCCAACATTTTCCTTGCTTATGACTCATATTCAGTCAAATGCAAATAATACTTTGTTTATCTAAATTTGTTTTATTTCAAATTATTAGAGAGTGCCCTCAACCAGTTAAATATAAGATGAACTTTCGTAAAACAGGGCGTTTTTAATGATTTTGACGACACTTTCGACAGCCAGGGTCACCTCGTGTCGGACAGTTTTACGGGTGAAGGAAGTCAGAGTACCTGGAGAGAACCATTGGGCAGTGGGTCGAGCAAGTGTCAGTCTCCCCAACATACTAACTCAACACAAACAGGGTTAGCATTAGTTGATGACAAGTGCGCCATCGACCTGCAGTACATCTTCGTACACAGCACTACCGTGCCCTCGCGTGGGCAATCGGGATTAACTGCCTTGCCCAAGGACACAACACAGTTACCAAAACAAGGCATTGACGGAAATTGAAGACACCTGTTTGAAAAAGGTGTGAATAGTTAAAAATGAACATAACGTTTTTGTGATATGATAAAACCCCAAACCTGTGGGATTTAATATGATTCTAATCCACATGATTAGAATCATATTAAATCCCACAGGTTTGGGGTTTTATCACATCACACGAGCGAAGCGAGACCGGTTCTTGTTAGACCACTGAAGTTAAGCAACATCGAGCCTGGTTAATCCTTGGATGAGTGACCATTCGGTGATTGATTCGGGTGCTTCCCGTAGTAGTGGCTGGTGTGTGATCTGCGAAGTTTGAGTGTGTGATTTTGCGACGTTGCATCAGATGCCAGCTGTGAACGTTGGGAATGTTCACCAGAACTAAGCAATCCCCACCGTACCTAGGTGTGAAATAGGGACCTGTTGAGGTGCTTGCCTTGTGTGCCCGTCTGTGGAGCACCGGCAGTATGCTCCGTTGAGTTGAGCTGAGAATGTCATAGAATGAACAAAGGGTGTAAACATCTGTGAAACGGGGTAAACATGTTAGTCAGAGAGCACTGCGGTGGATTCTAGACGTTAACATTGCATTATTATTATTATTATTATTATTATTATTATTATTATTATTATTATTATTATGAATCAAATCGAAGACCAATGATTTTATAAAGACGAAAATACATGTATTCATTTCTTAGCCCTGTAACACGACATTTGTTCATCTCACATCACATTGCAAACAAGAAGAATTTTTTGCTGGTGACATTTTGTTTGCAGGAGGACATTTATGTAACAATAACACTGATCTCTGTCAAACAAATTCTTCTTAGTTAAATTCCATGATTACCTTATGGGAGTATTTCTTCTTTTGAAACACGCTGAAACTTGACAACAGCATGTTGCGAGTTAAACATAAAAAAGAGTGCAAATATCAGATACAAATATTTACTTACATCATAGCTATTTCGTCTTGAAAGAGGCCATCCACCATAAAGATGTTCATCCTGGTATCCGAACCAAGCCCATGCAGAAGCGAAAGCACCGACAATACAAGCAAACAGAAGGAACCACTGCATCTTTCAATTAACAAAGTCTTCCCACGGTATCTCCCACCGAACTATCTCTCTTTGCTCGTTATGACTTGAGATGATTTAACTGCTGTTGATCAAGTCTTTAGAAGAAGCAATCGACTTGTTGCGGCAATCTCATTGGTGGTGGGATGCTCAATTGTGGAGATGCTTTCTTATATAGTATAGGTTTATAGATCGATGGTTTGGTTCGTCGAAAAAATCGAACGAAAGGCAACCCTGGGCACGTACGACTAACAATGATTTATATTTGCAGTGTATCGATTCGAAACTCCACGCAATAACTTTGGAGCGTTTTTCTCGAAAGGCGCCAGCGGAAGATTCGTAATTCTCCAAGTTTAAATTACACACTACTGCCCACTTTATGTCACGAATCTAATCGGTTATCTTCCCAGACATTAATGGTTGAATGTCACTTTGGATAACCCCCACATCTATGAACCGAAATAAAATGTAATTGACTTTTCTACACGTTTACTGTCCATATAACGATATCTTGAATGTTTGTTCCGGTAATTTGATTTTGAAAATATCTGACTGAATTCATTCAGTAAACAAATTGTTGTCTAATTTTAACCATTTGAACCCAAGTGGTATTGACCATGTCAGTTCAAGGACACCTATTGGGAGAGCACATATTCATATTTTGGTGGTATATATTTATTTATTATTGGTGGGTAAGGTCATATACTTATGCACAATGGCTAATCATGACCGTGGCA
Organism: Pictodentalium vernedei; assembly: GCA_031216915.1. Classification (NCBI taxonomy): domain Eukaryota; kingdom Metazoa; phylum Mollusca; class Scaphopoda; order Dentaliida; family Dentaliidae; genus Pictodentalium; species Pictodentalium vernedei. The sequence goes on along the minus strand of CM062289.1, from coordinate 330,182,361 downwards.
GTTTTACGGGTGGAGGAAGCCGGAGTACCCGGAGAGAACCACCGAGCAACGACGAGCAGCTGCTACCTCCCCAACATCGTAACTCCGTACTGCAGCACAGGCAGGGTTAGATTGGTTGAAGACATGCGTACCATCGACGTCCAGTACGCCTTAGTACACGGTATCACCGTGCCCCCAAGTGGACAATCGGGATTAAGTGCCTTGCCCAAGGACACAACGCGGGAGTCCGAATTGATCGCTCAGACGGTCACCCATCCGAGGATTAACCGGACTCGACGTTGCTTAACTTCGGTGATCTGACGAGAACCGGCCACCGCAATGCCACCGCACTCCCTTTTGGTGGTAGATCAAATAAGATTTTCAACGTGCAGCCTTTGGGCTGCACGCTGAAAATATTGATTGGTCTACTCCCACAAATTCACTGATCAACCATTTACTTTATGTGATTGAGACACATTGTGATCCTGGTCCGGAAAGGCTGTCTTACGGGTCTAAATTTAACCCTGCACACACTGTTGTTGAAATAACAACATTTCAACCTACAATTTTTTCTCATAGCGCAATTTGGAATTTAACCAATTCAATCTTGGTTGACAGCGCTCTTTGAGATTTGAATTGGTTAAATTTTTCGCTGCATTTATGGGAAAATTTTCTGCTTGAAATTTTGGCATGTTGATATAACGTCCCCTGAGTTCCAATGTGTTCTATGTGCCTAGAACACATTGGAACTCAGGGGACGATAAGTGTGCAGAGGGTCACCATTTCTGACGACAAATGTTATGTTTTCTTAAAAGGCAGATTTTGCTCAAATCTTTTTCATCCCAATCTTGACCATTTTATTTACACTGAGTTTTCTTTCGATTTTAACCCTTGACAGTGTCATCTTACAGTCCATGCAAGAAATGGGTGAATGGATGAATGCATTTTGTTTTGGGGATCATAGTATGTGTTTTGAAAGCAAAATACGACATATTTCGTGTTATTGCAGGTTAATGATGGAAAATATTCCAGGTGGCTTCTTAAATCGAATTTGATCAAAATATTACATGATTTAACTGAATAAATTACTAAGTATTTCAGTTCACCCTTTTACTGTCGAGTTTAGAGTTGTAACGTATGATTTTGGCCAGACAGACCGCGACCAGTTACGAATCATGAACGAATTTCCTTCTGATATCATTCATGTTAGTTTTCTCAGTGGTCAGTGTTTCAAGACTATCAGTTTAAGTGTAAGATATTCTGCAACATTCTGTCATACCATAAGTGGAACAATGCCTCGGGGTGGCGCCAGGACCACCCCCCCCCTACGGGGGGGGGGGGGGGGGGGCTAGAGAGTCCCCGAATCCACCGGGCCGACCATGGTTCGGAAAAAAGTCGCAATATCCGTGACTCGAGAGGCTTTAAGAGAGTCAATGGGAAACGCAAATAACTGTGGCTTGTGAATCAGGGGTATCAAAAACAGGTGTCATGGCAATTCGCCATCACACCTGCTTTTGATACCCTAGTTCGATAAGACACAAATTTATTAAGTACGATATAACACAGCAGAGACTAGTTTCGGGTATCAGACTAAAACAGAACTCTCTAAATGTATTAACTCTGCCTATATGTCCATCGGGTTATCCCTATTGCGCATGTGCGTCGGGTTTTCAGGAGGATTATCTCTATCTTTACGGTGTTTGCAATATTTGTCTGTAGCCTCCTTGAGCCCCCGCCCGACCATGGCGCCACTCCTGCTAGGCTGCATCTGTTAAATGGAGTAAGAATAAAAGATATCACATTAAGCTGTAATTACTATTCGCAAGGCATCTTGGTCATGAGTTATCCCGTTGCTATTCGCCATGATTAAACTTTATGGTACAAGAGCAAGTTGATTTTCGGCGCGGTACTACATCCAAAGTCTGGCCCTGTCGGACTAGTCTCAAGTTGCTATCAACGGACGCTCTAGTGTTAGGCCCTGTAAGGTAAAGGGTTAAGAAATGAATCATGAAGGTTCGAAATCCACGAGTTGATGAAACAAATTGATCCCGTCCAAAATAAGAACGTGATCAATTTGTTTCATCACCTCGTGGATTTCGAACAGTCATGATTGAATTCTTATGTTTATTCCCTTCATAAAACATTAATATATTTATGTCTGGACAGGATATCAAGTTGGCTTATCCACAAGGCACTTGTCTAACCAAAATTCGGTCAAGTTCTATTCCAATATAGAAACAAATCAACATAGCTTCTGATACAAAATATCTCCCGTGAACTGCCAATATATAGTGCCTAAAATACAACTCCCATTCGAGTTCGGGAAAACGTCTATTTAAAGAACGTAAACAGAAATTTCAGAATGTAAATACAGACTCTGGAAAATCGAATGTAGTGCGAAATATCAATACGCGATGTTTAAATGACACATGTTCAACTGGTATTAATTGCATAAATCACATGATCAACTGATACTGATGGGGCAATAACGTCACCTGAAAATCCACTGTCAGACAATACAGTGTTCATTGAAGAAAATTTCAGTTGTGTTATAAACATTTCACAATATGTTACCCTAACATTAGCAGCACTCGGAGATACTTTTCCCGAAATGCTTTGTGTTGGATGTTCGACCAAAATCGAAGGCACACAAATGTCTCGAAAGCGAGGGGGGCAGAAATCTCAATATCATTAACCGATTTCACTTTCTATTGTTATGATTTTGGCCGGAATGTAAGAACACCTAGGCGCCTCTGTGTTTATGAACGATGAAGTACGGGCAGAGGACTACGTGAGACATATGGTTGTTTTAACGAATATGTCTACCAGGACGATTATGTCCGCAATCCGATTACGCAGCAATGGAGAGCCGATTGTGTCCACAGACAGACCTGCGGACACAATCGGCTTAAGTTTTTGCGCACAGAATCGGCTTGCAGCTCGAGGTCTGTCTTCGGACACAATCTGCTCCGGTTTTTGTGGACGTTATCAGCTTGAGAACATATTCGGATTAACTGAACTATTCGTACGAATTATTCGGGTGTGTGTTTTTCAAGGTAACGATACATTAGCATTACAGCTGAATCGGTTAAAGGGTTTTCTTGATCGATTAATCATATGGGTTAACCTTGGTTAACGATTAATCACTTGTTTTAGTAGGTAGCTGAATTACTGCCGTACTGTTGATGATTTATAGCATTAATCCTTTACCCAAAGTAACGGACCAAACTGGCAAGCGCTATATATAAAAATCTCCTTCAAATTTTGTTTTCAATTTTTGTCTAAAAAACATAGCTTATGACATCTCAATGGAACGAGCCCGTTTAGCTCGTTCCAATAGGGGGTCGAAAGCTATGTTTTGAGACAAACATTGAAAATCTTGAGAAATTCAAGAATTTATTTTGCAAGTATCGTCTGCTGTTCGCAACGGGAAAAGAGTTAAGAATGACCATTTCCAGCTATTGATACAGTACAATGATCATGCAAGTGAACAAGTATGTCTGACATAACTTGCATGCTTTAATCTGTCTCATAATAATTGATGCAAGTCAGTGTGACACTGTTTGTCTGTTTTAGAGCAAGTTTGTTTTGTTAACCCATATAATACAGTAGTTTAAGGCAACGTGTCTTCGATCAATTTCTTTTTTTGATCGATCAAGACGTTGATCATTGATTAATCGATTAATCGGTTAACCGTTTCAGCTCTAATTAGCATAACAAAACCGTGATCGATACAGTGGCGGTTAATAAGGGGTCGGGGGGGGGGGGGGGGGGGGGTGCTATCGCCAGGAGCGGCAATTCTTGTGGGCGGCAAAAACATGTCAAAATATGTCAATAAAGACATCAAATCCAGATGTCTGCTCGAAATCAGCCATCAAAAATACTAAGAAATAAATCAGAATAGGGCGGAATCTGAGGTTGGCTTCGAGCGACAATCTAAACGTGTCCGCCACTGGACTGACAGAACAAATTAGTGCTTCGTGAATGAATAAATCATCAGCTATAGATTTTGTAAACAGGTCTTTTGTTAAGTATGTGACAAACAAACAGCTGTCGTGATTTGTCATCCGTTCCATTATATTTGCCATCACCCTAATTTCCGAAAATTACCGGAATTCGCAAGCCTTTTCACCTAAAAGTACCAATTCGGGTCGACGCTAATTATAAACAAGAGGCCCTAGGGGGCCTGAGGGCGCTCACCTGACATGGTAGTCTAAATATCAAACCAGGGACTTGACTTGAATAAGCTGCATACGCCCCCTCCTAAGAAAAGCATATACCTACTAGATGAAGCGATTGTGCCCACACAATTAACATGATTTTCCTTCTATTTTCAGTTCCTTCACTTTTACGTCCCGAAATTGAGATAAACGCATAAAAAACAGATTTTTTTTTTATTTTTGTTCGGAAGTTTTCGAAGTTCCAAACAAAATATTTTCAGACCAAAATTTTTTTTTCTTCTTAAAATTGACCAAAACACATAAAAAAAACAAAAAACTAATTTCCGGTTTTTGGTCCAAAATTTCTAAGTCCGGACCCCAAAGTTTCAGTGTAAAAAAATTTTTTTTTTGTCTTAAAATTGACCAAAATGCATAAAAACAAAAAAAAAACTCATTTCCGGATTTGGGTCAAAAATTTCTAAGTCCGGACCGGGACCCCAAATTTTCAGCCTAAATATGAACCCAGGGACTTGGCTTGAACAAACTTGAATCTCACCCCCCTAAGCATGCTGCATACCAAATATCAAAAGATTCTTATTGGTAGATCTGAAGAAGATTTTTAAAGAATATTCCTCATACCGCACTAATTTGAACATTTGGGCTCCCATAGGGAACCCAAATACGGAGCGAGGGATTTGATTTCAACAAATATGTGAATCAATGTTCCAAAGATGTTATATGCAAAATATGAAAGCTTTTGGAGCAGTGGTTTGGAAGCAAACGATTCTTGAATTTTTTCCCATTGCCAACAGTGTTAAAAAATGCAAACTCAGAATTTTTTCAAAGTCCCGAAAAAGTACCTTATGACAAAACCGATGGCAATTTTTTTTACCATTCCTTTCTGTTGGTCCCAAGGAAGCCTTTCACCATATAAAAACTTTCAGTGCGGTGCAGTTTTGGAGATATGGACGTTTTCGTTTTTTTTTTATTTTTGGCTCCTGCAGGAAATAAATTGTTGGCATAAATCAAGTACTTATAACCCAATAATACCTCATATTAAATTTGGTTCAAATTGGCCTCTCGGTTCACAAAATAGAAATTCTGGGCGGGGCAAAAATTCTTGCCCCTCTCAGAACAAATATTGCCCGTCAAACTTCTCTTGAACAAACTTAAGTCTACACCTCAAATGGAAGCTGCATACCAAATATCAAGTCTCTGCTACGTCTGGTTCATAAGAAGAAGATTTTAAAAAATTTTGTGCATTTTGGCCCCATTCCCCTCCACAATATGAGCAGAAACCCAACTTGAAGAAAACCCAAATGCCCCTATATAACCGCTACTCATGTGAATTTTCATTGAACTGGAGCCAGTGGCTTGGGAGAAAATGACCCAAACACCACCTTCACGACGTACGATGGACGACAGTTTCAGTCAGGTGAGCTAATAAATTTATTGTCTATTACAATGGCTCGTCTGGGAGACTGCTTGTTTTCTGGTATTCTCGGAGGTGTGGTGAAGATGGTGGTAGTGACGCAGTCTTGCACACAAGTAAAACGGAAGAAATTGGATGGAATGGTTTGCCAAGTATGACATAAAAAACCGATGGCAAACATTGCCGTGTATGGTAAATCAACCCTGTTCTGTGTTACATGATGGAGCATGACCTCCAGTAAACAGTTCTGCAAGTATCTAGAGGGGCGGGGGCAACAACAGACCCGCGTGGTATATTTAGCATTCAAATAACTATGCACGGCAACCATTTTTTGGAGCCAGCTTATGTACACACCATAGAAATGTAAAGACCTACTCTCCAAGAACCGAATACGATTCTAAGTGAGGTAGGACGTATTTAGTACTATGGTTGTTAGCTCCGCTCTGACAAAGTCAGCGAAGCTTTTCTGATACCGATTTGTGCGTCGACTTATTCTTGACTATTGAATATTTCCAAGAAAAATTTATAAACGTGTATTATTTACTTCTGAGTAGACCGTGTGTCGTTTGTCAAAACACGATCTGTACTCCCCAATGTCACAGATACATAGAGGGTATCTAGTGTTTTTGAGTGGATACCGAAAATTATCTCATGAGTGACCGAGACAAATGGTTATTTTTCGCGAGCGCTTGCTCGGGTCTGTCGGTGGCCGAGTGATGTGCGTGGTTCAGTATAGTTTCGCTAGGCGGTTGGTGCCGAAGGAAACTCTCTCGGTGTGGGTTCGAACCCCCGCCATGCCAATGTAAACAAAACCAGCGTCCTTTCTTAATTCTATGGCATCCGAGAAATTTGAAAAAGACAAGTGCCGCGGTTTTCTTCTGAGGTGCAGTTCGTAGAATTAAGTATTTAGATGCAACTATCTGACCAAAAACTTACATTACGGACTTTCAGGCCATGTTTGTACAAGTGGGTTTCATACATCAATTCAAGGTAAATACGTGTTGAATTATTGCTGGAAATGATCGGTATCCACTCAAAAATGCTAGATTTACTTTTCATTATACGTTTTTAGAACAAATTGATCATCTCCAGTGATAATTTGACTCGTATTCATCTTGAAGTGATGCTTTGAAAGCCGCTACTTTGATTGATACTGTGAAAGTGAAAATTTCTATATCTTCACAGTGGGGATACGATTTCTATCTTTCCACAATTTCTTCGACAATCTATCGTTTAGTGTATAATAAAGGACAATAGTTTGTATTCTGGTATCTAGGAATCTAACATCTAACACTTTTGTTTGTCAGGGACATAATTTCTTGACCACTGAATACTTTTCAAGATCAAGGTCACAGAAAAATATCTTGTTTCTCTTGGATATGTGAACCCATCCATTCATGGTCAATGTCTTGTTTTCGTCCCCTGCGTTCCAATGTGTTCTATGTGCCTACTGGCACATAGAACACATTGGAACTCCGGGGACGTTTTGTCTAGTCCACAATTTATTAACTGTTTAAAATGTATTGACAGATCTTTATCGACTAATGGGTATTGTCAGTAGAGGAAATGTTCATTATAATAAAGTTTGTACAACTCATGATCAAAATCAATGGCCCGTTGTCAATATTCACTACTTTTCTACGATTGGACTAAAAAACTCTCCCTGTCAGTTTTAATAATACATTCCAAGTGTACGAAAACCCTTTAGGCATAAATACCAGACAGTGTGGGAATCTAACCACACACAAACCCCGCACTCAGTTCTCAGCCGTTCTTCCTTACTTCTCTTTCCCGAAATTATGGAATGACATAGATTCAAGATTAAAACTCCCCCCCCCCCCCCCGCGTGTTATTTAAAAAAAACACTGACCAATCAGTTCATAAACGCTTATAGTGACAACATAAATTGCTCAAATCCGAGATGTTCCGACTGCTCACATAACTAGTTCGTATCTGGGGGGGGGGGGGGGGGGGGGGGTCTTACTTTTCCCGTCCCCAAAAGTCTATGGTTTGTGTAACTGTACATATCCTAATCCGTACTACTAAAATGGAGGAATAACAAAAATTATTTTTCACGTTGGGAACAAAGTTGATCACAAGGTCAGAATAACAACTAATCTAACAGTGGAGTTAAATGTCAAAATAAACCAACACTGTTCTGAACTATTCAATTTAACCATCTATTGTCCAGATCAACCTTTCTTCTAAAAAATTGTCATTCGTCGTATTTGACATTTATATTTTGTTTAATTTTGTTTTATATGCCATGTTTTTTTATGTTTTTTTTTTCTATTTTTTTCGAGGGGATGACAGGAAGACAGTCGCAAGACTATGTCATTCCCCACAGTATACATCTACTCATTTCTCAAATCATGTAACATCATTTTCTCTTAAAACGTATTGTATTTGTATTCTGTGAAATAAAGTGAATTGAATTGAATTGAATTATTGTGTTTGAGTTATGGTGAAAAAACAAAATGTGACAAGAGATGGGGCGTTTTGTGTTTTGGTGTTTCATTATCTACATAGGATTAATAGAATGCGACAGAAATAAGAGAGAAATTGATTCTGAAGGGGAGGCCAATCCTTAACCAAATGAAACTCATTTGGAGAAACAGTTTCAATAAGGTTTTCATAGAGAAAACCATTTGGGAAATGGTGGGTCTGCCAAGTATAACATTTGGTACGGAAGTGGTAACCCTTAACCAAACGGTTGAAAAGAGCTTGGAAACCCTGCAGAACGACGCATGCTGATGGATAATGGGGTCGAGTAATGCCACAGAACTAGAAGCAATCAGGGTTGAGCTTGGGTGGATGAGGTCATGAGTATCAAGGACGGGATAGACTTATTGAAACTCGGTTATCTTAATTGTTTGTAAATCTCCCAGGCAGCCGATGGTGTAAAGTAATGTTCTTTCGAATTTTCATCTGAAATATTAAGACAGGATGGATGGTCCAAGTGAGGGAACTAATAGAGAACTACTCATTGGAGATCACGGACCTAGACGTCGGGGCAAACCAGGGTAAAAATCGCCAGAGAAAGGGTCAAGGAGGATGGTAACCTTAACTGGCGAGAGGGGGGTCAAATCAAAGAGATCTTTGGCGGGGCCTGCGTGATAAAGAGAAGCCTGGTTTTGAAGAGTACCTTGGTGGCACCTTTGGGGGTCACTGTTGTTCAAACTGAGGTCGCGGAGGGGAAAAATTGGGAAAAACAATGAAAAGGAGTGCCAGATGTGTAATTTAGGCGTGATGGAGGAAGACCCGGGAACACTTTCTTATAGAATGATCGAAATACCAGTCTAAAAGAATAAGATTCATTGTGAGTATAATGGGGACGTGGGAGGGGAGAATGAAGTAAGTAAGTAATAACTTTATTATGAAGGACATGTGGTTAGTGAGTAACTCAAAGGAGAGGGTTAATATGCTAATCGGTGATATTGAGAAGAATGGGGCAAGGGATGTCATCAAGCAGTTCGTCTCCGTGTGTTGGGAGGATAGAAGAAGCGTGGGAATAGGGAGGCAGTTGGAAGCACGGGTGTAACCAAGGCCTTCACACCCGAGAATCGCGACAAATCAGCGGCCGGCCAGTGTTATTATTATTATCATTATGTGGAGTCGCTGCTTCAAAAATATGAGTGGTACACAGCGTTTTGAAATAACATCCCACGCAAGTTAAACATCAGTGAACAGTGTTCACGTTGGCCAGAAATCTTCTGGTGGCAATTGGAAATTTTGTTCCGTGCCTAAGGAATTTTTTGGCTCCAAATGAAAGATTTAGTGTAAATGAGAACAAATTAACCATGTATTGTTCTTTGAATACAACATGGCGCCATCTGCCATGCTAAAGCATGGCAGATGTCGCCTTGTTGCACTCAAACGGCGATATTTTAATTTATATTACGTGGCCCTTTCAAGCTTTTTAGCTGCAAAAAAACCCATAAATGATAAAAAAAAATATAATAAAATACCTTTAAAACTAATAAATAAATAGAGTAAAATGCTATTATTAAGTTTAAAAAATAATTTAGTTTGAACAATATTTATTTCCATTAAACTTTAGTAGCTATGTACATCGGTACCATGAACTGAATACGACAGTAAGCTTGAAGCTTTTTCGAGGTCGTTTATAGGTACAATACAATTATAAAAATAGTTGTATGATAACAGAGGTATTAGGCATTTCACATTCTCTTCTGCATGTAACATATTGGTGTGATGACGACACACACTGATGACAAAAATAATGTGGAAAAAATACACGTCAAAATAAGTTCTTGATAAAGGAGGGATTAGAGAGAAAGAGTCTGAAGCTGGTAGAAAGAGGATTAAAAAATAACTTCATGACTATCATTTAATCACTGTTTATTCACTCCAAATAACCTAGTAGCAAATATTTTTTTATACCATGATTACCTGGTCTACTATATATGAAAAGCCTATGAAATAAATTTTAACTTTACACACCAACCGTGGTGAACACGCCAGCAATAGGATTTCAGTTGTTAAAATTTACACCTGCAGTGAAGCTACATCCAAAATGACCTTTCGTAGCCTCGACCTGAATGCAAACTTGTCTACATTTATCGCTCGTCGCCTCGCGAAGAGTGAAATGAAACTGGCAATTATTATTCATTATGTTTTTAAATGAGTTTACCCCAGAAGATACCAAAATTAACAAACATGCGTTGTCTCATGTTAATAAAGCATCCATAAATGGAAATAGTATGTTATTGTGTTATTAAAATGAAAACGGCCCTGTGATTTGCGCATTTCTTTTTCCATTTCGTTTCGGCGATAAAGTTGACAGCGGAAGTACTGCCCACCGGCGCCCATTTAAACAAAACAGATTCGCGCGTATGTTCGTCTGCTGCTGCTCAGTAAAATCGAGAAAAAATAATAGTGACCCTTAATAATCTGACGGTCATGGTATAAACAAAATATACCCAAAGGGGCTTGGTGTACCAAATGTTCACCATTTGTGGTGAGCATTTGGTACACCAAGGTACTATGAGTATATTCTATATATTATCTTCCAGAAGGTTTTTATAAAATTTTAACCAAGATGAAAAAGATTAAGTAACAAAGAAATATTTTGATAAGAGTCATATTAAATAGATAAATTGTTTATTCAATTGAGCCATGACTAAGAGACATGGTTATACATGTTGCATTCTGATTACTTGACAGGTGTGAATTCTGTTTCACCTGTGACGTCAGACAGCGATTGTATCGAAAATTACGCACAAGAATAATAAATTACAAAGCCTTTGAGACGTATCAAAAGTATATTTGTAAATTTTTGTGGCAAATGCTGTATTTGTGGTGCCAAAGTAATCTATTTAGTTCAGTTGGCACTATTGGCACCCGACAGCAGGAGCGCTGATCATAAGGTGTTGGGAATCTTAACCAAAGAGCGCAAGAACGTGCATCATCGCAGCCATGAACGTATGCAACGAGTTAGTTTCTCCCTATTGCTTGATAGTGTATTAACATGCTGAGAATTTATTCACGGGCCATCCACCTTTTACTGTGCAACCTCATGCAGTGTTTGTGAAATGATTTATTAGAAAAAAACTAAAAATATTGCTTGTAGTTTTAATAGCTTGCTTAGTTTCATCTGATAAAAGGCACTAATACCACACACCTTCTCGAATATTTCCCTAGAGGGCAAAATTCCAAAGGAAACACAAAAGTGTAAAAGCCGTGTAAAATGTCCTCTCTCTGACAACAAATCTTGAGTCTTTGATTTCCAGTTTTCTTCGGGCTTTTATCAGAATTTGCTTTGTTTGTGAATCCATTTTGAAAATGAATAGAGATTTCGTAGATAGTAACCCTCTGATGACGTGTCTTTCATGCAGAGGTGGTGGAACCGCGAGGGAGCACGTGGAATACATGCCACCCGCACTTTTTTCCACGGAAAGCCTCATAATTATACGCTAGATATCATAATTTGAAATACACAAAAGTGTCAAAACACCTGTAGTCAATCAGCGGTGTTGTGAAGATAATCGATTATGTGTGGTGGGGAGGGAAGGGAGAAGGTGGGGTAAAACTGATATGTTTCGATACTGATCACTCAAGTCTCGACAAACAAAACATTCCAGCTACCTCAAAAAGACACGCCTTCGTAGAAATGGAATATTCGTCAGTCGGGAATGTTGGTTAGCATTCCTGCTCAGGAAAAGATTTTTCTTGCCACTGAAATGAGTATAATTTTGGCATAGTTATTCAAATGTTACTTCAGTAAACTGAATGGATTTTTTCATCAATGATTCCTTGAGTTACAGTTTTTTCATCAAATTTAGTGATGGCTGCTGTGAAGCAGCCATGACTAGATTTTATGAAAAATATCTTGAAAATACTCAGCGGGTTAAGAGTTACACATTCAGAAATTTATTTGTGAATACCTGTATGTAGTAAACATGACGCGTAGGTCTCGAAACTTCTCCTTTAATTAGTACGTGACGCGTAGGTCTCGCAACTTCTCATTTAATTAGCAAGTGGCGCGCCGGGCTGGCAACTTCTTTAATTAGCCCGTGACGCGTAGGTCTCGCAGCCTCTTCTTTAATTAGCACGAGACGCGTTGGGTTCGCAACTTCTTCTTTAATTAGCACGTGGCGAGTAGAGCTCGGAACTTCTCCGTTAATTAACACGTGATGCGTCGGTCTCTCAATTTTTCCATTAATTCGCACGTGACATGTAGGGCTTGCAACTTCTCCTTTATTTGGCACTTGCCATACTCCAGACTGTTGATCAGCTCGGACGCTCACTGGACTCTCCGTTAGCACCACTAATTACAGCCAGAATGATTCTACCACACAAATGTCCCGACTGGTAAAATTATTGAGAGCGTCACACTTTTCTTCCCTCTCTCCCCTTGGCTATGTCCCTGGCCCAATGATGAGTAACGCAGGCCGTGTGATGGTACTCAACCCAGGTGAAAGTTTTGTTAAATGTTCAGACTTCGTATTGTAACCTGGAGTGAATTGTATAACTGAGAAGACAGAAGGCATCGCGTACTTTTGATACAGAATCTTTTCCCATTGTATTTTTTTCTCAGAGAAAGTGTCTATTTGGGTACACATAAACTCCCTTTTCCGTCATTGTGATCGGGGTTATGCGATAGAACCGCACAAATTCAAACTTCACCTTTATCTCTCACAGATCTCTCCAAATCAGTTCCAAGGCCGGTGTCCCCGTGTTCGGCGTACCTCCTGTTATCACACACTTTTTCTGCCAGCAAGTTTGATTTTTTTTAGCGATTTTAACGTTTAAACTGATGGTTTCAGAACAAATCCACATTGCCATTCCATCAATTGGAAATTTATCCCATAATGACACGGAATTAGTGAACTGGGCAAGTATCCTCGAAAAATCATGAAATTAGGCACAAAAAAATACTTTTGATTCCCAGAGACCGCCGCATTGATTTTTTCGTGCTCTTTGGTACATTTTATTGGCATTTTTCAAATATCACCGTTGATTGTGCCACGCAAATAGGAAACATGAACGCGTATAGTCCTGGATACATTTCAATATAGGATATATAGCTAAGATGCGTGAATCTATATACTGGCGAGTCGGTTTCAATAATGGTTTATCTTGTAAAATAACGATGAACAAACAGTAGATACAGTGGAACTGACTTTTGTTGAAAGGTTTGAGTAGAAAATTCTACAGTTTTCGAAAATACGAAGTCGACGGATTGAACGAAACGAACACACGTTTGTGTATACAAGTCTCCGGGTGAAAATATCACTGTTTGGGATATATTTCTATCTGAGACTATGCACGAATTGAATGACGTCCTCATACGAGAGGTTTTGTCGGTCAGTTCAACGTATGTACGATATTACCCATCTCTTGCTGCGCAGTTTAATGTCGAAAAAAATTAAAAAAGCGCATGTCTATATAACATTAGTTCAGCGATCTGAACGAGCGGCTACCCCACATCGCCGCTGCGTTCAGATCGCGGAGTGATATATAACAAACGACACTCGGGGATAGATCGCCATGGCCTTGTTCCTTATAATTCATAGTGCGACGGTAACATGTCGGGAAATGGTGCAGTGAACGTTGGCTAGTGCACAGCGCAGCGACATCCAGTTATTGAGATCTGAGGATATGACCCGTTAAGATACACCTGGGGCATTAGGGGGGGGGGGGGGGGGGCAGCTATCTGATTTTGGTGACATTTTTTTCTCAGTCTCGGATACTTCACACTTCCTTTTGAACCATAATACAAGTATGTTGAATGGCGTGTGTTACCCCAGAATCCCATCAAAGTTGATAGTCTCCCAACTGAAACTATTGATGACAGGACAGGAAAAGTGGACGGTAACAGTTGGGATATTCTGGTTCTGGTTACGTTTTTCTCTCAATCAAACCGCATTCTCTAGGACACAATGCATAATTTACTTACTTTTTTCGATGGAAGAGTTCCATATTTTCACCTTACAAAAATGATAAGCCACCCGTCAGCAGCAACGTAATTAAATTAGAGTTATGTGATCATCACCGAAGTTAACCAACGTTGAGCCCGGTTAATCCTTGGATGAGTGACCATTCGGTGATTGATTCGGGTGCTTCCCGTAGTAGTGGCTGGTGTGCGATCGGCGAAGTTTGAGTGTGTAATTCTGTGACGTTGTATCACATGCCACTGTGGAAGTTGGGAATGTTCATCAGTACTACGCAATCCCCACAGTACCTAGGTGTAAAATAGGGACCTGTGGAGGACCCTGTCTTGTGTGCTCGCCTGTGGAGCACCGGCAGTATGCCCCGTTGAGTTGAGCTGAGAATGTCATAGAATGAAAAAAGGATGTGAACACCTGTGATACGGGGTAATAAGGTGAGTCAGAGAGCATTGCGTTGGATTCTAGACGTTAACATTGCATTATTTAACTTTTTTTAACGATTTGTAGTCATGCATATTGTCATCTATTACTCTTTTAGAATTATACAAGGTTCCGGACTGGTCAGTAACCAATGAATCCAGTACGGTACTTTAACTCCAACGGTGTGTACGAAGTTCAGCGGGGTGTATGAGAATATCACGTGACAGCTAAAAGAGGTGTACAAATATTCTATGGTACACTTAGCTGATTTCCCTTTCACCCATCGCCTCAAACATTTTCGTCAGTAATAATAAACATTCAGACTCGCAAACAAAATGAGAATAATATTGTTACATGAGAATATTCCGAAAACTTGAAACAAAACATGTGTACATACCCTCAATGTCCGATTTTACTGTCGAGAAAATGGGTTCTGTTGTGGTGTTTCTACACTACAGATCCGTTGTGGTTTCGAGAAACATGCAACCCATCTCGTTATTATATGAATTGTCTATTCAGTGAAACCTATTAAAGCACTACGAATTTGAATATAGTGTCCCCGATTCTCCGAGACACACCACGCACCACTGTATCGAACAAAACACTTATAAAGTCAACTTGTGTCCCAGAATAATAACGATGCGTCATTTCACAATATCCTTGAAATGCAGTCTCCCAAATGTTTGAGTTCAGTCGTTCTTGTTCGATAATAAAGAAAGATATGTTTCTTTCAGTTTCTCCAGTTATTACTATTATCAAGGTTTTCGCCACTAGAATACCGTTTGAAGATTATATAATAAAACAAAACTCGACAGACTGAAGGGGCGGGGTAATAAATTTGCCACAATGTGTTTCAGCAGGGTGAACGGGACTGTTTTATCCATCGGAGATTCGTATTCCTTCGGCTTCAGCCTCAGACCGTGTAACTAATAATATACCATCGAATGAGGGTGTTGGAATCCGAATTTGTCAGCAACGAAATACATTTTGCGCATCTTTAATAAATTGTCACTCATGTTGCTGAAATGGTCCCTCGTGCTGCCACTTTTTTCAAAACATGGTTAAGATCGGGATTCAGGGAAATAGATAGACCTAAATAAATTTAATTAACAAGAAAATAATTAGATCAAGATAGCATGAGAACAAACCGATATTGATAATGCTTTTTGGATTTTTTTTTAGCTTTTCCTCCCCTATTATCAAATGTTCACTAGTTTTACTATTCCCATGGTAACAGTATGAATAGTAACACGAAGGACATATATATTCTCATCATTATGTTTACGTACAAAATGTATAACAGTTGAGCTCTTGTTTCTGAGGCCACATCTCGACGAGTCGAGATATACCATTAGAAACAATAGCGAGACAAGAAAGACTGTGTGCTTTAAAAGTATAACTGCGTTAAAGAAACGTGCGCAGTCTCTCGTAAATGCGTTTCGAAAGCTTGTGATGTTCTATAAATAGTAACGTAAACAAATAGTAACTAAGCACACGATTGTATTATGCACACGGTTGTATTATACAGTTGCAAGATACAGATTTTGTATCAGGGGACCGGGTAATTACGGCCCAATACATACTTATTGTAAGATAAATTTGGAGATTTTGTTGATGATTCCTATAACTATGTTTTCAGATTAATCAAAATGTATATGTTCTACTGGAAATATACTCAAAATTTATGTTGTCCCGCTTAGAGAATGGTGTTGAGAAATTTTGGAAAATAAACTTATTCTCTCAGCTGACGCTATGCTCTCAATCGTACTTATTGTTTAGTGGAAACGGCTACTAATTACACTTGCACTCTAAAATCAGTTGGTTTAAAAATTAACCCAAATCAACTAGGTTTAGTGAATATGAACCCAATTGGACAATGAAAAGGCGACGGTGCTATCCTGACAATAATTGACAACAAATATCCACTCTTTTTCTTTTTTCAAAAAAGGGCAAATATGAATGTTATGCTGAGACTCAAATAGTTAACCCTTTACCCAACGTAACGGCCAAAACCGGCCAGGGCTATTCTCAAAAATCACCAATTAATTTTCATTGTTTTTTCATTTTTTGTCTCAAAAACATAGGTTATGACCCCTCGTTGGAACGAGCTCGTCGAGCTCGTTCCAACGAGGGGTCATAACCTATGTTTTTGAGACAAAAAATGAAAAAAATTAGTTATTCAAGAATTTTTTTTGCAAGTGTCGTCTGCTTTTCATGTTAGGTAAAGGGTTAATAAGTTACCCTGACCCAGCACTTTGGTGTTAATTATGTCAACTGGGTTTAAATTCAAATATTCAGGATCCACAAATTATGGTGGGAGTTTTCAATCTTGACAAGGTTTTCGAAGGTTTGTGGAGTAGGTAGGCAAATGTTTCTTGAAACATTTCTTCACCTTTTTTTCAAACCATAGTTTCTTACCACTCGCACGAAAAGCTCGGTGAACTCGTTTGTTTGAGCGACGATGTAAGTGTATAGGACAGAGCCCCCCCCCCCCCCCCCCCCCTCCATTCTTCTAGGCCTGCTTGATGGGTTCAACTGCATGTTTTTCTCTCACATCACATGTCGAGTGCCACCTGCCTTAGATAACGAAATTACTTAGCTAAAGAGTTCTCTAGCTGCAAAGACAGCCAAACGATTATTGGATTGGTTACAAAGATATACACGCCCGTGAGCTTGCCCCACCCCTATACACACACTTTCTGGATCTGTCAGTGTTGAGGCCGTGGTCTCCGATGCGTGTCTGTATTCGTAACCCGGCATTCTGATCAGCTTCAGAAAGGTTTAAGGCAAAGCTTCAAAGAAACTGTCATTTCTAATATCAAAAATGTATTTTTCTTTTGACCCAAACACACCTCCGCGTGATTATATGATGCCATTAAATCTCTACAAATTCGATTTCGTCGATTTTTACAACAAGACTAAATGAAACAGTGATTGCTACAAATACCATCTAGCGCGTGTATAAACACATTTAATAAGATTACTCGAATGGTGGAATGCTCTTCGTGAACTTGGTTTTAGGTTTTCTGTCCGTGAACACAATTGTTATCTGAAGCTCATAATGTGATTTTCTATTAGCGTAAATTGAAAGATTGCAATTTTTTGCGGGAAAGGGGTGGGGGTGTTGTTCACTTTTAACTTGCTTAGTATTTCTTGCCGAGTCCATTATCTACTTGTAAAACGCCTGTTTACAGAATAGAAGCCGTTTATGCTTTATCAATCAAGTTTGTGCAAGATATAATTGTCTTGCATTGTAATCATTTGTTAATTTCTGAACATTTTTGTGGCATAAACAAATTGGCTCACCTATCCGTGTTGAGCCTAAAATCGTAAAATAGACCGGCAGACCATGATTGATTGAATTTGGTATTATTTAATTAATGTAATCTACTTTCTTATCAGACAGGAGCTTATCCAGATGTGTAGCTCCGGAATTCAAAGGTAGCTTATTTTACCCTTCGCATAATTCTAGTTGACCAGCGGCGCAGAAATAGGGAGCGGGGGAGGCTCAACGGTTTTTTTTCTGAAATTTCAATATTCTGCCGGACATTTGTCCTCACACGTTGGTCAGTTGTTGGGACTATAAAGATTGCCCTTTTACGACATGTTGGCCTATTTTAGAAACACTTTCCAGGTGGAACTCATTCTCTCCTAATAATGTGGTTTGGAGGAGCATTCCCATTCTGGGATGCTGGACTGAATGTTTTGCCCAAGGAATCAATGCAGAGGACGCCAATCCGGATTAAACCATCGCCTTTTTGATCTGAAGTTCAAAGGACACACCCAATAGATAGGTAAAAGATATAAAGGAGATGATGGGATATAGTATGGTATTTTCTCTTTCTTTCCAATTCATTGGATCAGTTTCTGTGTTATGTACAGTTGCACTTGCACCATTGTATTGTATTTTTCTGTAGGGTGCGGCGTTAATATAGGCTTTGCCTGTTCGCCAAACCCCATTTCATTGAGGAAATAAAAATATTGTTTAAAAAAAAAGGACACACCAATAAACCATTGCTCTCACTCGGCTTTCTCGGTTTTACATTGGTGATTAGTTGATCTTTGAAAATATTAACCCTACGAACTTGTAAGACCGATTTTTCGACCCAAGTCATAATTTCGCCCCATCTTTGTTTTATTATAAGAGGTCTATGCACGGGGCATTGATGATAAAATAATAACTGCAGTCTGCAGCCAGAGGGCTGCAGACTGCAGTTATTATTTTATCCTCCCTGTTTACAGATGCTGGACGGACCCATCTCAATGTTAGTGTACACAAAGGCGATACCATACCTAGAAACGAGGGTTCAAAGGGTTAAGACGATTAATCCTTACATTGGGTCCACGCGAATCTTCGAAATTCGATTCGATTCAAGGTCGTCCCAATGATTCGCTTTTTATTACAATTTTAAAATTGAAATTTTAGTCGATTCGGAAAATTCGGAGCCGTCGAGATGTTCTCAAAATCCTACAACCTCGAACTCCTGCAGTCCCTGAACTTTTCATCGGAAGCCAATACTATAAACATTTTAGAATTATGTTTTTTAGAATTGTATTTTCTATCTAATAATATAACTGACTAAAATAAATCATTAGAATTTTCAAAGATATGGCAATTTGCCAACTATCAAATTGTCATATCTTTGAAAATACTAATGGCTTATTTCAACCTATTTATTTATTTATTGGTGTTTAAGGTCACATACTTACGCACAATGGCTAATCATGACCGTGACAGTTTTACGGGTAGAGAAAGCCGGAGTACCCGGAGAGAACCACCGAGCAACCACGAGCAGCTGCCAGCTCCCTAACATCGTAACTCCGCACAGCAGCACAGGCAGGGTTAGATTGGTTGAAAACATGAGCTCCATCAACGTGCAGTACGCCATAGTTCACGGCGTCATCGTGCCCCCATGTAGACAATCAGGGTTAAGTGCCTTTCCCAAGTACACAACGCGGGAGTCCGAATCGATCGCTCAGACGGTCGCCCATCCGAGGATTAACCGGGCTCGACGTTGCTTAACTTCGGTGATCTGACGAGAACCGGTTACCGCAACGCCACCGCGCCCCCTTTCAGCACATTTGAAGTCGTAACTAGAAAATACAACTCTAGAATATACAATTGTAAAAGTTTTATACTACCCCCCCCCCCCCCCCCCCCCCGAGTCTCCTGTACAGGAGACCAGATGACAGAAGAAGAGTTCAAGGGGGTTCAGCTTCCAAAATACTTTGATTCCGTTCTGAAATATTCCAATTTTTAATGGATTTGCAGACTGTCATCTGCAAAATGAGGTCCACAGAGGGTGAATTTAGTGATGCTACCCTGCATAGCAGGGTGGCATCACTAAATTCACCCTCTGTGAACCTCAGTCTGAATCAGGGTCTCAAAACTAAACTGAAAGAGGTACCTATAGGGTCAATTGGCCCACTGTATATGATAGCATCATCAAATTCACCCTCCGGGGACCTCATTCTGCAAATGTCAGACTGCTTATTTTCAGGCCTGATACCAGACTTCTTGAGGGAAGACGACTATGTTTACGGTTGTAAGAAGATGCTATATGAACCAATTGAAAAGCGGTGACATTCGATTCGAGATTCGATTCGATATCCGAGAGCTACCGGATCCTACTTTACATGCTGGAAGACTCGAGATGGGCTTCTTTCGTCCACAGTGAGTAGACTGGGCGACAGAAGCGGTTAAAAAGCAATAAACATAAAAGAAAAATCGTATTTATTGTTATCAGCTTTTCTTTTGTCGCACGTCCAACTCTTGACAATTATTTGATGTTATACTGTATTGAAAATGTGAACACCATTAACAGAAAACATTCTGTTCAACGATAAAAATCGTTATGAAATACGTGTTTTCACATTTCAGAAACGTGCATTAAAACCTACTCATCAAAGAGACACATTCGAAGTGTTTTTAGTCAAGACATAAGCGTATAAACAATGTGAAGGCAATTTCTATAACACACATCCAGAGTATTATTCAGTATTTTAAAGTTCAATATAAAACGATTTAAATGGAGGTAACCCATGACAGAACAAATATGTTTAGAGAAACACAATATTCCTAACCAATCCATTATTCATTTTTGCCAAGAACTCTATATGTCGACTCTACCAAGTCTGTTAATATTTATATTAAAGGTTCGCGAGTTTCGCTCTGTTCAACTCATTCAACACGGTATACGTATTATAAAAATAATGACCTGGCTTGAGAGTAACATTACAGATTGTCTCCTCGAGGCACCAATGTCTCCCGAGGCGTTTGAAGGGAAGGCAATCTGTAATGTTACCCTCAAGGCGCGTAATTATTATTTTTATTATACCGAATGATTTTTACCTCCTGCACTCCAGTCAGATGAATTTGAAAAAAAACTGATATCCATCAACTCTATACTTGTACTTGAACACTTGATTTCATGTTCAACTAGCCAGGGGACATTGAATGAAGGAACCTTGAATAATTCAATCTGAATGGTTAAGATTCGGGTAACTGTTTAATATGGTTAATTTGAATGGTCAAATTCAATGATCGCCAATCTGAGAGAATGCAACACGGAAGGTTCCTCTACTTCGGTCATTCTGGTATCACTTTCGGGAAACATCGGCACGAGCGGGAGACATTGCCGAAAATGTCACACGGAATATTACCCGCGAAAGGAATATTGCAGAATAGTAAATCAAATCGAATTGTAGTTTACTATAGGTTTTTAATGTGAGGTATAATAAATATATATATATATTATAATTACTGCACGAATTGGAGTTGACTGAAATAATGGTCCCAGAGAAAGAAAAAAGTCCAGTATGTAGTCAAGTGGAATGATTATTATATTTTATTACACGCCTAATCTATGAAATCCCCATCTATAGCAACACTATGAAAATCCGTTCCACACATATGTGCAGAACGGAAATCGCTGACGGACTATTTTTAAATAGAAGCGAAAATTCACTGGAATTTCTACAAATCGTGCACCGCAATTACAATATCAATCCCTAGCGAAAGCTAAAAATCGCCCCATGAGTTACAATGTGTTCTATGTGCCAGTAGGCAAATACAACACATTGGAACTCAGGGGACGAAATAGTAGCACGGGTTCCCCTCGTAAATTTGGTCGGCGATAAAATGTGTTATTTTTGTTGATAGTTGTTAAATGATTTGCTGAGTGTCCTTCTAATAATTGTTTCGGCAGACGAGAAGGCGTGTAATAAACACAGAACGACACGCGCGTGTGAATGGGTAAGTCGATATGGCACTTGTGCCATCGTGGAAGGATAAAACTCGAGGCCTGCGGCCTCACCTTTCATCCTTCCGCGCTGGTACTCGTGCCATATCGATTAACCCATTCACGCGCGTGTGTCGTTCTCTGTATATATCGCACAAGCCTATGATGATTCTTGTTTCTTCTGTCGACCAAAAGTCCTAGAATATTCCACGGCGACATTTTGTAAAGAGTATAGTACATAAGAATACTGCGCGATTATTTTAGGACCTTTTATTCACTTTTGCCGAGATATTTATATGTCGACTCTACCATGTTGATTTTGTTTACATGTATATATACTTCACAGCCGCATGGGTCTTCTATTTAGTTAGTAGAGTGGTGGAACTAGCAACACATTAATATATCCATGAATTATAAGTTGCATGGCGTGTAGGTGGCTGATACATTTCCATATAAGTCGATGAGAGTTCATATCAGGTGAGGCGAAGCCGAACCTGATACGAGCTCTCAGAGTCTTGTATGGAAATTTATCTAACAATCATATAGATTTTGGCCTGAAAACCACGAGAAACGATACGTATCACATAATGTGTTCCGATTCCGTATCATATAGTCGACTCATTCTGATTCCGTATATTATAGATTCAACTTCCGGTAAACACCGCGGTATGACATATAACATCATTATATGCATTGTTATTACGCATTAAAATATGAAATTCAAAATTTTGACCAATTCCAACCCAATTTAAACAGAAAACGGGCTTTATGTTTTTTGTTAGATAAATGTATTATCGTGGCCAAAAGCATGTTCTGTAATTTGTATCGGATTCTGGGTCGTGTTTACAATCGGATCAGAACTCGCCCTGACGGGCTCGTTGCGATCAGATTGTAAACACGACCTTGAATCTGATACAAATTACAGGACATGCACATGGTCATGATGATGTATATGTATCAACCAGCATCGCCTTACCTGATATGAACTCTCATCGCCTTATATGGAAATATATCAGCCAACTACACGCCATGTTCTATACCTGTAAGGTTTCCTAGCAATGTCGACAATCAACTATAATGTAAACATTGTCGACGGGATAAAATGGGTTAGATGACAACACGACACTACCAATTAGTTTCTCATTTCTCAGAAATCATCACTATTATTTCGCAAACCTCGTTCGTATGCAAGGTTATATTGAAGTCTAAAACATTTCAGACATTGTGAAACATGACTCCGAGTCTAAGATGCACCCTTGTCTTTGATCAGATGACAGCTCTTTGCCATTCTATCTAAAACTCATTCCATTTAGAATCGGCAAGGGTATGAAGTCCCTTAAATGTTATTCATGTCATGATCATATTAGTTCCCTAAGTGTTCTGCCCAGACAAGAGGAAAGTAACTTATTACAGCTTGAAAGACCATTACAGAAGTCTGAATACATTGATGTATTTTTAACCCTACTTAACAGAAGAGTCTTGACAATCCTCTGCCAGTTTTGTCAAGAGCGATGAGTGCGAAGGCAACTCACTGTGTAAAGTTCATCTATTCTGCATTACGTTTGCTTACCCAAGGCCGTTGCGTATGCATGATCATCCCCATGGGAGATGAGGGTGAGGGACTGAAATCATGTTTTTTTTGTATTTACGGGCGCCGAATTTAGGGGTACGGTTATGCCCTCAGATTTTAACATTGTTGGTAATAAATAACACAACGAGGGTGAAGTACGCGAACTGGAACCATCGACCAAAGGCGCCCGTGAAATACAGGATAAACACCACCAAGGGTCGTTGATTCGTCTCGCTCGTACTCTACCAAGTTGTATTCTGTGTTTATATCACGATTAAACTTGAATTAAGAGAATAAAACTGATTTTTTTTTTAAAGAAACATATCATCTTCGGTGATCTGCTAACTTTTTTACTTGACTAACACATTAGCGGTGAAACATTTCATTCACGTCATAACGTCTCTTAGACGCCCTACCAGATGCGTTCTTGCGTGATGTTCTTGTGCGTAATCTCGATTCCACGCGAGGTGTACCAAGGACATTCCCCAGCGTGTGTATTGTATCGTGTAACTCTGAATACGCACAGCAATCGTGGTATAAAACGTTAACGTGAGTTTTCATTCGTAGCTGCACTATAGAGGTGAGGTGTTTAACAAATGATGTAGCAGAGCTGCCGCGTGTGTTATAGCAGAGTCAAGGTTCTACACACATATCAAGCACTTACTTTTCACCTTATTACTCAACCAAAATGAAGTAAACTTGAAAATTACCGGAAATACCTTAACCCCTATACTCAAAGTAATGGCTAAAACCGACCAATGCAATATGCAAAAAACACTCTAAAATTTCATTAATTTTCAATTTTCCTCCCCCAAACCACATCCCTCGACCCCGCACTAGAAGATCTCGTCAAGTTCCTTCCAGCGAGGGGGCAGTTGTGGGTTAGAAGAAATCTTTTTTAGAAATTTTGTCATTTTTTTGAGCAGGGAACGTCACATTTTCAAAATATTGTGCTAGGTAAAGAATTGAAATGACTCAACCCAAGCAACGCATAGCGCT
Source organism: Pictodentalium vernedei (assembly GCA_031216915.1). NCBI lineage: Eukaryota > Metazoa > Mollusca > Scaphopoda > Dentaliida > Dentaliidae > Pictodentalium > Pictodentalium vernedei. The sequence goes on along the minus strand of CM062289.1, from coordinate 330,158,146 downwards.
TCTCCAAACAGTGTAACGTCGGTACAGGTAACATACAAATATGTCGGTTAATAAAAGGTTAACAACTTGATAAACCTCACAAACAGTCGATGATGTAAACAGACATCTTATAATATTTTGGACTAAGAACTCTAACAGGTTGCTGTTTGTTTCGCATCCAATGAAAAACCAACATCAAACTAATAAACATGGACCGGGGCAGAAAGAATAGCGAAATTGTATGCTGAATTCATAAACATCTAAAACTACTCTACATTTTAACCTCGGCTTGTTTAAACAATATTTTATTACATATCCATTCAACTTTAAACCCTTTTTATACAGAATAGCCGCTATGACATAAATGATTCTGTTTTCAATGAGTGATGGTCAAGCCGGAACTTTTTTCCGAGCACCGTTCATACCAGTTCCTTTCCCATTGAGTCATTAGTTACGCTTCGAAAAGTTTCCAAATTTCGTTATGCAATTATCGACAGTCTGTCGCAAAGTGTGAAGATGAAAACGTCCAAAGCAGAATAAAGTCGGTTCACAAAAAATTAGTTACTCAAAAATGAGATAATATTTAAAAAAAACAAAAAAACAATCATTTCCAACCAGAACATTAACCCAGTCCCGTGGTAGTCTCGTTTTGTGGATCCTTTATATCTAAATTGGTCAACTTCATTTGGCAATTCGTCGTACATCTTGACATGCTTCGAACTTTTTTTAAAAAATGCTTCTCCCCGCTGTTTTGCAAATCTGCACAAATTTGTACTTATATTTTTACTAACAGTAATAGCCACCAAATGGTTAAGTGTTAATGGGCACCAGCCGAAGAGAAACAGCGATACGAATTTCAACAAACACTGGTTCCGAAAAGGTTGTTTTGATTTTTTATCGATCCATTTGATCAGTGCAGCTTCAGTCAAAACAAACAGACTCCTCACCTTTGGGTTTAAACATCGGAATTAAAATTTGTTTATTTAAATGAATGTTAATGCATGAGTTGTGGAATAAACGCAGAACGCGATGTGTGTTTGAATCGGTGGGTATTTTACATAACTCGTTGGAATGGTGTAATCATATTTCGCGAACTATGACTGCACCATTCCAACTCGTTATTTAAAACACTCACCGATTCAAACACACATCGCGTCCTGTCTATTTATTTTTGAATTTGCCAATACATAAAAAACACATATAATGTAACAAAACAAACACTGGAAATGGGTTCAGCAGCAAGCTACTTAGCTAGCTTATGTATGCCGTCTCCGGGATAATTGATCGAACACTTATTAAATAAATAGACGAGAAATGAAACAAAGCCATAGTATGAAATGTATGTACATGTGGCAGGTTTGGACCATCTGTTCTAAAAGATAAAAGGAGTCGCGCCTGTATGAGATATATATCTATATAGCCTTGTGAGTTTTTGTGTTGAGATTATCATTCCCTCCTCCTGGTATCAGTAATTGAAGAAGTAAAACAAAATAGTGGTACTGTTCTACAAAATGGTTGTTGCCTTGAAATACCCAGCCCGTGTGAACTCAATGTTTGGAGACAGCCTTTCAACAGACTCTGCTTCCATTCAATATGCATTTATGTCTTATCGCTTCTATTCTTTTTCTCTTGTACTTTTTGGAAATTATTTGGCAAGGGGAGGAGGGTAATAGGGGTAATGTGCTCCCACCCCCGCCCATTTCAAAAAGGTCAACTCATGGTAAACATTCGTCCAAAATTGGAGATACCACACCCAAAATTACATTAGGGTCTTTGGGTCCGTGTTTGGACAATGTAAACATGGGTTAACCCAATACCTAACGCAAAAGGCAGACCACACTTGCAAATAAAATTCTTGAATAACTAATTTTCATGGCCAGCTTTCATTTTCAAACTGGGAGAAAAACGGACTGGTTATCTCCGCTGAAATTGTTGTTTAGGGGATTGGAAATTAGCATTACGGAGATGGGATAGTTTTACAATTCCTAAAATTAAATAAAATGTTCAAAAGTTACATTATGAATGTTTATATTCTCTTAAAGTCCAATGTATTTTCTTAATTATTCTTGTTGAATGTTGCCAGTTTTCCATCTGAATTTCATTCCTCCGTCATTCATAAAATGTACTGTTTTCTCCAGTGCAATTATGCTAAAATGTTTAAAAACAGTGTTTCCATTGACTTTTGATAATCTATGTGCGCTTTTTGGTTTGACAGATGTCTGGTAAGTGCATCAATTCGAAAAATATGATCTTGTGTCTACTGTCTGGTAAAAATATCTATCCGACTCAAGTCTTGACTTTTGTTCCTTTGATGTCCGAAATTCTGTATAATCTGATTGCTTTTCTCACACTTCGGCCGATTATCTGTGAAGCAATATTAGCCGATGGACCATGATAGTCGATAAGGGGAGATAACCGTCCACTTGAACCAGTCATCTGAAGTGGAAGGCTGAACGAGCTCGTTCCAATGAGGGGTCATATGCAATGTTTTTGAGACAAATAATGAAAAAAATAACGTAAATTGAATGGTGATTTTTGTGAATAGCGCTGGTCGGTTTTGGACTTTACGTTTAGTGAAGGGTTAAGGTCACCAAGCAATACTATAGAAACCCAGTTTGATTTATTTCAATCAACAAAATGATTTACAGGTTTAAAGTCCCTCAAAATAGCATTGGGGACACAGATTCACTCTCATGGGTTTGCAGTTTCAAAACATTCCCTGGAGAACGTCTCGGAGACCCCCCACCAACAAGAAGTGACACCCCTCTCGTGCTCGCCACAGCTTTTGTATGAGGAAGTCGCGGGTGAACTTCGGTCGTCGCAAGTCCATAAAACTCAAATTATTACACTCCATGAAAGATAACGGCTACACCCCTGAAATGGTTAACTATTATATGCGGAAATTAGTCAAAACATATAGTTTACAATTGTCTGTGACCAACAAGCTGTTCTTCGATTGCTCTAAACGTTGCAATTGTCGTATCATTCGACCAAACAAAGAAAATAATAACACACAGTCGATCGGTGCAATAATCCCCCTTGTTATCTTGGCTCAATTAACTGATTAGAAAGATCGGATGGTTGTCAGTTAATTGCCAGATAGACTTTAACAAGCACGCGGTATAAATATAATGAACCTTGAATCGATTCACTGTATGTAAATTCCTGTCTTCCTATCCGTTATAGAAAGTTCATCTCGGTAATTACCAATAGTGTCCGGACTTGATTCCTGACGCGTGGAGACAAATCAAAAGACAATTCTCATTTTATCATTACAGCGGTGGTTCTTGTTTTAACCCCGAAGGGGACTAGAAATGACTGCTGATATTTTCTATAATATGTAAACGTAGAATCTAGTAACTTTGTGTTGATTTTTATCCGTCTTGGCTGCCTCTATTGAGTTGATTTCAAATGTAGAACAGAATTAAGCTACTTCTATATTTATACCAGGTTTGTCGTGTATATTCCGTGTTACGTGATGCAGTACAGGCATTGGGAACTGTACCAGATACACCACCCGTTGGTTCGGGATTACGTGTAAGAACGTCAGGCAAGAACGGATCCGATTGGATGTTATATACGTTTGAGTGACGTTATGACTTAAATGAAATGCTTCGATACAAAATAATGTCAAGCAAGAAAGTTATCTGACCGCCGAACTTGTGATATTTTTCTTCAAAAATATCAGCATCATTCAGTTAATCGAGTTTAATAGTGGTTTAAATAAAGAATATTTATTTTTATTTTATTTAGGTTAGCAGCCAAGGTCATACCGCGTCGATGACAGTTTTACGGATGGAGGAAGCCAGAGTATCCGGAGAGAACCACCGAGCAACCACGAGCAGCTGCCAGCTCCCCAACATCGTAACGCCGCACAGCAGCACAGGCATGGTTAGACTGACTGAAGACATGCGCATCATCGACGTGCAGTACGCTTTAGTGCACGGTGTCATCGTGCCCCTATGTGGACAATCGGGATTATGTGCCTTGGCAAAGGACACAACGCGGGGGAGTCCGAATCGATCTCGGAGACGGTCACCCATCCAAGGACTAACCGGACTCGACGTTGCTTGACTTTGATGATCTGACGAGAACGGGTTAGCGCAACGCCACCGCGCCTCCTAAATAAAGAACACCAATAGGGTAGAGTATGGTAGGACAGGAATAAACGATCCTTGGTGCAGTTTTTTCTGCATTTCACGCGCGCATTCGGCGCTCGTGAAATACAGGAAGAACTCCACCTTGGGTCGTTGTCCCCCATACTACACCATCGTTGTGTTCTCTCTTATTCATAGCTGGTCATTCGAATAGCAGCCGATATTAAAAAAATATATATATTTCGAAATAACTAAGACATTTTCATTTTTTTGCCTGAAAACATAGCCTACGATCCCCCATTAGAACAAGCTCGTTCCAAAGAGAGGCTGTCAGCTACGTTTTCAAGGCAAAAAGTGAACAAAATGGCCAGTTTTAACCGTTACTTTAGCGGAGGGGTTAAATTACACATAATGTGACAAATATAATCTCAAATTCGCTACGGTTTGATTTGAAATTTTGTTCACTAAAATCGACAGGAGCCTTGGTAAACCTCAGTAGAGGAATAATTCCGTTTTCTCTTCCATCTCTTCCTATACTATATTTTAGAATGTCTGTATGTATGTATGTATGTCTGTCTGTCCGCAAAAGAAATGAATATGGGGCCACCCCGAGTGTCCAAAATGGGCCTACTAGGAGTACTTTTTATGGCGGAGATCATCGTCAAGTTTAAAAAATAGGCCGATGAAATCGTCAGATGTGTACCCATAGGCGCAACTAGTAGAAAGCTGAATGACGGAGGGCCACCCTGGATGCCGACATTATGTACACCATACATAGTATGGGTACATATAGAAATGGATTGGAGGAGTGCCTAATTAGATGGATAAAGGGTTAATATCCCCGGATCAAATTATTAGATTTACATAAAAACTATACAGCACAGCACATCAGTAACCTGAATACATGTATAAAGTAACCTGATAATCGGATTAATATTTATAGAGTTATCGCATGCCGATTAAATGTTAACTCCACGTTAAATGTGAACTCCAGAAATTAATAAATGTAGATCCGAGATTAGTAATTGATAAAGGTATACGGTTAATATTTGAATCTGCCCTTCATATGCAATGGGACCTCGAATTATTTATAATAAACCGGATAATTGTCGCTCGTAAACCTCATTTCACTGTGCACTTTCTTGTCCGACTAAATGTTTTTCGGCCTTTTCTGCGACTTCTCCCAGTTATCATGAACAACCCAAGAACACCCAACGGCCATGTAATACACCACTGTAAAGCTTATTCATTCCCCTTTCCATTGATACTGGGTATTGTTGGATACGTTGTGTGAATCAAGTTTGAGGGGAGAAAAATGAAGATGAGTGCTATCGTTTTCGAAAAGCGAGTTGTTTACCTTGTTAATATTTATATACCATTACAGGGGCACGTCAGCATGGATTCAAAAATGGTATCAAATATCATTTTTCTTTCGATTTCCCAGCTTGTGCCGAGTACCTGTGTTTCAAATGACTTAAAAATGCATTATTATTTCGAGATTCAAATTTGGAAAACAACTGAGACTTAATTCTATTATTAACATACTTTCCACTTCCCGGCGTGATGTGAGGTGACGTGAGAGGTAGATATTTGTTTGATTGTTTTATCGGGGTCTGACGACACTTTGAAATGCTAAAGTCCCATCGTGTTGGCCAATTTTACGGGTGGAGGATGCCGGAGTGCCTGGAGAGAACCACCGAGCGGAGACGAGCAACTATCAGATTCCCTAACCGTACTGACTCTGCATGAGCAGACATAGCAGCGGCTGAATGCAAGTCCCCCTTCGGCATGCAGCGAGCTTTAACCCTTTACCTAACATGAAAAGCAGACGACACTTGCAAAAAAATTCTTGAACAACTATTTTTTTCATTTTTTGTCTCAAAAACATAGGTTCTGACCCCTTATTGGAGCGAGCTCATTCCAATGAGGGGTCATAACCTATGTTTTTGAAACAAAAAATAATAAAAATTAACTGGCGATTTTTGAGAATAGCGCTGGCCGGTTTCGACCGTTACGTTGGGTAAATGGTTAATACAAAGCGTCACTGTACCCCCCCCCCCCCCCACGTGGACAGCCGTCATTAGGATCCAACGCTCTTACCGCCGGGGTCAGGATCGAACCGTCAAACTTACAGTTTGAAGATTAATGTTCAAACCACTGAGCCACCGTGCTCCCGAGAGGAAGAGAACCAGATAATGAAAACCCCTCGTGAGCTTTCATGACTGGCGATTTAAACACCTGTACGAAACGGCTTCATTGCTCCCACTACTCCACGGTACTGTTTCACAACGCCTGTGTCATTCCATTATCAAAATCACAAACAAATACTTATTCAACACCAAGACAAGACACTTCTCACATGAGTTTTGGACATTTCGGTGTGTTCCAACATAGCCGTCAGTTGAGAAATGGATTCTGGCTGTTTCATGTTTCTGAGATGAGGGAATTAGCCTATTAGATCTTAACCGGCTGAGTATTTTTAACCCTTTACCCAACGTAACGACCAAAACCGGCCAGCTCTATTCTCAAAAATCGCCAATTAATTTTCATTATTTTTTCATTTTTTGTCTCAAAAACATAGGTTATGACCCCTTGTTGGAACGAGCTCGTTCCAGCGAGGGGTCATAACCTATGTTTTTGAGACAAAAAATGAAAAAAATTAGCTATTTAAGATTTTTTTTTTTTTGCAAGTGTCGTCTGCTTTCCATGTTAGGTAAAGGGTTAAAGCATCAAATCTAATCATGGCTGCTTCAAGTAAAAGTATTCAATCTATGGGGATTTGCCTCGTTACAATTTATGGGAGAGAATATGCATCAATCAAAAAATGTAAAAAAGTTTCGGGTGTCCCTGAGTTTGTACTAATATTGGAAGGCACTGAAAGATAATACAAATTTCCAATGATGGGGTTCAAATTCAATGATGGACTGCCTGCGAATCAAAGCACATTTTTTAGCCTAAGATACTTGATAATAAGCAGTTCGGGTTTCATCGGGATCGGTCTTTTCTTTTAGACCTAATATATAATACGTATTAAACACGTTTTTCATTGATAAAATAGTGGGGTGCTTGAAATACTGCTGATAAAATGCATTCCCTGCCCGTAGAATTCTATTCTCTCCAGAATAAGTCGTTTTAATCAATATTTTTTTTGAATTGGGATAGCGCACTTGTTTGTCACAAGAGTTGAGATAATAACTGCTATTGGTAAACGTGATGCCATTCAAATTGATTCCAATCTAATGATCCTCCAGAGGTTTAACCCACTTACCAAGAACTATTTTAAGAAACAGTAAAAATAGAATCCTCTCTGGAATGAGCTGAGATCGTCGTTTCCCCCTAAATGTATGATCCCATTTATTAGAGCGAACTGGTCGAACTTCTTCCTGTTGTTGAACAGAAGCTGGGTAATTGAAAATAATGTGGAAAAATAAGAAAATTGCTAAGCAATTTTGGTTGAACGTTCTGCATTTTTACCTAGTTTCAGAAATAATTTAATCCAAGAGTTCTGTTGAGCTGTCGGTTTAAATTATTAAAGAACAGAAATCCCGATTTTCTTCTCGTCGTCGTCGCCTGAGTGCTAGAATGTCCAACTTCTTGCATACCGGATTGACGGGGAAAAACGGTCGCGTGATATCACGAGAGTTTGTTGTTTGAATGGGACAAATATTGATATCACACAATATGAATTAATGGAATGCAGTCCATATTGTATTTGAATTCAATCTTGTCAAGTAACTACCAATAATCTTGCCCTTAACGAGGAGCTGTTCCAATAATGACTGATGTACAACATTTCGTTTTTATTTTAACATCTTGACCCTTCCACGCCGTTGCCTTGAAGACAATGCTGTCTTCAGCGTTAACGGGGAAGCTCTCGATTATATGTTAGGGCATTGAGTAATAATTTTATCCGACAGCCCAATAGCGGTGTAGAATTATATTATCTCTGGTCTTTCTCAGTATTCATCAGTATTGTTGTCTTCTCGTGGCCTGCCAATTTTTGCTAAACGCAAAAATATGCATAACGCACTGAAAGGGTTAAATTATAAAGTGTTGTTATTCTCATCCTATTTCAAACCCAGGGAAATACGGCTGAGGAGACCAAAATATGTAGCGTAGATACAGGAAGGACCGGTGCAACGGCCACACCTCAAATGAGATTATGTCGAAAATTTAGAGATATGTTTGAATGTTTTTCTTACACGATGATCATTTCATGCTAAAAATAGATGAATCAAACAAGATGCATGCCCACCCAGCACAATACAAACCCTTTATTTTATAAGCCTGTGACCCTGATCCTTGATCTCCAAAGTTAAGTAGTTCTGATGCCTCTTTATGTCATATTAAATTGGTTGGTTTTAGGAGAAACAGGTAGCTGGCTGCAGCCAAAAATGTGTTTCAGTGAATGTTGAAACTATCTGACATTGACCTTTGACCAATCAGACCTTGGCCTTTGACTTATTTAATCACAATAGGTCTTACCAGATACAATTCTATATCAACTTCGGTAACATGGCCTTTTTTTACTTTTGACGTACACAAACAAATAGCTGATGACATTTTACCAAGTTGGGTTACCAAACTTTCTGGAGCACAAAATGACATACATTAAATATTGTGGCACTGTTACTCTGACTTTTGACCTTCAAAAGCAATAGAAGCTTTTATCTTTCCAGGAACCATACTGCCATACCCGTACCGATGTAGGTGATCAGAGATCTGACCATTTTCTTTCTAGAGGGCAGATCAGATAGACATACACGGAATTTCGTAACTATGTGACCCAAGGTTTTCGGCCACTGGTCTAATCCTGTTCGGAGTTCGACGCTGCTGAGGATTTGTTTATCCACTTTTTGCGAAGCTTGCTTGCAGACGACCGTTCATGCAAACTGATGTCCCTTTTCTCATAAAGATACATAGATATTCTTTTGTGATCCAGTTATAGATATTCCAATCAATTAGTTTTTAATTCACATTGAAAATTTTAAAACCATCAAAGAGATTTGCAGGATCATGCGTAATCATGAAACTACAGTTGTGTTTAGTCTTCATCCATAATGATAGAGTCATTAAAGATTTGGCCTCGTTTGAGCAATAATTATTTCTTTGATTTAACCCTCTGAATCTGAAAAATCGCTTTCCCGGTCCAGGATCGTGATATAACCTGAATATATAAAGTAAATTGTTGCGCAGTATTTATTTATTGGTGTTTAAGGTCACATACTTATGCACAATAATTAATCATAACCGTTACAGTTTTACATGTGGAGGAAGCCGGAGTACCAGGAGAGAACCATCGAGCAACGACGAGCAGCTGCCAGCTCCTCAACATCGTAACTCCGCGCCGCAGCACAGGCAGGGTTAGAATGGCGCGCGCCATATGCAAACCATCCAATTTAAAATAGGTGGCATCAGGTAAGTTTAATTTGCAAATCACAGTGTCGTGATGATTGATGAGCTTCCACAAAACATGCGTGACGACACAATGCTACTCACTCTTTTGATTTATTGCATCATTTTAGAAGTTATTCCACCAAAACAGATATTTAAATATTTATATATCTGCCCAGACGTAAGTTTATTACCGATAATGTGTGGTACGCCACAGAAACAATATAATCTTTCGAAATATGGTGTGTATTTGTATTAATTTTGACAACGCGAAATTTAATTATAGAAATTATAAATGCTGAACATGACTCTAAACCAAAATAAACTAGAAAGTGTTTTAACCCACTAAAACATATGTCTCCCCTTCCTTTCTATTTTATGCACTACAAATGATATATACATAAAAATATTGACAACCATACCAGATATGTAAGGTTTAGCTCTAAAGAGAAATAAGTTATGATGACTCTGGCAAATAATACTCTATAAAATATCTGAACTTGACCTCGGGTGCAAAGGTCAAGTTCACATGAAGGTCATGAAGACATATGGTCTCATTGTGATACATCCACATGTCAATCATCTAAGTCCTAGGTCAAAAAACAAAAAAGTTCTGATCTGGACAATTATTCCCTATTTGAAGTACATAAATTTGACCTTGAGGTCAGAGGTCAAGGTCACATGCAGTTCATCAAGGTAGCAGACATGCGGTTTCATGGCGACACATCCACATGTCCAAAAAAAAAATCTGGTCTGGACAATTACTCCCTATTTAAAGTACATAAATTTGACCTTGAGGTCAAGATCACATGAAGGTCATGATGACATGTGGTCTCATTGTGATACATCCACATGTCAATCATCTAAGTCCTAGGTCAAAAAACAAAAAAAGTTCTGATCTGGACAATTATTCCTTATTTGAAGTACATAAATTTGACTTTGAGGTCAGAGGTCAAGGTCACTTGCAGTTCATCAAGGTAGCGGACGTGCGGTTTCATGGTGACACATCCACATGTCCAAAAAAAAAAAAAAATCTGGTCTGGACAATTACTCCCTATTTATAGTACATAAATTTGACGTCACATGAAGGTCATGATTACATGTGACATGCGGTCTAATTGCGATTCATCCACATGTCAAATAGCTAAGTCCTACGTCAAAATACAAAAAAGTTCTGGTCTGGATAATTATTCCCTATTTGAAGTACATAAATTTGACCTTAAGGTCAGGGGTCAAGGTTACATAAAGGTCATCGAGGTAGACGACATGCGGTCTCATGGTGACACATCCACATGTCAAATAACCAAGTCCTAGGTCAAAAAACAAAAAAAATTCTGGTCTAGACAATTACTCCCTATTTGAAGTACATAAATTTGACCTTTAGGTCAAGGTCACATGAAGGTCACAATAGTATGCAACGCACCGCCTCATGGTGATACATCCACGTGCCAAATATCTAAGGCCTGGCTCAAAAGACAAACAAGTTTTGGTCCGGACAAAGTTTCCTTGAAAAAAGCACAAATCTGACCTTCAGATCAATGGTCAAGGTCACATGAAGGTCAAAATGGTACGCTACACATCGGCTCATAGTGATACATCCACATGCCAAATATCTAAAGCCTGACTCGAAATACAAAAAAGTTCTGATCCAGACAGTTTCCCTTAAAAAAGCGCATAAATCTGACCTTCAGGTCAAAGGTCAAGGTCACATGAAGGTCACTATGGTACACTGCACACCGGTTCATGGTGATACATCCACATGCCAAGTATCTAAGGTGTAGGTCAAAAGACAAAAAAGTTATGGCCTGAACAAAGTTTGTGTGATGTTTCCCTTAAAAAAACACATAAATCTGACCTTCAGGTCAAAGGTCAAGGTCACATGAAGGTCACTATGGTACACTGCACACGGGCTCATGGTGATATATCCACATGCCAAGTATCTAAGGTGTAGGTCAAAAGACAAAAAAGTTATGGCCCGGACAAAGTTTGTATGAGAAGAAGAAGAAGAAGAATATGCACTAAAACAATATGTCTCCCTTCTGGGAAGGGGAGACATAATAACACTGGAAATGCTCATGGGAAGATATTAATTCTACTGTAGGATCCGTTCCCCCATGCTGAGGAACAAGCATGGTAAAAAATATTTGAATTCAACGTATGATGACAGAGCTTGCGCAGCAAATATGTTGGACGGACACATTTGCGTTACGCACGAAAGCACGAACGTACGAACGTACGCAGCTCTCCACTAGATACCCCCTCCAACCAAGTCGGGGGCATAATAATGCAGCCTACCGTAGCCGTCACTAAACAATTGAGGACCAAGCCCGTGATCTACAAAAACAGAAACAGACAGCCTTAGAAGTGACAAAAACATAGGAAGAGAAAACTAAAGAATCCAGTTCTTTGAAATAGTGATGGTCGCTAAACTACAAAGAGCCCGAGAGACGTAACAATGTAGCGAAATGGAAGATGGAAGATAAATTCTAGCTTTTTTACAATAACAGATGTCTTTACCCATTTGAACCCTGGTAGGATCTTCCATGCCAGTACAGTGACCGCTATTGGAAGAGTCCGTATTCATTATCTGAGGGTAGACCAATTAATATTGGGGCTGCACGTTGAAAATATTGATTGGTCTACCCCAGACATTCACTGAGTAGCCATCCTGCTGAATGAAATTATGGCGTATCATCTTCCTAGGTCGGAAAAGCGACCTGTCGGGTTCAAAGGGTTGAAAAACAAGCTTGACGAGCTCGTCCCAATGAAAGGTCGTATTTTGGAGGCCAAAATTCGAATGTAAACTTTGAATGGCAATTTATGATAATGGAAATCAGTCATGTCGATATAAACTCTCCAGCCATGGACCTCGAATTAGACAGCTGGGCTGGAAAACTCTTCCAAACAATATATTATGTTTGTTTGCTTACTGGGGTTTATCAACAAGGGCCACGTCGTTCGTGTCGGACAGCCTACGGGTAGAGGAATCCGGAGTGCCCGAAGAGAACAACTGAGCAGCGAAGAGCAACTGTCTGACTCGTCAACGTACTAACCCAGCACACGCAAATGTAGCGACGGGTTAGAGGCAAGTAGACCATCAACGCGCAGTCCACGGTTTAATGTTCACTGCTCTTACCAACGAGGAATCGCATCTCCAAACAAATAATATATTATGGGAAGCTGTGGTCATAAAACGTTTTGGGATAAACAGAACTACTGGTGCGGAAGGCACGTTCCTCTAAAGTGAGAGAGGCTAAAAGCATCACACTAAACAGACTCTGTTGTATTCATTTTTTGTCCAAGTAAGAAAGATTATTGCACTAGCTTGGAAATTATCAATGTGCGATTCAGCTCTCATCCCGCTGAATATTTTTATTGCTAAGAAGCAGCCATGGCTAGATTTGATGAAAAATTCATGAACAGCTAATTTGAGACATCGCTGGTAAAAAAACTGATACAGTTTGCAAGTCAAAATTTGGTCAGATATACTCAGATGTTACTCATTCCATTGACAAGAGATTACCTGTCCTGGACAGGAATATCCGTCAGCAGCATGCAAGGAGTTAATGGAATGGCGATATTAGATTTCCAGACAACTCAAATAGTCCTTATCTCTGTTTCTGTTATCTCCACAAAGGGAAGTTCCGACACTTCGGATGGTTTTGGCCTGCAATAATCCTCTGAACACCAATATCAAAATTTCAAATGCATCTAGGAATTTAACTAACTCTGCATTGTTTGACGGAGCTCTATTAGCTCTGTCAAACAAGATTGAATTGATTAACGTCCTAGTTGCATCATGAGAAAAAATTTTATATTGATATTTTGATATTTCGACATCAGTACAATAGATGTTAAAGGGTGATTTCCAGTAATGAGTATTCTTACAGCCCCGTCCCATCATTGTAATTTGTAGTCTGACGATTGATCTGAAAATGATAGCTTCTGGGTTTTTTATTCTTGGATATTTCATTAACGTCTATTATATTGTGAAAATTTGATTGAAGATGTGAAGATTACATATTATCAGTTTGAAAAGATGTTACCGTTTGGCGATAAGACTCCAGAAAATTGTGCTAAAGAGAGAAAAAGAAATAACTGTCCATTTTAGGTCTCTTCACGGAAGCGCATCCATGTTCCACGGACGTGTTTCACATGTAACCCCTTCAATACTGTATTCTCAAGTGGTGTGATCCGAATAACCGTCTTCATTTAACATTTGTAGGTAGGTTAGGTCATTTTATAAATTTACAGCCCAATAACACCGTAGGATTAAATTATAAGTACTGTCACCGATTCGTGATTCATTGTGACATCTGTCCGACGAGTGCAGGCTTTTGTGTAAAGTATACATATACCCGGATGAAAAGGTTGAACTAAGAAATGAACCCTCCCGTATATCAACAGGTTTCGTAACATTAAAACGGTTATCAACTATGGAATTGTCTATATCGCCCCTTGAGTGGAACTTTAGGTGCCATCTACAATGCCTTAGCAATGTATTTTGTCCATGTTTACTCTGCCAATTTAGTCAACAAAAAAAAAATTAATTTGGCATCCAAACATCTTTGCTGGCTTACATTCTAGCACAAAAAGATTCTCAAGGAAGGAAGGAAAATCATTGCAACAATGAAGCGCGCGATTGATGACGAAACCAAAAAAATAATTTTATTACTTCTAGTACAAGGAAATAGTCAGCTGGCAATATTCCATTCCATAACGCTCCTGAAATGTTGTTGTTGGAAACAATTGATGATTTTCACAAAACACACAAACACCCAGTGATTTTGTCAATAAGATGTCAGAAATAGTATTTGGAAAAACTTCCTACGTTAATTGTCAGTGAGTGGTAATGAGGCGTTGTTTTTTCTTCAATAAAACATAGATTTCCAACTTTACAAAAGGCAGCATTTAATTAGATAAATACTTCATACCGTCGCGACGGCATGAAGTATTTATCCAATTAAATGCTGCCTTTTGTAAAGACTCGCGACTCACTAAACTCAGTGGATTAACTGTAATTTATCGTTTAACCTGTTATTATCTAAGTGCACCAACAGACGTACGTACCGACAACATTCAGACTAACCATTAACTGAATCAGTGGCATTTCAGCGACTGATTCGCGCTCTCGCGTTGTGTCCTTGGGCAAGGCACTTCACCCCGATTGCCTACATGGAGGCACGATGAAGCTGTGTACTAAGGCGTACTGCTCGTCGATGGTGCGCATGTCTTCAACCAATCTAACCCTGCCTGTGCCGCGGTGCAGAATTCAGAGTTACGATGTTGGAGAGCTGACAGCTGCTCGTCGTTGCTCGGTGGTTCTCTCCGGGTACTCCGGCTTCCTCCACCCGTAAAACTGTCACCGACATGACCAGGGCTGTTAATGTGTCGTTAAACCCTAATAAAAAAAAGCAGTGGCATAGACACAACTTAGGTGAATACCATTTTCGCCAACCGAGGATTTGTCACAACTTTTGAGTTCTGACGGATTTTTCCGTGACCAAATGTCCGTTCATCCTTGAAGTGATTGCCATTTTATCTTTCGAAACTCGATCAATTTATTTGTGTCAGGCAGCGTTGGCGTTTTGGGTTCTAAAATAACTGAAATGGCTAAACATTTGGCACCAGACAGTTTCGAACAAGCGTGAACACTCTTTTGTCTTTGATTCTCATCTACCCATGCTAACTCCTGATTTGTTTACATTGGTGCAGAATTGTTCGCTTCACCTCTTTGAACTTTCACATACTCTTTACTATGGTTTTGTTTATAGATATCACTTATGTACTATAATTAATAAACGTTTTAATGTTATAACTTGGACACCCATCATCTCCCAGATAGTCTTCCCCTCAAGGAAACTTACTGAAAATATTCCTTCCTTTAACCCATTACCTAGAATGAAATGAAAAGTAGACGACACTTGCAAAAAAAAAAATATTGAATAACTGTTTGCATTTTTGGCGTCAAAAACAGCTTATGACCACTCATTAAAACGAGCTCGTTCCAATGAGGGGTCATTAGCTATGTTTTGGAGGCAAAAAATGAAAAGGTCATGAAAATTGAATGGTATTTTAATATTTTTTGTGAATAGCGCTTGCCGGTTTTGACTGTTACGTTGGGTAAAGGGTTAAGGTTTAGCTGATTATGAATTCGCGTCCCCTTCATACTCAGCCTGTGTGATTTCTGCATATACCTTACCTTGTGATGTTTATACTGACCCCTTATATACTCGTTGTCACCTGTCTCGCCACAGTTTTCTATCAACTTCAGGAATAAAGAACGCGCCCAGACTCTCCACCTTCGAGTTGTTTTATTTTACCGACCATTTCTATAAGTTTGCTTTTGCTATCGTTGAATTCAAGCTTTCATTCGTTCCTGTAATATAACTTCCGACAATTGTCAGCATTTTCTCCAGTACCTCTTCTTTTCCAAACACTAGCACCATATCATCTGCTAAAATAGTCCAGGAATAACAAATGCTAATCCCTTTACGGAGTTCATCTCCCAAGTCTTTGATGTATAATGCAAATATAATGAAAAAATACATCCTCTTTTGGAGCCTATCTCCTTACGAGCCAATAGATACCCGTTTGGTGTAACATTGATAGACTGAGTTCACATTTTTATACAGTGATTTCGTGATTTCAACAAACGCACTTTACAAGCCCAAAGCTTCACACTTTCATCACATTTCCTACCTCCACCCCCGGTTGTGTGATTTTCTAACTTCCAGAAGGATAAGGATATAAACTTTTGCTTTTTGGCTTTCGTTAACTTTATTAGTTGAAGTATCGTGAAAACATGGTCCGTGATTCCCAAGGACACAATGAAGTTACCCCTGGTCAGGATCACACCGTTGACCTTTCGGTTATGTTCTAACTACTTAGCCAAGTGCAAGGTAATAGATCAGGCGCGACACGACTTTTTCTTCTTTTTTATCATTGCTCTGTTGGACAGAACCCTAATTGTTTTCTTCATACCAAGAGGGCTATCCTCCTGTACCTGTACAGACCAGAGGCATGGACAGTGATGCCCTTCTTCCGTTGGGGATGTGAATGAAACTCCCCTTGGGATGGGGTTTCCACGACACCCTGGCAACTATGTTAAATATTTTCCCTGAACTGTCGGAGCATCGGTTGGCTTTAACCCTTTACCTAACGAATCGCCCGCGTCCGCCCGTGTAATATGCAAATTGAGCAGTTGAAAAAATTAAATTTTTCAAAATATTTCAACAAAACCATATCATGTGACCCCTCATTGGAACGAGCTCATCGCTCAAAATACATTGCCTTAGCAATGTATTTTGTCCATGTTTACTCTGCCAATTTAGTCAACAAAAAAAAAATTAATTTGGCATCCAAACATCTTTGCTGGCTTACATTCTAGCACAAAAAGATTCTCAAGGAAGGAAGGAAAATCATTGCAACAATGAAGCGCGCGATTGATGACGAAACCAAAAAAATAATTTTATTACTTCTAGTACAAGGAAATAGTCAGCTGGCAATATTCCATTCCATAACGCTCCTGAAATGTTGTTGTTGGAAACAATTGATGATTTTCACAAAACACACAAACACCCAGTGATTTTGTCAATAAGATGTCAAAAATAGTATTTGGAAAAACTTCCTACGTTAATTGTCAGTGAGTGGTAATGAGGCGTTGTTTTTTCTTCAATAAAACATAGATTTCCAACTTTACAAAAGGCAGCATTTAATTAGATAAATACTTCATACCGTCGCGACGGCATGAAGTATTTATCCAATTAAATGCTGCCTTTTGTAAAGACTCGCGACTCACTAAACTCAGTGGATTAACTGTAATTTATCGTTTAACCTGTTATTATCTAAGTGCACCAACAGACGTACGTACCGACAACATTCAGACTAACCATTAACTGAATCAGTGGCATTTCAGCGACTGATTCGCGCTCTCGCGTTGTGTCCTTGGGCAAGGCACTTCACCCCGATTGCCTACATGGAGGCACGATGAAGCTGTGTACTAAGGCGTACTGCTCGTCGATGGTGCGCATGTCTTCAACCAATCTAACCCTGCCTGTGCCGCGGTGCAGAATTCAGAGTTACGATGTTGGAGAGCTGACAGCTGCTCGTCGTTGCTCGGTGGTTCTCTCCGGGTACTCCGGCTTCCTCCACCCGTAAAACTGTCACCGACATGACCAGGGCTGTTAATGTGTCGTTAAACCCTAATAAAAAAAAGCAGTGGCATAGACACAACTTAGGTGAATACCATTTTCGCCAACCGAGGATTTGTCACAACTTTTGAGTTCTGACGGATTTTTCCGTGACCAAATGTCCGTTCATCCTTGAAGTGATTGCCATTTTATCTTTCGAAACTCGATCAATTTATTTGTGTCAGGCAGCGTTGGCGTTTTGGGTTCTAAAATAACTGAAATGGCTAAACATTTGGCACCAGACAGTTTCGAACAAGCGTGAACACTCTTTTGTCTTTGATTCTCATCTACCCATGCTAACTCCTGATTTGTTTACATTGGTGCAGAATTGTTCGCTTCACCTCTTTGAACTTTCACATACTCTTTACTATGGTTTTGTTTATAGATATCACTTATGTACTATAATTAATAAACGTTTTAATGTTATAACTTGGACACCCATCATCTCCCAGATAGTCTTCCCCTCAAGGAAACTTACTGAAAATATTCCTTCCTTTAACCCATTACCTAGAATGAAATGAAAAGTAGACGACACTTGCAAAAAAAAAAATATTGAATAACTGTTTGCATTTTTGGCGTCAAAAACAGCTTATGACCACTCATTAAAACGAGCTCGTTCCAATGAGGGGTCATTAGCTATGTTTTGGAGGCAAAAAATGAAAAGGTCATGAAAATTGAATGGTATTTTAATATTTTTTGTGAATAGCGCTTGCCGGTTTTGACTGTTACGTTGGGTAAAGGGTTAAGGTTTAGCTGATTATGAATTCGCGTCCCCTTCATACTCAGCCTGTGTGATTTCTGCATATACCTTACCTTGTGATGTTTATACTGACCCCTTATATACTCGTTGTCACCTGTCTCGCCACAGTTTTCTATCAACTTCAGGAATAAAGAACGCGCCCAGACTCTCCACCTTCGAGTTGTTTTATTTTACCGACCATTTCTATAAGTTTGCTTTTGCTATCGTTGAATTCAAGCTTTCATTCGTTCCTGTAATATAACTTCCGACAATTGTCAGCATTTTCTCCAGTACCTCTTCTTTTCCAAACACTAGCACCATATCATCTGCTAAAATAGTCCAGGAATAACAAATGCTAATCCCTTTACGGAGTTCATCTCCCAAGTCTTTGATGTATAATGCAAATATAATGAAAAAAATACATCCTCTTTTGGAGCCTATCTCCTTACGAGCCAATAGATACCCGTTTGGTGTAACATTGATAGACTGAGTTCACATTTTTATACAGTGATTTCGTGATTTCAACAAACGCACTTTACAAGCCCAAAGCTTCACACTTTCATCACATTTCCTACCTCCACCCCCGGTTGTGTGATTTTCTAACTTCCAGAAGGATAAGGATATAAACTTTTGCTTTTTGGCTTTCGTTAACTTTATTAGTTGAAGTATCGTGAAAACATGGTCCGTGATTCCCAAGGACACAATGAAGTTACCCCTGGTCAGGATCACACCGTTGACCTTTCGGTTATGTTCTAACTACTTAGCCAAGTGCAAGGTAATAGATCAGGCGCGACACGACTTTTTCTTCTTTTTTATCATTGCTCTGTTGGACAGAACCCTAATTGTTTTCTTCATACCAAGAGGGCTATCCTCCTGTACCTGTACAGACCAGAGGCATGGACAGTGATGCCCTTCTTCCGTTGGGGATGTGAATGAAACTCCCCTTGGGATGGGGTTTCCACGACACCCTGGCAACTATGTTAAATATTTTCCCTGAACTGTCGGAGCATCGGTTGGCTTTAACCCTTTACCTAACGAATCGCCCGCGTCCGCCCGTGTAATATGCAAATTGAGCAGTTGAAAAAATTAAATTTTTCAAAATATTTCAACAAAACCATATCATGTGACCCCTCATTGGAACGAGCTCATCGAGCTCGTTCCAATGAGGGGTCACATAATATGGTTTTGTTGAAATTTTTTGAAAAAATTAAAAAAATGATATTTAAAATAATACATTTTGATATCGTCTACGTTGGGTAAAGGGTTAAATACCTTTTTTTTAATAACCTCTATTAAATCTTCAGCTATTTGACAATAAACCAAACACATAGACCGGTGGTTCCACTGTCAGCAACAGTGAGCTCGTTCCAGTTGGGTTTATAAGTTATGTTTTCTAGGGAAAAAAATTTGAAAAATATTAAACAATTGAATAGCGATGTTTTTATGAATATACTGCCGCTCCGCTGTGAATAGGTAGAAAATTGGTAATGGGTTCGTTTACTATACGCCTACGCCATTGATCTAACATACGAGTCCAGCAGTAAATGTCAGAAGGCAGCCTGACAAAAGAAATTTCTATTGGCAGTTTATATATGTCAGACGATATTTACAAATTGTGTTTGTTCAGTTATTCCATTTCCTAACGTTCGCGGAACGTTGTTATCTAATGAAATTAAATCAACTTCTGGAACTCCATTTTTCAGATTTGATAGAGGAAATAATGCACCAACAACACGCGACCTTATCTAAAAATGGTAACGTAGCAGAATTCTATCCATCGCGAGTACACTTTCTAAGACAGTTAGTCTTCATATTGCAGAGTAAGTGAAGTGTAATCAAAAACATGTGTTTGATAAGCAAAACAAAAGATTTTTATTTCTTCATCGCAATCTAGCCTTTCCAGATGTTTTTTTTTCCTATTGTATTTACATGTCTGTTACGTTTCCTCAAGTTCCATATTTACAAATCCGCAAGGAACACGTGCTCCATACGGATTTCTGGTGACGGACTATTTTTCAACATGAAGTCATGGATCCATCAAAAGAACTAAACTCCGTCCATTTTCGTAACCGGCCAATGGAAAAGTCGCATTCTGACCGAGATCAAGTCGGGGGCTGTGGTAACAGCTGATAAACCGAATATCAATTGCAAAAATAACAAAGAGTTTTAAAATTTACATTTTTTTGTCTCTGATGGTTGACTTTTTAAATTAATGGATTCTGTGTAACAGAGGCATGTAATATACACAGATCACTACGATGTGTGCACTCGGAGAGGCTGCGCCTCTCGTTCTGTCCTTCCGCGCTAGCATTCGTGTCGTATTGACGAACGCATTCACACATCGTGACGTTCAGTTCATATACTACTCAAAGTTTGCTTAGCACCAAGTATTTCCAACTACCTGTTTCACGTTTTAGTTGAAATATTGTAACGAAAAGTGTATATATTTATTATTTAATTATATCTTTAATGATTTAAGTACAGAAATTAAGGTTTTATTTACGTTTGACATTATTTTTTAGCTTTTGAATACCATAACCATGGAAAATGGATATTATTGGCAAAAGAGTAAATTTTTCAAATTTGCCAAAAAATTGACGGAGCGAACTGGTATGGGTTAAATATCGAGTATGAGACCATTACTGTTAATTACAGCTTGACAACCCCTTCTCATGCTCCCAATCAGGTTCCTGGGGGTCCTTTGTGGAATATTGTTCCATTCTTGGACCAGCATGGCACCAAGCTCCTGGACACTTCTTGGCTGGATTGGACGGGCTAAAATTGCAAGCTGCAACTCATTCCAGACATGTTCGATTGGATTGAGGTCAGGGGATCTTGCTGGCGAGTCGATACGCTCAATCCCCTCCCTCTGTCGGTACTCCCAGACTGCATGGACAACATGAGGACGGGCATTATCGTCCATCAGAATTAATCTATCACACACGGCACCTACATAAATCTGACGTGGACATCCAGGATCTCATCAATATACCGCTGTGCAGTCAATGTATCACGTTCAAGGACTCAGAGCTCTGCACGCCCATCCATGCTGATGCCGCCCCGAACCATGACTGACCCTCCACCATACCGGCCATGCTCAGCAATGTTGGCTGCATGGAATCGCTCTCCTGGTCTTCTCCATACCCTAGAACGCATATCTGTGTGGTCTAAGCAGTACCTTGACTCATCTGTAAAAATGACAGATCGCCAATCTTCTCTGGTCCATCCAACGTGGTCCCTGGCCCATTCATATCGTGCCTAGCGGTGGTTCTGGGGCAGTGGAATGCGAATACATGGTTTTTTCGATCGGAGACCGCCTTCGTGCAACCTTGCCCGAATAGTCTGTGTCGAAACATTTACCCGGATGCATTCTGAAGGTCACTGCGAAGTTGGGTTGTTGTGGCAAAGCGGTTCCTATGGGCCTGAATGATCAATAACCGGTCTTCAGCTGCAGATGTTGCCTTGTCTCTGCCACCACCATGCCGTCTTACTGGTGTGCCATACTGCTGAAATCTTGCCCAGGGTCTGGTGATGACATATGGTACACACCAAGGGCTTCATCAACCTGACGATGGGTAGGCCCTTGCTCCACCATTCCTACAGCCCGCCACATTTCTGCTTGAGACAAATGCCTTCTCACATTTGCATTTGCCATATTGAATCATTGAATCACAAGGGTTTGTGTTGAAATGAACATTGAACACCCTACACATGTCATGTACATGTAGACAGTACACGAAAACATCATGGAAATCCATGGGTACATGCTTTCCATGGCTGTCACGAAAAGTCTGCCTGTCAGGAGAGCTAATGTAAACACTGGGGACCATCACAATACATTCCTCAATCATATCCACCAAAAATATCGCTAATATGTCACAACCAAATTTCACAATGATGTGTCAAATATGTGGTGCTTAGCAAACTTTGAGCAGTATATATTGTCTGGCCTTCTGATATGTTCAAAGAGTGCGTTAAGTTATTTATCTCTTACCTATTTTCATCCTGTCTTCTCCCCCTCCGCCCTCTTTCTCCCCCTCCCTCTCCCCTTCACCCCTCTCCCTCACTACACCCCCTCCCACTGTCTTTCCCCTCTGTCAGTTCTTATTTGAGAATTTACAATTGCTGAGTTTTCTTCATTCATTGAAAATTTGGGGGCGATTCGATTGTTTTATTTCGGAATTCACTGTTAACGCATGTGTGGAGATATTGCCAGCGCGTGGAGTGTGACCTTTTCACGACGGCCGCACTGCAGCATGCATCCATCATAAAAACATTCTAAACTACATTCAAATCAGCGAAAGCAATTTGTCAGGACAATACAAGAAGTTGGTTTGTACGCCCACTCCATAGACTCGTTCACATAAGACTGAATAGGAAAATTGCAAGAACGCCATAATATTAATCGCAGTTTATACACATTCATTCAAATCTTGGAAGATCACGTATGAAATTTCCAATAGTAGGTGGGAATGTGAATTTTTTGTAATTAAAAAGGTTACACTGGAGCCTTAGTATTTTTGTTTACGTGTCTGAAATATGAATGTTTTCCACCACTCGATCAATGCTTTGAGTAATCGGTTCAGAACATTCATCACGCACATGCCGTTTGCGATTTATAAGTTATAAGCTCTTGATACCGTGTTAGGAGCACCGGTTTTATATGATACTTCATCTAAGTAACTGAAAGAGGGCGGACATAATTTTTGTTCCAATTATAAATAGGTAATTAGCACTAAAACATACAAAGTTGTTAAACATCGTCCCCCGAGTTCCAATGCGTCCTATGTGCCTGTGGGCACATAGAACACATTGGAACTCGGGGGACGACATGTCTATGACCCCGCGAAGGGGCAACGGATTCGCGAATCGATCCTTCTGAGCATTAAAACATACAACGTTGATGTTAACCCATGTCTATGGCCCTGCAAATCGGCAACAGATTTGTGAATCGCTCATAGTCTGAGCACTAAAACATACAACGCTGACGTTCAACCATGTCAATGGTACTGCGAATCGGCAATACTTTCGCGAATCAGTCTTAGTATGAGTACTAAAACAAACAACACTGACATGTCTATGGCTCTGCGAATGGGCAACAGATTCAAGAATAGATTCTAGTCTGGGCACTAAACATACAACGTTGACGTTAATCCGTGCCTGTCTGTAGACCTGCGAAGTGGCAATAGATTCGCGAATCGATCCTTGTCAAATCATTAAAATAAATCAACGTTGACGTTAACCTGTGTCTATGGCTCTGCGAATCGGCAAAAGACTCGCGAATTCATACTCGGCTTGGCATTAAAATAATTAACGTTGACGTTAACACATATATATGGCTCTGCGAATCGGCAACAGATTCACGAATCGATCCTAGTCTGAGCACTGAAATACACAACGTTGACGTTAACCAATGTCTATGGCCCTATGAATCAACAACAGATTCACGAATCGATTCTTTTTCTGAATTGTATCGGATGAATAATGACGTCTATAAGACTTCCCGTTTTCACCACGTTACTCGGTGGAAGCGATGACACGTTCAACGTTCAGAAGTGGGGCCGACTGCAGTGTTTTCTTCAATAATAATACACTCATCCCCTAGGCATTGTCAGAAAAATTGCATGCCGTCTCTTGGGTGCAACAGGCGCCATTTGCAATGTTTGGACATTGCAGATGGCACCTTGTTGTACCCAAGGACGTTCTATTCCATTAGAAGACTCCATGAGAGTGAGAGACATGGGAACCTGGAAACGCTTAGCTCTTTTTTCAGCCAAGCATGCATCATGCACGCGAATTTTGAGGGATACGCCGTGTTTCCGGTTTTATGTAATACTAAATATACTAAAAAAATAAATGACGCCATGACTGGGGTTGAAACTCTGCGAACTATGTGGAAATTGGATAGAGATGGACCATTGTGTGAACACTTGACACGATAGTTGTTCGTCGCGGGCGATTCGATTCAATCGCATGTTCGTGACAAATTCGAGAATCGATTCGAAATTCGAATAATCGCTAGGCTCTACCTTGTACCACTACCATGGAATGGCAATACCTACATCATCGAATCTTCCGGGTAGTCTCTGGAATCACAGTTATTTTTCCATCATTGAATATGTCGTTTTATGACTGGGTGTTATTGATAAAGGGCTTCAAGCTCTCGGGGCACCAGTCTAATTACGTCAGGAATCCGACTCTGTTATGATTTGTTTGTTTACCCACTTGGAGACTATCGTCGATTCGATGTGATTAAATCGGCTGATCACCCCCCTCCCCCCCCCCCCCACCCTCCACTTCGTACGTATATTCAGATTACTTCAACAAATCGACATGTATACCTGAGTGTAAACAATAACAGAAACAGAAGTTATACGCGAAATTGTCACATTGCAGATACAGTACGTGGAGAGTGCATTATCACTAAATCGCCCGCAGAGTGGAGATTCAACCCAAGCAATAATTGAAAATTTGTTGCAAAGCATGACATTCACAAGCAAATTTCCAGCCAATGGACCTCGGGTTATTTACAAATTATACATGTTCTCTCTCTCTCTCTCTCTCTCTCTCTCGATCGATCGATCGATCGATCGATTCAAACTATGTGGTAAACTTCCCGTACAAGGAGGTACGCCGGAAAGGCGGTTGTGGGTTTGATTGGAGAGATAGTGAAAGTGTTTTCTTAGCAATATACTGACCATGCTTCAAAGGATTGATTCATCGTGAGGAAACTCAAAATTTATTCTTTATACAAATGTCTAAGAAAACATTAGTTCGCTTTTATGAGTCCATTTCTAGAATGCGCCCACACCGTGTAGTCCATACTCTAAAATCAATTGGGTTAAAAATTAAATTAACTCAAATTAACTGGGAAGTGAATATGAACCCAGTTTGGTTCACATTCAGTCAACCCACCAACCCATTTGATTTGGGTTGATTTTTAACCCACGTGATTGTAGGATGTAGATGTACGTGCAAGAATTCTGACAAGCCTGAAGAAACCCAATTAACAGCCACTCGAATAGTCACAGGCGCGACTCTGACTTCAAATTAAAGCCTTCTGTAAAGAGAAACATGTTGGGAAAACGCCTATAGTTCATTACACGGTATACATAAAGTGATTTGAGTTATTTTTAAAGGGATCATAACATCCACTTATGTTGCTAAGAAAACACTTTTACTATCTCTCCAATCGAACTCACAACCGCCTTTCCGGCGTACCTCCTTGTACGGGAAGTTTACCACATAGTTTGAATAGATCGATCGATCGATCGATCGAGAGAGAGAGAGAGAGAGAGAGAGAGAGAGAGAGAGAGAGAGAGAGAGAACATGTATAATTTGTAAATACCCACCACACACATGTAACATAAACTCATGGATATTAAAAATATTATCCGTTTGTACTTTACTCCATGTAAATGGAAAAAAGTAATGAAAAAAATCAAATCAAACCAGTGGTAATCTCCGTGTTCCCAGGCGTCGTAAACAAAATTATCAAATATCCTTCATATCATCAACAACCAAAATGTACAATGATATTCCTACCCATATTAGAGAGAGTACAAACCGTAAAAAGTTTAAAGCTAACCGTAGTATGGTTAAACGCTGTCCATCGGTGGTTTAAGTCTCATTTGGCGCCAATATATCATTATGGACTGCAGCTAAACTGTAATAACCCAAAGGCTTGATTATTTACCATCTCCATTTGGTCCGTGTGAATAACCTGAAACAAGCGAGCACTTTCTACCCAGCCGCCCACTTTACAGAGATCAAAGCTATCAAATTCTTGGAAGGCTCCTGGATGGTTTGGACTATGCTGTGCACCTATTCGGGATCGAATCCCTTTCTGGTGAAGCAAATTGTTTTATCGTCGATAGAGTGCAGGAATATATGCATGGTATATTAAACGAGAGCACACGTATCGCTGAAACAATACAATGTCCCCTACCGGACTAATGAGCATTAATAATTATACAAATGTTATAACCTATATCTGATCAGCATGAATTCCGTTGAAGCATGTCCAAAAAAAAGTCCAGAAAACTGATATTTTGACACTTTTCAATATTTCCAAGGGCCATAACTAACACAAGAATAATGCAATTAGCATGAATCTCAAACTTGAACTCTAAGTCGCTGTTCTATAGTAGGTTACCAAGAATGAAATCATTCGGTTGAAGCATTTCCAAAAAAGTCCGGAAAACTAAAGTATGACTAACAGACTGACTGACAGACTGACGGACGGACAGAGTGCAAATAAAACTTGATGTGTAAGTCATCGTTCTATAGTAGGTTACCAAAAATGAAATCATTCCGTTGAAGCGTTTCCAAAAAAAGTCCGGAAGACTAAAGTATGACCGACAGACTGACTGACAGACTGACGGATGAACGGACAGAGTGTAAATAAAACTTGATCTTAAGTCATCGTTCTATAGTAGGTTACCAAAAATGAAATCATTCCGTTGAAGTGTTTCCAGAAAAAAGTCCGGAAAACTGACATTTTGGCGCTTTTCCATATTTCCAAGAGCCATAACTCGCACAAGAATAATGCAATCAGCATGAAACTCAAACTTGATCTGTAAGTCATCGTTCTATAGTAGTTTACCACAAATGAAATAATTCCGATGAAGCGTTTCCAAAAAAACTCCGGAAAACTGATATTTTGATGCTTTTCCATAATTTCAAGGGCCATAACACACATAAGAATAATGCAATCAGCTTGAAACTCAAACTTGATCTGTAAGTCATCGTTCTATTGTAGTTTATCAAAAATGAAATCATTCCGTTGAAGCGTTTCCAAAAAAACTCCGGAAAACTGATATTTTGGGGTTTTTCAATATTTCCAAGGGCCGTAACTCACACAAAAATAATGCAATCAGCATGAAATTCAAACTTGATCTGTAAGTCATCGTTCAATAGTAGTATACCAAAAATGAAATCATTCCGCTGAAGCGTTTCCAAAAAAACTCCGGAAAACTGATATTTTGGTGCTTTTTCCCATATTTCCAAGGGCCGTAACTCACACAAGAATAATGCAATCAGCATGAAACTCAAACTTGATCTGTAAGTCATCGTTCTATAGTAGTTTACCAAAAATGAAATCATTCCGTTGAAGCGTTTCCAAAAAAACTCCGGAAAACTAAAGTGTGACTGACAGACTGATGGATGGACGGAGTGCAAACCTATAGTCCCCTCCGGCGATGCCGGTAGGGGACTAAAAATTTCGGACCTGGATATGGGGAATGAATGGTCTTCCGTCTGGATGTATTGTGACGACATAGATTACCCAATGGATTATACATTGGAAATTGAGCAGTTACTAGTTGGCGGTATTTCATGAATTATAGGTTTCCGCACCACCCCAAAGACAAGGAAGTTGTCTCTTCGTGTGGCATAAATGGCCTGTCCAGTATTACCTATTACTATTTCTTATTAGCTACTACTTATTACCGAATAACAATGTACAATCCTCGATAAGGTTTGATAAAAAAAAACTATGCCAATGGTATACCTTCTCGGTCAAAGGCGCCGGGAGCAGGTGCCAGGGGCGCAGTTTCCCCCTTGCCCTGATGCTAGAGTACAAAGTGGGCGGAGCGTGTTCTTTTTCGCTAGAAGTGTACTGGTGGAAAAAAAACTTTACTTTTCGAGAACTGTAAATGAGAAACTCTCCGAGTATTCTTTTCGAACGTATTTTACACGTGTCAAGGACAGAGGGGTCAGGTTTAAAGGCGGAGGCCGGTCGATAATCATCACATAAAGAAGCTACACAATCGGAGGGGTGGGTCTTAAACCTTTATATCGTCCCTTGAGTGCAACATGGCACCATCTGCAATGCAAAAGCATTGCAGATGGCGCCTTGTTCCACTCAAGGGAGGACATATATCAAACGTTAATACTATTGTGTTCACATTACAATTTAAGACACGTTGCAAACTCTCGGTCTTAATTTATACCAAGAGTTGAGTGCCTTTTTGATAACTCTGCCCCTTGCCCTCGGATGCTTCCATCGTCTTTGTTCTCGCGTCAAAAGTCAGTAATCGACACTTCCAAGCAAGTCGCTTCTTATCCACCTACCATCTTTTATGTACTACAACACACCTCGTGATGTTATCTCTTTAATTTATTTATTTAATTTTGTTTATACTCTGTGAAAAATGAAAATAACCCCTTAAAAGCTCACAGCCTAATCCACAACTTGTAACATAATATTTTGAATTGTGGAAATTATTTTTTTAAACAAAAAACTATAACAGTGAAAGCACGTCGTTCCTTTCTGAAATATTTATGTGCATGTCCAGCAGATCCTGGTTAGGGCTGTCAAGATTTTTTAATTTAGGAATTGATTAATCGTCGCAAATAATCGATAATAATCGATTAATCGTATCTAGGTGACCCCCCTCACCCTCTCTCTGAAGTCGTTAAAAATGAAGTTGAAGTCAGCTGACCAACCTCCAGTAAACAACGAAGACGATCCTCTTTTAGGTCCATTTAAAGCTTTGATGTTCTGAACTTTTGAGCCGTCAGTGTAATAATCAAGACCGATCGTCAGTTGCGAACTTCGCAATTTCGCAACTGCCAACCGGTCTTGATTATTACACTGACGGTTCAGAAGTTCAGAACATCAAAGCTTTGAATATACCTAAAAAGGCAAATGCTTCTAACGGCTTCTTGGCGTTTAACGTCGATGTTCTTGGCCTTTTACCGTTAGAAACAATAGTTTCTTCATCAAGGTTTTTTTAATTATTAAACGTATAAAAAGGGGTAAAATTTAACGATTCTTCGACAACGAAAAACGCTAATCGATTTGGGCGTGACCGATCGACAATCGATTAATCGTGACAGCCCTAATTATCCTAGTCACTACATTATATATGCCTGACCAGTTAATGGAGATGTAAAATTTATGGCCTAGCATACGAGAGGGGTTGTCGCTACTTCGAGTGTGCAGGAAAATACATTGAGTCAGATATGTAGTTTCATGCAATCGAACGTGCATGCAAGCAAGAAAATAACATCCGAGTGACCGCTTTTTTGTAACAATATATTGTCATGTACCCGTTTACTATTTCTATATTTTCTAATAAAATGGAATAAGCTTTAAATTGGATGTCGGTAAGGGAGGAATTGAGGAATGGGTTTCTTTTTTATCAGTTTTTTGTGGAGATAGGCCTACATGTTTTTTATTAAGAATTCGTCTCTGATTACAAAGAATTACTTATAAATGTAATGTATTATAAATATTGTACACCTTCCAGTTGACTCTGCCAAAATGCACGTGGACTATTTTTTCTCGGTGTCCACCGTTTGTCATAGTCAACGACTGGCCGCGCAACAATTATTATATATCGAACAAACCCAGGAAGAATTTTGTTACCCAATCACGCAAGTACACAGCCTAGTGTCAAAGACCTTGCCCAAGACAAGCATTTTGATTCTTGAACTTGTAAATAACGAAACAGAATTCCAGAAAACAAATCTCTTAACTGGTTAAGGGGTCGTCCAACCTAACTTTGGTCAATTTTTTGACATTTTTCCCAATGCCTCAGAAACAGATAAGAGAAGTAAGGAAAGGCAAATTATATATCAAAATAATGAGTAAAGTGCATAGAAAAGGTACATATAATTTTTTTCAGGAAAAAAAGTGAATTTTATGATTTTGAAGAAGATTAATTTGCAAATGGCATAAGTAACGAACCGGTAAAACCACAAAATAATCGGTAATTCGAAAGCATTGTCCTCAATATAATGATAACATACTACAGACTCGGAGAAAGCATTTTTTTGACACACACTCTGGTGGGTTTTGACGTTTGAATGTAATAACATCAACACAAATTTTTGATGTTCCGGATGTGGCCATGCTTCAACGATGTTTTTCCGGTCATGTGATTACGATGTGGTTCTTGCAGAAATACTCAATTTGGGCAATCGTAAGAATGCAAAGACGTGATCACGCCCTTTATTTGTTCGAGACAATGTATGAGCGGATTTGCAAACAGGTGACAGCAAGTACTTGAGCTGTTAATGTCATAACTGCAAAATATGGTTCGAAATTCCCTCTCGCGTTTACAGGCCGTCTGAACTTTTTTGTTGACAAAAAAATCTGAATTATTGCGCACTAGAAAGACAACATGAACCACTTGTAAAAAAAATAACCGAGTGTATAAAATCGGGACGATACACACAAAATAAGGCAATATTCATAACAAAGTAAGCAGAATGCTTCAGAAATCACTTTTTCACAAAGTATATTCCAAGTGACCTGGAACTATATTGAGCGTGTTAATTTCCCCCTGTCGCTGCGAAGTTATTTACTTCCTAGTAACCATGGAATTTGAAGGCAGGTATGTTTGATGTCTGCAAAGGACCGATTGAAGATGGGTTGAAAATGATGCATTCGTGCTTTTAAATAAGGTGCGCTTGGACGATGCTGAGAATTTAGTTTTTTCTTGCCATCAACCATAGTAATACAAGCGTCGATCAGTGTCTTTTATGATCGTTTTACACTGACAAATGTGACAAATCTCCTTCACCGGAAACCATCCCCCAATTTGCATATCACAATAAACATAACCGCTGTCACGGAGTGTCAGCGTGGCCGTGTGGTCAAAACCGAAACGAATTATCGAATGCACGGTCAATATTAGCTGCAATTGGCTTTTAAATAAATGCAATACACGAAATATTCGCAATTTCTTCATTATTCATGCCGAGTTACTTTTTAACCAAACCACATGCGTTCAGTTTCGTTTGTCGGCATCAAACTGATATTGTTTGTGGTAATTAAATAGTACGAGAAGGCGCAGGAAGCCAAATATTTTCCATCATCTATTATTTAATTCAAATTGATAATTTCTTTTATTTTACTGAAATTATGAACCGATAAGGTGGGTGTGTTGCGATTATTATGCCCCAGACCTGGAAGTTGGAAAATCAAAGGTGCATCTAGGGCCGTGCAGTGGTGACCCCTGTCCTCTTAATCTTAGTCTTACCCATTCATCATTACATGTACGAACATTCCCCCTTGTATCTCAACCATTGCTACTCCAATTTGAAGGATATTTGGTTTTGTGATCAAGCATCATGGGGAAACAATGCCTGTGTAGCTGCTGTAGCATGTGTTTCTTCCCACATTTTTTCAGAGTTGTGGTACTTTTTCACTCTTTTGAGTTAGAAAATTTTGTTTATAACTAGTTGATTTGTTACAATTTGTTGCAAAGTGCCTGCTAATACCCTCAATTGTATTGCTACAGAATTTTCTTGTGAAGATTTTGTTCCTATTACTGATCAAGCAACAACCTAATGAATATTCTGTATAAAGCCACCAATCTGATGTTTGACACTTTTATCGGAGCTGTTTTGAAGGTTTATGGAACTCGAAATGTTGATTATGGCAGGACTTTTCTATTCACCCATTAATTGATAAATTAAGTGTTATAGTTGGAAGTAAGAAGCATGAAAGGTCCAGAACTAAAACTCTAAAAAGAATGTTTTGCAATGTAACATGATTTTTGCAGATACACTTATTTGGAGGTTTACCTGTCTGATAGTGTTTGGAACATGTGTGGCCAGGATCTTCAAAAAGAAAAAAGAGTTAAACTTTGAGAAAAAAGGCATATGCCTTGAGTGCCGGAGGTAGAGTCATACAAGGAAGAGAGCCCCCCCCCCCCCCCCCCCCCCGAAATTTTTTGTGTCAAATGGAGCTCACTTGTCATCTTTTTGGGATTGCTTTGTGTACTGCGTTCTTGAAAAAAATATGTGAGACCCTCTGGATGTGCCCCTCTGATCTCAATATGTCAATAAGCCTCCTTGGGGAAAGTACATGCAATAATGGTTATGTAAGGTTGATTTGATGTGTTTTGAATAACAATGCACTTTTAAGTACATTAGATGGTTTATTGCAGTGACAGGTTACAGTTACCCTTATTTCTTCTCCAACAGATATCATGAGTGCATTGGTGTTCAAGAGTTAAACAAAGCTAATATACTTATTGATAAACCAGACAAATTTAACAATTTAATCACTATCAAATTGATGCATGGGATAAAAGGGGTTACAGTGCAAGGGGTTTGTATATATATTTATTCAACTACAATGTATGACTTTGCAGTGCATTCTACATAGGAAAATATCATATTTTCTTTCCAAACCATTATAGTAACACATAATCTTGATATTGGGAGACACTCTTTTGTCCTTCCATACTTCTTCTGCTGGACTCCTTCAAGTTGACCTTTGTTGAACTCCCCAAATCAAAACATAAACAAAAGAAAATGTCTGCCTTCAATCAGTGAGCACTCCACTTATAAAATTTGGTCTCAATCTTCATTACTTTCATGAATTAGGAAAAGATTTCTTCGAGTATGTACTTAAATGTTTATAGAATACAGCTGTTATTTTATTTTGAGGTATTTTATTGTAAAAATTTTGTTCTCTTACTTATGCCATAGCAGACTTTCAGGTGGTGCTATTTACACATGGCAGCAGTTCCATGGCAAATTTCAGTTTCCACATGTTCTATGTTTCATTCCAAGCATTTTGGTATATAATTTATTGGGGTTATTCATTTTGGGCCTTTTTTAGACTTGAAAGAAAATTACATGAAATTTGACCAAAGTTAGGTTGGACGTTCCCTTAAGAGCAGGAAGCCCATTTTTGGGCTTTATTCTCAAGTGCGGGTACTGCATATTAAAGGCTTCATATTCTATGGATGTGCTTCACATTATCTTTGCAGTTAATTTATTTCATCTGTAAGAATTTGCCTTGTTACAATTTATGTGAGAGTCTCCCACAAAAAGTAATCAGGCAAAGACACGTGAACAAATTGTTTTGTCCTTATATCCCGATAAATTTTCTTTTGATTGGTCAGAATGCCTTGGACAAATAGCCATGGCAAAGGATGCATCCAACATCCAAGGTGTATGAGAGCATGCAACATCCAGGGTATAAGCGCACGCGAAACATCGGGGGTATATGGTTTCAATGAAAGTTTTTCGCTTCCGCTCGCCTCATTACAAAAATGTACCAATGTGTTCTACGTGCCAGTAGGCACTAAGAACACATTGGAACTCAGGGGACGATATGTCAACAAAATACTGTTTACTAGTTTCCTTAACGACCCAAGGGATGTAACTCTATCTGTTGTCTTCTGCGATTATAAAAACAAAATTATTATCACGAATTTGGTCCAAATAATTGTGGAGCTGAGAAATTTGTCCAGAAATTTATTTCCACTATGTTTGTATTGCATTTCAAACGGGACAAAAACGTTATCTCCGCCAACATGTATGGTATATGGAGATTTAATACCTGGATGTCTCATTTAAACAACTCGCCTGCGGCTCAGTGTTTAAAAACCGACATCCAGGTACTGATGTGACTAAATTCCGACATGATTTTTAGAGCTGTGTACCGGGGGGGGGGGGGGGGGGGGGTGGGGGGGCACTAAAAATTGCAAGACGTGACATCCTATTTTTTATTCAGCACCTTTTTACACCCACCCACCCCTACGTGCAAATTTTCTACTACCATTCTCAGACACCCACCCCTATTAATAAATAAATAACTTGGGTTGAATTTAGTGCATCAGAGAGAATTTTCCCAAAATACTGTCTGCACATTTTCTACATTTCGAACAAGACACCCACCCCCTCCTAACGTGTGACATTTTCCCAGATTAAGCCCAATATTCTCACATATAAAGCCTCCTGATGGTGTATTTATGTTAAGAGTGTGATGTACATCTTCTTTAAGGTTTGAAACACAAATGCTCGTTTTTATTAGCTGATATATTGATATATTTTTTTAAAAATTCCAAAAATTGCACAAGTTGGAAATGCACATTTTTGGCGCTCTCAAGAGTCCCACCCACCCCCACGTCACGTCTTGCAAATTTTTGGTGCCCCCCCCCCCCCCTGGTGTGTACAGTGATTTTGAGAAACTGAATAGAGTATTGGTGATAAAGGGCCATGTATTCACAGCAATTCAAAACCTTAACCCTTTACCCAACGTAACGACCAAAGCCGGCCAGCGCTATTCTCAAAAACCGCCAATTAATTTTTTAATTTTTTGTCTCAAAAACATAGGTTATGACCCCTCGTTGGAATGAGCTCGTCGAGCTCGTTCCAACGAGGGGTCTTAACCTATGTTTTTGAGACAAAAATGAAAAAAAATTAGTTATTCAAGAATTTTTTTTACAAGTGTCGTCTGCTTTTCATGTTAGGTAAAGGGTTAAACAACTCTATGGAATCCGTATAAAGTCGTTGAATAAAAATAGGGAAAATGATATGGAAAAGATCAATCAATAAAGGGGGCAAAACGTTTATTGGTTATCTCCCCTCCACACCTCTTTCAATTTCAGTTTCAGCAACAATTGCACAACATCCTGAAAAAGAAAAATACCGAAGCAGCGGAATGTAATTACAATTAAATTGACGAAGCCTAAAATAATAATGTTCTTGGTGTAATTAATTTTGTTCGGCATCAGAAGAGAAAATTAGTCAGCTTTTGAAACTGAGCCTCCGGTAGTTACAGCAGCAGGTCTTCAAACTAAACACTCATGATTAACACAAGGATCTTGAATTCAACCCTTTGAACGCTCGGTTCCTGTATTGGTATCGCCTTTGTGTACACTTAAAGTGAGTTGGGTCAGTCCAATACCAATCTACTGGGAGGATAAAATAATAACTGCAATCTGCAGCCGCCTGGCTTCAGACTACAGTTATTATTTTATCACCAATGCCCCGTGTATAGACCGCTTATAATAAGACAAAAAGAGGACGAAATTATGTCTTGGACCGAAAAATCGGTCATACGAGGGTTAATACAATAATAATACTTCAACCAGCCGCTTATTTTTCGCGATTATCGGATGCGCAAGCCACATTTAAAACTCCATTGATCTCCAGACAAAAATGGATTGCTGGAACGTTAACGAAAACGTCACAACTGAATCTCACCCATCTCCTCCCAAAAACGTCAAGTCAAAGTCAATCAACGCGTTAACTTCTTCCAATCGATGATGTTTGATTACGTGAAAGTAACGGTGACTGTAGTCCAAGGAACTAAAATATAAAATAAATAGGTACCAGGGCTGGTAATCATATTTAAACCACAAGTGGGATAAGGGTTTTAACCTCGAGGCTGTTCCGAGTGGATAAAACCCTTATTCTACGAGTGGTTTAAATCTAATTACCGGCTCTAGTACCTATTTGTTTCATTTATACCATGCTCTTAATAAATAATCTACTTCGTCACTTAAAATGGAGAAAAAACGAAACTTTCTATGGCAAAAGACTTCTCCCAGACGTGCGAACACATGGGTTTGTTTTGTTTGCATCTGCGCCGGTGGACAGTACTTCCGGCTGCACGTGAATGCTTGATTGATAGCTAGACATATCGCCAAAGTTGATTGAATTTACCTTGCTTTTTCAGTCAAATTATTATTATCAATTCTAAAATTTTATTTTAAATATTTAATTGTAGGTATTTTAAACGTAATAATTCATTGCACGTAGTAGATAGTACCGCAAAACGTCGTACGTTTGAATGAAATATCGCGACGTGTGAATGTATCGAAGTCGGCAAATTGGGTCATCTGAGTGGTCAAGTTGGAAGTAGTTCCTTCTATAGGTGTAGATTTTTGTATTGGTATTCCCATTGAACATGCTTTAACCGCAGTAGAAGCTTTACACCGGTAGTGGGGATAAAGGCTAACATTTAACATATGGCCGTTTCACAGGTGGCAATATAGGTGAGCATAGTATAAATATATTGTAAAATTTAATTTGTATTTCCGCGGAAAATGTACACATCATCAACATATTCATTTTTCAAAGACATCAAAATTTATTATATGCTAGCCTGTGAATTATCGCAAATTATCTAAAAGATATTTCTCGACTCGATAGATATCGAGAAATATTCCTCAGTAGCTTGCTAAATGACGTCACGCTTCGGCGCATGGCGTCGCCTTGAAGGAACGATTAGCTGATCTCTGTTATTGTTTTGAAACGTACGCATTTTGGGTCGAATTGGGCTGAATACTGCGCAATAAAATGTCTCGTAGCATATAATAAAAAAGAAAATCTACTCTATTTTAGTCAGTGTCGGGAATTATCTCATGCTCGTGGGCCTGAAAGATTTATTTTTCGAGCGCGCGCTTGCGTGTATGAAAGATAACACTTTCAGGTTCACAAGATGAATTTTTTCAGTAGCTTCCTAAATGACCTTACGCTTTGTGCTTTACGTCACCTTGAACGTCGCCTTGAAGGAACTCTCAGCAGCTTTTTGTTGTTGTCTTGGAACTGTTTGCAGTCGAATTTGGGCTGAATATTGCGCATTAAAATGTCACGTGGCATATAATAAAAAGAAAATCTGCGCTGTTTGAGTGAATATCGGAAAATTATTTCATGAGTGTGGACCTGAAAGTTTTATTTTTCACGAGCGCTGTCAGGATAAAGATATAGCTAGCTGTGTTTATCTTTTAATCGTTTGAATTTGCCTGTTTTTTTTATTGTAGACCCTTTGGCAATACAGCAGCGAAAGGCTGTTGCCGAGTGTTGTAGGTACAAGTCGGGTAGACCTCGCAAGGTCTGTGACTGGGTTCCCATGTCGCTGTTGAGTTATTTGGGTACCTCTCTCCTAATAGTTAGAAAATCTGAATCCCGAAAACGTAATAAGAATATACTTTGGGTCGCTGAGGGTGAATGTATGGACGTTTTCTGAAAATGTTTGGCTTTTGGGTTGAAGTTATGTCGTACTGAAATAGACCTTAATGTCAAACAAGAAACAATAATTTCATTGAGAAAAAAAATTCAGTTTTATACACTGTCATCCAGATGTCAGTTTATGAATCAGTAAATTTTCTTCTGAATGAGATTATTGGGTTTTGTGTTGGGACCATGACAACCGTTTCTTATTCCGAGTTCCTTATTCGGCATTCGTTATCAACCGATAAAATCAATTGATAACGAATGTCAAATAATGAACTGGGAATAAGTAACATTTGTCAAGTTAGTTTTGTGTTGACAGAAATGTCTATACTGAGTGCCGCAGACACAAGGCAGTTATGTCCTGAGAAGGGTTTTCCGCTCATTGTCGGGGCTCCCCAATCACTGAGTGACCAGCTACAATCTCTATAATTAAATTGCTGTAGCCCATACAAAACGTAGGTCAGTTGGGGCTCACTGGAAGTGAGAATCACATAATCTCTGTACTGATTGATGAGGAGGTTTCTTGACAGAGTTATTTTTACTGTGATGAACATATTAATTATCTGATAATCTCATAGTTCGTCTTGTCAAGATGTCAGGACGAATGACGAAAGCGTGACATCCCAAGGCTATTTCCGTCGAGCCATAGTTATTGGACAGACTTTTGACTTTACAGTCGTAACTACTGCCTAGACAAAGCGTTTTGTAAAATAGAGGACGATTTGTTAACCCTTTACCTAACATGAAAAACAGACGACACTTGCAAAAAAAATTCTTGAATAACTAATTTTTTTCATTTTTTTGTCTCAAAAACATAGGTTATGACCCCTTGATGGGACGAGCTCGTTCCAACGAGGGGTCATAACCTAAGTTTTTGAGACAAAAAATGAAAAAAAGAAGGAAAATTAATTGGCGATTTTTGAGAATCGCGCTGGCCGGTTTTGGACGTCAAGTTGGATGAAGGATTAACGGACGAACCAGACTCTGCATCACATTTATCTGTAGTGTACCTAGATCGAATCAAAGCACTCGTTAGATTGCTTTCATGAAAGAACTAGACCAGGGACGTAGGAACCAAGTGGCGTACCCCCTGCCCTAAATATTTTCCAGGACGGACGTGACAACAGTTACTTATTCCCAGTTCCCTATTCAACATTCGTCATGAACAGATTTACTCCAAATAAACTGCATAGTTGTCACAGATGGAATCACGAAGATTGCCACCAAACTTTGTTATCCAACGTTCCCAAAATTTTTGAAGCGAGTTCAATAAATTAGGTTTGAGTCGAGCCTTTGGCTGGGTCCGAACCTTATTTACCGGACTAGTTCACTAAATTCCACTATTGGCTGGGGATGAGTTAAAGATTTATTTATAACTTAATCCCAAACTCGATGAAGAATGTCTTTCAGAATCGAGAAACGAACAGTACTTCCTATAACCCTTTACCCAACATAACGGTCAAAACCGCCCAGCGCTATTCACAAAAATCAAAATTTAATTTTCATTAATTTTTCATTTTTTTTTTTGGCTCAAAAACATAGTGTATGATCCCTCATTGGAAAGAGCTCGTGTCGTCTGCTTTTCATGTGAGGTAAAGGGATAAGGTCACGAATTGCGATATTAAAAACAACGCGTGGCATGGCACGAATTGCGATGCTAAAAACAACGCCTTGTATGGCAGGGTGTCCAGGGGCGTGGCTAGAGGTTTCCGATTGGGGTTTAGGGTAGTGAATTTCCAACTACGGGGAGGGACCAAAAGGGGGAACCCCCTCCCGGTCCCTCCCTGTAGTTGGAAATTCACTGCCTAGAAAGATTTTGAAAATGCAGCCATGAAAGGGGGCATAAAACTGATTCTATAGTAACTGAAATGCCAACACATTTATGATAGAATTATCAGGTTATTATTATTTGGTATTATTCTCGGTATTGAATATGTGCTAAACAAATGCTCAAGCTGAGAACTTGGAGCAATTCACAATGTCCTAAATGATTAAATCAGATCTTATGCAGGAATGATCAATTTTCGATGTTTCATCATTTTGTGACTGTGAATGATGGAATTAACTCGGGATAACGATTTTACATGATGTGATTTCCTTGAAGTGCATTTCGAGGATTTTTTTTATTACGATAAGTAACGTACTATAGAAATCTCTTACCGATTGACATCATGCATACTCATGAAGCTCGATATTGCGAACACTGTAGTTGCAAATAGTGACAGTTGGGATTTTTGCCGACATCAGCATCGCCAAAGAAGCTTTAAAATCCAGATGGATGGGGTTTCCAACTACTCATGACTTGCCCTCCGAATTTCCAACTATAGGATTTTTTGCCAGGATTGAGGGGGGGGGGGTGGAACAATCCCCCCTCCCTGTCGCCACGTCCCTGAGAGTATCTTACGAAACATACGTCGATTTTCACATTTCTATTGAACACACTTCCAATACAGAGTTAAGGTCCTAGTGGTAGTGCCTCATTGACGCGTTCCTGATAAATACACAATCAACTCGTCCCAAGATTATAAAGAAATTTATGAAACTCGTGCAGTAAATTACGTATGGACCTCTCTCTTGGCAACTCATATTCCTGATGTTGCGTGATTTCTCTTAATTATGAGTCTGATAGCGTTGTGAGGCAATCACCGCTTTGGAAGTAACTGGTCACACACATTCACTGTCACATCACGCCGGTGGGTACTCTGAGTGCTTTTAGAACGTCCAAGACATTCACAAACCCCTGAGACTCACTGACAGTCACGTAGAACAAATACAACTGAGAATCCAGGGAAAAAAAACCGGAAAAATACTGTGATTGCATTGCACACTGTGGAATACAACTATATATGTAGTATTTTCTGCGGAAGCCCATTGGGGCCAACACTTGTAGCGGGGGATCGAGCATTGTGAATATTCGCAAAGCATTATGAATATTTGCGATGCATTGTGATTATTTACAATGAATTGCGAATATTCGCATTCACATTGCAAATATTGTTTATTGCATTAATATTTTGACACTTTATAATAGAGATCATCTCGTCGATGACGCATTACGACTCAGGTGAGAACGCAAGCGTGGGAACCATCCGCTTTCTTTGGTCAGTGTTTCTCTTTAATGCCTACCTAACGTAACGGATATATCCGCCCCGCGCTATCCACGTGAATTGCCCTTCACATTTTGACCTCCAAAACATAGTCTATGGCCGCTCATTGGATCGTGCTCGTTCCATGGATGGGTCATAAACTATGTTTTGGATACCAAAAATTAAAATTTGAAGATATTCAAAGATTTATTATTATTATTATTATTATAACTTTTTTGTATGTGCCGCCCGCTAGTCGAGTTTGATTAGGATTAAAAATTTGCGTATATACCACTGATGTCGCGCCCTTGCAGATGA
Source organism: Pictodentalium vernedei (assembly GCA_031216915.1). Taxonomy (NCBI): domain Eukaryota; kingdom Metazoa; phylum Mollusca; class Scaphopoda; order Dentaliida; family Dentaliidae; genus Pictodentalium; species Pictodentalium vernedei. Next base: position 330,117,627 of record CM062289.1, on the reverse strand, counting down.
GGGGGTGAAGGTCAGTAAGTACGATTTCATCCCAAATCAACAAAGTGAGGAGATAATATTTGATGAAGCACCAAAGGAAATTGAACAATTTTATCTTCAGAACGTCCAGCAAGTTCAAAACATTAGTTTTGACGCTAAGTAATTAAGTTCTCCCTTGATGTCAATCCCACATTGTGATTGATGCGCCATTATCGAACTGATGTGATTGATTGTGGGGAACTGAAATGTTGGTTCGTAATATCGTAATATTTATTCAACATATCATAAGTGACGCTATTTTTCAATTTTACAAATGGCTAGAGAGACGCATGCCCTTTTTGTTACAAGCTGAAAATCTGTGATCAGAATAGCAGCCTACTGGTTGAACACAGTGTTTACCCCAGAAAACGCTTTACGTTAACCCTTCACCTTTTACCTAACATGAAAAGCAGACGACACTTGCAAAAAAAAACATTCTTGAATAACTAATTGTTTTCATTTTTTGTCTCAAAGACATAGGTTATGACCCCTCATTGGAACGAGCTCGTTCCAAAGAGGGGTCATAACCTATGTTTTTTAGACAAAACATGAAAATATAATGAAAATTAATTGGCGATTTTTGAGAATACCGCTGGTTTTGGCGGTACATTGGGTAAAGGGTTAAGGCATATTTCCTATTTCTACTACTTCTAATACATGCGAGCCAGTGCTTCATTCTGATTGGATAAGTTAACTTGGAGATGTGGATCTCCATGAGCATTTGAATTTCCATGGAGTACATTTAAATTTATCACCAATAGAATTCCAATCCGTGGGAGCGCGGAGGCTTAGTGGTCGACTGTTAGACTTCTATGCTAGCGGTCCCGAGTTCGATCCCCGTCCGGGACGACCCGCGTTGTGTCCTTGGGCAAGGCACTTTATCCCGGTTGCCTACATGGGGGCACGATGACGCCGTGTACTAACGTGCTGCACGTCGATAGTGCGCATGTCTTCAGCCGCTGTAACCCTGCTTGAGCGGAGCTTGAACAGAGTTAGAATGTTGAGGAGCTGACAGTTGCTCGTCGATGCTCGGTGGTTCTCTCTGGGTACTCCGGCTTCCTCCACCCGTAAAACTGTCACGGCCACGATTAGGCATGTGCATAAGTATGTGACCTTAAACACCAATAAATAAATAAATAATAAACTGAATGTTACAGTATGCCTGAAGGTGCAAACCCAGGATATCTCTATGTCTGAACTCTTTATTTAATCGATTACAATTACTTATTACTTTCCAAAGTGTGATTTCCGGGTTTGCTTATAAACGATAACTTCACAAGTAAATTATGCAATCAACAATTGGGTCACGTATCCGTGCGCGCAAACGAAGACGCTTTGCCGTGGGTGTGATGGGGACTTCATTTTGGGGTTTGTTTTTTTTTTACTCTTTACCCAAAAAAGCAGACGACACTGGCAAAAAAATTTCTTAAATAACTATTATTTTCAATTTTTTGACTCAAAAACAAAGGTTATGACCCCTCATTGGAACGAGCTCGACGAGCTCGTTGCAATGAGGGGTCATAACCTATGTTTTAGAGACAAAAAATGAAAAAATAATGAAAATTAATTGGCGATTTTTGAGAATATCGCTGGCCGGTTTTGGCCGTTATGTTAGGTAAAGGGTTAAATAATATAATTATCGTTAATAATGAAAAGTAATAAACAGAGTAATCGCTTGACTGGACTGGTTATGTGAAACAATTCATTCGAGGCGAGGGACTATATTGTAAAACACTCGTGTGCATTCGCGCACTCGTGTTTGTACAACGTCCCTCACCTCTCATGAATTATTTTACATAACCAGTCCAGTCAAGCGATTACTCTCTATACAACCACCTGAGACCAATAGGCTCCTAGAAATAGAAGTAGTAGTAGTAAATTATATTTTTATAGTATCACGTTTCTATACATCTTTACAGAAAAAATACATTACATTGATAGAGATGAGTAAAGTAGCATGAAACCCAGCCGTGAAGGCTTATGAGACACTTGAAGAACGATATACATTTGTATGTATCATATGCACATAAGTTTTCAAATCATTCGCACACACAAAACTACCCAACCCCTCCCCGCAAACCTCCCCCACCCAACAGCACAACCATTCGAAAGCACCACTATGCATCTTAACTGGTGGAGTGCTGGAAGCCACAAAATGGACTTGACTAAAAAGCACTGGTAATGGCCCTATCTATTATTCTCCACTGAAGATAGTTTCCTTTTGGACCCGATATAATTTAGATATTGTGCACAACAAATTGGTTTGTTAAACTTGATTGGATAGTGCCTTCAGCACTCTACCAGTTAACAAATAATACATGAAATTGATTCAAATGTGCAAAATAGCATGCAACACAGCCATGAAGTCTTATGAGACAAATGAAAAACAATATAAATTTCTATGTATAGTATGTACATAGGAACATGCGCTCACGTTTTCAATCATTCGCACACACAAAAAACATCAACCCCCTTCACGCCCCTCCCCCAGCCACCACCACCACCATTAATTTCGTACGCACAACTATACATCTTAACAAATAATACATTAAATTGATACAACTATATAAAATAGCATGAAACCCAGCCGTGAAGGCTTATAAGACACTTGGAAAAAAAATAGATGAGTTAATATCAACCCATATTAAACTGCTCTTCAGTCAAGTGGAAGCAATCAAGACCGTTTTATGAAACCTGATTAAAACAAGCTGATATTTGTTTAAAACAACCATCTGAAAAAATTTGCAGGACGTATTTTTCACCTCCGAAACGCACAAACCACCCGCCCTATATCCGGAAATTTCGAGAACCAATCCCCACCCCCACCTCTGGTTTCAATGCTAAAAAAGTGAAATAGTTTAATCACACCCACTGTATGGAATCCACTACGGGCGTTTTTGTTCAGACTCTTCCGGTTGAGAGACTTACACAAGATCGGGCGCGGCTGGATGTTTGTTTTATTGATCATTTTCGACACATATGTTAGCAAACTTTCACAAAACTATCCCACGTGCATTTGTAAATGTGCAATCTACCTTCACGCTCTGCGAGCTAAGCTCAAATAGCTTATTTCATCTCTAAAAAGTCAATTTTTGTCTACCTCGAAATTAGAAAACATGCCTTTTCTGCAGTTCGTTGTCGTTTTCGACTGCAAGGGAGGATTTGTCAGCGCAATAGTTGTTTAGCTGCCAACTTCAACCATTCATCCGTTCAAAATTTGTCTAATAGAACGACTGCGTCGACCATCCCCTCTCTTTTCATTACTTTTCTAAGGCATACTGCCCGTCGATGGTGTGCATGTTTTCAACCAATTTAACCCTGCCTATTCTGCAGTGCGGAGTTACGATGTCGCCGTTGCTCGGTGGTTCTCTCCGGGTACTCCGGCTTCCTCTACCCGTAAAACTGTCACGGTCATGATTTGCCATTGTGCATAAGTATATGACATTAAACACCAATAAATAAATAAAAAAATACAACATGCCTTATGTAAACAAAATAAACGTGGTTCCACTGTACTAACATATTTTTCCGAGCACGTCACAAAAAATACCCTCCCTTCAAAAATCGAGCAAACAGGACCATCACTGTAACGAGTTCAAAGAGTTCGTTTCATTCCGACTCATTTATTCTTTTATTATTTGACATTTTAACCACATTTTCAACAGCCAAACGTGTCTTTCAGTTTTACGAGTCAGGAACCACTGAGAAAAGGTGAGTAACTGCCGGACTCGCACACTTACAAAATCCAAACAATGAGGTTAAGCAGCGGTTTGGGGCATGTGTACCATCTTCAAGGGTGCCGGAAGAAGGAGTAAGGGCAGCTGCAATCGTTGCCCTGCAGGTGCCCATTATCGAAAGCAGTGCACTGGCAGCCACTGGCGGAAAAAAACTTTACTTTTCGAAAACTGTAACTGAGAAACTCTCGAGTATTCATATTTACGTATTTTACGTGTGCCAGTGCCAAAGGGGGAAGGGGGGGGGGGGGGGGGGGTATCATGTATAATGACGTGGCTTGGTCGATAATCAACAAAGAAGCGTTGCTATCGGCTGGGTGATTTCTAAAGCTTAACATCGTCCCTTGAATGGAGCAATGCTTTATTGAGTATCACATTACAATTTATGATACGTTGGAAACGCATGCATGGTCTTAACTGATACCAGAGCTGAGTGCTCACTTTCATACCCCACTTCCCAACCCCTTGCTCTTGAATTCTTACGCCCCCCTTGACCATCGACATGCAGTACACCTTAGCACTCTGCACCATCGTGCACTTATTTGGCCATATGGCATTAAATGTCTTTCCACTGGACACAACGCCGATGGGGATCGGACTATGATTTATCGAGCTTAAGCACTGTGCTATGACCTATGAGCTACCGTACAGTTCTCTGAGAAAATAGGCTGACTGGTAGAAAAAATGAAATAAAAAGACATTTCTGACACTTTACTACAAATAAGCTCGTTCGATTTTTATTGATTTCTTTTTCTTAAGGGAAGGGTTATGCAGCATGCTTTCAGGTGGAAATGCGGAAATGCAACTAGAGTTTCGTTCAATACCTGCAGCATTAATTGAAATGCCAATATCAACATTTGTCAAAAACAAAGAAAAGGCAACGTGCACTTGAATTGCATTATTAATACAATCGCTATTTAATAGATTTAGATTTAAAATTTAACAACTTTTGGCAGCTATGTCAGAGTAAGACAGAGTTTTCCGCTTCCTCGAACCAAAATGTAACTTAGCTGTCAATGATATCCTTTCCACAGAGCTCTGTGTCCTTGACCGTGGTACATTGACTGCACAGCGGTATATTGATGAGATCCTGGATGCCTACGTCAGATTGTATGCAGATGCAGTGGGTGATAGATTCATTCTGATGGACGATAATGCCCGTCCTCGTGTTGCCCATGCTGTCCGGGAGTGAATTGAGCGTATGGACTGGCCAGCAAGATCCCCTGTTCTCAATCCAACCGAACATGTCTGGAATGAGTTGCAGCTTGCAATTTCAGTCCGTCCAGTCCAACCAAGAAGTGTTCAGGAGCTTGGTGCCATGCTGGTCCAAGAATGGAACAACATCCCACAAAGGACCATCTGGAACCTGATTGGGAGCATGAGAATGAGTTGTCAAAATGTAATTAACAATAATGGGTCTCATACTCGATATTGAACCCTTATCAGGTCGCTCCGTCAACTTTTTGGCAAATTTGAAAAATTTCCTCTTTTACCAATAATATCCATTTTCCATGGTTATCGTATTCATAAGCTAAAAAATAATGTCAAACACAAACAAAATCTTAATTTCTGTGCTTAAATCATTAAAGGTATAATTAAACAAGAAGCCGGCCAGGGGGCCTTAAGGCGCTCACCTGACATGGTAGTCTAAATATCAAACCAGGGACTTGACTTGAATAAGCTGCATACGCCCCTCTTAAGAAAAGCATATACCAACTACACGAAGCTATTGTGCCCACACAATACACAGAATTTTCCTTCTATTTTCAGTTCCTACACTTGCACGTCCCAAAATTGAGATAAACGCCTAAAAACAGATTTTTTTTTATTTTTGTTCGGAAATTTTCGAAATCCCAAACAAAATTTTTTCAGACTAAAATTTTTTTTTTCTTCGTAAAATTGACCAAAATGCATAAAAAAACAAAAAAAAATAATTTCCGGATTTTGGTCCAAAATTTTGTAAGTCCCAGCCGGACCCCAAATATTCAGTGTAAAAAAAAAATGTTTGTTTTAAAATTGGCCAAAACGCATAAAAAACCAAAAAACTAATTTCCGGATTTTGGTCCAAAATTTCTAAGACCTACCAGGACCCCAAATTTTCAGCCCAAATATGAACCCAGGGATTTGGCTTGAACAAACTTGAATCTCACCTCCCTAAACATGCTGCATACCAAATATCAAAAGATTCCTATTGGTAGATCCGAAGAAGAAGGTTTTTAAAGAATATTCCTCACACTGCACTAATTTAAACATTTGGTCTCCCATAGAGAGCCCAAATATGGACCCAGGGAATTGATTTCAATAAACGTGTGAAACAATCTTCCAAAGATGTTATATGTGAAATTTGAAAGCTTTTGGAGCAGTGGTTTGGGAGAAAAGTAGTGTTAAATGTCTTTCCCATTACCCACAGTGTTAAAAAAAATGCTGACTCAGCACTTTTTTTAAAGTCCCCAAAAAGTACCCCATGATAAAACCGATAGCAATGTTTTTTTACCATTCCATTCTGTTGGTCCTAAGGAAGCTTCACACCAAATAAGAATTCTCAGTGCCGTGTAGTTTCGGAGATATGGGCGTTTTAATTGTTTCTATTTTTAGCTCCTGCGGTTCCCATGGGGCGACGGGAAAGAATTTTTTGGCATAAATCAAGTACTTATGACCCAATAAGCCCTCATATCAAATTTGGTTCAAATCTACCTCTCGGTTTGGAAAATAGAAATTTTGGGCGGGGTGAAAATTCTTGCCCCTGCCATAACGAAGGCAAATACAGCTCCTCGAACTTCTCTTGAACAATCTGAGTCTACACCTCAAAGGGAAGCTGCACACCAAATATCAAGTCTCTGCTACTGTTGGTTCATGAGAAGGAGATTTTTAAAGATTTAAGCACACTTTTAGGCGTGGCACTATCGAGGGGTGGGTCAACTTGATTTGAACAAACTTGAATTGACATATGATAAGGTACATGCACAGCAAATTTTGTTGAATTTGGTCCAGTAGCTTGTTAGAAGAAGTCGATAATATAAAGTTAACGCCGGACGGACGGCATACGACGAACGACGGACGGAAAGTGATTAGTAAAGCTCCCCTTGAGCTGTGCTCAGGTGAGCTAATAAAAAAATAGATACACTTTTCATAACAATATTTCAACTAAAACGTAAAACAGGTAGTTGGATATACTTGGTGCTTAGCAAACTTTGAGTAGCATATATGTTACAGGGAATCTCAACATACTGAACGGGGGCGCGGTAGCTCAGTAGGTAGAGGTGCAGGCTTCAAGCTGAGATGTCCTCGGTTCGAATCCCTCCTGCGGCAACCGTGTTGTGTCCTTGGGCAAGACACTTCACCCCATTGCCCACTTGGGGGCACGGTGGTGATGTGTACTCTGGCGTACTGCACGTCGATGGTGCACTTGTCTTCAACCAATGCTAACCCTGCTTGTGTGGAGTTAGTGTGTTGGGGAGCTGACAGTTGCTCGGTGGTTCAATCCGGCTTCCTCCACCCGTAAAACTGCCGTGGTCATAATTAGCCATTGTGCAGAAATATATGACCTTAACACCAATGTTATATATAAACAAGAGCAACGCGAACGCGTGTGCTGATGCCCCCGAAGGTAGCAAAGTCGGACTTGCATGTAAATAATCAGATCGAGCTAAAAGTATAAATGGTCTGTAATAGACTTGGTACAAAGCCACAAGAAAATGGGTTTTATGACAGGATCATGGAAATTGCATCTATGAACTGTTAAGCTAAATTTTGTGGGAATTTGACAATTTGCATTCAGATCATGTAATTTGCATTCATAAACTGTAAAACTAAATTCTTCTAGATTTTGAAATTAACCCAATTTAAAAATGGGGCCGCAGCTGTACCAGAGATGCATGGACAAAACGCTAGATATGCAGATATCCATTCCCCTCAAACTGCACGATCACCATCCTGATAAGTATTAAAATATGATAACTCTCAAATTTCCTCAGCTTGGCTTTTTTCTCCTTATATTGACAAAGGTTCTACAATTTATATTTTGATTGACAGAACTTATGGAGCTCTGTCAATCAAAATATAAATTGCTGAACATTTGACAACTCTTGCAAGAATGGTCAGAGTGAACCTCCAAATCGAACTTGACCTGTATTTTGACATTAGTAATAAGCAAATAAAATTTAAAATCGATTGGTGCGGCTATACAATTTTAAATGGTCTGGAACCAAAATCACTATAATTCTTGTGTCATCCATATTTATATGGATATATTGATATGTAGAGGTTAAAATGGCATGCAACCTCCCCTGCAAGCACTGGGCCGCGAAAAATAATGAACTAAAAAAAAAATTGGGCAGCACTTTGCCCTATAGGCTATGGTACAATTTACCTTAGTCAGAAACAGATGCCAAAAACAAACAGGGGTCATAACTCTACCAAACATGGATGGGCGAAAAGCTAGGTACGAGGGCATCCGCCCCCCCCCCCCCACCCCCAAGCTGCCCTATCACCATACCAAAAAACATTAAAATTCGACAACTAATGCTCGAGTTATAATACAAAATGTTCGTACGGACGGACGGACGGACGGAGACCTCGACTATATACCCCTTCGAAAATTTTTCGGGGGCATAATAATACATACTGAGCTATTTGTTTCTAGTAAAAAAATTGGAGTTATCCCACCTATTTTTTCACTTGTGACAGCACACGCTACTTGGGCCGAATTCTCTCGTTCTGTCGGACAAATTAAAAAGCTTCATACCTCACTGTGGGACAGCGATGAAGTACTTTTCAGTCGTCCTGAACATAAAAATAAAAAGATATATGAAAACGAAATGTGGATACGAACAACTGGCGACTTGTAATTTGAACATTGTATTCTGAATACTTGTATATTCGGGATTACGCCTGAACTAAAGAAGAAGAAAAAATAATGACTACAATTGGTGTGGGATGCGAGTATGATCGCTCTGTACCCTTTTGAGGCTGCTTATATATGGGAGGTGCCAATATGTGTTTGGGTGCTAGTGCATAATCTGCTCACATTAAATGCTCACATTAAATGCAGCACAACTGCGCATGCAAGGAGTACCATTAAGTGTCTGTGGGCTAGTGCACAAGGTACGCACAATACACACAGTGCATACAAACCTAATGATATTGGTTGCTATGCCACCCCATAGTTCTTGGATAGTAGCTCATATACGGCTCACAGCTTCTCTTCGGCATCGAACGCCTAGACCCATCACATGCCTTCATGACTCATAGACCACTGTTACCGACTTGTCCACGGTCACCTCTATCTGTCCTATGATGTGGTCCCTCTTTGTTCCCACAGTACTTTTGTTCTCTATCACATTTGCTGTATTGTTCTACGATCGCCATTATCTGCCTTCTAATGGAGTCTTCATCTATTACTACCGCCTTGTGGCACTACAATAGACTAGTTAACTATCCATGACCCTGTTTGAACCTCTGCCCTCGATCCAGTCTACGCAGATTTAAACAGATCGCGCCATTCGCACAAGACATTCCTGGTCTATACATTTTCTTGGCTTACTGCATGCTCGGGTACTTTACCAAAAGGAGACCAGATATTGATCGCAGCGTGATGTACGCATGTGATATTTAACAACGGTAACACAACACATGCAGCACATGGTCATATACTGGGTGTGTCGAGGTATATTTGTGTGTTACTACATGATGTGTCACAACAACATATACCACACACTCGCATATGAAAGGGGTTACCACAGCCAGATCATAGGCTGTTTTCAAGGGAAAAAACTGTTCAGTAGTTTAAGAATATATTTTAAGTTTAGTCTTCTGTTTGTGTTGGTTGAAGGGTTAACGATTTACCTCGCAAATCAGCCGCCTTCGCTCGTGTAATTTGAAAACTGAGGACTTGAAAAAATAATTTTTTCAAAAAATTCCAACAAAACCTTATCATGTGATCCCCTCATTGGAATGAGCTCGTTCCAATGAGGGGTAACATGATATGGCTTTATTTAATTTTGTTTTGAAAAAATATTTTTTTTATAAATAGCAAATTTTGATATCGTCTGCGTTGGGTTAATGTAATTTGTAAAGTATTTTTGCCAATCTCTTAAAAACAAATAGGATTAACTGTAGATATAAACAAACGTCCGAATGAATCGATTAATGATCAATCATTTGTCAGTCATCTGACTAATGATCGATGACGAACTCATTATCGATTTGAAGAAGGAGATAACGCATGTAATATTTTATAAAATCATTGTGGTCTTGATTAGCCATTGTGCATAAATATGTGCCCTTAAACACCAATAAATAAATAAAATCATTACGCATAACACAAGCGCATGCGACATCACTTGAAGCACGTGTAAACTGGATTACCACAAAATAATACTCACAACACAAGCAAATTTTCAATCAATGGTTCAACACCGAGGTTCATTGGCGCTAGCACTGCTTATGTATTTATATAACTAGTACATCGCGAAGATGACCGGGCGTGTTTGTTGATTTTGTCCCGACTGTGATTGATGAAATATTCCAGCAGTTCAATTACACCATCAAGGCATGCCTTCGTCGAGAGAGAAAATACGGTCCCCGGGGGAAAAAGGGTGTCCCCATTGAACAAATGTAAATTGGCGACTCAACCTAGTCAATGGCGTTGCAAAGAGGATCGATTGGTGGTGGGGGGTGAACCTGATTTATTCCGACTATGGTGGCTCAAGTCATGATTATTTAAATATTTCAACCACATCATCAAGGCATGCCTTTGTTGAAGGCATGCCTTGATGGTGTAGTTTAAAGATCGCGGGCCCCACGGACCGCCGGGCCCCGGGATTACTACCCCGCCCCCCTCTCGACGGCCCTGTTGATGATGTAGTTGTGATGTTAGTCAATCAGGAGGGATCGCGGTGGCTCAATGGTTACGGCATTGGACTTCAAACCGCAAGGTCCACGGTTCGATCCCCACCAGGGGTAGCGGCGTGGTGTCCTTGGGCAAATCACTTCATCCCGAATGCCCACGTGGGGACACGGTGGCGCTGTGTACTAAGCCGTACTGCACGTCGATGGTGCACTTGTCTTCAACTACTGCTAATTCTCCTTGCGCGGAGTTAGTACGTTGGATAGCCTGACAGTTGCTCGTCGTTGCTCGGTAGTTCTCTCCGGGTACTCCGATTTCTTCCACTTGTAAAACTATCCGACACGAGGTGATCCTTGCTAGCGAAAGTGTCGCTAAACCCCAATAAAATAAATATATAATTCAATCAGGATTAGAGTTAAAAAAAATCCAGACTTCTTGGAACTGTATTTTGTATAAATAAAGGATACATGTAGAAAGATGTATGTTTTGAAGTAGAGAAATGAAAAAATAAAATTTGAATAGCAAATTTTGTATACGAGTGCAGATATGGCAGATTCGTTAGGTAAACAGTTAACAAAAAAATGGCTCCGACTATTTTGTGTCTAAGCATTGCTATTGCTGGGACAGTAGTTTATTTATTTATTTTATTTATTTATTTATTTATTTATTTATTGGCGTTTAACGGCACTTTCGACAGACAGGGGCATCTCGTGTCTGAAAGTTTCGCAGGTGGAGAAAGTAGGAGTACCCGGGAAGAACCAGCGATCAGCGGCGACCAACTGTCAGACTCCACAACGTACTAACTCCACACAAGCAAGGTTAGCATTGGTTGTAGACAAGTGCACCTTTGACGTGCAGTACACACGCCTTAGTAGAAAGAGCCAATCAATAAATATTCAAACAGTCAAAACAGTTTTTCATACCTTATTTTCAATGTCTTTTGTTGCCAAAACATGCCTTATGTGTTGTCCATGAAACAAACTCATGGAGCTCGTCCTATTGAGGAGGCATAACATTTGTTTGAAAAATGTGAAACTTTTAAATTTGTTCAGGAAAAAGACGTTTGTACACTCGACGAAAGAAAGCGATGCACCAGACAGAGTCAAACTGTAAAAATACAATGTACTCGAAGAGTTACGTTGGACCCTTGTCATTTTCTGACAATTAACAACCCCCTCCCTCCACCCTCCCAAAACAAACCATTTGCATACATGGAGAAGCTCATTATCAGGGACATAGTGAAAGGGCTTCAGAGGGGGGGGGGGGGGGGGATGCACGCCCCGCTCTCCAACAATTTGTTTTCATTTGGGATATTTTCGTCTGGATTAGAGTTGTGGATATCGTTTCACTCTTTCGAGTTATCATGTACTTTCTTTCGAGACGTGATTTATGTCACACCCACAATCGGTTATACAAATGGACAGCTTTGGTATCCGATTCGAGGATGGGGGAAGGGGGGGGGGGGCATGGCCGATTTGGAGTACAGAACATGTTAAGTAAGAATGTGCATCGCGATTTCTACATGGTTGAAATCAAATAATCCAAACTGGAGTTATCAGTCGGAAACCAATTGTTTACAGACAGATGGATGGACCGTCAGATGGACGGACGAAAGTCATGATTATAGCCCTGACTATAAACAGTCAGGCTAAAAATGCATTTTGTACCAAAGAAAAAATATTGCATGAACGGCCATGGGTGAGGAGGGTGAGGTGGGGGTGGGGTTGGAGAGTGAGGGGTGGGGGGAGTGGGGTGCGTAAGGGGGGGTCCATTTGTTTCCATATGTGGTCAGTCTAAATCCTTCAGAATGCATTTTGAGCAGAGAAAAAAAATACCTAACTGGCATCATGGGGGTGGGTGTGTGTGTGTGGGGGGGGGGGGGGGAGGGGTATTTGTCTGGGTTTTTAACCACAAACTTTAACCAAAATTGTAAAAAAGCATTTTTGATGAAAGAAAAAAAGTGCCTAATTGCCCCCTCCCCGAAAAGCGTTGTGAAAAGGGTTAGATTAATGCCAATATCATTTGAAACCACTGTGTACAGCTTCAGTAAAAAAGTGCCTAACTGGTCCCCTGGGGGCGGGGGGGGGGGGTGTTACGTGAGTATAAAAAAGGGTTCCGCATGTAGTGACTGTAAATAGTTCAAAATGCATATTGGAGGAAAGAAAAAAAAATGCCTAATTGAGGGGGGGGGGGGGGTGATGGTGTTTGTCTGGATTTTTAACCACAAACTTTAACCAAAACTGTAAAAGAGCATTTTTGACAAAAGAAAAAAAGTGCCTAATTGCCCCCTCCCCCCCTACCTGAAGAGGGTTAAATTAATGCCAATATTATTTGAAACCACCGTGTACAGCTTCAGTTGACCTTGCCCGAAATAAAAAAAAAGAAATGACGTTGTAACAGAGTTTTTGGAGAATGAAAGGTGGAACCTTGAAAGCAGAACTTTAATACGAAACTATAAGCTGGGAATATTAAGTAAAATTGATTGGCAAAAAAGGGTTAAATATTTCCTAAAACCGATAAAAGAAATCATTGATGTAAATGGAATCATTAATTTGTATTGACCCTGCAAGAATTAGAGTAAGAAAGAATGAAAAAAAAGAAATGACGTTTTAACAGAGTTTTTGGAGAATGAAAGGTAGAATCTTGAAAAGCAGAACTTTAATCCGAAACTTTAAGCTGCGAATATTAAGTAGAATTGATTGGCAAAAAAGGGTTAAATATTTCCAAAAACCGATAAAAGAAATCATTGATGTAAATGGAATCATTAAGTTGTATTGGCCCTGCAAGAATTAGAGTAAGAAAGTTTGTGGCAAAATCTAATTTGAAATACAAAGAAAGTAAGTCTGAAAACATGTTAAAAAGGGGTTAAAATCATGCCGATTTAAATGAAAATCACTGTAGAAATGTCAGTGTAATTTTAAAACACCCACTCCCCACCCCCTCCCACCCCCCCCCCCCCAAAAAAAAAACTTTAACCTGGAAGTTGTAAGTTAAATTGCCGTACAAAAAAGGGTTAAATATTTCCCAAATAACATGAAACATAAAAAAAATAAAAACAAAATGAGAATGATACAATCAATAGTAATATCAATTTAAAAGCAAAAAAATAAAAAATATTTAAGGTTGACTAAAAAACTTTAACCACAAACTTTAACCAGAACTCCAAATGTTTACAGACAGACAGAAGAAAGTCATGACTAAACAGGAAAAAAAAACTAAAAAAAAAACACTTGCACCTTCAGTAAAAAACTTTAACCACAAACTTTAACCAAAACAGACGGACAGACGGGCGGACGGACGGACGGACGGACGGACGGACGGACGGACGGACGGACGGACAAGTCATGACTATAGCCCTCACTGTAAACAGTCGGGCTAATAAATAAATAAATAAAAAAATAATAAATAAATAAATAAATAAAAAAAAAAATAAATAAATAAATAAATAAATAAATAAAGTCGGGCTAATAAATAAATCGAATAGTTGTTTCTTAATAGTAACCTTGTTTAGAGGGAAAAAAAACATTGTCGGTACACTTCTCAGGCACCTTGTAACAACCAGTAGTGTAATATTAACCAGTAGTGTAACAAGAGGCCTCTCGGCCAAGATAGTTCCACCCAGGGCAACTACTTTCATGGGCAGCCATATACCTTTACCATGTCGCCTGTGACCTTGACCTTGATGGATGCAGACCTTATTATTGATGGCACACTGCCGAGTGACAATACATACTGTTATAAAGTTTTATTAAAAAATATCCAGTGGTAAAGAAATTATGGCTCAGACAAACAAAATGTTGACGTTTTTCTGAGTGTCACCTTTACCATGTCGCTTGTGACCTTGACCTTAATGGATACAGACCTTATTGTGATTGATGGCACACAGCCTATTGACAATATATACTGTTATGAAGTTTTGTTAAAAAATATCCAGTAGTAAAGAAATTATGGCTCGGACAAACAAAATGTTGACGGCCGACGACAGACAGACGGACGGACGACACGATATCAGAAAAGCTCTGCTGACTTTGCCAGGCGGAGCTAATAAAAATTAACCAGTAGTGTAATAATCAACCAGTAGTGTAATACAAATCAACCAGTAGTGTAATAACCAGTAGTGTAATAAACTTAACCAGTAGTGTAATCAACATCCATGAAAACCAACAATTTTTCAACAAAATTTGCGGGAATTTACATTGGTACTATGGAAGCGAGAGTAGTAACACACGAAAACAACAGTTGTACAAAAAAGTTCTGTGACACAAAAGTTATCTCTTTCTCCATTGGACCGGGTAAAATTGTTCTGTTCATTTTACTCATCTATTTAAATGTTTGTTTGTTTGTTTGTTTATTGGGGTGTAACGACACTCGCAACAGCCAGTGTCATATCGTGTCAGACCAGACAGTTTTCCGGGCTGAGAAAGCTGAAGAGAACCACCGAGCAGTGGTGAGCAACGGTCAGCCTCTCCAACTAACTCACACTGCACAAATGGAGTAAGCTGCGGTTGAAGGCAAATGCACCATTGACGTGCAATTACAACAGCGTCACAATGTCCCCACGTAGTCGAGTTTACAATTAATCCGTTAATAAGAATATCGCTTGTATTTGTAAACTTAAGTGCGCATCGTGTCATATAATACTGACACTATCCTTAAATTTCCATTAATTTTATAGTATAGGAGAGTGGATTTGCTAGTTTTTTTCCTGGTGAAGACAAAAATGTGCAAATGACTGTGAAAACACATTCGCAAAAAAAAAGAGACAAAGTGGACGAGCTTGGTTGCTTTTAATTAGCTTGCCATAAAAAGGTAAGTTTCCTTTTGGAACTTTCAATAAACGAAAACAACAGGCAGCTCCGAGAACACTGTGTTGTTTTGTCATTGTTAAAAGTAACAAAAGAAAACTTCGCTTTATTTTACTGACGTCATAGGTGTTTTCTCAACAATTACATTCTTCTTAATTGGACCTTGCCCGCAGGTCTAATAATTTTAGAGGAGATAACTTTATCGAAAGTCGATTTTCATGATGTTTATCGGAATCCAGTGTGCTCAATAATAAAATAAAATATACCCTTACATCTACCATTTAAATTATTTTTATCGTGTTTAGCTACAATGTCTCGGCACGAATGTCATGTCGCGCCTTTGATTTCTTACCAAGGTTGCGCCCGATAAACGGGCTCAGCGGTCCATGGGTTCAAAAATTTATGTGTTTCCTATGTTTATACACTGAATTTGAAAGATTTTTTTTTCTGGGTGAAAACTCCAGCCAGTGGGTGTTTTATTAAATACAGATTATTACAACAGTCAATTGATTCGGATCATCGTATTCCGTCAAGTTGGCGAGACCAGACCAAGCAAGAAACCGTGGGCGGCGTGTTTGATGTGACTGAATATGACGACCAAAATCGATGGACTGCTGTAATAATTTGTTTATTTTATTGCATTGGATATTTAAAAATAGAATAAGACACCTGAACTGTAAACTTCTTAACTGTCCGTCTTTAATACTCGTGGAAACAAGTCAAGCTCAAGAATCTTGCATAATGATCTCCTCCGAGCTGTTTGTGCAGAGTCGTTCTTTGCATGTATTCACTCAATTGGTTAATGCTAATTCTACACGTACGGAGTCTGTCACAGTATACAGGTTTCTGTGAAAAAGCATGTACCACAGAAACAGCCTTGTATAAACTTTACAACTTGTTGCTGAATCCGTTTGCAAGCCCCTTTCGACTCTCTTTACTGTAGAAAATGACATATCCAGGGGCGTTGAAGGAGGAAAAGGCTCGGGTACTCGGCAGATGGCCGGAACTTGGTGTTCTTGGGTGTTGTGGCTCGTCTTTCTGATATTCGTTAGTCTGAACCCTCGGGCGAGGACAAGAGCGAGAGGGGGTCCTCTCAGCAAAGGATCTACCTCTCCCCGAGGGTGCTGTGTTGGTATGTTCAGGCAAGTAGAGACTGCCACTTATAGGATTGTCATGTTGTGGTGGAGGGCCATCATTGGCAAGTATAGTCTACCTCAGGCAATGGGTCGTTGGTGGAGTTGGTTTCTTTTATTGGATTCCGTTTGAGCACTTCGTCGGATCGTGGAGAAAAAACAACAACGGCCCCTTTCGGGGACCACCCAGAGAAAGACCCGAACTTCCCTGGTTCGGGGGCAGGCCTGCATGGTAACCTATTTGGCCGTGGCAGAATGCGCACTACCGGCGCTTACAAAAAGGGGTGGGGGTGGGACGCAGGACCAACGCTCGCCCCAAGGAGATGAATGACCACTTCTAGGCATGGAGCGAAGGATGTTCAAAGTCCACAGCTGTTACTGCATTCCATATTGGTTAAGAGTTATTCCATAGCGGTTATTGTGGAGCTGGAGATCAAAAAGAAAGCATCTGTGTGTACCTGCTGATGGAGAAAAGGCAGAATTAGTGTTTCCAAAAATATGCAATTACATCGTTACAGGTATCGATCCCCGAGAACAGCCCATATGTTCCTGTGGCCTGTTTTTATGGTCCTAGATACTTGCTATTAATCGTTAAGTGATTATGATAGATAAATAGGTGAGGGCATCCCATCTGGTAAATGGTCTCAGCTGAACTGATTCCGCTGCTTGTTTCCTCACCTTCCCTATGTTCCTAGTTACATGTTATTAATGATTAAGTGAAAACAGGCGAAGGCAGCCCATTCTGGTAAATGGTCTCAGCTGAAATGATTTTACTGCCTGTTAATTCACCTTCCCTATGTTCCTAGTTACCTGTTATTAATTTTGGTGGCTAACTTTAGTTAGGTTTGTTGCGAGTAAGATTGAGGGAGAATAGCAGGCTTTCACGCTTAAATGCCACACCCGAAGGTGTTCTTTCCTGAACCTTTCTCCCCGGTTTCATATCTATTTGAGTGGAGATTGGCCGTCTTTGTCACGCACGTTGAGATTAAGATTTGAGGAAGGGAAGCAGGCTTTCGCGTTTAAACGCCACAACCGAGGGTGTTCTTTCCTGCTCGTTCCTCCGCAGTTTGATTCCTACTTGCAGGGTGGTTAAATTAAATTGTGGCGTTTTTAGGTTTTCGCCGGCTAGCGCAAATGTCCTGGAGTTTGGATATTAGTCGGCGAGGCGGTCGCGATTTTTCGCGGCTAGGGAGGCGAGGCGCTCTTCTATGGTTGGAATTCCGGCTCTGTCGTGGAGAAGGTTGATAGGTGTACGCTCCCAGGGAGCAGGGAGGGCGACCCTGAGCGCGTGGTTTTGGACCTATTGGTGCTCCCCATATTGGTTTGATTTAAGTCTGTTAGGATTAGTGCACCGTACTCAAGTACTGGGCGCACGAAGGCTTTGTATAGTTTAAGTAGAATTGTCCGGCTGGCTCCCCAAGATGTGCCTCGTAGTATTTTTAGGAAGTTAATACGTCTTGTCGCTTTGCTGGCAATATCGTTGATGTGTTTGTTGAAGGATAGGTTTTTGGCAATGGTTATGCCACGGAATTTCTCCTTTGTGCATTCGGGGAGGAGTTTGCCCTGTAGTTTTAGGTCAAAGAAGTCCCGATTGTTTTTCTTACGGGTGAACGTGACTCTTTGGGTTTTGTTGGTGTTCAGCTAGATTCTCCATTTGGCACACCATTGCTCCAGGTCATCGAGAGCGCGCTGAAGAGGTTTTTGAACTAAATTGGCGGCGTAATTAGAGTTCCAAAGTCCCTTATCGTCCGCAAATTGTGAGATTTTCGGAGATTTCGAGATCATTGACGTAGATGATATATAGGAGAGGGCTCAGAACAGAACCTTGGGATGCCTGCCTCCAGGGGGACACTATCGGACATTTCGTTGCTGACTCTGATTTTTATTTCGCGATTGTTTAGGAAGGAGGAAAGTAATCTAAGCAATTTCGTGGGGAGATACATTCCGGATAATTTTAAGCGCAGAACATGCGAGTGAGAGTCTCAGCTTTTTAAAATCAATATCACGTCTCTCTGAAACTAGGCTTATGTGACGTCATTGACGAGGTGACAATTTTACAAACGCAACCTAAACACTGTGTGTATTTGCGCTGAACACTCTGGACAAACATTTCATAATGACTTGTTGGTTTTCAATATATGTCTTATTCATTTTCTAACCCTTTGAATGTTGGTGGGTATTCTAACCCTTTGAATGTTGGTGGCTATCTTCCATATCAGTTCAATGGAAGCAGTTTGGAAGAAGAGTTTGTGTTCATTATTTGGGGTAGACCAATTAATATTTTCAAAGTGCAGCCTTAGGGCTTCACGTTGAAAATATTGATTGGTCCACCTACACATTCACTTTACAGCCATCCTACTTGATGTAATTATCACGTATCTTGTTCCTAGACAGGAAAACGACCTGCGTTTCAAAGGGTTAAGTATCTCCTGTCATAAAATAAGCAACTTATTGCATCAGTCAGTCAATATGGACTGTCATATTAAATCTCGATGACAAGACCAGATCAGCAGGGACAAACACGATGCCTGCGGCGATCCCACGTGCTGTACACATCACAGATTGTGTATGACAATTATCTTTTATACGATTACTCTACTAGAGTGTCAAAGCTAGTGTTAGAATGTGTCCATCATTAATTCATTATTGGAGAGTGCATGAAGCCATCCTCAGATAAACTGTAAGGAACCAACTCTTGGGAAGAAAATACCACTTGCTTCTAATGGAATATAAAACATGATATGGTGAAAAGCCCACAAGGCAAACGCCCTCGTGGACAAAAGACTTCAATTACCGGCACAAGAAGAATGAAAAAGAGAAACAAAATACATCCAGTAACATTTTCCATCTTTTGAGAAGAAAGGACATTTTTTATATTAGATTTATGAAAAAAACCCTTTCATTTATTGATTTTTTTTATTACCCCTTATTACTTTTATTTGATAAGGTAACACAAAACCAAATGATCCACACAGAAAGTTAAAACACATCAATTGACCATTAAAGAGCTGAAAATGATTGACATTGTAGGGTCGAGTATATCCATCAAATGTTCAGCCTGAAGCCACAATTAACAACAATGAGTGGTTTATGCCTCCACCATTTAGAGGGAAAAACTATTTTATAGACTCTGTAGAATAAAATCACATTATGGGGAGGAATAGATCATGAAAGAGTTCAACTGCAGCCATAAGGCTGGATATTTAAAAAAATAATGACGGAGATAACGTTTTTCTACGGCAGCATATTAGTTCCAGCGATATTCAATGTACGAAACTGTTGAACTGTTATAATATTTTGATTAAACTATTATAGCCTTTATTAAACTGTTATAACAGTTTAATTGAAGTCTACAGATAACCCTTTACCTAACGTAACGGCAAAAACCGGCCAGCGCTATTCACAAAAGTCGCCAATTAATTTTTATTAGATTTTCATTTTTTGTCTTCAAAACAAAGGTTATTACCCCTCTTTGGAACGAGCTCGTCGAGCTCGTTCCAATGAGGGAACATAACCTATGTTTTGGAGACAAAAAAATAAAAAAAAATAGTTATTCAAGAATGTTGTCTGCTTTTCATGTTAGGTAAAGGGTTAAAAAGTTTAGTATATTAAAGTACGACGCCTCGGATACTCTAAACTAATCCAGCACTTTAGTATATTAACTTACGATTCCGTAAATATGCTGAACGATTAAACTGTTATAACAGATTAGTTACACTGTTATAACATGTTATTAAACTGTTGTATTTTTAGTTATACTTTGGTATATTAACTTATGATTCCGTAACGATTAAACAGTTATAACAGATTAGTTACACTGTTATAACATGTTATTAAACTGTTGTAACAGTTGTAGTTAAGGTAAACCTGAACAGGTTTGTATATTAAATTACGAACGCGCTAATAAGCTCTTTAATTTCCCTCCATTTTTACGATAAGCTTTATGATTTAAAAAATAAATGATAATAATATTTGGGCCTTCCACTGATTACTCCAAAGCTGCACATTGGACATATTCTTTCGTCATCTTTCCCAATTTGCCCCTCAACTCCAGTGACTTTGATCTTATCTGGAATTAGAAAGACACCCCCCCCCCCCCCTCACACACACACACACACACACTCCAAGAAAGAGCTATCCAGATACTCCTCAAAAGCTGGGGCATTTCTTGCATTGCTCGTCCAACGAGTTTTTGGCCCTAACTCCAGCTCGACAGTTTCTATTGCAATCATGAGCACCATTCCCCTGATGAAGCTACTCCCCTGCGCCTATCCCAATTCTAGATCTTCATTCTCAATGGAATAATTTCATTCGGTCCTAACTTGCCTTATCCATCCTGCCTGCATAGTTAAACGCCACATTAAACCATCTGCCCTTTGGAAGGTTCCCAGATAATTCAGGTAGCATAATGTCCCCATATATATATCTTCGACAAGCATCCACCCAAGTTCCACTCTGACTCTGACCTCGCCTCATATTAATCTCACTTCGCCTCACATGACGCCATACATGGCAAGTAAATGTCCTGCAACGGATTTATCATGCCACCAAAGGAATTAAATAATAAATTGAAAGATCCGAATCGCTTCATTTTTCGAATATGTATCAAGAAACTGTCTTTTATTTGCACGAAAATAGGTGAAAACTTTAGGTGGGAAAATTAATTCGGAAACAAAATGGCGCACCCGCAGAGGAGGTGTATGGGCTCAAACACGGTCACTGCCAGTGTATGGACTCAATCCGACAGACGGTTCCCCATTGAATAACTTCAATATCGCATAGTTCACCGATTCTACTAGAGCACGTTGGATGGGTCAAATTAAAAAGGTGGCATGATAAGATTACTTTCTGCAAGTTGTTGAGCTGTGATAAAGAGAACTAAGGCTATCGCTCGGAAATCAAAAAGTCAACTTGAAAATCGATATGATTCTTCCACTTCCATGAGGGTACCAACGATGTAAATTTGGGGGACCTGTGTTAAGTAGAACTGAGGTTATTATCCGGGAACCAACGGTTTACACCCGCGAGAACATCTGGACGCCTGATTTCATCAAATTATTAGTCGAGATTGACTGACTGAATAATTTCTTTCTTAATTTTCAAGACCTGTACTGGTTTATCCCTTTACTCAGCGTAACGGTCAAAACCGGCCAGCCTTATTCACAAAAATCACCATTCAACATTCATTGTTTTGTTTGTTTTTTTTTGTTTTTTTGTCTCAAAACATAGCTTATGGCCCCTCATTGGAACGAGTTCGTTGGGCGCGTTCCAATGAGAGGTCATAAGCTATGTTTTGTTTTTGACGCAAAAATTAAAACAAATTAGTTATTCAAGAATTTTATTTCCAAGTGTCGTCTGCCTTTTGTGTCAGGTAAAGGTTAAAAAAGGACTGTTTTTATCATAAATCAAACAAAGAAAGTTTGAGACACACAAAAATTTACATGTCACGTAAAATATTTGTCAGAACGCAGTAGCAGATTTTATATAGCAAAGCTGTGCAACCGGAATTTAATCTTTGAAGTTTCCTTAAAAGTCAAGGACTCCTTGGGTTAATGCAAAAATTTCCAGTACTTTCAAGTTGTTGAAAACACATTTTTTCAATTCAGGGACTTCTGACCTTTTCAAAGACAGCAGCGAACCCTGTTGAAAACAGATGACTGGTATACGCTATTTGGGACAGCTTTATTTGTAAAACTGGTATCTTTAACCGAGAAGGCTGTGCCGTAAATTGAAAAGAACTCGACGGAAGATCTCTTTCCCATAACTCTTGTCATCAAGTCTGACATCTTTTCTATTTAAAAGTTTTTCCTAACTACTGGCTTAAGAGTAAATGACAACAGATTGACCTCAGTCACATCTTTATTATCTGAACTTCTGATCAACACAACGCTAAGTTTCAGGGTGAAAG
The DNA here is from genome assembly GCA_031216915.1 of Pictodentalium vernedei. NCBI lineage: Eukaryota > Metazoa > Mollusca > Scaphopoda > Dentaliida > Dentaliidae > Pictodentalium > Pictodentalium vernedei. Next base: position 330,095,182 of record CM062289.1, on the reverse strand, counting down.
GTTGTAATTACAATTTGATGAATTTCTCTTATAAAAATTATCGCGTCGTTTGATGTACGGTAATCAATGTAATTGACTTTCATCAAAGTCCACAGAATTGAAGGCTCACATCCTCCTGATTAGAAACAATTCAGAGGAACATTACCATCCTCTATTTTGTCTTAGTAACTATGAAAAACTGGCTGTACTGATTTCAACCCATGTTTTCCAATACATTATTTTTCTCTTTCCACGCTGCATACGAAAGCCCGTTAGAGACATGTGTTTATAATGTCTAATAAATCTGCACACACAACTTTTCGTGAAACTCACCCTTCATTATTTTTTGAGTCGAAAAAAAGGCTTATGATCCGACATTGGAACGAGCTTGTTGAGTTCATTCCAGTGAGGGGAAATAAGCTGTGTTTTGAGGTAAAAAAAAAAGTTACGCCTGAAAAAGTTAATAATCTGTTTCTCAGGCCCTCCCTCGTGGTCCGTTTGGCTGCCGCATACTCTCTTTTTATAACCAATGCAAACTTAAAAAATAATATTAAATGGTTTATGTCTGATATTTTACCGAAGTTAATAAAATTGATAAATTTGTCTCTTAAGTGCAACAAGGCTTTGCAATGCTTTTGCATTGCAAAGCCTTCTTGCACTCAAGTGACACAATACACCACCACCCATGTTATTCTGTAGATTATGAGGCCTAAAACATAAAACTCAGGAACATGAACTTTTGATGGCAAAGAAATAATTTCAGAAATAAAAAATAAAAGAAAAAACCGCCATCCCGCCCGCATGCAATTTTACAAACAAAAATGGTCTGAGAAACAGAAAATCTACTTTGTGGGGCCTTATTCAAGAATTTTATTTTCAAATGACCTCTGCCTTTCCTCTAAGGTGAGGGGTTAACTAACAAATCTTTGAAAGCATTAAACATATCACGCAGGTCAATAAAATTGTTTGATGTTACAGGTTATTTTGTATCTACGGGACCAGAATGTGTCCTAGCCGCACCAGTCACATAGGAATTATCAGTTTTATTGTCAAACTTATTCAGTCTGTGTTCCCACTTAAGGCCGAAAATCACAGAACTAACAACAGAATGTGACATCACAGAGCCAAATAACTGAGAGATGGCGTGCACAGGCATTGTAGGTAACGAAGCAATGCGGGGCACATGATATACTTGTGTTAACCCTTTACCCAACGTAACGGTCCAAACCGGTCAGCGTTATTCACAAAATTCACCATTCAATTATTATTACGTTTTCATTTTTTGTCACAAAAACATAGCTTATGACCCCTCATTGGAACGAGCTCGTTCCAACGAGGGGTCATAATCCATGTTTTTGACGCATGAATTTTATTTCCATGTATCGACTGCTTTTCGTGTTAGGAAAAGGGTTAAATTGTTTTGAAAAATAATATTTTTTCAACTACACTGTTTCTAAATTACTCGGGCGAATGCGGCCGATTCGTTAGGTTAAGGGTTGATAACATGCAGGGCATTTAGACTTCATTAGATAATTAAAAATTTTGTCAGCCAATCCCATTTGACAACTTAGAGGAGAAATACCACGAGCATGTTCGGCATCGAAGCCCCCAAATTATCGGTCAATCTCCACCCAGAAAAAATAAAAAAAAAGGGAATCAAGTCTAAGACTCATTCTAATAAAAAATGCAATCAGTCTGAACTTTAGTACGTTCTCGGCGAATACACCATTCTTACCCATAGCTTTACCAATTATTCTCGAATCTGTTAACCCTTCACCTAACATTGAAAGCAGACGACACATGCAAACAAAATTCTTGAATATCTAATTTTTTTTCATTTTTTGTCTCACAAACATAGGTTATAAGCCCTCGTTGGAACAAGCTCGACGATCTCGTTCCAAAAAGGGGTCATAACTTATGTTTTCGAGACAAAAAATGAAAAAATAATGAAAATAATTTGGCTTTTTTGTGAATAATGCTGGCCGTTTTTTGCCATTAAGTTTGGTAAAGGGTTAACACAACACGCGTCGGTAGAAAAGGACGCAACCTTGAAAGAGCCAGTCAAAGCCCACTGTTAAGGGGGGCAGATATCTCTTCCTGTGTAATCAATGTCCCGTTTCCTCTGTCATTTACAATCTTTTTCAACACATCTGAAAGTTGGCGTGGTGGTGGTACCGGCCAGATAGTATAAACCCCCATCTCTTCTTGCAAGCATCAATGCCCGCCGTACCAGGACAGTGGACCTTAGAACTGAACTGCTTTCAGTTTATATTGTAATGACATACAAATCGTTCGACACTATGTGTAGCCCAGAGGTTGTTCACAATATTGTACACCCAGTACTGGATCCCATCCCCATCCGTGTCTTCGCACTCACTCAACTTGCACAGCCAATCAACATAGGAATTTTCAGATCTCAGAATCCAATTAAGTGTAATGGTAATTTTATGTTATCAGCAAAACTAATCAATGGACAAAGCAACTGGATGTAGATAAATTTTTTACTACCAACATTTAAAATGTGAGTAATGTTTTTACTATCAGTCCAAAAATTATCACCATTATGTTTATGTACAAAATGAAAAGACGTGTCGAGATTTTGCCTTAGAAACAAGCGAGACTCACGCAACATTTTTGTACACCGATTTATCTTACTTTGAGTTCTCAACTGTAATAATATGATTAACAACGAAACAGTCACATTCTTCCACGTTATTTTCAAATTGAGCAGTTGCAAAAAAACCGTTATTTTTCCAAACATTTTCATGAAACTGTGCGACCCTCTCATTGGAACGAGCTCTACGAGATCGTTCCAATGAGGGTGTTTCATAATATCGAAAACCATCAATCTAACAGTACATCAGCCGAGGTATAACGGTGCATTTCGTAATTACATCTATCAATCATGTTTACCGTTCGAATGTCTTCCTTATCTTTAAAAATTAATAGTTCTCCAGCCAGAATTGTAACTCATTGAAACGTTTGTTCGTCACAGGAATCGATAAATCACCGCTCGCCCTGGGCGTAACACAAGAATATATCTATCTAGTCATGAATCTTACAGGATCATCAAATACCAAAAGTACAGAAATAATCTGACCAGTGAACCCTGTTAATTGTCTGGCTTTGATAAGCCTGGTAGAAACTGACAATGAACTGATAACTCTCTCGAGACTTTGTGTCAATCGAGCCCGGCATTCTATCAGGTGAAACTCACACAACTCCAAAATGTGCCCCAAGACAATGATCCCATATATATACTTATCCTCGGCCTGTAAAAATCCCAAATTGATTAACCCTTTACCCAACGTAACGTCCAAAACCGGCAAGCGCTATCCACAAAAGTGGCCAATTAATTTTCATTATTGTTTTCATTTTTTGTCTCAAAAACATAGGTTATGACCCCTCTTGGGAACGAGCTCGTCGAGCTCGTTCCAATGAGGGGGTCATAACCTATGTTTTTGAGACAAAAAATGAAAAAAAGTAGTTATTCAAAAATTTTGTTTGCAAGTGTCGTCTGCTTTTCATGTTAGGTAAGGAGTTAAATCAGTCTGAACGGTCAAGCTTACACGCTACGCATCATCATAATCATATACTGCCCCACTTCCATTATCTAGGAACAATGCCGCGCACACGAGATCTCCAAAATTCACCACTTTTCTCATTATTTTTGTAAAGACATACATACCCTGCGGCGGTTGAAATGCTAAATGGTAAAACACTCAAAACAACATGACATTTTATGCTACCGTTTCCACGAGAATTAGAAGTTATTAGTTGGTTAGTTTCATACTGGTCTGGGTATTAGACCGAGGTAGCTTCACATCGGCCGGAGACTTGAAGGTAGAAGGCTGGTGTGCAATTACCGAGGGCTGAGATCGCGACCGACATAAAACTAACCAGGTTATAATCTCATTATTTATTAAACTAAAACAAAATAATTACAAAATGTTCTTAGATCTGTTAGTTTTCTGACAGTATTATTGTTTATAATTCTTTCCACAGAGTTCGCAGTTTTCTCTTCTCCCAGTCCAGCTATTTGAACGTCTCGGCTTCCTCACTACCCCTACCAAACCACCCCGCAATCATATAAAACAATCGGTCAGAAAACATTATGAAACAATGATTTAGCTATAGATACAGAACAAAGATCTAGAAGCAGTGACGGGTGGGGGTGGAGTGGGGTGAGGTATTGGGTGCACTTTTGATTTAACACTGGAAAATCCCACAGACAACCATGGATGCACTTGAGCTTGTCGCGCATTGCACTCAAATGCATCCATGGTGGCCTATGGCAATTTCAGTGCTAAATCAAAAGTGCACAGATGCCCCCTTCATCCAAAACTTTACGTTCAATCTCCTTTTCTGGTTGTCAATGGTGATTTCTGTGTTAATTGTAGAAATTTAAACTTTACGCTATACTGCCCTCGGGATACCTTATTTTCTACTTCTCTGCTTTTTTAGAAAAGCTAAGAAAGAAAAAAGAAAAAAAAACCTTTCAGTGAAATCCAACTTTTGAACCAACTCTCTGTGACAGATGTTTTATGTAAAAAATATTTATTATTATGTGATTGTCTGTCAACTTTTCACATTTTGAAAGAGTTTTTTCAAAACCTTAAATTTGATAGAGATGCATGCAATTTAAATCTAAAACTCATGGTAAATTTGATAGAGATGCATGCAATTTAAATCTAAAACTCACGGTAAAAAAGAATGAGCGAGTGGCATGTAATAATGTATGTGATGGAAACGTGTCTCTCTTTTTCTGAGACACTGTGATAAAGAATCTATTTAATATTTTGAGGTAGCCCTGATAAGAGCTGTTTTTCTGGGATGGTCAATGTAATCAGTTATCCCTTCTCCTACGGAAGCCCTTTGGGGCCAACATGTATAACGGGGGATCGAGCATTGCGAATATTCTCAATGCACTTCGAACATTCGCAATACATTCAACATTGCGAATATTCACAATGCATTGCAAATATTAGCAATGCATTGCAAATATTCGCAAAGCATTGCAAATATTCGCAATGCATTGCGAATATTCGCATTCAACATTGCGAATATTCGCAATGTCGAATGCGAATATTCACAATGTTGAATGCAAATATTCGCAATCTGAATGCGAATATTCGCAATGCTCCAAATACACATGTTGACCCCAATGGGTTAAATGCGAATATTCGCAATGTTAAATGCGATATTCGCAATCTGAATGCGAATATTCGCAATGTTCAATGCGAATATTCGCAATGTTCAATGCGAATATTCGCAATGCATTGCGAATATCTGCCATGCATTGCGAACATTCGCAATGTTGAATGCGAATATTCGCAATGCTGAATGCGAATATTCGCAATGCTCGACCCCCCCCCCCCCCCCCCGACTACACATGTTGGTCTCAATGGGCTTCCATACTACGGCCGATGGTCTTCCGTACATCTCTTCGAATATCTCCCCATTCCATTGAAATGTACACGTTTCATGATGAATTGAGGAGTGAGTGACTTTTCGATCTGTTCCGATCTCTCCTCTTCAAAATCTCAGTCTGTATTGCAATGGCAGTATGTCGTTTACGTGGTTTTCTTACCAGTTTTTGCGGTGGTGGAAATTGTATTGTGTATCTTCTATTATCTTGAATTCCACTGGTACTGTTAATATCTCTGCAGACTGGACTATTTGGTTGAGACAAGATTTCATTTCATGTATACCTTTTAACCCTTTACCTAATATGAAAAGCAGACATTTGCAAAAAAAATTCTTGAATAACTAATTTTTTTAAATAATGAAAATTAATTGGCGATTTTTGTGAATAGCGCTGGCCGGTTTTGGCCATTACGTTGGGTAAAGGGTTAAAATATCCTTCAGTATACACTTATTTCACTCATCACGATCTGTTGATATCGAAGTAATTTTTGGTGTCGATTCGCTGGCAACAGAATTTTCTTTTCCATCTCCTGATGTTTGTATTGCAGGATCAATTCTAATTAAATCGTCCAAGTTGGATAAAAATTGAGCTGTTATATTTTCTTGACTAAACAAATACAATCACCACTTTTTATTGTTACGTAGTACTTATAGACAAAGCAAAATGTCATTCGGATCAAAATCTATCCAAAGAACGCTCACGTGCACACTTTGTCTAAAATGCGGTAAAAAATCTTACAGCGGGGAAAACTCAATCATTTACGACGTTAACTATAACGTCGTCTGGGTAAGTATAAGATTACATCTAGAAAAAGCTGAGCTATTTCTTGGTACTGAACTAATCATGAGAATACAGCTATTGGTATCACAGCACTAAATATTTTCCCATAGGCGACCATTATACCGTTCAAGCGAAACAAATATGATCGCATCACTTTAATTTTGGTATTCAAATAACTTTGTCAAGTATTATAGCCTTTCAGACAACTTTTCTGACCCGAAAACAGGGGTTATACAACAAAGAGGAGAGAAAAACTGACAGGAAAACTTCAAGGAATTTCCAACAAAAACACACCAACAGTCACTTATATTTTTTAGGTCCAAAAAGTCATCAAATCACCCTCTTTATTTATCTGAAATAATCAACAATAATGCAAGATGTCAGTAGAATGCTTCAAATGTTTATTGAAACAACATATTTTCCCAAGGCTGTTTATTTCTGGAGATTGCATCATTTCCGGGTGCAACTTTTCAAGGCGGGTAACTCTAATTCAAATATTTACTTCAGTAATACCTATCCATAGAATTGAAGATATCGAAGAGAAGGGGGTGCGGTGGCTCAGTTGGTTGAGGTGCAGGCTGCAAGCCGAGGTCCTCGGTTCGAATCCCACCTGCGGCAACCGCGTTGTGTCCTTGGGCAAGACACTTCACCCCCATTGCCCACGTGGGGCACGGTGGCGTTGTGTACTGAGGCGTACTGCACGTCGACGGTGCACCTGTCTTCAACCAATGCTAACCCTGCTTGTGTGGAGTTGGTATGTTGGGGAGCTGACAGTTGCTCGGTGGTTATCTCCGGGTACTCCGGCTTCCTCCACCCGTAAAACTGTCATCATGATTAGCCATTGTGCAGAAATATGTGACCTTAAACACCAATAAATAAATAAATAAATATAAATAATCGAAGAGAAGAAATAGATTTGGAAGAGGTGTAATGAAGCGGGAATCAACCAGTACTATCCCCCAAAATAATTTACGAAGACTGGAAAGCTGGTGTCAAGAGAATTTCACCGTTTGTGTTTGACGAAATTCAACAAGATTTCTGTGGAATGTCATCAGGGCTACCATCCCATACACAAGATAAAGAGGATTTGAACGAGCTATTGTTACTAGAGATGATGTTAAGAGATGATGAATTCAGTAAAAAGAATGGAATAATTATGCTGGGATAGCTAATAGAGAGAAACGAACAACGGCCATTTTTCAGGGCCATCACATATTGTAAAGAGATATTCTTGATACACAGGCTTGGCAGTTTTGGACTTATGCCTTGGCGTCAAGAATTTTATTCATTTGAAGGTGTACACCTCATAATTCTCATATGTTTTGACAAAAATGAAATTTTAGTTTTTTTCTTAGCAGCGAAAAAACTTGGAGAGACAAAGGCTTAGATGTATTCCCTTGCAATCACAATGCATATAAATCACCTCATACGAATGTGATTTTAACCCCCAAGTAATGCATTTTTAAATGGTGTTATGCAAAACGTATTTGCTTTGTACATAAGTTTTTTGTTTTTCAGAATTTGTGCATTGCAAAACGTCTGAGAAAAACGTTTGTGTATTTCTACAATTAACACTGAAATTCACATCGGAAAGCACAATGGGCCTAAAGTTTTGCGATGGAGGGAGCATTTGGCGCAATTTTCATTTAACACTGAAATTCCCAAAGGCAACCTTGGATGCGCTCAAGTGCATCCATGGTTGCCTTGGGGAATTTAGAACACAAACATACGAACAACAAATTACATCCTTTTGCTACGGCTATCACTTTGGAAGGCTTCGGGGACTTCAAATCAAAACGGTTAAAACATTACCCGACTCGACATGAAGGTAGTACTGGCAAACATTTTCCCGAATAAGTGAAAATATTCATTTTGTTAATATAATACAGTATTACGGCAGAGGCCAGGTTGAACCTGGAAATTTTGGGGTGGACAACGTTTTTTGTGTTTCTTGTGTACATTTTTGTACCGACCCGAATCCGTTTGATGCAACTCTATAAATCGTGGGCAACTTGCGATATTCAAGATATGCCACCACTAGACGGTGCACAGAGTACAAAATTCATGATCGACCAACAAGGTTAAGGTCACAGATAGAGGTCAACGCATGGAATGAGTATATGCACTTCAACTTTTCCGGGTCCGGGTCGAAACTTTTTAATGTGAAGAGATATCGTAATGAAACTTACGCAACATATGAACTACCACTGGATGGTGTTTCGTGTATAAAATTCAAGATCGACCCAACAAGATCAAAGCCACACAAAGGGTCAACAATTCGAGAGTTGAAATTAGCGTTTATTCTAATAAATTTTGTTTGACAGTGTCCATGAAGCTCTGTCAAATGAGATATAGAGAATATCTACGCTGTTTCAGTGAATATCGAGAATTATCTCTTGAGTGTGGGCCTGAAACTTTTATTTTTCACGTGCCCTTGAGCGAGAGAAAAATAATATTTTCAGGTCCACACGAATGAGATAATTCCCGATATTCACTAAAGCAGCGTAGATTTTCTTTTTATTACAAGCTACGTGACATTTTACTGCAAATACTTTCAAGACAATGACAAAGGTCTGCTGATCGTTCCTTCAAGGCGACGTCATGCGCAGAAGCTTGACGTCGTCTAGGAAGCTACTAGAGGATATTCCTCGTTATCCATCGAATCGGTGGATATCGAGAAATATCTTTGAGATAATTTGCGATAATTCACAGGCTAGCATATAATAAACTACATTAACACTTAAGCTGTCGAAAGAGACTACTGTCACCTAATTTATGATTATCTGTACGTTCTGGTATGTATAGTTCAAACCTCCCATCTGATTAATTGTTGGAAAGGGCTCAGGAATGATAGCTATCAGATAATAGGGTTTCAAGTATGTCATAAATCTTTCTAAACTTCCTCGAATACAGGCGAACACAGAGGTCCTCCGTATATGGCTAAAGTGGGTGTGGCAGTAAAAGGGTTAAATAGCAATACTGGGAGCACTGAAGCCAAATAGACATAAACTTAGGAATTAAGTAGTTGTAAGAGAAATTCGTTTGATATACAATACGATTTGTATGCAATCAAGTGAGGTTTTCTGTATAACCTATTAACAATAAAAACAGGTGAAATTTGCACTGAAGGTACGGTAACTGATTTGGAATTTGGAAATAATATTCGATTAACAGGGCTAATCAATTAAGAGATATGGAATTATGTGGATTCCACTGTACAATTAGGATGCTGAACACCGTTTACATTATGTTACGTCACGTAGATGAATAATATTTTCTTTGAAAAAACAAAACTAAAGACAACGTAATAAAAAGAGGTTATCGAAAGTGTTGTCGTTGTCCACAATTATTTATTGAACAGGCACGTAAAATACTTATTAATGCACACGATTACGTGCCCACGAATGAGATTACTTCGGAATTCAGACAAAAAACCTCTAAATTGTGTTTTCATAAGGGGCGCTTTGGAAAAGATAATATTTTCGATGAACTGTCATTGACAATACAGATCAGCTGACCGTTGTCTAATCATTTCCTCGTTGCTTTTCTTGAAGCGCCCCAACAAAATCTAGTACAATAGCATTTTTTCACCCTTTCACAACTGAAATGGGTCGAAATTGTCTTAAAATAAAGAGTTGAATATGATGGAAACTGCATAGCACATTTTGGATAAACGTTTAACAATTATATCTTATTGTAGGCGATGCTCCGGATAACTCTATAGTATGGCTGAAAGGTGAGTTCGTTCCATTCACGGGGTCATATGCTCAGTGGCGGTGCCAGAGTTACAGAAGTGAGGGGGGGGGGGGGGGGGGGGTACAGTTGGGAATTGCCCGCCACGGAGCGGCGGCCTCGACGCACAGCGCCTAGGCGGGTGGGTTTAGGGAGGGGTGTCCCCTCCCGAAGTTGAGAAAATTTTCAAAACTAACGTTGTAAATGGTGTTCTCTGGAGCATTCTCAGGCAATTAAATTAAAACAGTTTTATCCTTTTGAAACTTATTGGTTAGGTCTTTCAGTTTTAGAAAACGTCGTACATGGTGACATTTTAACGGAAGAACGCTGTTGTAAAGTGCGAGCACAAAGCACCAAACGACACTCAAATCGAAAATGAAAGTAGGTTGCATTTCAAACGGATGCGTTGCACGCTCTCGATTCTAGCATTCCTCGAATACTCTTAAGCGGTATGTTTCAGACCGTTTGAACGCAGCACGCCATGCTGCAATTTAGGCCCTCGGCTATTGTTTGTTGTTTGCCGCTAATACTTGGGAATATGGAATGAAGCATACCCACCATTACACCGCAACGTTTAATACAACAATTAAAATGATAATATTTTTTTACTACGCTTGGCGAAAAAAGTGGAGGGGTAAGTACCCCCATACCACTCCCCCCTCCCCCCCCCCCCCCCCCCCCCCATGGCGCCGCCACTGCATATGCTGTGTTTTCGAAGCAGAATTTGAAATTAAAAATAATCTCGTCGCAATTTTATATCATATTCCAAAACCTAAAGGAAGATCTCGGCTCAGATCGATTTCAGAATACTCGGTCCAGATATTTCATATCAAATTGTAACTCATTAGATATATTCTAGTTAGTTATCATATGGATTTTCTAAATGAGCACCTGTACAAATGGATAATTACATTGGCTACCACATTTGCGAGCATTCCTAACCCTTTATCAAACAACATTTGTCCTGTAAGCGTCGTCCACGGGTCGTGTTAGAAAAAAAACATTGAATTACGAGGAAGCTCGCGGTGGCTCTGTGGTTACGGCATTCAACTTCAAACCGAAAGGTCGACGGATCGATCCCTGCCAGGGGTAACTGCGCTGTGACCTTGTGCAAGGTTCATTATCCCGACTACCCACGTGTTGGCACGGTGGTGCTATGTATTAAGGCGTACAGCACGTCGATTTGGCACTTATCTTCAACCAATGCTAACCCTGCTAGCGTGGAGTTAGTAAATTGAGTAGTCTTACAGTTTCTCGATGTTGCTCGGTGGTTCTCTCCGGGCACTCCGGCTTCTTCCACTCGCATAAGTGCCGACTCCAAGAGACCCTGGGTGTCGAAAGTGTCGTTAAATTCCAATAAAAAAATTAATTGAATTAGGGGCTCTTTGCCTACAAACACATACCGATGAGGCTGCAAACAGAAGTAACCCTGGCTTCAAAGCAGTCTTTTAACAACCCATGTCTCTCTTGGTCTGCAATCTGTTAGGTTTAGAATCTAGAATCAATTTGGACAAAGCTGCACTTTCAAAAGGTTTGACTTATTTTCAAACCGTTTGTTGTAGAATTAGTATATATATATGCCTTAGCCATACCCCCATCCTAATATAAAATATATATGTATATCTAAGAAAAACACGCTTGAACTTGATGACTAATAATCTTAAGCCTGAACTTATGTGGTGGGGCACACATATCTTAACAGATCACGCATTAAGGATGACAAAGAGAATTTGAATTGCTAATTGGAAAAAAAGATTATTTTTTTAATTTTTTTTTTTAATTTTTTTATTCAGATAAATAGTGCTAAACATATAATTATACATATAGTCTGACTGTACATTGAATTCCATTTTATACAGAGTATAATGAAAAACTTTTTCTACTCTAGGTTTAATCGATGCACAGAAATAAAATTGTTATTGTTTTATTCGACTTGTGTTGCAAGTAGCCTTCTCATGAGACTGGAGAAAAAAAAAGCAAAACAAAAACGTCGAGGGCTATTGTCCAGGAGATCGAGGGCTATTGTCCAGGCGTTGTGGTGTTAAGTCGGAGGATAAAATAGGGTTTTTACAGATTCCCACCTGGTATTTATTTGGTCGTTTTTTTTTTTTGTTATTAGAGTACAGGTGGCGGGAGTATAGCTCGAGGTCACGGTATTGACGGAGCATTTCGGCGAATCCGTGGAAGCTAGGTTGACATTTTCGAACTTTGCAAGAATAAATGAACTTTTTAAATATAAGAATTACTAAGGTGAGGGTATATTCATGTATATAGAATACCACATTTCTCCTGCAATCTATCTGAAAGTTGTAACAGGATTGTCTTTGACACTGAACATTCGCAGAATAAATGTTGCACTGTCTCTTTAGTGTTGGAACAAAACGTACACAGCTCAGTCTCAGATAATTTACATTAAAAAAGGCGAGCATTCGTAAATAAAGCTCCGTGTATGATTTTATATTGCAAAGTTTGGAGATAGGTGTCATCAGTAATTAAAAACGGACTCTTGTATATCAGTCTCCAAGCATCGCAATCCTGACTGAGATGCAAACGCTCGTTCCATTTCTTCTGAGACTGAGCTGGGCACGATGCCGCATACTGCAGGAATAATGGGTAAAAAGTTTTGTTTACGGTTTTTGTTACTTTTAATTTTTCTATCAACGGACTTATGATAAAGTCAGATTTTTTTTTTACTGTTTATTTTATTTTGCCATCGTTTTGAAATCGCCTTTCGTAACCCCTGGAAGACAGTGAAGAGAGTTTTGATATCAAAATTTGCAGAGAAGGCTTCAAAAGTCAGAAAGCCCCCGCTATCACTCAAGAGATCGTTAAGAAAAAATATACCTCTGTCGCACTATCTTTGATTAAAAAATAGTTTGTTGTTAATTTTTATATTTTTGTTGTAGAAAATAGGTTGAGAAAAAATTTCTTCAGGTTCAGTTGGAGATTTGTTGTCTAAAAGAGACCAGGCCTTAAGGACATTTTTCCAAAAACTATTTGAGTGCTCCCCAACCTTTGTTAATCCCTCTTTGTGTAAAAACCAAGTTTTGTAACCTCCATATTTTTCGAAGTTGTCCAAAATAAGATTTTTCCAGGGTGCTATTATGCCGGGATCCATCAATTTCTTAATCCAAACCATTTTTAAAGAATAACTGTATGACCGAATGTTTGGAAATTTAAGACCCCCGCCGTCCGTTTCGTTAATAAGAAGATTACGTTTGATCTTTTCACGCTTCCCGGCCCACAGGTATTGGAATAAACGTGATTGTATAGAATCCAACATACTGTCAGGTGGATTTGGGAGAACCGATAGACAGTGTATCAGGATTGGAAGAGCCAGTGTTTTTACAACAGTAGTTTTTCCAATTAGGCTAAGGTTTCTAAACGACCAGTCATTCAGAAGTTTTCCCATTTTTTTCATTTTTTCGACGTAATTATTCATTATGACGTTCTCACTGAACAGATCATACCTAGGATAGTAAATTTACCATTATAGTTCCATTGAACATTACGATTTGTAGCTACCTTTTCACTCGACCCCTGTTTCGACCCAATCCATATAACCTGTGTTTTCTCAAAATTTACTTTTAGGCCCAACTGTTCAGCGAAAGAATCCACAGTTTCCAAGGCTGTGTTCAACGAATGCCCATCATCACTCAAAAATAACGTTGAATCATCTGCGTACTGACTTATGAGATATTCCGAGTTGTTTATTGTAATACCATCAATATCGGGGTTGTACTTAAGTGCGGCACTTAATATTTCTACACTTAAAATAAAAAGATAGGGGGAGAGTGGGTCTCCTTGCCGTACTCCTCTCTGTAGGTTAAATTTTTCGGAACAGTGCCCGTTATTTAAGGTGTAACTGAAAATAATACAATAAAAAGTATTAAACCAGTTTATAATAGAAGGTCCGAAATTAAGGAACTTCAATATTTTTTCTATGAAGGACCATTCAAGAGAGTCAAAGGCTTTTTCGAAATCTAACAAAACAAGAGCTGCAGCAATATTTTCTTTCTCACATTTTTCTATCAGGTCAAATGTAAGTCTAGTGGACTCTCCGATGTATCTTCCTTTCATGAACCCAAGCTGAGTTTCTGAAATTAGTTTTGGTAAGACCATTTTAATTCGATTTGCAATAGCCGTTGAAGCAATTTTTGTGTCGACATTGATTAAGTGAGATAGGTCGCCAATTTTTTATAAATTCCTTGGGTTTATTTTGCTTTGGAATTCAGGTAATTATACCCGTTCGTTGTGGATTAGACAGATGTTTAACGGTATATCCGTAATTAAGAGAATTGATCAGGAAGGTACCAATATCTTTCCAAAAGAATTTATACAAGAGGCCCCACGGTGCCTGAAGCGCTCATCTTGTACAGAACACAATTTGAACAGAGTCCAAGAATGAGTCTAGATTAAGCAAGCAATCTCCATAGGCTACACTGTCAATCCTTGAGTCCCTCAGGAGTGACAAAAATAATCTGGGCATCATGCCTTTTCTTCAGTTGATCATAAGTAAAATGTAGAGCTCCCCTATGAAGCCCCTTGATACAACCTATGTGGATTAATCTTAGTACCTCTAGAGGGTACTGAATACAAAATTTTTAATTCTTCAGCAAAATGGCCAATTCCGGCTCCCATAGAGAGCCCAAATATTAACCCAGGCTCTTGATTTGAACACAGTTAAATCTGACTTCCCTAGAGATGTTGTGTACCGAATATGAAAGCATTCTGACTGTTGGATCTGAAGAAGAGAAATTGTAAGGAAATGTCTTCGAATTGCACTAAGTTCAAATTTGGGCTACCATAGCGGGCCCAAATATTGACCTATGGATCCGATTTGAACAAACTTGAATCTGACCCCCCTAGAGATGTTGTATATCAAATGTGAAAGCATTCTGACAAGTGAATCTGAAGAAGAAGATTTTTCAAGAAATTCCCGATTTTTGAAGAAATTCCCTCATATTGTACTAAGTTAAATTTCATGTTCCCATATGGAGCCCAAATATTAACCTAGGCAATCGAATTGAACAACCTGGAATCTGACCCTCCTAGAGATGTTGTATACCAAATATAAAAGCATTCCGACTGGTGGATCTGAAGAAGAAGATTTTTAAAGAAATTTTCTCATATTGCACTAAGTAAAAATTTGGGCTACCATAGTGAGCCCAAAAATATACCTAGGAATTTGATTTGAACAAACTTGAATCTGACCCCCATAGAGATGTTGCATACCAAATATCAAAGCATTCTGACTGATGGATCTGAAGAAGAAGATTTTTTTTAAATTACCCTCCATATTGAACAAAGATAAAATTTGGGCTTCCGTAGGAAGCCCAAATATTAACCTAGGGACTTGGTTTGAACAATCTAGAATCTGACCCTCATAACAATGATGTATACCAAATATTAAAAGATTCTGACTGGTGGTTCTGAAGAAGAAGATTTTTAAAGAATATTCCCCATATTACCCTATGTTAAAACTTCGGGCTCCTGTAGAGAGCCCAAATATGAACCAATGAGCTTTATTTCTACAAACTTTTATCTGCCCCCCCCCCCCCCCCCGCCCCCCTCCCTATGAATGCTGTATACCAAATATCAAAAGATTCTGATGATTGGTTCTGGAGAAAAGATTTTTTAAAATTTTTGCAAATATGCTGACTCAGCATTTTTTCAATGCCCATTACAGAACACCCTAACATAACCGATGGCAATTTTTTTTTTACCATTCAATTCTACTGGTCGTAAGGATACTTCATACCAAATAAAAGCTCTCTGTTCCGTGGGGTTTGGGAAATATGGGCGTTTGAAAATATTTCTATTTTTAGCTCCCAGGGTTTCCATGGGGATGCGGGAATTTTTTTTTTGCATGGGTCAAGTACTTATGACCCAATACTACCACAAACCAAATTTGGTTCATACCAGACCATCGGTTCAGAAAATAGAAATTTTGAGCGGGGCCAAAAATCTTACCCCTCCTATTACAAAGCCAAATATTACTTTACGAACTTCGTTTGAACAAACTTGATTCTACACCTCATATGGAAGCTCCATAGCAAATATCAAGTCATTGTACACACTGGTTCTTGAGAAGATTTTTAAAATATTTTGGAGCATTTTCCCCCACTCCCTCCCTATGGGGCTGGGCATGCTGAGTTGAACAAAAATGAAATGCCCCTTTGGGACCATCACTCACACAAACTTTCACTTGAATTGGCCCAGTGGCTTTGGAGGAGAAGACCAAAACATGGTGTTGACGGACGACGGACGCCGGACGACGGACGCCGGACGACGGACGGGAAGCGATTAGATTAGCTCAGCCTGACTTTGTCAAGATGAGCTAAAAACTCTACAGTAAAACCGTTAGGCCCAGGCGTTTTATTATTTTTCATTGGTTTCAAGGCTCTTAAACATTCGGAGCTTGTTAGAAGACCCTCCAATGAATTACTTTCCTCTTGATCTAAAAACTGTAAAAATGGATTAGTATTATCAAAAAAATGGATTATTGTCGATTGAAACATTTGCTGGGTTTAATTTAGTGGAGTACAGGCTTTCAAAGAACAACGTTTGTTCGTTTAATATTTCAGATAAATTTTCCGTCGTATTACCGTTAGAAGTCACCAGTTTTGGTATTATTTTTTCTGTGTAATGTCTTTTCTCTGGGTTACAAAAATATTTAGTTGGTTTTTCTCTTTCTACTTTCCATTTTGCTTTTGCTCTTAGAATTACACCATTAATTTTTTTTTATTTCTGATAGTTTGGAATTCAGTTTCGAGAGACTCAATTTCGGGACTTACTGACAAATCGCCATCGGCCGGTCGGGAATTTAATACCACTAGTTTCTCCTCAATTTTCGCCAAACGTTTGTCAGTTCTGCGTTTTACCTGGGCAGAGTATTCAATGGTTTTTCCTCTAATCATTAATTTTAAAGTTTCCCAAAACAGCTGGTCATCAATAGTGAATGATTGTTGACAATTATTATTATTATTAGTGTAGTAGTAGTAGTAGTATTGTTATTATTATTGTTATTATTATTATTATTATTATTATTATTATTATTATTATTATTTGGAGTGGACTACTGACGAGCTGTCTCTGCAATTATGGATTTTACTGCCGATATATATTCTGGGTCGTTCAAAAGACTGTTGTTGAATTTCCAGAAGCCTCTTCCTCTTGGCTGACTGATGAAGGACAAGGTTATGGCTATAGGGTTCTGATCAGATCTGTAGCGTATGTGAATGTCTGACGTTTTGTGAAAAATTTGTAAATCTGTGGACAGGAGAAAGTAGTCTAATCTAACCATTTTATTATCGGGGCCTTTCCATGTGTATCGCCTTAGATTTGTGTTCTCCATCGTCCAAACATCACATAAGTCGAATTTTTCCATTAGCCAGTGAATCTTTTCGTTTGCCTTCACGTTATTTTTGTGTAAGTAGTTTAATGTGTCAAGGGTATAGTTTTGGGGTACATTCCAATCGCCTCCGACCAGAACTGAGAAGTTTCCGATGTTCTCAATTTGGTTAAAGAGGTTATCAAAAAAGATTGGGTTATCATCATTGGGGCCATAGACCACCGAAAGTGTAAGTCTTTGGTTTTGAATCGTGATGTCAAGAATAACCCAGTTACCCCCTACATCTTTTGTTGTATTATGAATATGATATAAAAAAATGTTCCTGAATAGGATA
Source organism: Pictodentalium vernedei (assembly GCA_031216915.1). NCBI lineage: Eukaryota > Metazoa > Mollusca > Scaphopoda > Dentaliida > Dentaliidae > Pictodentalium > Pictodentalium vernedei. The sequence continues at coordinate 330,077,575 of CM062289.1, read as the reverse complement.
GCTACTCCCCTACTTGCACTTGAGTGAGAGCAGAAGATAGCTTCGTAACCCCATTCACATTTCCACGTATTTTCTATTTCCTCACATGAGTGAGTATCGACCAAAAGGGTTATATCGAATTTATTCCTACAACGTGAGAAAATGTCCCTTCGCTTATTTGTATCTGATGACAATCCTCGACAATTTAGGCTTCCAATTACGATATTATTCATAAAATAATTTAAGCGGTCTCTTCTCATTTCTGCAACAGTTCATTAGTGTAGTAGCTGAACACCAAGGGTAGCGAAATATTAAGTAAATTGTCTGTAGAAAAGCGTAGATTTTGATTATCTGAATTTTTTATTTTTTAAAAACTAATAACAATATTACCAATTTTCCGAACGGAAACATTGATATGGGGTCAGTGAAGATCGGGTTTACCTACTGGGGACCTACGTGTATGGAGTAAAAGCAATGACTTAGGGTAAAGAAGACAAATGAATGGGCGGTATTTGTATCTTTTCTCTCTCACACCAATCCATCCACTCGCCTATTCAATCACTAATAAGTGACTGGATGGAAACCATCTGAGCTCTGAACACGAATGAATGAATGAATAACCGATCACAATCAACAGAGATTGAATGCGTATATGAATCAACGAACGAATGGATGAATAAATAAATACACAAATGAATCAATAAACATATGAAAGAATGAACAGACAAAAGAATGAATGAATGAATAAATGAATGAACGAACGAACGAACGAACGAACGAACGAACGAACGAACGATCGAACGAACGAACGAATGAATGAATGGACAATGAACGAATGAATGGACAATGAACGAATGAATGAATTAATGAATATGAACATATCACATCAGGAGTGATATGTATTAGCCGTAATAGCCCAAGAACATTAGGTTTCACTAGGGAAAAAAATCGGAGAAAGCTGATTTTTTCAGGGAATGTCGAGTACATGTCACTGAACGATTAGACAAAAGTCCCCTAAAATCCCAGTTGAGCTTTTTTTTCTACAGTCTTTTTTCGAAAACGCGTTTGAAAAAAATCAAAAAAAAATCGCACGAACTTTGTAACCTCGAATTGATCCAACTGTATTTTTTGTTTACGCGTATTTCGAGCTACATAATGTCTAATATACATTTACCTAGAGGAAAATGTGCATTCTGTGACAATTTCTGCGAAAAATTATTGAAAATTCACAAAAAGTATCGGATTTACGCAAAAAATGACGATTTACCTAACGGATTTGCCCAAAGGGTCGTAGTGCAGAACGGGATGTTAGTTGGACAGACGATAAAAAATCCACCACCATTTGAAGACTTTTATCATTGCTTACAAAATAGGCATTATGGAAGACCCCCTCTGCTTCTGGCCGAGTTCCCCTTTTGGCATAAAATTCGTCAGCATGAGAACTCAACTATTTTCGGGCTTGGGACCGAACAGACACGTCTGTGTCTGGCAGCATTAGATCAATAAATAATATTTACAGAATGTACAAAAATCAATAAATAATATTTACAGAATGTACAAATCAATCAACATGGATTAAGTTACATTGACTATTATCAACGCTATGTACAGAAATGACATGACCTATATACATATTATTCATCGAACTCAGAAATTTCCGACAGGACAGTGTTTCTGTGGTTGTTACAAGAATCCGAACTGCAATTACACAAACCTGAGCAAGAGAGTCCTGCCTTCTTACACCCACACCTTTTTGTACAAGCACTCCTGCAACCACAACTGATCAGATTCAGTAGGTTATCGGGGGCACATGGCTTTGTGGCTGCAGTCGGTACAAGAAGTCCATTGTCTAGCGACCACCCCCAATCCGTCGGAGGAAGCGAAGTGCCCAGCCATTGTTGGAACTGGAGATAACATCTGTAGACATGTTGTTGTGCAGCATCGCTGCTTGGTGGGAGTGAGGCTAGGTCGATGGGTTTATTCAGTTTAGATTTTGCTACATAACGCTTGTAAGTGACATATCTATATTGGTCGAGAGAGGAAACAGTTTTACTCCCGTATAAGATCAGGAGAAGTTGTTCCCCGGCAGCGGCTACTGCACTTGGTGTACTGTCATCCGCCAAAATTGTGTTGACATACTGTTGTGAGTCGCTAGTAACATCGGAGACAATTGTACTGAATACTTTCTTCTTACCAACTCGAAAGAGTGCAGAAGTAGTGTCACAACCACTTATAGAATGTGCTACAAGGAGGTTGCTTCTATGGTCACCCATTTTGGTTGCTATTTCACTAACTGAAACTAGTAAGTTTGGGGTAATGGAATACATCATGTGAATATTACATCCCGGTTGAACTCGAGAGGTAAGAATGACTAACAAGTCTGTGTCTGTTCCCACAACGACAACATTGTTGTCATCTTGAGCTATGTCAAGTGCAGTTTCGGCTATCAGTACATCAGCATCAGCCTCGGCCTGCTTGGACTGAATATTGATAGCAGATAGCTCCTGCATTAGAAGATCGATCAGTTGGGTTTTGTTCTTGGCATTTGCAAGGAAATCGGATTAGGGTGTGGTGGCTGGTAACTCGGGTGAGATATTGATATCAATGGAATACCTGTCTTTAGATCTACGGGCTTGTTCCATGCCCTTTGTCGACATTGTACAAGCATAACCATCAAAAACAACCACGAGGTTCGCCCCAAAATGCCTCCCTAGATAATTGGAATATGATGTACATATGTCCTTATATGACGACTGTTTAGGCCATACAACTGCCCTCAATAAAAATCCACCATCTACAACAAACAGAGAATGTTCTGGGATTTTAGTTTGCTCGGAACCGTATGTTTTGAGGATCTTACCGAGCGTGCTTTTCTGTGTCTTCCTCATTCCAGCAGAATCAAACAATGCTGGTGGTTTCGGGGCGAGTTCATATTTGAGATACTCTTCCATCTCTGCTTGTGACTGAATAACACATGTGATGCGGCTGAACAGAATTGTGGGTCAATCACTACCTTACTTCCACGGACTTTGATGCTATTTGCCATCGATGCGAAAGACTTCACAGTGTCAACACGTCGTAGTTTGATGCTGTTGAACGTTTTGCTTACAGCATTCGATACGCAACATTCACCAATTTTGCGAACTTGGTCACAGTTCACAGTTTCGTCGGCCACAAGCCCGGTCGCTATAGAGACTAATTGTAGTGGATCTCTATTCTGAAAGGGGGAATGCACTCTGAGCCAGTTCAATAATTTGGTGATATCATTGGCATCAGTCAGTTGTGAACTTTGACGGAGATCCCGATGTTGTTCGCCATGACCAGTGTGAACATGAACAAAATTTTCGAGAGCATTACATATAGGAAGGCAAAGAGGTAGTCCATGTACCCATTTCGCAACAGTGCTATCGGTTATTCCCCTGCCATGTGTGAGACCACCAGGGAGCTTGAACATTCTCATTAAACACTGCTCTATGGTCTGATCAGAATATATCCCGTCCCAGAATTTATCTGAGCGCCTTATGGTAAAGTAACCTTTCTCAGTGAACAACTTCAAATCATCCTGTTGCATTATTTCTGTTAGCTCATTCATCTGCTGCAAATAGAGATGAGAACTTTTTGCGTATGCAAAATGACCACCTGCGTGAAATACTGGAATCATATTGCGAACACAATATGTGTGGAGTTCCCAGTCGCCTGTGCGCTCTGCTCTCAAGAATAACTGGAGAAGACCTATTTGCTCGTAGTATTGTACCCAAAGCTTTCCTGTGCGTCCTACGGACGCATTCTGGAGCAGTTCGTGTAATTTTGACAGTAGATGTTGACACTTTCTTGATTGACAGCGTCAGCTGTTGTACAGTCACCTCTGGCAAGTCCACAGAATATTCCATTGACTTCTGTGCAGTCTATGTTATCTAGTGTTCGGCTTTCTTCAAACACAAGTTTTGTAATGGCAATTTGTGTTAGCAAATGAGCACGAACTGCTCTTGAATATGCATGACCACCGATCAAATGATGGATTGACCCACCAGCATAAACAGTCCCCCAAAGTTCATCCAAGCCGCTACCAGCCATGATCGAACCAATTGCCCCTAAATATGACATAATCATATGGAAGCCGCCGAGTCTAACGAAAACTTTTGTCAACTTATCTGACGAAGACACAATCTGTCTGCACAATACAAATTTGTTTATGAGTACGCATCAAGGGCGTGCACACATTACATGCCAATGCATCTTGAGTGTAGGCGAACACCACATTATGTGATTTAATCGAACATGGAAATTGAAACAATGATGCTATAATACGGTATTTGAATGAGAAAAGTCGATGCCGTTTGAATTTGAGTTTAGGGGGTATGGTTAATATTTCACACGTTTCACCAGTTCATTATGGAATAAATGACTATTGTTATATATCATTATAAAGCCACTGCTTTTCTGCAATTTTTGATATATAATTTAACTCCCAAAGTAGTCGTAGATTTGATTTAATGGACGTTGTGTACCGTTGTGTGTATGAAAACAATAAAAATTTTTTCGTAATTTTGTACATTTTCGTGAATATTTCACCATTGAGTGTGAGGATTGGTACAAAGTTGGCATTTTCTGTTGGGGATATGTATTCTCAATATAATTCAGCACGATATTTATGATTCTCACCCTACTAAGGCGAATAAGAATGAGAAATATGGAGCTGGGTCGAATTTTTTTTTAATTTTTTTTTTTCATCAAAAAAACGCTATAACTAAAAAAGCTCAACTCGGATTCGTGGGGACTTTTCACACTTTATCCGCAATGTGTGTCCCGGAAACATATAAAAAAATCAGCTTTCTCCGATTTTTTTCCTTACTTTCTCATTTTTATGTCTAATGTGCCTGGACTATAAGTGAATGTTAGCATGACGGCTGAATAGGAGAATTAGTGAAAATTTCCGCAATGCGCAAATCGTTGTCACCAATAATCAAGACACCAATTTCGTTCACCCATCAGCTCATCCATCCCCCACCCAGTTGTGAGTGAATAAATGAGCAGACGAGCGAACGATGAAGTGACAGAAAGAGTAGGCAAAATCTGCAACTAATAGCTGCCTTGTGTCGACATGTGTTCCCCCGATTGATATCCATCCATCCATCCATCCATATGAATGAATAAACGAAAGAATGATTAAACGAATGAATGCATGAGTGAACGCATGAACGAGTGAATGAACGAATGAATGCAAACATATCACATCAGGTGTGATATATATTAGTACATAAGTGAATGTTAAAGATTAGCATGGCGGATGAATGGAAGAATTAATGAAAATTTCCGCAATGCGCAGATTGTTGTCACCAATAATCAATACACTCATTCCGTTCACTCATCCGCCCATCCATCCACCCACCCAAATTGTGGGTGGATAAAAGAGCAGATGAGCGAACGATCAAATGAATGAGAGAGTGGGCGAAATCTACAACTAATCGCTGTCTTGTGCCGGTATTCGTCCTTCGATTGATATTATCATTTAAAAGAGCAGATGAGCGAACGATCAAATGAATGGGAGAGAAGTGGGCGAAATCAATAACTAATCGCTGTTTTGTGCCGGTATGTGTTCCTTTGATTGATATTATCATTTATCAACCCAAAAACTTACCTCACTCCTCGCCCGTCCGTCCATCCAACCATTCATCCATCCATCCACCGATCCGCCCAAATGAACGAATGAATGAGTGAACGAATGGACGAATAAGTGAACGAACGAACGAATGAATGAATGAGAAAAAGATATTGACTTTTATCAAAACCTGAAGTCTCAGTCCTCAGACAGGGAAGAGTTACAAAATTCCATAGCCGACTGAATCACAATCAGTTCATGATACACTCAACCCTGTCTCAGTTTTTATGAACTCATCCACCACAGGCCCAATTAAAAAGAACCTGCCACTACAGTTATAGTAGAAGTGCGGACTTCTGCCCGAACGTCAAATAAAAATATGTCTTAACCTTTTAATCTTATGACATACGAAATCAAACAGCGCGTTGATACCTTTGTACGTCTTGTGACGTACGAAATCAAACAGCGCCTTGACACTTTGTTGTCATTTGTTCTGTTATTATCGATTTTTCATAGTTTTAACCTCAATTCCTATTTTCTCCCGAATAGTGTTCAGTGACAACCGCTGAGCCAAATGTTATCGCAGCTTAAAATACTTATATAATCATGCATGCTGTCAAGACTACTCGACTGGTTAAGTGCAAGAAGCCACCATCAGGGCTTTCAAAAAATGAGGATGCCAGAGCAAACGCCAACACTTCCCTTGCTTATATTTCATATTCAGTCAAACACAAATAATATTTTGTTTATATAAATTTGTTTTATTACAAATTATTGGCGAGTGCCTCTGGACATTCTCCAATAATTTGTAATAAAACAAGTTTTGAATAACAAATTCAGACCACCGAAAATAATATAGCCCTCAACCACATAATCACTAATGTGAAATATATCTTGTTACTGGTACCTTCCGACGTTTGATGTCGTATTTTGAAAAACGTTGAAGAAACTGAATTTCCAGTGACATTTGAACGTCAGAATAATTCAAGTCTCAAATGGTTAATCTCCTACAACTTGTTGATAATTTTACTAGTGTCAAAATTTCGCATGAAACCCTGTGAAACCTGCGAATAAACTACACGCAGTCAATCGAAATCTTTGAAAATGCGCAGCCATTCAGAATGAGTCCCCTTTGTTCATGCATTCATTTAGTCATTGGAAGAGATTTACAGGAAGTTAGCTCCCTTTAATTTTCTAAAGCTGTCAGTAAATTTAACACTGAGGGGACAGACATTTTATATAAAAACTGAAATTTCTAAACATTAAAATGTTAGCGATTCCCGATCAGTTCGAACCTTTGACTAGTATTATCTGCTGAAACCCATTTAAAAACAAGAAAACAGCGCTTTTTCCATCGTCAGATATTTTGTCATTTTTTCTGTTCATTATATCAACAGTGTGCGCATCGTGGCATATAATGCACATACTATCCTTACCATTAATATCAATGTCTAGGAAGTACGATTTGCTAATATTTTTCCTGGGAAGAATAAAAACGTGCAAATTACTGTAAAACACTCATTGGCTAAAGAAAGAGCCAAAGTCTACACTTAGTTAGTATTGGTAGGTGTGATACTGATAGATATTCTTAATGACGGATTATCTGTGAACTAGTTGCTTCTAACTAGCTTGCCATAAAAAGTCAAGTTTCATTTTGTAACTTTTAATAAACGAAAACAACAGGTGAGTCATTCTTAAATTGGGGTAGCTTTTCTGTCCTATGTCATTTACTTGAAATATTTTGCAAAATTATTATTTTGGAGAGTGTGGTAACAATGAAATTAATATTAAAAAGAGATCACAACATAAATTAAGAGTGTTTTCTGTATCATTTCTGAGATTTTGTGTATGGTCGTGGGGGAATGTCATTGGTGTTACATGTCCTGGTTAATGTTAACAAAACTTGATATGTTATGTTTCTGATAAATGCCACTGTGTTAATAAAATAGTAGCTATTTTTTGTCAATACTTATTCTGGATTAAATGTTATGTTCAATATTGAATGGCTGTAACACATTTTGTAAGAGATATCGCGTTGGATATTTTGGTCCAGAAGTTTTATGTCATTGGAGTAACAGAAGAAGAAAACCTGGGCAAAATAATTACATCTCCCTATTTTTTGGCTCTGTGACTGCTAGATGGCGCTAGCTTATCCACTTGATGAAACAAAAAAAACTTGAGGTGAGTATTTGTAACTTTTAAAAAAATTAACGGCCTTGCTTGGACAATATTTAGTAGTTAGGTTTTTAAATGTCAGTGGTGTAACAGCAGTAAGCAAATTAAAAATTTGACAGAACAAATTATAAAAATATTACAAGGTTTGGAATCATGTTTTCAAACATTGTGTTTCCCTCCATTTGTAACTTGTGCATAGGTAAAGGGAGAAATTATTATTATTGTCGTATTTTGTCATTGGTGTTATCTGTAATTGGTGTTATCTCTTTTTTGTTACACCAATGACACTCTTTAACACCAATGATATTTTTTTGTAAATATCTCTACAATAGTGTGTTTAGGGGGGTGTGAGGGTTTGTATGTGTGTGTGTTGTGGAGATACCGGGGGGGGGGGGTGGGGTGCATTCTCCCCATGGAGGGGGGGGGGGGGGGTGTCCGTGATGTATCATATCATTACATTTCTAATGCATGTTGCGTTGGGGGATCTGTGTATCATATCCGAACATGTTCCCTCAGTTCGAGATCGCTTTTTGTGGTCCGAAGTCACCACCAAATTGTACAGAAGTCACTTGGTCCGAAGTTACAGAGGTCTCAGGGTCACCCACACCCGTATTTTCTTATTGAACTTCCCTATACGCACACTCTAGCTTTTTTGAATGTTGGAAATGGTTAATATTATCACTTCGCCCCATTATACCTAGTGTTCTATTTTCATATCTTTTTTTTTAATTTAAAAAAGGACTCAGAGAAGGAGGGATCTCATCCTGGAGGGGAGGGGAGGGGTTCTTCTTGGGGAAACATGTCCGGAGAGAAATTCCTCTTCTGGTTGTGTGATCCTGTGCAACGAAATATTCAGTTGACTCACTGACCGAAGCAAAACTACATGGTTGGGATATATATCTAATTTGCATGTCTATTTGATCTGATGAACTTGCCCTGTCCAAAGTTGTGCCCCCGCCCCCACTCACCCCCGCCCCCACCCCACGCACTCAACAACTTCACTTTTGGGATTCATGTGCCCCTTAGAGTATTGGCAATTATTTTTTCTTCTTCTCATTTCAGTCAACAAAAAACCTGTGGTCGCAAACTACTAGTAGCAAGGGATAGGGCGCTGTGTTATAAAGAAAATAAAAGACTGTTAACAGAAAACAGAAACATATACAAGAGAGCAGAAATGTTTAGGAAACGATATGAAAGATTGGCAGCAAAACTAAATATCGCCACACAAGCAACTGCAAGCCCAAGGACAAGAACAAGGACTTTGCTTCAAAACTGGAAAAGAAAACCCAAGGAACTGAAAAGAACTTTAAATGTTCATTTTTCAAACATGTCAGTGTAAACTGCATGGAAATTTGCAGTTCATGGCCAATAAATTGAAAAAAATGAACTTAATTAAAAGTAAAGATCTTGGCGATCTAGTCAGTCAGATAATGTGTGACTCACATTCTACTGACTGTGCTTATGGCCAATGTGACCTTTGCAAAACCAATTTGTACCCCATGGAAATCATTGAGCAAGCATTGCTAGGGAACACTGAGGTTCAATGCTATCAGTAGGTTACCGAAAGTTTCTAAAAATACAAAAAGTATCGAAAACTGCACAGACACAATCACTGTTACGCAGAAAGAAGAGGTTACATCAAATTTAGATAAATTCATAGATGATTTTCAAAACCTTTTGCACAGGTTTAAAAGACACCATTTCAATATTTTTTGGCAATTCAAAATATACAGAACAATTAGGCAAAATTTAATACCAAACACCTGTATTATTCATGTTGATTGTAGCGAAAATTATGCATGTAAATACACCAATGAAGTACAGTCAGTGCATTTTGGGGGTTCGCATCAGCAGGCATCCCTTCACACGGGCGCCCTGTATGTTGTCGATGAAGTAATACCATTTGCATCAACTTCCCAGTCACTTCAGCATGATCCCTCTGCCATATGGTGCAACTTAAAACCAGTGTTGGAAATGGTTAAACAAAACTACCCACTTGTCAATGTGTTACATTTCTTTACAGACGGACCGACCACCCAATACAAACAAAATGACAATTTCTTCCTCCTTTCAATGGATCCTTTCAAAATGGGATTTTTGCAGATAACATAGAATTTTTTCGAAGCCTCCCACGGTAAAGGTGCTGCTGATGGGATTGGTGGGGCCCCTGAACGTAAAGCTGACGGATTAATTAAATTGGGGAAAAGATATCCCACACGCCCCAGCTTTACACAACATGCTTAAAACCGAAGGGACCTCAGTTTTATTATTTTACATTGACTCTTCAGTGATTGAGCAAAAATCAAATGAATTTATGAGTCTGAACTTACCAACAATCAAAGGAACTACAAATACACCAGATTGTGTACACTAAGCCTGGGCAATTACAATACAGAAATATAAGTTGTGTGTGCAAAATGCATAAGGGAATATTTGACTGTCAGTGCTATGGTATGAAATTAGTTGTTTATCCCCAGCCATCCAAACAAGAGACAACAAAGTCTTCAAATACAGACCTCAATACAAATGTAGGACAAAATGAAAGGTTGGGTTCAGTCCTTGACCGACCAGAGTTTATACGACCACATCACGTTGGTCTTTACTGTGTTGTTGTTTATGATGAACAACCATATCCAGGTAAAATTTTGTCAGTTGAGGAGGGTGATGTAAAGATTAAATGTATGGCTAGCATAGGCCGAAATAAATTTTACTGGCCGAGTCTAAGAGATGATGTCAATTGGTACCCTGAAGGTGACATTCTCTGTTTGATCCCCGAGCCCCAGCAAACCAACCGTAGAACACACATGATCTCGGCCCCTGTTTGGAAATTGATTGAAACTGAGCTAGAATTGATTACTTGCGAAGTAATGTTTGATAATTATTAGTTTCATGAGCATTAATATTGTGTATCATCAGGTTCATTGTGACAAAATTTGAATTTTATTGTTCGCAAATTAAATGATTAAAATACGGTATATTTTTAAGCTATAATTTGTGTTTAGCTTGCTACAAAGATTCAGCGTGAACCATATCTTCCACACAGTGTATGATGCATTAAAGTTAGTTGGTTGCTTCTCTTTATAAAAAGCATATGCAAAGCAAGTGTCTGCTTTATGAGGCACCGTTTTGTTTTTATTATCTTTGTGCTGTCATTGGTGTTACACGCTGTCATTGGTGTTATTTATGTGTCATTGGTGTTATCCATCTTCGAGAAACATATTTTGCACAAGTCAGTTGTAACTGAAATATGCACTGTTTTATTTCTGATTTCTTTAAAATTGACCAAAATGATGACTGAAAAATAAACTATTATGCATGTTTATTGTGAATTTGTCGATTTAAGTGTATAGTTTTGCTCTTCCGTTTTTAAAGAGAGCCTGTTTGAATGCCATTATAATGGAACATGATGGATGTAGTTTCAAATAATTTTACTTCCACGCATTTGGAAGACAAGAAACACATTACCTAAAGTAGGAAAAGATGTCAAAAGTCTTCATCTTACACAAGAAAGAATGAATGAATTGTCTGTAACACCAATGACCAAGTTGTGTGCACACTCACACAAAAGTAATGCATTTTCCTGTTAACAATGGGCGGATAAGCTCTACTTTGTATATTTTCTCATTTGTTATTTCCCATATCTTCTTAAATTGTAAAAAAAAATGTTTTTAAGAGAAGAAAAAAAAGTTGGCTTTTGTAATTTGAAAAGATACCCCAAATGAAGAATGACTCAGATAGCTCCGAGAGCTGTCTGTTGTTTTCGCTTATTAAAATTAACAGGACTCACTGTCACAGTGCCGAAGCTGCGACGATTCGTGCAACGCCAATGATGTTTTAAAAGTCGTTGGTGACAAAAAAACTCGTTGGTGACAAAAAAACTCGTTGGTGACAGACCGACCGACAGACAGACCGCCACATCGACATTGCCACATATAGAGCTGCTCGTCGCAGCTAAAAAAATGGAAACTTGTCTTTATTTTCTACTGATGCCATAGGTGTCCTCTTAGCAATTGCTGGCTTCTTAATTTGACCTTCCTCGTCGGTCTAATAATTTCAAGGGAGATAACTTTACTGAAAGTCGATATTCATGAAGATAAAAGTCAGGGATGAGGTCACTAACAACCCATGTTACTAATATTATCCAACGAGAGAAACTAGAATTTGTAAAAAAAAAAAAAAAACAAATATTTCACTCTCTTCTCTTTAATCATCACTCGTTTTTCAACCAATATTTGCAGTATACTTATACTTTAGAAAAAAACCTCACAGACGTATCTTGCGGAAGGGCAACCTTTCACCCACCAAAGTAACAAAATACAAAACAACCGACTTGTGCATTCTAAATGAAAGAAGTTGTCATACCACATAGATCGCAAACTACATTGAGCTTTCTTTCTTATTGACCAAATGCGATTCAAGCGTTCAGGTGAGTTAACTTTTGTGTGTCGATCTCAATAGACTCTAGACGCGACAATCGGAATTGATTCTCGGAAATGATTCTCGCAAGCAAAACAATGATTCTCACAAAACATTTATTTGAGACTTGTCATATATTCAGGAAGTGTCCTTAACCCTATACCCAACGCAGGCGAGAGAGAGAGAGAGAGAAAGAAAGAGAGAGCGAGAGAGAGGAAGGGAGGGAGGAAGGGGATTGGGGAGAGGGGGTATCAGCCTGTTTCAGAGGCCACAACTGTACTGTAGCTGTCATAAATCTAATAGACCGGTACGTATTTCAATGTTCGAAAACGTCTGTCATGCGAAAAATCACCCAAGATTTTCTGAAGAATAGATTTCCCTTTTTTGGAGGCAACACGCATAGAACGTAATTAAGGGCTTCGTAAAATGTGATTAATGAAATCAGAATTATGCACTTGCACCCATTTATTATTTTTTGTAATTTGTTAAATGTATTGGGAGAGACATTGATATAGGCTATGCCTGTTCGTCAAACCCTATTTCTATTTTGAGAAATAAAATTATGTTTAAAAAAAAAAAACACAGGCGATATCAAAATTTATTATTTTAAATATCATTTTTTAATTTTTTCAAAAAATTTCCACAAAACCATATGTTGTGACCCCTCGTTGGAACGAGCTCATCGAGTCACATATGGTTTTGCTAAATTTTTTTTTGAAAAATACTATTTTTTCAACTGCTGACTTTGCATATTACGCGGGCGGATGCGGCCAATTCGTTGGGTTAAGGGTTAAAGGCCTTGCGAATTCTTCTTTTTTGCTCCATCACAATAAGGAGCAACTTAGCAGTGGTGTCTAGTGAAGTTTTGGTTGTATGCGCAGCCAGCCAAGACTTCACTGGACACCACTGTCAGTGTACTGGAAGATCCATCAGCAAGACCACCAAAAGCCAATATGTTGGAACATATATTTTGATTGTACATGTGAGACAAGAAACTCACCACAAATTGGAGGTGGTTACTTGAGAGTTAAACACAAGTAATGAGGTTTCTTTTCTACCATGGAAATCTACTTATTGCACTCTAAAGGGGATAACAGTTTTCTCAAATCCTAAATTATTTAGGAACTGGACCGTGAATCAAAACTGATACTCGCGAATCGGGACAAATTTTAAGGCCTTACTAGGCCTACAGAAATCAATATACAGTCGTAATGCTACTGAAGGCTATTTTAAATGGTAGAGTGCTGGAAGCCCATATTTGGGTTTTACCAGATCTGATGTGAAGGTACCGCAACGTAAAGGCTTCATATTCAGTGGGTGTGCATCATGTTATCTTCAAATGATATAATTTAGTGTATAATCATTTATTTTGTTATAATTTATGGGAGGGTGCCTAACGGCAAAGCCGTGTGAACAAATTTTGACTACCAAAAATAATTTAGCACTCTATCGGTTAAGCAATTAACAGCACGTGCCACGCGTAGAAAAGATTTGTTACCAAATAAATAGTATCTACCGCTTGTGCGTCCCTCAACGTCCCTAGTAGGCAGGTCCTGGCCAAAGTTTCTTGCCTCCCACATTTCACCATCAGTCTAAAACATGGCCTCTCTCTGAAAATCATGATTGCGTCTCTGGGAGTATTTTCCTTTTTTTGCTTTCAAAGCACAGCACACACTGGAACGAGATCGCGGAGTTCGAATCAATAAAGGATCAAAGGTGACGGCATTCGTTATCAACCGATAAAATAATCGGTTGATAACGAATGTCGAATAAGGAACTGTGAGTAAGTAACTGTTGTCACGCCACCGGTGACGATTTACGATTTTGTTGTGAGAAAATGAACTTTGAATATATTTAGTGTATATTGCTCCAGAGCTAAAACTGATTGCGCAGACGACCCAGAGGTTAGGTCAGTCAAGAATTATTGTAAACACGATAGAGATACAGTTGTTTGTGCATCATTTATTTCCAAGAAATTGTACTACGAAAGCGTGTACAAAAAATACAGCCAATCATTTCCTTGAGGCGTTTTTCGACATTTTATCTCACTCTAGAATGTTATTCCTTATTTTGTTATTGAAGTTGCGAGACAATACACAGAAACTAGAAAAACTGTGAGCACTGCTCACAAAATGACACCACCCACTCCCACCAAGAAACATTTTACAACAGTAAATGTGTGTTTAATGTAGAGAGCACAAACACTGACACCCCCCCCCCTAAGCCACACCTCCACCCCGAACCTTGAATTGACAAAGCCCATTTTTCAATATGCGAAACTGTAATGAAAGTGTCAATGACACTGTTGCTCAACTTGTTAAGACACGTACATGTATAGTATGTGACACAGCAATGACAAACATCGAGGTAATGACCTGATAACAAAGGTACATATAAAGTATTGTAATGGTCTGTACATAAATACTGACCGTAGCATGTAACAAATGTATAGGTAAAGTATTGTAAAGGTGGGTGACAGTCAGATGCTAAACTAGAAAAAAATCTTTGAGTCCCAGAGTGGGTCTGACTGAACCCCAAAACGCAGTTGAACAATATCCGATTGCTAAAATGTGTTTTTAAACCTTAAAGATGGATAGCCGATGTGCCAAACACAGCAGTACAGTTATTAACCCTTTACCTAAGATGAAAAACAGACGATACTTTGCAAAAAAAAATTCTTGAATAACAAATTTTTTTCATTTTTGTCTCAAAAACATAGGTTATGACCTCTCATTGGAACGAGCTCGTTCCAACGAGGGGTTATAACCTATGTTTTTGAGACAAAAAATGAAAAAATAATGAAAATTAATTGGCGATTTTTGAGAATAGCGATGGTCGGTTTTGGTCGTTACGTTGGGTAAAGGGTTAACTAAGTTTATGGTTTAGAGAGTCCGCATCAATTTTTCAACTTAAGATATGACATAAAATGGTGACCAGACATTACATCTGTGTGCCAAGTGATTCAATTAATGGCCAGGCTGTGATTGCTGTCGGTTCGTATACCTGTTGCTGGATTAATCGACTAATTGTATATATATATAAACTGTTAATGCATCGGGTTTAGCTGGGCGCTATAGTCTTTACAAAAGACAGTATTTAATCAGATAAATACTTCATAACGTCGCGAGTCTCTCGCGACGGAATGAAGTATTTATCTAATTGATTGATTATTGATTTATTTATTGGTGTTTAAGGTCATATACTTATGCACCATGGCTATTCATGACCGTGACAGTTTTACTGGTGGAAGAAGCCGGAGTATCCGGAGAGAACCACTGAGCAACGACGAGCAGTTGCCAGCTCCCCAACATCGTAACTCCGCACTGCAGTACAGGCAGGGTTAGATCGGTTGAAGACATGCGTGCCATCGACGTGCAGTACGCCTTAGTACACGGCGGCATCGTGCCCGTACACGGCGGCATCGTGCCCCCATGTGTACAATCGGGGTAAAGCGCCTTGCCCCAGGACACAATGCGGGAGTCCGAAATGATCGCTTAGACGGTCACCCATCCAACGATTAACCGGGCTCGATGTTGCTTAACTTCGGTGATCTGGCTAGAACCGGTTACCGCAACGCAACCGCGCCCCCTAGTTGAATGATACCTTTTGTAAAGTTGATAGCCAATTATCTTATTGAAGAAAAATACAATGCCCAGTTACCACTCACAGACAATTAAAGTTTAATGTTTGTCAAAACACTATTTCTAACGCCTTAACTGGTAGAGTGCTAAATTATTTTTGGCCATCAAATCTTGTACACATGTCTTTGCCTTGTTACAATTTATAGGAGAGTGCCTTTGGGCACTCTCCTATAAATTGTAACAAGGCAAACCCTTACAGACTAAATGATATCACTTCAAAGATAACACAAACCACATCCACTAAATATGAGCTTTCAAGTTGGGGTACCTGCTGTTCAGAATAAAGCTCAAATAAGGGCTTCCAGCACTCTACCAGTGATAAAAAAGAGAAAATGTTTCATCATCGATTGCGCTCTTCACTGCAACAATAACTGTCCTTTACAAGTGGTGCCAAAATTTTAGCCAACGAAGACTTTTTGGTGTCAAATCAAAATTTTTAGTGCAAATGGCACCCGGTAGCATGAAAAGTGAACACTGTTCAACATCCACTTTGAAAAAAAGTGGGTTCATCCATACATTCGCCCAAATTCGCCCAATGTCTTTAATCACAGCTGCCATTCATTTTTATTCATTGGAGCGAGCTCGTTTGTGGAAGTAAATTTATTCATTTATTTATTTGGGTTTAATAACACTTTTGACAGCCAGTGTCACCTTGTGTATGATAGTTTTACGGGTGGAGGAAATCGGATTACCCGGAGAGATCCACCAAGCAGCGGCGAGTAACTGTTAGACTCCCCAGCGTACTAACTCCACACAAGCAGGGTTAGCATTGGTTGAAGACAAGTTCACCATCGACGCGCAGTACGCCTTAGGACACAGCGCCACCGAGCCACCGCGCCCCCAAGTGGGCACTCGGGATTGAGTATCTTTCCCGGACAAAAATATATTCCAGTTATGGGGGACAAAAATAGTCTCAGTGACGTCTGATGGTCGTTTTAGAATAGAAAAGGGTCAATAAAGACAGGGTACAATCGATCGAATGGGCAAACATCGTCAAGTGATGGCTCTGTTTGAGCTGAGAGATTTTACATTTCTTTTGTTGGGACCCACACAATTGTAGACGAGTTAATGATAGATATTTCTTGAATAAGAGCGTCTAGTATCTTATACAGGAAATTGAAATACGAGTGCCGAGGTCTAGAAGGCACAATTTATCACAAACGAAAACGTTCCATCTCAGAATGATGTTGTGGAAATTTGAATAATATTAGCAATCATGATAGTTTGCCGTTGAATGATTTTGCACGATTGTTTGGTGGAGAAGTGGATTTTATGGAGCCAGAATGTAAAAACTGTGTTATTGATTTGAACATTGTTAGAGGAAAAGGCGAAAATGTTTTTATTCTCCCATCTACATACAACACAGACATTCCATTGATGGTGCACATTACAAAGGCTTTATTGTATAAACAGTTTTATTTCTAAAATGTCATGGATTAGGTAAATAATGTAAACATATCAATGGATAAGATGGAGGGGTGGAGGGGGGGGGGGTTGTCGACGTTTAATATCACGTTCAGTGTATAGGCTATATTGTATGGCAGCGTATTGGTGCCAACAAGTATAAAAAAAAAATTGGATACCATAAGTCCTAATTAGGAGATATTATCTCATCATTAGGAGATACCCATTGTTTTATACTTGTTGGCACCAATACGCTTCCATAATATTGCAACCGCAACACAATTACAAAGTCACGTTTCAACCGAGAGGTGTCGCAAAGATGATCGAATGGGGAGGCGTGGAAACCTGAGTTATCCGGATGATGATGGCTCAAGTTCCAACTGATACAATATTCCAGCTACATCATCAAGGCATGCCTTCGGCGAAGGCACGCCTTGATTATGTAGTTGGAATATTTTTCATTCGGGTCTTGAGTAATCTCTGTGAGGCATGCCTTGGTGTTGCAGTTGGAGTATTAGTCAGTCGGAGTCCCAATTACAGTTCAAACCTCGAAATTAATTGTGAATAAATCCATGTAATAACTGTGACGCATAGACCTCCAAAGTTCTTCTTTCTATGAACACATACCGTACCTCGACGTGGTCATGCGGGGCCCCAAGAAGTCCGAGTCGAGTGTCGCAGACTTTCACTTGCATGACCAACTCAGTATCGGATTGAGATACCTCGGGCCCCATTGGCTAATTTTCTTGGACGGGGCGGGGGCGGTGTAAGGAATACCTTTGCCTGGACAAATCTTGAGGCCCATTTGAGCTCGGATCTGGTCCATCTATTGGATAGTCCGTCTCTGGACCGAGTATGTGTATGACACTAGCCCAAGCATCAAATCTATTTTCGTAAGAAAATACATTAATTAATAGCATGAGCGCATCGATATCCAAGTAGCCAATCAGAAGGGGGATGGGAGTGTTCAGGCCTGGTTATCTCCTCCCCACCACTGTCAAAATAGAAAGAAAGCATGGATAATTTTTTTTAAAGGGTGATGGAGGATTTCGTCCTTTATATTGTTTTTATTTTTTATCGCCATCAGTTTTTCACGGGCCGTGATTCTCAGAGTGAATCAAGGAATATTTAAAGAATTCCAAGTCTGAAATGTACCTTTTAAACTCTCTTGGAAACTATTCTATATGTTAATAACAGCATGCGGTTTGTCGTGGTTCGGGAGTAAAATAATGTGAGAGCTAATCTGTAGGGACAATTTTGTAAGTATAACAAGGGATATAACTCTTGTAAGTATGCGTGAACGAAACCCGCGGTTTGTGAATATCGTTTCCATCATACTGGTCTCTCAGCGTACCATGGGACATCAAAATTCGACAACCAATGCTGGAGCAACAATGCAAAAGGTTCGTACGGGTAGTTTCCCCAAGTTGAACAAGCGCCATAACTCTGTTACGTATGGATGGACGGAACATGCAGAATGGGACATCCTTTCCTCTATGCGCGTCTGCGTTAAATGCAAAACGTTCACACGGAAAGTTCACTACGTGTAATATGGGTCATAACTCTGGTACTTATGCGTTGACTAAACCGGCGATATGTGGATATCTTTTCCCCCATAGTTTTCTCTCACAATACGAAAGGACATCAAAATCCGTCAACCGAAGATTGAGTGATAATGCGAAACATTGGTGCGGAGCCTACGACTTTATGCCCACCAAAACTTCCTCCGGGGTTGGGGCGTAACAAAGGAATACTGACAAACATCTGCACTTCAGTCTAGGTTGAACTGCCTTTGATTGTTGACCTGTGTTTTAAATTTTCAGATGGCTTAACTCTCTGGTATTGATTCTCGTAGACCTTAGGTCAATACAAAACAGTAACGCCTTTGAAGGATACGTTGAATAATTAAATGATTTGAACTACATCTGCTATAATGGCTAAAATGTGCTCCACTTCACTGAAAATCGCCGGTATGTCGCTGTTTTCCACTCTGTTTTAGTATATATATTTAATCATTTATTGTGGAGTGACGACACTTTCAGCGTTCAGGGTCACCTCGTGTCGGACAGTTTTACGGATGGAGGAAGACGGAGAAAATCACAAAGCAACGGTGAGACTCCAAAACGTACTGACTCATCACATGCGGGATTAGAATAGGCTGACGACAACAGCACCATCGGCGTGCAGTACGCAATAGTACACAGCGCCACCGTTCCCACACGTGGGCAATCGGGATTACGCGCCATGCCCAAGGATACAACGCAGTTACCCCTGGCGGGGATGGAACTCTAGACCTTTCCAAACAGGTTAAATTATTGTTTTATTATATGGCTATCAGCACATGTTGCTTTTGTTTTCGTGCTCTGCTGTTTATATTCCTTTTGGAAAACACAAGGAAGACAGGTTGAATGTGTTTTGAGTTACCTCCCTTGGGCAGCACTGGGATCCCACAGAAAAAAAAACCCTTGAGCTAAATTTTGGCTTTAAAACTATATTTTATAGGTACAAAGCATAATCGGTTACCCATGACCTTCGATGTTCACACAGTGAACAATTGTTAACTCTGTCACATTTGTCTGGCCCACACTGCAATAATGCCGCCCATTTAGGCTGCATTGTGTATCGGCTCGATGTATTTCCTGAAACTATCCGTAACAGTGAGAAAACGCCATCGCAATTATATTGCGCGGTGAAAATAATCATAGAAATGCTGTATTTGTACCTAAATTTTTCACCTAGAAAACACCATACAGTTTTTGCCACCCTCAGTCTCATTTTCATTTCATATTTCAACCAGAATCACCCCCATCGATGCAACGTTTGAGGGTAGAAGGCAGGTGAAATTAATAGGCTTTCTGTGATCATGAAAACTGACAAAAAAGATAAACTGGATTTCAAAACAAGAGGCCCCAAGGGGCCTTAATCGCTCACCGGCCAAAGTGGTTCAAAGAAGTATTTGGGGTCACATTCAGTTAGACATGGTTCATCAACACTACAAAGGAAAGAAGTCACGAGAGGCAAATTATGGAAAAACACTAAGGAATGGATTTGCACAAACCTGAACGTAACATGCACCCTCCCCCCCCCCCCCCCCCACACACACACCCCTGCCCACAGAGCCCAAATATTAAGCCAAGGACTCAAATAGAACAAACTTGAATGTGATCCCCTTTGAGATGTCATATACCAAATAGGAAAGAATTCTGACTGGTGGATATGAAGAAGGTTTTTAAAGAAATCACCTCACATTGCACTAAGTTAAACTTTGGGCTCAAATAGGAAGCCAGAATATTAACCCAGGGTCCCGATTTGAACAAACTTGAATCTGACCCACCTAGAGATGTTGTATACCAAATATGAAAGGATTCTGATTGGTGGATCTGAAGAAGATTTTAAAAGAAAATTCCCTCAAATTGCACTTAGTTAAAATTCAGCTCCCATAGATAGCCCAAATTAATAACCCCGAGACCAGGTTTGAACAAACTTGAGTCTTACCATCTAAGAGATGTTGTATACCAAACATGAAAGGGTTCTGACTGGTGGATCTGAAGAAGAAGATTTTAAAATAAATTCCCTCATATTGCACTTAGTAAAAATTCAGGCTCCCATAGGTAGCCCAAATTAATAACCCCGGGACCAGGTTTGAACAAACTTGAGTCTTACCCTCCAAGAGATGTTGTATACCAAATATGAAAGGATTCTGACTGGTGGATCTGAAGAAGATTTTTAAAGAAATTTTAAGTTGAAATTTCGGCTCCATAGGGAGCCCAAATATCAACCCATGGACTAGGACTGAACAAACTTGAATCTAACCCTCCTATTTATTATTGTTTAAGGTCACATACTTATGCACAATGGCTAATCGTGACCGCGACAGTTTTACGGGTGGAGGAAGCCGGAGTACCCGGAGAGAACCACCGAGCAACGACGAGCAGCTGTCAGCTCTCCAACATCGTAACTCTGAACTCTGCACCGCAGCACAGGCAGGGTTAGATTGGTTGAAGACATGCGCACCATCGACGTGCAGTACGCCTCAGTACACAGCGTCATCGTGCCCCCATGTAGGCAATCGGGGTGAAGTGTCTTGCCCAAGGACACAACGCGGTTGCCGCAGGTGGGATTCGAACCGAGGATCTCTCGGCTTGCAGCCTGCACCTCTACCAACTGAGCCACCGCGCCCCCATCTAACCCTCCTAGAGATGTTGTATACCAAATATGAAAGCATTCTGACTACATGGTCTGAAGAAAATTTTAAAAACAAGTCGGAACAGGATCCAGAATTTTCAGGCTATAAATCTTCTTTTTTTCATCTCAAAATTGAACAAAACGCATAAAAATCCACCCCAAAATGTCCGAATTTTGGTCCAAAATTTCGGAGTCCAAACCTGACCCCATTTTTTTTTTCATCTCAAAATTGAACAAAACGCATAAAAAACAATTTGTTCCCCCCAAATTTTCATCCAAAATTTCCAAGTCTGAACCGGACCCAAAATTTTCTGGCTATAAATTTTTTTTTTTTTTGGTCTCAAAAATGAACAAAAAACGCATACAATTTTTTTTTTAAATTCCGAATTTTGGTCCAAAATTTCGGAGTCGAAACCGGACCCAAAATTTTCAATCAAAATTTGGGGGGGGTTTTCGTCTAAAAAAATTGAACAAAACGCATAAAAAATCCCAAACAAATTTTTTTTCTCAAATTTTGGTCAAAAATTTCTAAGTCCGAACCAGACTCAAAATTTTCAACCCAGGGACCCAATTTGAACAAACTTGAATCTGACCCCTCCAAGAGATGATGCACACCAAATGTTAAAGGATTCTGATTGGTGGATCTGAAGAAAAAGATTTTTAAAGAAATTTTCTCATATTGCACTATGTTAAAATTCAGGCTCCCATAGGGAACCTAAATATTAACCGACAAACTCGATTTGAACAAACTTGTCTCTGCCCCCCCCCCCCCCCCCCCCCACTATTTATTTATTTATTGATGTTTAAGGTCACATATTTATGCACAATGGCTAATCATGACCCTGACAGTTTTACGTGTGGAGGAAGCCGGAGTACCCGGAGAGAACCACCGAGCAACGACGAGCAGCTTCCAGCTCCCCAACATCGTAACTCCGCACTGCAGCACAGACAGGGTTAGATTGGTTGAAGACATGCGTACCATCGACGTGCAGTACGCCTTGGCACACGGCGTCATCGTGCCCCCATGTAGATAATCGGGTTAAGTGCCTTGCCCAAGGACACAACGCGGGAGTCCGAATCGATCGCTCAGACGGTAACCCATCCGAGGATTAACCGGGCTCAGCGTTGCTTAACTCCGGCGATCTGACGAGTACCGGTTACTGCAACGCCACCGCGCCTCCTCCAAGACGATTAAGCGCTGCTGGAAAATATCGGAACAATGAATAGTGTGGGTGCGGGGTGAGAGCGTTGAAATTGGTGTGACCTGAAGATACAGTTTCATGGGTCACGAGTCGTAACGCTGCAAAAAGCCTTCAAGGGAACCTGCTCTTAGCCCCCCCCCCCCCCCCCCCCCCACCCTCCCCCTGTTAGAAACTTCCTTTCACGATACAGGTGAAAAAAATACATTAAGCTTCTCAGAAGCCATCTACGAGACACTACAGCATTTCTTACACCTTTTCAATTTCGGAAACACATCCAAAACAAAATTTCAACGACGTGTATGTCATCAGGCTGATGAAATTAGCTTATTTGAATAGTGCACCTCACCAACTTAATCCAATCAACTGAAATTGCATTTCTCCACACCCATTCAATAGCAAGATCGTAGATGTGCCTCGTTCAATACCGCGAAATAATCAACACATCATTCTACTGAATCCGCCAACATTGGAGTTTTGTGATTAGCGGGGAGGAAGGATTCTTACCCGAAAAAGAAGACGGGAGGGCCTCCATGTAAACAATTGCGGTAGGTATAATAAGAAAGGAAATTTACTATAAAATTTAAATTTCTAATCAACCAACCTTACAATTGTTTACAACAGACTGAATAGACAACAGGAGTAGGGAATCACATAACCAACCCCCACATAACCCGACTGCGCTGGAACCGTGGACAGAATAAGAGTCCCCTTGGCCTATAAAACCATAGCATCACAACCATTAGTAAATGACAATGGGAGATGGGGCGTATGGGCCTGTGTGACAGACAGGCAGAAAGGACAGTACCAAGAACAGGGCTGGAACTGACCTAACAAGAACCCTAATGGGTGGGGTTGATGACAGCCAGAGCAGAAGAAAAGGGGGCCTAAAGAAAAAAAGGTTCTCAGACTGCTCCTGCAACTGACGCAGATAGGTGGAGAAAGTCGAAGCATAACATCCGACAACTAACGGAATTGGCATAAGCCCAGGAGGTAGAGAATGCACGCACCTCGTGGGCAGAAATATTATTGGTAATACAATCGTCAGTCGCTAGACGAGCAGATGACGTGCGAAGAGCAAGACAAATCCATAAGAAATGGACTGAGGAGAGATCTTCTGTTGACCAGAGAGAAGAGACAGAAATATATCTGTTCCCGTCTTTCCTAATGAACAGCATCCGGTTGAAGTAAATGCGAATTGCACGAACCAAACAGCAAAGGGCGACTACCCTCAGCAGAAGGAAGAGCCCTGATACAGATTGGAGGTTGAGTAGTTTCTGGCATCCGATTCTTGGCCAGAAAGGAGTAATCAGTGGTAAAGGAACACTGTTGGCGGAGCTCCTGAAAAGGCCGGATCAACAGAGAGGGCGTGAAGCTCACCAACCCTTCTGGCTGAGGCAAAAGCCATCAGACAAAGCCGTCTAGTATGTGAGAACGAGCATATCCACCTGGGATAAACTAAAAGGTTCGAATGCCCCCGCCCCCACTCCCAAAGCAAAGCAGCACCCAAGAAAAATACCATCTTGGGGTAAGCTGCAAACTCCGAGGCCTTGTCAAAGAAAAGTGCCGAATAAGCTTGGAGAGGGACGAAATAGTGCCGATACGACGCTTTCCCACAAACGAAGAAGTCTCCGAAAAACATGGACCTGTACACTTAGATGGTAACACGCTGGAGACCCCGAGAATCAAACAGACATACCAGAAACTCTGCAATCTGTGTTATCGAAGGATCGACTCGACATAATCAACGGTGTTTACCACATCATCGACAGAAGACCTTCCACTTAGCCGCGTAGGCTAAACCAGTGGAGTGCCGCCTTGAAGAAGAAAAGTACCCACTGCCCGTCTCGAAAAACCTCTACGGAGCATACAGGACCCCACAAAATATATGCGTGAAGTCGCAATGAAGTCAGGTCGACATGAAACCTCCTCGGGTGATCTTGTAAAGAAGGTCGTGACGCAGAGGGAGGCGCGCCTGAACAGCCGCCAACTGTATGGATCCACAGCCGCTAAGGCGACGGGGGAGCGATCAGAAGGATTCGACAACTGCAAGTTCGCATCTTGGCTAGAACCTGAGGCACAATCTGAACCGGCGGGAAGGCGTAGCCAACTAGACCATTCCACTCGAGTGACAGAGCATCCACGGCGAAAGCCAGAGGGTCGAGACACAGGGGCACGAAAGTGTACACCTGAAGGTTCCAATGGGTCGAAAAACGATCGTCGTGGGGGACGACTCCAGAGATCGCAAAGCGACTGGAACACTGCCCTGTGAAGCGTCCACTCGGTGGAAAAGAACCTGCTCCGTCGGGACAGGGGGTCGGCTAGGACGTTCAGACGACCGGGGAATGTGACGAACCACCACCCCGGTGTTGACATCCTGATAGAGCAGTAGAAGATCCCGAGCCATTTCGTACATGGGAACAGAGTGCGGGCCGCCCTGGTTCCAAATGTAAGCAACCACTGTCGAATTGTCGGACAACAGAAGGACCTGACGATTCGAAAGGTGGGGGATCCACTGCCGGAAACGCAGAAGAGCAATAAGCTCCTTCTGGGTGATGTGAAAAGCTGCATGATCCTGGTCCCATACACCGTGAAGGGAAAGACCAGATGATCCAACGTCGCGCACAATCCTAGATCGCTGGCATCAGCCATCAGAACACGGGCAAGTCCAACGGAACTCCCTACATAATCCACAGAACATCCCGTCCAGGGAAGAAGGTGACCATGAAGAGATGCTGGTAACCGAAGCACCAAATTCAGAGGATCGACATTGCGGCCTTCAACAACTGAGAAAGGGTTGGAGAGGTCTGACATGCAGCCGACCTAGAGGAATGAGATCCGTCACCGAACTGCAGAGGTCCAGCAGACGGAGAATACTCCGAGCTGTCGCGGACGTGGACTGGGTCAGAGTCAGGGCGAAAGCTGGGAGAATCACACCATTCGCCCGGGGAACCTCCGCCGTATTCAGAAGAGTACGGAAGTTCCATCCCCATGACAAAACGAATGAGAAGGGACCAGGTCTGACTTCTCCTCGCTGACCCTGAACCCGAGCGACGTGAGCAGGCTCAAGTGTGTCGACATCCCACTCCAGAAGAGCAGCATTGGAATGCCCCTGGAGGATCTAGTCCAGATACGCCGAAGTAGTCACCCTGGACTGAGTGCGGTGGAAGGCTATCACATGCGACATTAGTCAGATGAAGACCAAGGAGCCATGGAAAGGTATGGCCTTGAACTGGTAAATTCGCCCCAGAAAAGCAAACCCGAGATACTTTTGCGATGTCCGATGAATCAGAACGTGAAAGTAGGCGTCTCGCAGGTCAATGCTGGAAGCGAAATCTCCCAGGTGAATGGAGCGGCGAACCGTCCTGAAAGTCTCCATGCTGAACTTGGGAGCAATGGGAGACTGGTTCAGGATACTCAGATCGATAACCGGTCGGAGTCGGCCGTACTCCTTCGGCACCAAGAACAGACGGGAATAAAATCCCACTGAATGAATGTTCTTGACGACTCCAACCGCCCACTTGACAGAAGACTGTCTATCTCCCTGGTCAAAAGTTCCCAACGTGAAACGTTGAAAGGAACTTGGGTTAGATGAGGCACACTCGACAGAGTACATGCCTCAGAAAAGATATCCGCAGACTGGACCGAACATCTAACACCCAAGGATCGGATGTCATCGTGGCCCAACGGCCTGCAAACTCGATACCCCTCCTCCAGCCTGGGACGAATCGAGGTGAGGAACTTCATTTCGAGCCCCGGATAGGCCCGTGAGGAGAGAAACCACCTCCTCTGCTAGACTCAGGACTGCCGACGCTTACCCTTACCAGTAGAGTAAGAGGAAGAAGCGGCGGCAGGAGGGCGTTTGTTAGGCATGGAACGGCGCTAGCCTCCAATAGAAGGCGGATCAAGCTGGCGAAGCAGCAGCTGATCTTTGGAATGACGCAGGACGTCATCCCGGACCGTCGCCACGGAATCATAGAATAGTCGCGCACCCATCAAAGAAGCGGATCGAAGAGCAGCGCCCCGTCCTTCAGAAAGGGGGCGGCTTGTGTCCAACACAGCGTCCCGGCGAACTAAATCCAAAACAGCCGTGTTACAGACATGCGTGTGAGTAAGATGCATGAGCGTCTTAGGGATCACACGCAAAGGAGCCTGTATGTCGTCAAACTTATCTGGAGGCAGATAATCAGCCAAGGCAGAGACGACGTGATCCAAGAGAGAAAGCATGTCATTATCTCTCTGGATAAGCCCAACATGAACTCCAAAGTCGCCATAGGACTAACGGCTGACTTTGCGTGGAGTGCTGATCCAAGACTGTCAAAGTCTTTCCGACCGACGGATTGGCAGAATCCTAGAAATGATAACGCACATGAGCAAAAAAGGTATCAGCCTAGTGAAGAACGAAGACTTCATAGCATTGGAACTCGGCTTTGAGTCCAGTGCTGCAAAAGCTTCAAACACTTGTACCGACTGGTACGGTCGAAGGTGCCCAGAAGCAGGGTGCTCCACAGGCCGTAGGTGCGCGACCGATGATCGCGACCTGGCAGAAACCTCCGGCTGGTCTGACGGTTTGAAGGAATTCAAACACAAAGTCAAGAACCACCCCAGGGCAGAAGACTGGTGGCTCTCAACGTCAGGTGTGTCTGATCCTTCGCCTGAGTCGGAAGACACATAGCCCATGCCGGGCATACCAGCCGATGCCTCCCATGGTGTAGGAACACCTGGGGATCAGAAAGCAGCGCCCTGCTTCCAATCCCGGGAGGTGGAGCCACGGAGGGCGCCTGGAAGCCACTAGAAGCCTCGCTGGGGGCAACGGGAAGGCTCTTGGAAAGAACCTGCGTGGGTAAGGAGGGGCCTCCCTAAGCTCACAACCCGTATCTGCCGGTACGACATGGGGACGGCCCGGCAAAGTGGCTTCGCATCTGACCCTCAAAACCAGCGAAGAGTCCCGATCCTCTAGAATACCCGAAGCGGGGTGAAAGGTGGCAGCCAAAACATCTGAATACAGACGTTTATAGGGGTATGAAATATCCCAAGGATCTGA
The DNA here is from genome assembly GCA_031216915.1 of Pictodentalium vernedei. Classification (NCBI taxonomy): domain Eukaryota; kingdom Metazoa; phylum Mollusca; class Scaphopoda; order Dentaliida; family Dentaliidae; genus Pictodentalium; species Pictodentalium vernedei. The sequence goes on along the minus strand of CM062289.1, from coordinate 330,049,933 downwards.
AGTGCAGGAACTGAGGAGACTTGCCGCGGACCCCTGATGGACAGAAGGTCCAGGCTGCACAAAAATGCACCGGTCCCACAAAACTGGCCTAAGGACCAGAGTGCATGGACGGAAGCGCAACAGAGTCCACGGTGACCCCACCATGAACATCTGAATCCAAATCAAAACCTGCTGGGCTCAACGGCGGAGAGACCACAGCAGAGGGATCGGCCGGTAACCATTTCCGACTTCGCCGAGTTGAAGCCAGGGAAGGTTGAGACCGATATCCCCACGTCCATGAGGCAGAAATCCCCGCAGACCCCTGCAGGGATAAACCGAGGCCGGCTGAAACGGAGACCGATGATGTCACCGACGGAGTAGCAGCAGGGGTGGATACATCAGTAGCTGTTGACAAAGACGGAAAAGCGGAGAGAGCAACCAAACTCGGCTCCAAAATAGGAGTCACAACCCTAGTGACAGCCTCATGCAGATATCGACTGCAGGGGGACAGTAGTCCCGGAACCAGGCATCTCTTCGCCAGAAATTCAGCAGCTACCGCGGTATACACGCCATAAAAAGACTGCAAAACCCCCAGGAGGGGGTATAACTCTCTACAGACAGAGTCGAATCGGGAGACAGAGACCGAACTACATAATAGACGGAAGCCCACCCAGCCCAGAGGGTATTTTCTATAGAACACCCATAATAACGTGGAACATGAATAATGGGAAACTTCAACATGCCAAGGCAACAAAATGGCCCACAAGGTATCGTCCTAGGCGTATCTGGCGAGAGCAATGTAGATGGGAAGGTGAACCCAAGGACACCCCCAGCTACCAGAGTAAGGTGGCAGGAAACAACGGCCCGACGGGAACAGAAGTAACCCATCAGCCAAAAAGGGAACTGGCAGAAATTCTACCCTCAACAGAGGGGAGAAAAGCTGCCACAACCTCCCCGAGCTGACACCTAACTCAGTTGAAAGCAGAACCCAAAGAGTTAGCATTAATGAACAAAAGACCGAAACGGCACGGTACGCGAAATCGCGCGCGATATCGGTATAGAGATTTATCGCGAAAAATACAGTGAATAATCAAGAGAATATATTAAAACACAGCCCTGTATATCTGGAGAGTGAAGAAACAGATAAGAATCCACATAACAGAACAGGAAACATCGTTAACATCGAGTCAAAAGGTATCACCGTTGGAGAGCGAGAAGATCCACCATCCAGCATGGCAGAACAAAATTAGAATGACGTGTTGATTAGGTATCACGGAACTAAATATTTTCTCATAGGCGACCATTGTAACATTCAGGCAAAAAAAATATGATCGCATTATTATTATTTATTATTTATTAGGGTTTAACGACACTTTAACAGCCAAGGTCACATCGTGTCCGTGACAGTTTTACGGGCGGAGGAAGCCGGAGTACCCAGAGAGAACCACCGAGCAGCTGCCAGTTCCCCAACATCGTAACTCGGCACTGTAGCACAGACAGGGTTAGATTGGTTGAAGACATGCGCACCATCGACGTGCAGTCACCCATCCAAGGACTAACCGGGCTCGGCGTTGCTTAACTGCGGTGATCGGACGAGAACCGGTTACCGCAATGCCACCGCACCCCCATATGATCGCATCACTTTAATTTTGGCATTCAAATATCCTTGTCACATAGCCCTTCAGACAACTTTTTCTGGCCCCAAAACAGAGGGTCGTGCAACAAATGAGAGAAAAATTGAGAGCAAAGGAAGTATCGGTCACGTGCACATATTTTTCAGGGAATTTCCTACAAAAGCACACCAAATGTAAATTGTATTTTTTAGGTCCAAAAGTAATCAAATCACCCTCTTTTTTATCTGGAATATTCACCAATAATGCAAGATGTCAATAGAATGCTTCAAACGTTTATTGAAACAATTTATTTTGCCAAGGCTGTTTATTTTTAGAGGTTGCATCACTTCCGACATGTGCAACATTTCAAGGCGGGTATTTCTAATTCATATATATAGTTCAGTGATACCTATAATCATCCCCAACCCAACCAAAGAGACATTTTACCACTTTCATGAGATAAAAGAATCATTTCTGCATTAGAATCCAACTTTGGCTTCCAGTGAGTCAGAAACATGCGAAATTTGCTCTTTTAAGGAAAAGTGTCCAAACTGTGTCAAATGAGCTTAAAAACTGGTATTGCCTCCAAAAGATTTTTCTAGCCTATTACCTAATAAATTAGCTGAGAGGGATGAGAATTTATAGCTTTCTTTAAAAACTACCCTGATCCCATAATAAAACTAAAATATGCACCAGCACACAATATTTTTGGAAAAATCTGTCTCATTTAACCACACCGCAAGCAAAACAGTGCCCCAACCCCCACAAAACAATATGAATGTTTCAAAAATTAGGGCTGCAGTTATATATTTCACCAATATAAAAGGACTCTGCCATTTTATCCTAAGAGTTGATGTAAAATTTTCTTCTACCTACTCATGTGGTAAAATATAGCCCCGAATAGGACCCCTGGTATGCCCCTTTTCATCTAAATCTATGACATCATTCAGAAATTAATTGATATTGACCCAAAACAAACCCCCTGTGATATTAAGTTCCCACTTGTGATAGATTTTAAATCACATTCTGGCCTCTGAAGACAATTCACCTTGTGTTTGATGAATATTTTGGAATTTTTGTGAAAGAAAGCATCAGTTTTCTCAGTTAAGGCACCTAGAGTCATTGGTATGGCACTGACTAAACATAAAACAAAGGAAAGACCAGTAGGCCTACCTGCTACTGTGGTAACTCATAACAATGTCGAATACCTAAAACCATCAAATATTGATTCTATAGTGCTATGCTTGTGCTGCAAGTACCCATCAGTGCACTTACACAACTTTTGTTTCAATTCCCACAGACAACCATTCTAACAGAAAAAGTGAAATTGTAGAAAATATTATAAATTCAAAGTAATCTGTATATTTTTTATACTTACCAAAGGCACACTAGCTGGTGCTAATTCAAAAATTAATCCAGGGCCAAACACAAATTTTGCCCCCCAATCCCCAAAATTTGCAAGCAAAACCGAAAATTGAATACCCTATCTGGTCCTCAAAACTTTTGCGATCTGCATATGCGCAGTAGGGGAAGGTGGGCCACAGTGAGACATGGGGAACAGTGGAACAAAGGTTATCCCATACATGCTAAAAATAACAAGGCTACCCAGACTCTATTTTTAGAAACAGTACCTTCTGGGAAGAAAATCATCCATAATTGCAAATGGCTCCCATGTGCCAGGCTTTGTTTTCATCACAGATGCTATAAATTTGAGGTAAGTGTATTTTTTTCAAGTTGATCAAAAAAATTACTTTAGTATTTAAATTATGTAACTTATAAGGCATCCTTTGGTGTCAGTAATTAATGATGAATGGTTAACAGACTGAAGGTAGTTTAATGTGAAGGTATCAGCACATAAACTGTAAATGTTTCTTTTATTCTTTGAGGTTGGAGTGGGGTACAGTGAGACAAAATTATGGGGCAGCTTGAGACACTGTCTCACCCTGCCCCAAGTCCACTATTAACGCTCTTACAATTTATTATTTCTCTCTTTTCCAGGTCATAACATGAGGAACCGTAAAAGGGAAGTAAGACCACCAAGCATTTCTGTAGCCCCAAAGACTTCAGAGGTTACCCAAAGGCAGAAGCAAGAAAAACTCAAAATAAATGTAGAAAAAAGGGACGAAGTATGATAGCCACAGACACTCCTGAGAAAAATGCTCTAGAAGAAATGAAATCCCCAGTAAAAGCTAATAAGGCAACAAAAAGAAAAGCAAATGACAAACCTAAAAATAAAACTGAAAAAATTATTTAAAAGTCTGGCTTCCAGGGGTAAACCTCCCTATGTTCAGGATGATAAATCTGATTCTGATGATCAAAACCCGTTAGAAACATTTCCAACGGTGAATCTTGATAAAGAGTTTGAAAGTGAGCTGTCTGAGGGAGACTATGTTTTGGTTGAATTTTACGATGAGAAAAAAACCAAGCACAAAATATATTACATTGGGAAAATACTAAGTGAAAAAGATCAGGATAATGACTATGAAGTCAGTTTTTTATGAGCAAGTAGAAAATTTCCAGGAAAATTTCCCTTGCCCAGCATCCCTGACCTGAGTAAAGTAAACCAAAAGGGGATAAAAGCCTTATTTTCCGGGCAAACAAAGCGTCAAATGGGTCTCCATTCCTTTAAGGTGGTCTTCGGAAATATTGATATTCGCTAACTGCAGCGAGTTTGTTTTTTCATTGTTCACTGCTGTTAAAAATATCAGTATTAATATTTTGTTCATGCCAAATTTGGTGATATGCAGATTAGCATATGTTATAGGTCGTGAATATTACTTTGATAATAGGTCAAGCAGGCCTGGATGTTGTTTTTTTTTGTTGACAGTTGCTTTTCTTTTTATTGCCTGTTCACTTTTTAATTCATGTTAAGGAGATATTTTTGTCAGAGGCACTGACGTCACAAAACACCAAACATATTCACATGCACAGTACCACTGGAAATAATGTTTATAATGCAAAACACAATACAAAACTAACAATATTTGCCCTTCATTTAGAGCACCAAGCTGTGACATCAATGCTTGGAAAGCTATCAGAGAGAGCTTTCCAAGCATTGATGTCTCAGCCTGGTGCTTTAATGAAGGGAAACTGTTGTGTCCTGCTTATACTACAATTTACTGGCACTAGTACTGTGCCCCACCCCAATCTCCACCCACCCTACTTCTCCCACAACATGCACATACACAGAGGAAAAACTTGTTAGAGGCACTGATTTTTTATGAGTACCGGTACATAAAAATGCAACATATTCACATATATCCCACCTCACCCGAACCCCCACCCTACCTATCTCACAAACTCCTCCAACATGCGTACACACATACGTGCACATCCTGTTACAACACACATATAAATCATAATAAATGCACACTACACAGGGACTACACCACATACAAACACGTTTCACTCTGCCCCAACGGAAGTTTCAGTGTGCCCCACCAGTGGGGCACTCTGAGACACAATTGGGCCCAACATGTTAGCTGATGCAGCTGTTTTATTTAGAACATTGATTAATAGTTTAAGGGTGTTTTATGTTGCTATTATAATAACCTGTCGTTTGACATTAAAAGAGTGTTTGAAATTGTCAGCATTACTATTAAAATTTTTGTTTAAAACTTTTGTGTCTCACTGTGGCCCACCTTCCCCTATCCAGGAAGACACCGAAATTGGTGCCAACCATCATTCTTTCTATAATGCCTGTTAAATGTTGTAAACAGCGGGGAGGTAAAATGCTCTTCATGGGCTTGGCTATAGGGTCTTCATGGACATGTCACTCTTCATGAGCTGGGGTTTCGGTTCTGCGAGGGCTGCCACTTGGCATATAAACCATCGCGACATAAGTATTAGTTAGGTCATCTGACATGTGCTGCTCTTCATGGACTTGAGTAGGTTGTGCATACACCACTGAAAGATAAGTATTAGGTTTCCAAACATATGGCTGCTCTTTGAGTGTTTGGCATCAGTTTCATGGGATGATGAGATGAAATAGGTGGGTGTCCGAATATATGGCTGCTGTAGATGGGTTAGGCAATCAGTTTCTTCAAGGGTTGACCAGTCCAGTTATTCAGACACCATCAGTATATTAGTATTCAGTCTCCTGTCAGAGGTTGATTTTCGTGAGCCTGCATGGCTATTGGTTCTTCATGTGCTGACCAATATAGACTGGATACAGCCATGGTATGTCAGTCTTAGTTCTCCTAAGGTATGGTGGCTCCTCTTCATGGTCTGGGCTGTCAGTTTCTTCATGGACCACCCAGTTTAGCAAACATCCTTGGGATATCTGCATTTGATCTCCTGCCCATTGCCAGCTTTTTAAGGCACAGACAGAAGTTCTTCATGGTTTGAGCAGTAGTGTGGACATACCGCCAGTATATTACTCTGAGGTCCCATAATGCATGGCAGCCCTCACAGTCTTGATCAGGGGTGACCAATGGGGCATACACCCACAGGATATCGGTCTTGGGTGACATGACACATGTAAGTTCTTCATGAGCCTGCCTTTCAGTCTTAGGAATGGCAATACAAACTATGATTCCTGTTTGTGATCTCTGGATTCCTCAGGTATCATAAGTGGCTTTCAAAACTGGTAAAAAACTGGTAACTGTGAAATTCTGAGATTAAATCTTAGCCATCATGAATCAGTTGCATGAAGTCATGTTTTCGGGAGCAAGTTTTTCCATTACTGTTCTGTGGAAGAAAATGTTGAAACATTTATTAAATGTCTCTTGCTTGTACTTGGAGAAACTGGCTGTCATGAAATGGACATAACATCCTGAAAAGAATTGTAAGTCACCCAATCCATCAGTTTTTTTCTTTCTTGCACAAGGTCTTATCAGTGATCATGTCCAAGGTTCTTTTTGCTGTAGCTGCTCATTTGAAATGGCTAATGTTATCAGTTTTTTTGACTACTACACTGGGCAAAGTAATAGTATTTCTGGTGACATCTCATATACCAAATACCTAAAAAGGCTAAATAAAACTTACATTTTCTGTCTGAAAACTTTAAGACCCTTCATTGGAACATGCTTGTGAAGCTCATTTCAATAAAGAGCCATAAACTATGTTTTTGATACCCCAAAAATTAAAATGTAATGGAATTTTATGATTTTTGTTTTGTTTTAGTGAACTGTGAGTGCTGTACATTACACTGAGTCAACAGTTTGGAACTGTGATTTAAAATAAAAATATTAGAAATGGACATAACGGGTTATCTGCAATGTCAGAGCTGAAAACACCCACAATATACTTTTGTATTTACAATTTTTCACACCAGTTCCTCGAAAGCTTTCCTGGTCCCACATAGTGCTGAAACGTTTGGCCTATTTTTGTAACCGGCTAACCATCGGGCATAAGCGGGTTTGACAGGAACATGTCAGTAATTTTTATACCCCCACAAAATAAAGTTTGGTGGGGGGGGGGGGGGGGGGGGGGGGGTATATTTGCATTTTCATGAAACTTCACAAAAAATGATCAACATGATGAGGGTTTCGGTTTCAAGATGGCCGACTGGTGGCCATAATGGATTTTTCTTTATGTAAACTTGTGGAGCAAACTACTTCTACAGTTTTAGCCGCATTTTCATGAAACTTCACTAAAATGATTAACATGATGAGGGGAAGTAAGTGACATAATTGTTTTCCCGCTCAGTTTCAAGATGGCCGACTGGTGAACATATTGGGTTTTTTTTTTACTTAGGGAAACTGAATGCCCCTTTTCAGTCAAACACACTAGGCACGGTATGCCACGGTGGGGGTATACTGGACGACAGACCATCTCTTATTTTTTTTTTGAATATCATTTCAATGTCATTCACTCATTGCAATATCATCACCCGATTGAAAGCGAGATGCAAGGTCCTTTATTCGATCTTGTCAGGATGCAGCCTCAATGATAATATCGTAGTCTGTTGGGCCTAAAAATTAAAGTTCGCCCTTCAATTGTGTTTTGAAAACAAAATAATACACAAATCACAATAAGGATTTTGATAAATAAGCCTTTATAATATTAGAAGAAAAAAAAGGCAGTTGATGAGCCAAAGACCTAGTGATATGCTTTTAAGAATTTGGAATAAAGAGATGGAAAGTTATATATATAAAGTTTATATGAATGCATGACTGATGACACACAGTGCCTTTTATCTTTTTATTTGACGAAAAACTCTGCAAGGAGGTTAAGTGAACAGTGCTACAAAAGTCATAACATTTATAATTCTATATCACAATATCTCTCTTCTTATACAATACATGTATAGACAGGCTGCATACAGACCAAGAAAGGGAGGGTTTCCAACAAATTCAGTCAAATCCCAGAAGTTTGTGTGTAGGGAGGGGGTGGGTTAAACACATTACATACAGTGATACACCAGAAGGAAAAAATGGGTTTATTTTGCTGAAGGGGATCCACCCCCTGTATCTGCACAAATGACAGTTTTATGATCTGTAACATTGGGGTTTAATCCACATGAACAGGAAAGGGGCCTTTTTCTTGATTTGGGGAAATTCCATTAGGTTCTCTTTCAATATTGGAACTCATTTAATGTATTTGAAGGTCTTTTTATGAAACAAACTCAGATAACTTGGAATTACAACCATCAAGAGTTTCTGCTGATCATACAACCTGATATTACATATAATTTGTTGTAATTCCAAAAATTATATTGACCACTGAGACTAGCAAGGAAGCTAACTCTGTTTTGAATGATAAAAAAATGCAATTTTACACAAAGACAGATGGACAGTTGGATGGATGAAACTCATTATTATAACCCAGGCTGTCAACAATCAAGCTACTAAACACATAAATATTCTTCAACATCAATATGTGAATTGTGCAATACCTTCAGATGACTGAAGCATGCAGGCTACGTCATACATAACATGTATTTTTTCATCTGGGTTTTTCACCATCAACTTAACCTATGGATGGAAAAATTATTACACTCCTCTTGTGGGAACTACTGTATAAATTAAAATGGTATTCAAAGAAATACAATTATACAATTACATGTGAGTCAACATCAGGGACTAAAATCAGGTCTTTAGAAATTTCACATACAACCTAGAATGCAGATTTTGTACATTGTACTCAAAAGGGTGAAGGGGCCTCCAACGAGCTTTAAATTTCTAGACCACTAGACACTTGATCGCTTGTCAAGCGTATCTAAAGATTATAACCCATGCTGGTATTCAACTATAAATTTGAAGGAAAACTGGAATGAGATTCGTCACAACTGAACTCTAAAGAACTAAAAAAGAATTCTTTGGATGCAGTGAACACATAATCACTTGAGAATATTCCTCATACTGCACTAATGTTTTTAAACATCTGGAGAGCAAATATGGACCCAGGGATTTGATTTCAACAAACCTGTGAAACAATCTTCCAAAGATGTTATATTTGAAAGCTTTTGGAGCAGTGGTTTGGGAGAGGAAGAGTCTGAAATGTTTTCCCCATTACCCACAGTGTTAAAAAATGCAGATTCAGCATTTTTCAAAGTCCCGAAAAAGTACCCTATGATAAAACCCATAGCAATTTTTTTTTACCATTCCATTCTGTTGGTCCTAAGGAAGCTTCACACCAAATAAGAATTCTCAGTGCTGTGCAGTTTTCGAGATATAGGCATTTGAAATTTGTTCTATTTTTAGCTCATGTGGTTACCATGGGGCAGTTAGAAATTGAAATTTTTTTGGCATACATCAAGTACTTATGACCCATTAATACTGCACATCAAATTTGGTTCAAATCGGCCTCTTGGTTTGGAAAGTTAAAAAATTTATAGTAATTTCTATATTTTTTATACTTACCAATGACCCAGACATAGCTGGTGCTAACTCTTAAAATATAGGGCCAAACACAAATTTTGCCCCCCCAAGCCCCAAAATTTGCATCTAAAACCAAAGAAAACATGTCCTGAATGGCCCTTCACACTTCACCTCTACTGCGCATGCGCAGTGTCAAGGACGTTCCGAAATTGGCGCCATTAATCATTCTAATAACCAGTGCCTGGTAAGCGCTATGTACTCAGCAGGGAGGCAAGAGTTCCCAACTCCTGGAGGGCCATCCCCGTCTGGGTCACTGGTAAGTATAAAAAATATAGAAATTACTATAAATTTTTTAACATTTTTATACTGTACCAATGACCCAGACATAGCTGAATAGTAAAAAGGCTGGAGGGCCAAGGACATAGAGCAAGATGGAATACGCTCAGTAATATAAAATAGAGTCATCCCCTCTAGGGAAAAAGAAGTAATAGGCCTTACATGTATCTTTCTTATTTATGATAAATTAGAAAGAAACAACACCTTCCAAAATTGAGCAACATACATCCATGTACTCTATTAATATCCAATATAATCTTTATACTAATAATTTTTAAAGTAAGCCAATAAATAAAGTAAGTCTAGAGAATAGAGACTCTTATACTCCTTAAAAGTGTCTGAGGAATGCATAATCATGTCCGTTGACATGTGCTATATTCAAAAGCTATACTTTAAAAACTAAGACTTGAATGAATTTTTAAAACATAAACTTCTCACTAAACAACCATCCCAATAACAGCTCAGAATTACTAACTCCGGAGGAGGTATCCCCTTGTTTTCATAGTAAAACAGGTGACCCAAGGGAACACCCTCCCACCCCCCCCCCCCCTTTTCCTTGCCCTGGGTCAAATAGCCCAGAGCGAAGAGGGCAGCAGAATGGAGTCACTGCCGAAACAGGCAGCCTACCTAGCTATAGTAGCAACTGTTAAGTGAATGACATTCTGAGCAGTAGATAATAGACCTAACAATAGAGGCCTCCAGAAATGGACTCGATATTTCTGAGATAAAAATTCATGAATGTGGATAGCTGAGCGCAATGAGCAGCCTTCAAAAATCTATAATAGCGACACTATTAATGTAAGCCCAAGATGTAGAAGAACTCTTACTTCATGAGCCGAAATCTTAAGCACAACTGCTGAGTCAATGAAATACCATAAGCAGTACCGATAGTTAATTGAATCCATTAGCAATAGAATGGAGCGTAACGTCCTTCTATTAGGCATCAAAGACAGAAGAAGCTTACGCCCGTAGTAATAAACAGATATCTGTTTATAAATACATAAACTCTAACCGGACAGAGTAAAGGCCTATGCCCGTACGAAGACGGAAGGACCTTAATAACAATAGGTTCCGGATATTAGGAGCCTAACTCTTATGCAAAAATCCAACCTAAATAGTAAAGGAAGTAGTGATTCCGAAACTACGAAAGTGAAAATCATCCATCGATAGTGCATGAAACTCACTGACTCTTCAGTAAAAGAGAAGCCAACAGAATTACTGTCTAAAAGGTCAGAATTTGAAAACTACTGTTTCCAGAGGCTCAAATGATTACTTAGCTAAATAAGAACCGAAGTTAAATTCCATATAGGAATTTAATCTAAAGATTCTAAGTCTATTTATCAAAAAGTTACTAACTGACTTAGATAAAGAGACATAAGACTCAATTGTAAACTATCATAGAGTGCATAGGTATAAGGTAACATAAACCTATAACCTTAATAATAACAGGCTGCAGTAGATCTTGTCAAACAAGTATACTAAAAAGTTGCAATGAGTAGTCTGGAGGGATCAACAATATGAACATAATGATCCCTACACCAACGACGGAAGAGCCTCCACTTTAGCCGCATAGAATAGCGAAGAAGAGGATCTCCTATAGTAAGAAATCGCGTCCAAAGCTCGTCCAGTACAATGCTTACAATGCAATACGGACCACACAACGGAATACGTGAAGGTTGCGACCTTGCGGGTTGTGATAAAGATGACACGATTTACCCAGCGAAAAAAGATCCTCTCATTGAGGAAGATTTCACGTTAAGTCCCACAGTAGACAACAGAGTAAATTACCCACGGTCTCTGTGAAGATAGAGATGCTATCAACAGAAATGTATTGTGGTTGTTTATCTTAGCAATACCTGCTGAAACAACAGCGCCGGAGGATACGCGTATCCTATCATTCCGTCCTATTAGATCAATAGAGCGTTAACAACATTAGCTCAGAGATCCGGACAAGCCAACACATACGTCTGCAATTGATTAGCAAGCTGTGTCGTAAATAAATCATCATTGGGCGCTCCCATAGATAGCAAATCTGATTGAATACTTGTTTGTTGAGAGTCCATTCTGACGGCAACAAGCGACCCCTAAGTGAACGGGAGTCCGGTAAAACAATCAGCCGACCCGGAATATGACGGACCGAAACAGAACTTGGTGTACTATAACCAACAGACGGATTCTTTCCATTAAATTGAATAACGGAAACGAATGAGTGCCTCCCTGGTTCCGGAGATACGCCACTACTGTCGAATTAACAGACAGGATTTGGACATGCGTTTCTGAATAATGTTCATGCAATGACAAAAAGCAAGCCTAAAAAACATTATTCCGCGGAAGATAATTGGTTGCTTAGAGACTGCGGAACCCAAAGACCCTGGCACTTCGAATCCATTGGGATCAATATTATATCCCAATCTGTTTGACTGGCAACCGTCATAACTACAACACTCGGGTCCGGCAACTGCAGTGGCACTCTCTGAGTCAACCACCGAATGTTTGCCCCAGTCTGAATCTCTTGTGACACTAGATAGACAAGAGAACGTGTAAATCGAGCAATTCATGGATTGCTGAAAAGTTGCCGATGAAGAGAAGCTTCTCCGAGAACGAAGCGACTCTGAGAGAGTTCTTAACCTTACTATCCACGCGCTTGGATGTAGCTAGGGCTGCGTCGAGTCTAACCAACTCCAATCAGCCACTGAAGGGCGGAGTTATACGTGAACAAACTACTGCCCTCAAAAGAAATCACATTGAGAATAATATCCCGTAAATCTTTTCTTGAAGACGTAATGATAACGCCTCAGTAAGGTGGATTACGTATGATAAAGCGTCTAAGTTAAGTCTAATAGACATCATTGTCGTTTCCGACATTGTGGTTGGAAAAGACATAGACGGCGAAAAAGAATATTTCCAGTCTTTAACCACGCCGTCTAGATGCATATGAACTCTCGGTATGCCCTGCTCTGCCAAAATAAATTATTCGTATAAATGATAAAACGGCAGAAATGAGCAACGCGGACAAGAAACTAAACTATCATGCTTGGTAGCAGGCTTGTATGCATATATAGCGTCGAAAAATAAAACACATGTTGTAATGAAATTATTGGACTGCGTCGGTAAGTCAGGGACAATGTCCCTGATCCGATCCAAAATTCCGTGTCCAATGACGCTATAAGTCTCTTATCCAACATCGCAGCAATGTAGTCCGAAATAACAATCACTGGAAGATAATGCCAGAAGATATGAATGGCAGCTTCCGATACTATGAAAGGGAAAACTCGAAATCTTTCGAATCCCTTTCGCCATCCTGTCGGACCCTATAAAGCATTCGGTCGTCTGTACCTGATGCAACCGCGGACCGCATCGACCCAGCGCCGTCGGATAATTCCTGATTCGACCAAGAAACTGTCGATTGCTGGGATGCTGCGAAACAACTGTGCTAACTCGGATAGCACGTCCGTCACTGAGGCCTGAGGAGAAGCGGTCCTACAATGCATTGCCGCTGGAAGCTCCGTGAACGTTACCCCGTGCATACTACCAATATGCGAGCGAATGGAGTGTATAGGCCTCGTGTCCCTTGGCTACCGGATGGCGTGACCTATTCGCCGTGGAATCACTGAATGACGAAACTGATCGGATACTCGAGGTCACGTAGCCAATGTGCGGTCGTGTGCCCTGCTGTGAGGATGAGGAAGCATTATGGACAGTCTCTCGGACTGTCAATATAACGGAGCGTCCCGACCGACAGACATATGCTCCGAATGTAAAATATCTGAACCACAAAATGCGGTCCCCTATGTTGTTGGACGAGAGAGGGACCTCTCTCGCTCACAGCCCAGACGGATCTGGACAAGCCAGGAACCAGACTAACAGGCTTCCTCCGATCTGTCCTCAATCTGCCATCACTGGGTGAGTACTAAAGTAATTAAAGTGCTCGCATCACCCAAATCTCCTTCCTAGACCGCAACGGACGAACCCAGAAGCCGAACCATTTGATGAATGCACGCTACACCGGGTGAGCTAGCGAATGTCACTCCGTCGATCCTACAAGGGATCTCTTAGGCGATAGACATATTCCATGAGCACTTATTGCCGCTAGCTCTTCATTAACTATGACGACAGAGGCACACTTTTGAAAGACATCTCCGTAACTTTGCGAACAAGAAACCAGAAATGCTTGGTTATAGCAAACATATAATAATAATATATATAGCGTCGTTCAATAATTCGAAAGTTTGTGTGACATTATTGGACTATGTCGGAACTGTGGGACGATGTCCCTGAACCGAACCAAAAATTTCTAAGTCCACCGACGCTATCAGTTTCTTATCCGGCATCGCAGCATTCTGGTCCGACGAAAGAAGCTGTAGAAGATCAAGTCAGATGACATACACAACAGCATATGTTGTTCCGAAAGGGAAAGCTCGAAATCCTCCAAATCCCTTTCGGTATCCCTTTCGGTATCCCGTCGGACCGGATGAAATCTTCGGACGTCCGTACCCGCTTCCGCGGAGCGTCCCGACCAAGCATCGTCGGATAAAAAATATGCGACAGATTCAGTTGATGCTGGAATGCTGTGATAAACTGTGCTATTTAGGAAAGCACGTCCGTTCCCGAGGCCTGTGCAGTAGCGGTCTTACGATGCATTGCCACCGGAAGCTCCGTGTACGTTGACTCCCGCACACTTCCTATGCGAACGTCCGGAGTCTACAGGCCTCGTGTCCCTGGCTACCGGATGGTGTGACCTGGTCGCCGATGATTCTCTGACTGGCGAAGCTGACTGGATATCCGAGGTCACGTAGCCAAGAGCGGTCGTGTGCGCTACCATGAGAATGAGGAAGCCTTATTGACAGTCTACTCCGGACTGACTATATGTCGGAGCGTCCCGAGCGACGGACGTATGCTCCGATGCGAAACATTTTGTACCACAACATCTGGGGCCAGATGTTGTTGTACGAGAGAGGGGCCTCTCTCGCTCGCCGTCCGGATGGACCAGAACGAGCTATGAACCGGACTAAAAGGCTTCCTCCGTTCTCCCTCTAATCCGCCGTCACTGGGTGTGCATTTGGTTGATTTATAGTGCTCGCATCACCCCAAAATTCCTTCTAGACCGCAACGGACGGACCCGGCTGCCGAACCATTCGATGAATGGACGCTACACCGGGCGAGCTAGCGGACGTCAAAGGCCGTCGAACCTACTAGGGTCCTCTTAGGCAATTGGCGTATTTACATGAGCACTTTTCCGCTAGCCCTTCATTAATTGTGACGACGGAGGCACACTGTTGGAAGACATCACAGATACATCACCCTAATCTTGATCGTCTGAAATAGAAATTGATAAAGTAGAGTGACCCTGCGGGGAAAGGACCGGAGTGTCCAATTCCCCACTAACATACCGTCACATACGCTTCCCATATTGTCATCGAAATCATACGATACAGAACAGGAGTTAATGCGAGTACACTGACCACATATAGAATGATTATAAAAGTCAGAGGAAGACTTCCTCTTATTACAATTGATCAAAATCCTTTCAATGTGAAAAGAAAACAAGTCCTGGTACTCACACTAACCCCTGGCAATCAAAATACATAATAATAATATGATCCATTAATATAGAAAAAATAATTGAAATCAAAATATTTTGAAAAAATATTTTTTCAGAACAGCCCAAGTTTCTGAAAAGTAACGTTGAACCCCAATGGATCCCAAGCCTAAGTGTGGACAAAAAATTTTTAAAATATTTTAAACAATTTATTCAACACTTATGAACAATAATAATGTATCTAGTTATGATTAAATTAACATCAAGATATTATTTTCAAGAAATCCCCCCCTCACACAGAGGGCTGTTGTAAATGTAAACAATGAATGTAAAAACACTAAAATAAGACTCCAGGCACCCAGGCCCGGAATCAGTTACCAAAAATACACTATCTGATGCAAAACCGAGACTTCCAGGGAAGAAACTGCAGAACATCAGATGGTAGATGCAGAACACAATGCCTAACCACCCATACGTGAAGACGTAAACATGGGGAAAAGAACAGAATTCATTCTGTTATTCAGCTAAAACTCCCAAGAAAATTTAGTAATAATAATTACAAAAACTATGCCAAAAGCATGGGAGAATAGCAAGGGGGGACTTAAAGGACAGGGAAAGAGGAAAACACTGAAAAATCAGTGTAACTAAATAATCAGAATGACAACAAAATGGCTGCTGCCTCGAAAATAGGTAACTTAACATAATTTCATTAAAAAATTTTAAGTTACAGCCCTGATAATATTCTGTCACACATTTTTCCTCTCCTCCTTCTCTATCCTCCTTAGAATCACCATTTCACTAATATTTATGTGTCTGGCATCATTTAAACTGAGATTTACAAGCACAAAGATCAGTCAGATGTTAACTGATGAAGGGCCAATTTCGGAACGTCCTTGACACTGCGCATGCGCAGTAGAGGTGAAGTGTGGAGGGCCATTCAGGACATGTTTTCTTTGGTTTTAGATGCAAATTTTGGGGATTGGGGGGCAAAATTTGTGTTTGGCCCTAAATTTTAAGAGTAAGCACCAGCTATGTCTGAGTCATTGGTACAGTATAAAAATATAGAAATTTTGGGCGGAGCAAAAATTCTTGCCTCTCCCATAACAACAACAACAGCAGCAAATATTGCCCCTCGAACTTCTCTTGAACAAACTTGAGTCTACACCTCAAAAGGAAGCTGTATACTAAATATCAAGTCTCTGCTACAGCTGGTTCATGAGATGATTTTTTAAAAAATTGGGGCATTTTGGCCCCCACTCCCTCCTCAATATGAGCAGAAACCCAATTTGAAGAAAAACCCAAATGCCCCTATATAACCACTACTCATGTGACATTTCATTAAAATGTGGCCAGTGGTTTGGGAGAAAAGGACCCAAACACCACCTTCACGATGGAGAAAAAGTGATCAGAATAACTCACCCTGGTTTTGAAGGGGAATACAGCGAAAAGTCATATTAGGGTCACTAGATGCAAAATTGTTTCACAATTATGATATCAGGCGTCTGATCCTTCCATTCACTATAATCTTAATGTTAGCATCATATTTCTTGCCCTGTAACTGGAATCCAGATTTGACAATTTTATGCATTCAGGCTCCGAAAGGAAAAGAACAGTGATGATTCTTCACTATCAGAAGGCAGACAACAGACCAATCTGCATTCTGCAGCCACGAGTATAGGACATCTAGTAAACACTTGATAGAATCTTCAATTGTGCCCGATGAAGTGCACTTAAAGAAATTCCCTCATAATGCACCAAGGTAAATTCAGGCTCCCACAGGGAGTCCAAATACTAACCCTGGTTCTCAAGTTGAACAAATTGGAATCTGATCCCCCTAGAGATGTTGTACACCAAATTTGAATCCATCTGGATTGGTGTGAGAACATTTTTTAATAAATTATCAAGTTACAATTCGGGCTACCATAGGGAGCCCAAATATGAGCCCAGGGCCCTGATTTGAACAAACCTGATTTTGACCCTCCTAGAGATGTTGTATACCAAATATGGAAGAATTCTGATTGGTAGATCTGAAAAAGAAGATTTTCAAAAGTTAAAATTTGTGCTCCTGTTTTGAGCCCAAATATAAACACAGGCACTCAAATTGAACAAATTGAAATCTGATCCCCCTAGAGATGTCGCATACCAAATATGAAACCATTTGGATTGGTAGATCTGGAGAAGAAGATTTTCAAAGAAATTTCATCATATTGGGGGGGGGGGCATAGGGAGCCCAAATATCAATCAGGGACCTGATTTGAACCAACGTAAAACTCCAAAACTGACCCCTAGACATGTTGTATACCAAATATGAAAGGATTCGGACAGGTGGATCTGAAGAAAATTTTTAAGGAAATTTCATCATATTGCACTTAGTTGAAATTTTGGGCTACAATATTTAGAGAGCCCAAATATGAACTCAGAGACCAGAGTTGAACAAGTTTCAATCCGACTCCCCTAGAGATGTTATATACCAAATATCAAAGAATTCTGACTAGTGGGTCAGAAGAAGATTTTGAAAGATTATTCCCCCATATTGCCTTAAGTTCAAAATTTGGGCTTCTGCATTGTGCCCAAATATCAACCGAGGGGTTTCATTTTAACAAACTGACATCTGACCCCCCTATGGATGCAGTATACCAAATATCAAAAGATTCTGATCATTGGTTCTAGAGAAAATGTTTGCAAATATGCTGACTCAGCATTTTTTCGACACCCTCTACAGAATATCCTGTTACAAGCAATGGCACTTTTTTAACATTCAGTTCTATGGGTCCTAAGGATGCATCATACCAAATATCAGTTCGCTGTTCCATGGGGTTTGGGAAATATTTGAGTTTGAAAATATTTCTATTTTTAGCTCCTGGGGTTCCCATGGGGACACAGGAAAATTTTTTGCATGAATCAAGTACTTATGACCCAATAATTTCACAAACAAAATTTGGCTCAAATCGGACTGTCGGTTCAAAAAGTTAAAAAATTTATAGTAATTTATATATTTTTTATACTTACCAATGACCCAGACTTAGCTGGTGCTAACTCCAACAAAACCAGGGCCAAACACAAATTTTGCCCCCCAATCCCCAAAATTTGCATCCAAAACAAAAAGAAATCATGTCCTAAAGGACCTCCATAGTACGCCTCTACTGCGCATGCGCAGTGACGCAGTCGTCCCAAAATTGGCGCCAATTATCATTCTTACTGGCAGTGCCTGGTCAGCGCTATGTACTCAGCGGGGAGGCAAGAGTTCCCAACTCCAGGGAGGGCCATCCCCGTCTGGGTCATTGGTAAGTATAAAAAATATATAAATTACTATAAATTTTTTAACATTTTTATACTGTACCAATGACCCAGACTTAGCTGAATAGTAAACAGGCTGGAGGGCCTAGGACATAGAGGAAAATCCAATAAGCTCAATTATATAGTAAAGAGGTAACCCCTTAAGGAGAAAAGGAGTATTAGGCTTTACATGTATCTTTCTTATTTAATATTAAATTAGAAAGATACACTACCCTTAATAATTGAGCACAATAACATTCATGTTCTCTATTAACATCCAGTATAACCCTTATACTAATTATTTTTAAAGCAAGCCAATAAATAAAGTAGTCCAGAGAATTGAGACTCTTTATAATCATTTAAAAGTGTCCGAGTATTGTATATTAAAGCCCGTTTGACACTTGACATATACAAATGCTTCACACCGAGCTACACTTTAAAAATAAGACATGAATGAATTTAAACATTAATATTACACTTTAAAACCATCCCAGAAGCGACTCAGAAATACTGACTTGGAGGAGGCACTCCCTTACTTTTCACTATAAAGCAGGTGACCTATAAAACCATCCCAGAAGCGACTCAGAAATACTGACTTGGAGGAGGCATTCCCTTACTTTTCACTATAAAGCAGGTGACCTAAGGGAACACCCCCCCCCCCCCCTTCCCCTTGCCCTGGGTCAAATAGCCCAGAGCGAAGAGGGCAGCCGGACGGAGTCACTGCCGGAACAGAAAGCCTGCATAACTATAGTTGCAACTGTTTAGTGGACGACATTCTGAGCAACAGATAACGGACCTAAACAATGCAGGTCTCCAGAAATGGACTCAATATTTCTGAGATAAAAATTCGTAAATGTGGATGGCTGAGACCAATAAGCAGCCTTCATTAAATCTGTAATAGCAACACTATTAGCATAAGCCCAGGAAGTAGAAAGAGCTCTTACTTCATGAGCAGAAATCTTAAGCACAGACTGCTGAGAAGAAGATAAATCTTCATAAGCAGTATGGATAGTTAACTGAATCCATCTAGCAATAGAATGGACTGAAATGTCCTTTCTATTAGGCATCAAAGACAGAAAGAAACGTTTCCGTCCCTTTCTGATAAACTGAGATCTCTGTTTATAGATACGTAGTGCTCTAACAGGACAGAGTAAAGGCCTACGCCCGTCTGAAGACGGAAGAGCCTTAATAACAATAGGTTCCGGATATTAGGAGCCTGATTCTTAGCTAAAAAACCCACATTAGTAGTGAAGGTGATAGTGTTCCCAACACTACGATAATGAGAATCATCCACCGATAGTGCATGAAGCTCACTGACTCTTCTGGCAGAAGAGAAAGCTAAGAGAAAAGCTGTCTTATAAGATAAGAATTTGAAATCTACTGTCCCAAGAGGTTCAAATGGCTTTTCCTTCAATTTAAGGAGAACCCAAGCTAAATTCCACTTAGGAATTAATCTAAGAGTTCTGGGTCTATTTATCGAAAAGTTTCTAACCAATTTCGATAAAGAGACATTAGATCCAATTTGTAAACTATCATGATGTGCATAGGTATCAGATAACATAGATCTATAACCCTTTATAGTAACAGGCTGCAGTTTGATTTCGTCAAACAAGTATACTAGAAAGTTTGCAATGTCTGGTATAGAGGGATCAAATATATCTACAGAATGATCCCTACACCAACGACGAAAAACCTTCCACTTAGCCGCATAGTTTAGCGAAGAGGAGGTCCTCCTACAGTTAGAAATCGCGTCCACTGCTCGTCCTGTAAAGTGCTTGCCATGCAAGAAGGACCGCACAACGGAAAAACGTGAAGGTTGAGACCTTGCGGGTTGTGATGGAGTTGGCGCGATTTCCCCTGCGAAAGAAGATCCTCTCGTGGAGGAAGCTTCCGCGGTAGGTCCCACAACAGACACCTGAGTAGATTTATCCACGGTCTCTGTGGCGACAGAGATGCTACCAACAGAATCTTGCATTGAGATTGTTTTATCTTTAGCAATACTTGTTGAATTAACGGCGCTGGAGGATACGCATATCCTATCATTCCGTTCCAAGGGATCGACAGAGCGTCTACTGCAAATGCTCTTGGATCCGGACACGGAGACACATACGTCTGCAACTGATTGTTGAGATGTGTCGCAAATAAGTCTATCATTGGCCGTTCCCATTGGTAGCAAATCTGATTGAATACTTGTTTGTTGAGAGTCCACTCCGACGGCAACAAGCGACCCTTTCGTGAAAGGGAGTCTGCTAGCACATTCAGACGACCCGGTATGTGACGGACCGAAAGAAGAACGTGATGTTCTAACGCAAACAGAAGGATTCTTTCCGTTAGATTGAACAACGGAACTGAATGAGTGCCTCCCTGATTCCGTATATACGCCACTACTGTTGTATTGTCGGATAGGATTTGGACATGAGCATCGTGAATAATGTCCATCCAGTGACGTAACGCAAGCCAAATTGACATTATTTCCTTGATGTTTATGTGCTTCCACAGGAATTGCGGATCCCAAAGACCCTGGCATCTCGAATCCATTGGGATTAATGATGCACCCCAACCTGTTTGACTGGCATCCGTCATAACGGTAAAACTCGGATCCGGCAACTGCAGCGGAACTCCTTGAGTTAACCACTGAATGTTTGCCCAAGTCTGAATCTCTTGTTTCACTTGATCTGACAAGAGAACGTCTACATCGAGCGAATGAATTTTCACACTCCAATTCTGAGTCAGGAAAATTTGAAGAGGACGTGTGCGTAGCCGCCCCATCGGAATGAGATCCGCGGCGGCTCCGCACAGACCTATCAGTCTCATAAATTCTCTCGCCGTGACTTTGTCTGCGTGCAGACAATAGCGAGCGTAACAACTGACTAATTTCGCTCTGGTTAACGGCAGACGAACGAGATTGTTGTGCGTCTCGAAGCTCATTCCCAGATGAGTGAATGACTTGGACGGCACCAGATCCGACTTCTCCTCGTTTACTATAAAACCGAGACGTCGGAGCAATAGAAGAAGATTCTGAACATCGTTCTGAAGCGTTAACTCGTTGCCGTACCTCTGAAGAATGTCGTCCAGGTAGGCCGACGTTACCGCAGACGAATGAGCTCGGAAGTAGATCATTACCGAGTTCATTACCCGAGTGAAAGCCCAGGGTGCTAGATTCAATCCGAAGCACATGGCCCGGAACTGATACACCACTCCTAGGACTGCGAAGCGTAGATACTTTCGGAATGTCGGATGTACCATGACGTGAAAGTACGCATCTTTGAGATCTATGCTCGTTGCATAATCGTTCACCCGAATACTCGCTCTGACCGATCGAATCGTCTCCATATAAAACTTCGGAGCGACGATCAGCTTGTTTATCCAGCTCAAATCTATGACTGGACAGAACGAGCCGTCTGGTTTCGGAACCAGAAACAGATGGCTGTAGAATCCCAGAGATTCCTGGTTTTCTACGACCTCTACCGCGTTCTTCATTAAAAGAGACTGCACCTCTGATAACAGAGCGTCTCTTTTCTGTGGATTTGACGGAAGATGAGTCCACTTTGGACTTCGAGTTAATGGAGGCTTTCGTTTGAAGGATATCTTTAGACCTTCCGAAGTCACTCCTCTCACCCAAGGGTCGTCCGTAATCGACGCCCACTCTTGTGAAAAACTCGACAACCTTCCGCCAACCGGAACGCGATAGAGGTTTAAGCCATCACCTCCTGGACCTGCGAGGCCTGCGGTAGGAGAAACCACGTCTTCCACGACCCGCACCTCGCCTCGTCGACCTCGGGGCGTCCGACCGATTGTCCCGGCCTGAAGGACGTCCCGAACGAGAGTCGCTATCCTGACGGTCTCTCGAATAAGACCAAGAGGACGCACCGGAACCTCTATAGGAACCTCTCTTGGGCGCATTAGACCCAGAAGTGCCTGTCTTATTCGTGTCTGCTGTATCCGACTTTTTAGGAGCCGATCTGAACAAAAGAGAATCATTAGCTTTCTTTTTAATTTTATCATAAATAGCGGAAAGCTTGCCGTCAAAGAGAAGTTCTCCTGAGACCGAAGCGACTCTAAGAGAGTTCTTCACCTTAGAATCCACTAGTGTGGATGTAGCTAGGGCTGCGTCACGTCTAACCAACTCCAGATTTGCCACTGAAAGGGCGGAGTTACACGTGGAATAAGCTACTGCCCTTGAAAGAAGTCTTAAAGAGGATTGTATATCCTGAAACTCTTCCCCTTGAAGGCGCAGTGATAACGCCTTAGTAAGGTGATCTGCGTAAGATAAGGCATCTAAATTGGCTCTGTTAGACGCAATAGCTGTTTCCAACACCGCGGTTGGAATAGAAGCTGACGACGGTAATGATAGCTCTAAGTCTTCCGCCTCGTCGTCCATACGCAGAGGAACTCTCGGTATACCCTGTCCTGCCGTATCGAATTTATTCCTTGCATTAATGAAAGGCAGGTTAAGAGTATTAGCGGACAAGAAACCTGCTTTCCCCGTCCTGGAAGCAAGTTTAAATATAGCGTCGTTCAATAATTCAAATGTTCTTGCAACATTATTGGACTGCGACGGAAACTCGGGAGCGATGTCCCTGAACCGCTCAAAAAAATTCAGAGTCCAATGACGCTATAATTCTCTTGTCCGGAAGCGCAGCAGTCTGGCCCGACGGAACAACTTGAGGGAGAAAGTGCCAGATGAAGTCCACGGCAGCTTTATGTTGTTCCGAAAGGGATAGCTCCAATTCATCCGTATCCCTTTCACCATCCGGTCGGACCTCCCGATGTTCCCGGTCGTCCGCCCCCGATGCTTCGGCGGAGCGTACCGACCCAGCGCAGTCGGATAATTCTCGATCCGACACCGTTTCTGTCAGCTGCTGGGATGCTGCGATAAGCTGTGCTATCTGCACAAGAATGTCCGACGTCGAGACCTGCGGAGGCGCAGTCTTCCGCTGCTTCGCCGAGGGCAGCTCCGCATCAGATGGCTCCCGCATACTTTTCCTATGCGAACGTCCAGAGTCCATCGGTCTCGAATCCCTGGCTGCCGGATGGTGTGACCTGGTCGCCGAAGAATCCTTCATCGGCGAAGCTGGTAAAATATCGGCGGTCACGCAGCCAAGGTGCGGTCGTGTGCGCTGACGAGAAGAGGAAGCCTTAACAGTCTCTGCAGACTGCTTATACAACGGAGCGTCCCGAGCGACGGACGTATGCTCCGCTAAAGACACATTTTGTACCACAACATCTGGTCCCAGATGTTGTTGTACGAGAGAGGGACCTCTCTCGCTCGCGGCCCGGCTGGACCTGGACGAACTAGGAACCGGACTAAAAGGCTTCCTCCGTTGTCGTTTACTATCCGCCGTCACTGGGTGTGCATCTATTATGTTTATAGTGCTCGCATCACCCAAAATTTCCTCTTGGACCGCATCGGACGAACCCGGCTGCCGAACCATTCAGTGAATGGACGCTACACCGGGCGAGCTAGCGGACGACATTTGTCTAATCTCCATGAGCACTTTTGCCGCTAGCTCTGAATTCATTTGTGACGACGGACGCACACTTGAAGAAGATAACATGGAAACATCACCCTGTTCTGGTTCCTCTGAAATAGAAACTGAGAGAGTAGAGTGACCTTGTGGAGAAAGAGCCGGCATCGCTCTTTCTCCAGAAACAACATATCGTGACACACGTTTCCAATGTTTCTCATCCCAATGTTCACATATAGGACAGGGATTAATGCGAGAACACTGACTACAATTAATACAATGATCATGAAAGTCAGAGGAAGATTTCTTCCTATTACAATTTGAACAATGTCCCTTCATTGTGAAAGAACAACAATAAGTCCTAGTTACTCGCAAAAACCCCTGACACAAAGATACATAATAACATGATCCATTAATAAATGAAAAAACAATTGCAAAACAAAATAATTTTGAAAAAATATTTTTTCAGAAAAGCCCAAGTTGCTGAAAAGTAACGTTGAGCCCCGATGGATCCGATGGCAAAGTGTGGTCAAAAATTTTAAATTTATATAAAATAATTAATGAGACACTTTCGGATAATATAAATGTATCTTATAATGAGATAAACTACCACAAAGGCAAACAGCCCCCCTCAAAAAAGGCTGTTGCCAATGAAAACAAACAGTGTAAACACACTAGAAAACATGACTCCAGGCACTGAAAAAACTGGCCCGGAATCAGTCATCAATTACACTCTATCTGATGCAAAACAGAGACTCCCAGGGGAGAATCTGTAGAACATCAGATGGAAGATGCAGAACACAAACGTTATACACCCATGGGTGAAAACGTAACTATGGGGAAAATAACAGAAAACATTCTGTAACCAAGCAACTCTCCCAGGAAATTTTAGAAATGAAACTTCTCAAAAATATGCCAAAAGCATGGGAGAATTGCCAGGGGGGACTTTAGAAGGCTAGGGGAGAGGAAACACTGAATAAGCAGTGCAACAATTAGCAAGAATGACAACAAGAGGCCCATGCCTCGAAAATAGGCAACTTGACATAATTTCATCAAAAAATTTTAAGTACAGCCCTGATTATTTTTTGCCACTTCTTTTTCCTCTCCTCCTTCTATCCTCCTTAGAATCACATTTTCTCCAAAAATTACTTGTCTGGCATCCTTTAAACTGAGATTTACAAGCACAAAGATCAGTGAGATGTTGACTGATGAAGGGCCAAACAGAGAATGATAATTGGCGCCAATTTCGGGACGACTGCGTCACTGCGCATGCGCAGTAGAGGCGTACTATGGAGGTCCTTTAGGACATGATTTCTTTTTGTTTTGGATGCAAATTTTGGGGATTGGGGGGCAAAATTTGTGTTTGGCCCTGGTTTTGTTGGAGTTAGCACCAGCTAAGTCTGGGTCATTGGTACAGTATAAAAATATAGAAATTTTGGGTGAGGCCAAAAATCTTTCCCCTCCCATAACAAAGGCAAATACTGCTTCACGAACTTCCTTTGAACAAACTTGAATCTACACCTCAAAAGGAAGATGCATACCAAATATTAAGTCATTATACCTGCTGGTTCATGAGATTTTTTTTTTAAATTTGGATGATTTTCACCCACCCCCTCTCTATGGGGCTGGGCATGTTGAGTTGAACAAAAATGCAATGCCCACTCAGCACCATCACTCACACAAACTTTCACTTGAATTGACCTAATGGTTTTGGAGAAGCTCAAAACATGGTATTGATGGACGACGGACGAAAAGCGATAAGATAAGCTCAGCTTGACTTCATCAAGGTGAGCTAAAAATCAAAATTTGTTTTGTCCCATCAGTCGCACGTGGAATTGACCTCAACAAGGCATTCTCTAGTGAAACCAACTGACCAAATTAATTTCGTAACAAGAGGCCTTAATCAAACACCTGATAAAATTGTTTCAAGAAGTATTTAAGATCCAGTACGTGGAGAGTGGATTGCAACTAAATCACCCATGAAGTGGAGTTATCACCCAAGCTATACCTTTCAAATTGTGTGCATACAGTAAAATCTGTCTTGAGAGACTACTGTCATGAGAGACCACCTGACTTGAGAGACCACTGTGACCTTCACCATTGGTTGTTTTACGCTATAATAGACCTGTCATGAGAGACCACCTGTTTTGAGAGACCACTTTTCCATGGCAAAAAGGGTGGTCTCTCAAGACAGGTTCTACTGTATCAACAAATAACACAAGCAATGTTTCAGCCAATGGACCTCCGGGTTTAACACGGTGGTCCATAGGCTGAAACTTTGCTTGTGCTAGTTATGCTTTGCAACAAAGTACAGCAATTAAGATTTTATTTGTGTTTGACATTATTTTTTAGCTTTTGAATACGATAACCATGGAAAATGGATATTATTGGTAAAAGAGGAAATTTTTCAATTTGTAAAAAAGTTGACAGAGCGAACTGGTATGGGTTCAATATCGAGTATGAGACCCATTACAGTTAATTACAGCTTGACAATGCCTTCTCATGCTCCCAATCAGGTTCCTGGTGGTCCTTTGTGGGATGGTGTTCCATTCTTGGACCAGCATGGCACCAAGCACCTGGACACTTCTTGACTGGACTGGACGGGCTGAAATTGCAAGCTGCAACTCATTCCAGACATGTTCGATTGGACTGAGGTCAGGGGATCTTGCTGGCCAGTCCATATGCTCAATCCCCTCCCTCTGTCGGTACTTCCCGACAGCATGGGCAACATGAGGACGGGCATTATCGTCAATCAGAATGAATCTATCACCCACTGCACCTGCATACAATCTAACGTGGACATCCAGGATCTCACCAATATACCGCTGTGCAGTCAATGTACCACGTGCAAGGACACAGAGTTCTGTATATCCATCTCTGCTGATGCCGCCCCAGACCATGATTGACCCTCCACCATAGCGGTCATGCTCAGCAATGTTGGCTGCATGGAATCTCTCTCCTGGTCTTCTCCATACCCTAGAATGCCTATCTGTGTGGTCTAGGCAGTACCTTGACTCATCTGTAAAAAGGACAGGTCGCCAATCTTCTCTGGTCCATCTAACGTGGTCCATGGCCCATTCATATCGTGCCTGGCAGTGGTTCTGGGACAGCAGAATGTGAATACGTGGCCTTCTCAATCAGAGACCACCTTCGTGCAACCTTGTCCGGATAGTCTGCGTCAAAACATTTACCCCAAATGCATTCTGAAGGTCACTGCGAAGCTGGGTTACTGTGTCAAAGCAGTTCCTACGCGCCTGAATGATCAAAAACTGTTCTTCAGCTGCAGATGTTGCCCTGTCTCTGCCACCACCATGTCGTCTTACCAGTGTGCCATACTGCTGAAATCTTGCCCAGGCTCTGATGATCACCATATGGTGCACACCAAGGGCTTCACCAACCTGACGATTGGTAGCTCCTTGCCCCACCATCCCTACAGCCCGCCACATTTCTGCTTCAGACAAATGTCTTCTTACATTTGCATTTGCCATATTCAATCATTAAATCGCAAGGGTTTGTGTTGAAATGAAGATTGAATACCCTACACATGTCATGTACATGTAGACAGTACAGAAAAACATCATGAAAATCAAGGGGTACATGCTTTCCATGACTGTCACGAAACGTCTGCCTATCAAGAGAGCTAATGTAAACACTGGGGACCATCTCAATACATTCCTCAATCATATCCACCAAAAATATCGCAAATATGTCACTAGCAAATTTCACAATGATGTGTCAAATATTTGGTGCTTAGCAAACTTTGAGTTGTATATTTTAGCTAGGGTCTGTTGAGTGATTTTTTTGTGTGTAAAAGACTCAAATGCCTTCAATACACATTTTGAATCAAAGATAAAAACAAATCTCTAAATCTTCTTCTAAAGGAAAAAATATAATTTTTCCCAATGGGCCACACACACTCAATGTTAATCTTTTATACTCACATTCAGATTCTAACAAAAATTTACCACAATCACCTCCGTCTGAATCTGTCTCGTGGATGTGAAGAATAAGGTTTTTAAAGAATAGTCTTTATACTGCAGTGAGTTAAAATTTAGGATCTCATAAAATGTCCATGGACGCTGTTGGACTTGGCAAGGAATTAACTCATAAAAACATTCTCATAGTTTATTTGGATGGCTTAGCTTCTGAGGTATCTATAAATTATTCAACACAAAAGTCAATCAAACTAGCATAATGGATGCAAATCTAAACGGAATGTGTTTCACATCAAGATCAGATAAGCTTAGTCCAGTGACAATTTAGAAATGGATCAGTTTGCTAAATCAACTTAAACAAGTTGGCACCCAATGAATAAAGCATCTACTAACTTCAAAAGGCAGGAATCAGGAAGCAAAGGGGAGGCCAAATAAAAAAGGAAACCAGAAACTTGAATTGAACAAAATTTAATTTGAACCTCTTAAGAATGGTTTAGACAGAATATCAAAATATTCTGAATGGTGGTTCTGAAAAAGAAGACTTTTAAAATTGTTTGGGGTACTAGCAGAGTTATACCTCTTCAAGCTAGAAAATAAGCAGACTGTCACCTGCAAAATGAGGTCCCCAAAGGGTGAATTTAGTGATGCTACCCTGCATAGCAGGGTAGCATCACTAAATTTATCCTATGTGTACCTCAATCTGAATCAGAGTCTCAAAACTAAACTGAAAGAGGTACCCCGAGGATAAATTTGCCCACAGTATAGGATAGCATCATCAAATTCACCCTCTGGGGACCTAATTCTGCAAATGTCAGACTGCTTATTTTCAGGCCAAATTTGGTCCAGTAGTATCTGAGATGTTCAAAATGTAAAGTAAAGTAAGATGGATAGACCAATGATGGGTGGGAAGTGATCACTAAATCTCCACTTGAGCTGCACTCAGGTGAACTATAAAGGTTACGATAAAAAGTTTAAGGCAACTTATCAGTGGGTTGCCTTGATTTTCAAATTGTGCAGTCAGTGCAGGCCTGTGAGTCTCTGTAAGATATAAGGAGTGGTTGATTCTACATGCGGCAGCCTACCTGCAAAAATATTGGAGTTGAGAGAACTACTTGCTATATAAATGTGGTAGTACAAGATAGTTATGCCAAAACGAAAATATAAGGTATTGGGTTTAGATGAAACAGCCCACTTCTCAGGGCTTGATTTAACAGGATTCACAGAGCAGCTTTCAAATCAATTTTCAACTATAGCTGATCAATTTCAAATGAAAAACCATGTAAATAATAGGAATTGCTGATCGAAATTTATCCCAGTTTGAAAACTGTTATTCAATTTTTTTAAATTAAATTGACCCCTGCTGCTTCTATAAACATTTCATCTTGGGAATGTTTGGGTCTTCTAGACTCTGGGTACATGTATATAAATATGTGGTAGCAGAAGATAACTGGATCTGTACAAGATATAACAAAGCAGTTGGGGGATAAATCAGCCTCCAAGCACTTCTATAAATATTGGGTCTCTGAAAAGTGATGATTATGGTGAAATAAATGTGTTCTCATACAAGTTACTTGAACCTATAAGACACACCTCAGTTGTTGGCCCTACATTAAGAAGTCTGTATGTGTAAATCTTGGTCCTGAGGAAGCATCTTGACACTGAATAGCTGCAAAAGATAACTGGACCTATAAAGGTATACAAATGTACATGTACCTGAGTTGTTGGGTCTAGAAGATTTAGCCTATTACAATAACTAACTATTGGGTCTTCATGAACTCTTGACAGCAGATATATAAATGTGTTGTAAGTTCTACAGGATAACTGCACTCTTCAAAAAGATATGGAGGCTGAGCCATTGGGTCTGGATGTCAGAAGCTGCCTATTTGTGTAAAAATTGGTCTTAAAAACCCAACTTGATATTGGAAACCCAGTATATATATTTATAGCTAATTAATGCTATACAAGATAACTGGGTGTATAAAAGTAATCCAGAGTTGTTGGGTCAAGATGAAGCAGCCTAATTTTGTGTAAATTGGCCCCGAGAAACCAAGTTGATACTTGCTGTTTTGTACATGTATTTGTCTTGAGTCACACACTTCAAATTGGCAATATAAATGTGTAAGTGTTGAAAATAACTGGGCCCATACAAAATATAATTTGTTGGGTCAGCACAGAATGATACATTTCTGTAATACTGGGTCCTAGAAAATCTTGCTCCATATACCTCTTGAAAACTAAATAAAAAATGCAAATTGCATGCCTTAAGTTGGATTAAATATCCACTTTCCCATTAAAATGAGTGAATATGGATCTCCTGATGTGATTGAAGGAGAGCTGAACATTTGTGGTTCTCCTTTGTTTTTCAGTTGATTAAGCCTAATATAAATGTTGATGAAGATGCATATCTGTATAAATGCATGTAGTGGGAAAGGTGAGCTATAAAAGTTACTGTACATTTTTTTTCAATGGTTGCCTTGATTTTCAATATGTGCAGCCAGTGCAGGCCTGTAAGCCTATGCATGATATAAGGAGTGGTTAAAGGTTCTACATGAGGCAGCCCAGCTGCAAAAATATTGGACCTGAAAAAGCTACTTCCTATATGAATGTGTGGTAGTACAAGATAGGCTTACACAAAATAGGAGCCATTGGGTCTAGATGAAACAGCCTGTTTCTATAAACATTTCATCTTGGGAAAACTCAGTCTAGACTTTGGGTACATGTATACAAATATGTGGTTATAGAAGATAACCATAACTTGATCTGTACAAGATATACGAAAGCAGTTGTGGGATAAATACACAGAACAACACGTGCTTGTGAATTGATTAATTGATACGGCACGAGTGCCAGCACCTAAGGATAGAACGAGAGGCCACATCTACATCAAGAGTTATGTATGTATAAATCTTGGTCATGGGGAGCCAACTTGACACTGACTAGCTACTCATGACAACTGGACCATGAAAGGTATGCAAATGTACCTGAGTTGTTGGGTCTAGAAGATTCAGCCTACTTATATACCATAACTAACTATTGGGTCTTCATAAACTCTTGACAGTTGGTATATAAATGTGTAGCAAGATGTACAGGATAACTATTAACTGCGGCCATCAGGGAGATATACAGACTGACCCATTCGCTCTAGATGTTAGAAGCCACCTATTTATGTAAAAATTGGTCTTAATAAACCAACTTGATATTTTCGTGGCCCAACAAAAATTTCTGCCCCTCCCATAACGATGGCAAATATTGCCCCTTGAATACATCCCATGAACAAATCTGAGTCTACAACTCAAAAGGAAGCTGCATACCAAATATCAGGTCTCTGCAACTGCTGGTTCATAAAGATTTTGGTGCCCTTTGGAGAGAGACATTTGACAAATCCGAATTGGCATTAGGTAATAAATTTACCCAACATTTGAATAAAATTGGGTTAGTGGTTTTGGAGGAGAAGTCGGTTTTGTAAAGTTTACGACAGACGGAAAGTGATCAGTAAAGCTCCCCTTGAGCTTCGTTCAGGAGAGCTAACTAGCTATTGGGTCTTCATAAACTCTTGATAGCAGGTATATAAATGTGCAGCAAGTTCTACAGGATAACTGTGCCTATCAGAAAGGTAAACAGACTGAGCCATTCGATCTAGATGTCAGAAGCCGCCTATTTGTGTAAAAATTGTTTTTAATAAACCAACTTGGTATTGGCAACCTGGCATATACATTTATAGCTATACAAGATAACTGGGTGTACAAAAGTAATCCAGAGTTGTTGGGTCCAGATGAAGCAGCCTAATTTTGTGTAAATTGGCCCTGAGGAACCAATTTGATACAGGCTATATATATTTGTAGCCATGAAAACTCTTGATTATGGAATATAATTGTTAATAAAAAATAACCCGGCCTGCCAAAATCGTACTGGAGTTGTCAGGGCACTTTTAAAAGCAGCATTTTTATTTTTATGAATGCTTGTCTTGAGGAAGCAGCTTGATATTGGCTATACATGTACAGATATATATACCGGTATGTACTATGTAGCTGCTGGAATTCTGAAAGATAACTTGACCTGTTCAAAATAAAAGTTGTTGGGTCTAGACAAAGCAGCCTACTTTTATAATAACAAGGCTTGAAAAGCTCTTGATTCTGGCAATATAAATCTCTAATTGTAGAAGGGGGCTTGGTCTGTAAATTATACCGGAGTTGTTGGGCGTGGATGAAGTTCCCAATTTGTAAACTTAAGTTAATAGTTGTCTCGAGTCCCACACTTCATAATGGTTATATAAATGTGTAACTGTTAAAAATAACTGGGCCAATACAAAATATAAATTGTTGGGTCATGACGGAACGGTATATTTCTGTAATATTGGGTCCTGGAAAATCCTGCTCCATATGGCTCTTGAAAACTAAATAAAAAATGCAAATTGCACTCCTTAATTTGGATTAAATATCAACTTCCCCATTCAAATCAGTGAATATGGATCTCCTGGTATGATTTTAGGAGGGTTGAACATTTGTGGCTCTCCTTTGTTTTTCAATCGGTTAAACTTGTCTTAATATAAATGTGCATGTGGATGAAGTTGCATACAGTGTATCTGTATATATACTTGTGTTGGGAAAGGTGAGCTATAAAAGTTACAGTAAAATATTTTAAGGTAACTTATCAGTGGGTTGCCTTGATTTTCAATTTGAGCAGTCAGTGCAGGCCTGTGAGGCTATGCAAGATATAAGGAGTGGTTGATTCTACATGAGGCAGCGTAGCTGCAAAAATATTGGGGCTCGAGAAAACTACCTGCTATATAAATGTGGTTGTACAAGATAGTTATGGCTATACAAAAATATAAGCTATTGGGTCTAGATGACACAGTCTGTTTCTATGAACATTTTTGTCTTGGAGAAAACTCAGTCTTCAAGGCTCTGGTTACATGTATATAAATACATGATTATAGAAGATAAATGGATCTCTAAAAGATATACCAAAGTAGTTGGCAGGCCTTTAAATTATCCCAAATTCACAGCGATAAAGGGTGTGCCCAAAATAGAAGCCATGCAATGAGGCTCTCTTTATTTTCCTTCATATGGGGTCATTTCAAGTGTTTCTCAGCTGTAAATTAGTTTGATAATCATCTAAAGGTGCATTAACCCTTTACATGCTGCTGACGGATATTCCTGCCCAGCACAGGGATTCACTTGCCACTGAAATAAGTATAATATGGGTACATGTAATCATATTTTCACCCTGTAAATTGAGTGGAATTTTTCACTAATGACTTCTTGTGTTACATTTAACTTAATTTTTCATCAAATCTAGTCATGGCTGCTGTAAAGCAGCCATGACTAGATTTGATGAAAAATATCATGAAAGTTAAAAAATTTATAGTAATTTATATATTTTTTATACTTACCAATGACCCAGACTTAGCTGGTGCTAACTCCACAAAAACCAGGGCCAAACACAAATTTTGCCCCCCAATCCCCAAAATTTGCATCCAAAACAAAAAGAAATCATGTCCTAAAGGACCTCCATAGTACGACTCTACTGCGCATGCGCAGTGACGCAGTCGTCCCGAAATTGGCGCCAAATATCATTCTTACTGGCAGTGCCTGGTCAGCGCTATGTACTCAGCGGGGAGGCAAGAGTTCCCAACTCAGGGAGGGCCATCCCCGTCTGGGTCATTGGTAAGTATAAAAAATATATAAATTACTATAAATTTTTTAACATTTTTATACTGTACCAATGACCCAGACTTAGCTGAATAGTAAACAGGCTGGAGGGCCTAGGACATAGAGGAAAATCCAATAAGCTCAATTATAAAATAAAGAGGTAACCCCTTAAGGAGAAAAGGAGTATTAGGCTTTACATGTATCTTTCTTATTTAATATTTAAATTAGAAAGATACACTACCCTTAATAATTGAGCACAATAACATTCATGTTCTCTATTAACATCCAGTATAACCTTTATACTAATTATCTTTAAAGCAAGCCAATAAATAAAGTAGTCCAGGGAATTGAGACTCTTTATAATCATTTAAAAGTGTCCGAGTATTGTATATTAAAGCCCGTTTGACACTTGACATATACAAATGCTTCACACCGAGCTACACTTTAAAAATAAGACATGAATGAAATTAAACATTAATATTACACTTTAAAACCATCCCGGAAGCGACTCAGAAATACTGTCTTGGAGGAGGCATTCCCTTGCTTTTCACTATAAAGCAGGTGACCTAAGGGAACACCCGCCCCCCCCCCCCCCTTCCCCTTGCCCTGGGTCAAATAGCCCAGAGCGAAGAGGGCAGCCGGACGGAGTCACTGCCGGAACAGAAAGCCTGCATAACTATAGTTGCAACTGTTTAGTGGATGACATTCTGAGCAACAGATAACGGACCTAAACAATGCAGGTCTCCAGAAATGGACTCAATATTTCTGAGATAAAAATTAGTAAATGTGGATGGCTGAGACCAATAAGCAGCCTTCATTAAATCTGTAATAGCAACACTATTAGCATAAGCCCAGGAAGTAGAAAGAGCTCTTACTTCATGAGCAGAAATCTTAAGCACAGACTGCTGAGAAGAAGATAAATCTTCATACGCAGTACGGATAGTTAACTGAATCCATCTAGCAATAGAATGGACTGAAATGTCCTTTCTATTAGGCATCAAAGACAGAAAGAAACGTTTCCGTCCCTTTCTGATGAACTGAGATCTCTGTTTATAGATACGTAGTGCTCTAACAGGACAGAGTAAAGGCCTACGCCCGTCTGAAGACGGAAGAGCCTTAATAACAATAGGTTCCGGATATTTATTAGGAGCCTGATTCTTAGCTAAAAAACCGACATTAGTAGTGAAGGTGATAGTGTTCCCAACACTACGATAATGAGAATCATCCACCGATAGTGCATGAAGCTCACTGACTCTTCTGGCAGAAGAGAAAGCTAAGAGAAAAGCTGTCTTATAAGATAAGAATTTGAAATCTACTGTCCCAAGAGGTTCAAATGGCTTTTCCTTCAATTTAAGGAGAACCCAAGCTAAATTCCACTTAGGAATTAATCTAAGAGTTCTGGGTCTATTTATCGAAAAGTTTCTAACCAATTTCGATAAAGAGACATTAGATCCAATTTGTAAACTATCATGATGTGCATAGGTATCAGATAACATAGATCTATAACCCTTTATAGTAACAGGTTGCAGTTTGATTTCGTCAAACAAGTATACTAGAAAGTTAGCAATGTCTGGTATAGAGGGATCAAATATATCAACAGAATGATCCCTACACCAACGACGGAAAACCTTCCACTTAGCCGCATAGTTTAGCGAAGAGGAGGTCCTCCTACAGTTAGAAATCGCGTCCACTGCTCGTCCTGTAAAGTGCTTGCCATGCAAGAAGGACCGCACAACGGAAAAACGTGAAGGTTGAGACCTTGCGGGTTGTGATGCAGTTGGCGCGATTTCCCCTGCCAAAGAAGATCCTCTCGTGGAGGGAGCTTCCGCGGTAGGTCCCACAACAGACACCTGAGTAGATTTATCCACGGTCTCTGTGGCGACAGAGATGCTACCAACAGAATCTTGCATTGAGATTGTTTTATCTTTAGCAATACTTGTTGAATTAACGGTGCTGGAGGATACGCATATCCTATCATTCCGTCCCAAGGGATCGATAGAGCGTCTACTGCAAATGCTCTTGGATCCGGACACGGGGACACATACGTCTGCAACTGATTGTTGAGATGTGTCGCAAATAAGTCTATCATTGGCCGTTCCCATTGGTAGCAAATCTGATTGAATACTTGTTTGTTGAGAGTCCACTCCGACGGCAACAAGCGACCCTTTCGTGAAAGGGAGTCTGCTAGCACATTCAGACGACCCGGTATGTGACGGACCGAAAGAAGAACGTGATGTTCCAACGCAAACAGAAGGATTCTTTCCGTTAGATTGAACAACGGAACTGAATGAGTGCCTCCCTGATTCCGTATATACGCCACTACTGTCGTATTGTCGGATAGGATTTGGACATGAGCATCGTGAATAATGTCCATCCAGTGACGTAACGCAAGCCAAATTGACATCATTTCCTTGATGTTTATGTGCTTGCACAGGAATTGCGGATCCCAAAGACCCTGGCATCTCGAATCCGTTGGGATTAATGATGCACCCCAACCTGTTTGACTGGCATCCGTCATAATGGTAAAACTCGGATCCGGCAACTGCAGCGGAACTCCTTGAGTTAACCACTGAATGTTTGCCCAAGTCTGAATCTCTTGTTTCACTTGATCTGACGAGAGAACGTCTACATCGAGCGAATGAATTTTCACACTCCAATTCTGAGTCAGGAAAATTTGAAGAGGCCGTGTGCGTAGCCGTCCCATCGGAATGAGATCCGCGGCGGCTCCGCACAGACCTATCAGTCTCATAAATTCTCTCGCTGTGACTTTGTCTGTATTTAGACAATAGCGAGCGTAACAACTGACTAATTTCGCTCTGGTTAACGGCAGACGAACGAGATTGTTGTGCGTCTCGAAGCTCATTCCCAGATGAGTGAATGACTTGGACGGCACCAGATCCGACTTCTCCTCGTTTACTATGAAACCGAGACGTCGGAGCAATAGAAGAAGATTCTGAACATCGTTCTGAAGCGTTAACTCGTTGCCGTACCTCTGAAGAATGTCGTCCAGGTAGGCCGACGTTACCGCAGACGAATGAGCTCGGAAGTAGATCATTACCGAGTTCATTACCCGAGTGAAAGCCCAGGGTGCTAGATTCAATCCGAAGCACATGGCCCGGAACTGATACACCACTCCTAGGACTGCGAAGCGTAGATACTTTCGGAATGTCGGATGTACCATGACGTGAAAGTACGCATCTTTGAGATCTATGCTCGTTGCATAATCGTTCACCCGAATACTCGCTCTGACCGATCGAATCGTCTCCATATAAAACTTCGGAGCGACGATCAGCTTGTTTATCCAGCTCAAATCTATGACTGGACGGAACGAGCCGTCTGGTTTCGGAACCAGAAACAGATGGCTGTAGAATCCCAGCGATTCCTGGTTTTCTACGACCTCTACCGCGTTCTTCATTAAAAGAGACTGCACCTCTGATAGCAGAGCGTCTCTTTTCTGAGGGTTTGACGGAAGATGAGTCCACTTTGGACTTCGAGTTAATGGAGGCTTTCGTTTGAAGGATATCTTTAGACCTTCCGAAGTCACTCCTCTCACCCACGGGTCGTCCGTAATCGACGCCCACTCTTGAGAAAAACTCGACAACCTTCCGCCAACCGGAACGCGATAGAGGTTTGAGCCATCACCTCCTGGATCTGCGAGGCCTGCGGTAGGAGAAACCACGTCTTCCACGACCCGCACCTCGCCTCGTCGACCTCGGGGCGTCCGACCGATTGTCCCGGCCTGAAGGACGTCCCGAACGAGAGTCGCTATCCTGACGGTCTCTCGAATAAGAGCTAGAGGACGCACCGGAACCTCTATAGGAACCTCTCTTGGGCGGATAAGACCCAGAAGTGCCCGCCTTATTCGTGTCTGCTGTATCCGACCTTTTAGGAGCGGATCTAAACAACAGAGAATCACTAGCTTTCTTTTTAATATTATCATAAATAGCGGAAAGCTTGCCGTCAAAGAGAAGATCTCCTGAGACCGAAGCGACTCTAAGAGAGTTCTTCACCTTAGAATCCACTAGTGTGGATGTAGACAGGGCTGCGTCACGTCTAACCAACTCCAAATTTGCCACTGAAAGGGCGGAGTTACACGTGGAATAAGCTACTGCCCTTGAAAGAAGTCTTAAGGAGGATTGTATATCCTGAAACTCTTCCCCTTGAAGACGCAGTGATAACGCCTTCGTAAGGTGATCTGCGTAAGATAAGGCATCTAAATTGGCTCTGTTAGACGCAATAGCTGTTTCCAACACTGCGGTTGGAATAGAAGCTGACGACGGTAATGATAGCTCTAAGTCTTCCGCCTCGTCGTCCATACGCAGAGGAACTCTCGGTATACCCTGACCTGCCGTGTCGAATTTATTCCTTGCATTAATGAAAGGCAGGTTGAGAGTATTTGCGGACAAGAAGCCTGCTTTCCCTGTCCTGGAAGCAAGTTTAAAAATAGCGTCGTTCAATAATTCAAATGTTCTTGCAACATTATTGGACTGCGACGGAAACTCGGGAGCGATGTCCCTGAACCGCTCGAAAAAATCAGAGTCCAATGACGCTATAATTCTCTTGTCCGGAAGCGCAGCAGTCTGGCCCGACGGAACAACTTGAGGAAGAAAGTGCCGGATGAAGTCTACGGCAGCTTTGTGTTGTTCCGAAAGGGATAGCTCCAATTCATCCGTATCCCTTTCACCATCCGGTCGGACCTCCCGATGTTCCCGGTCGTCCGCCCCCGATGCTTCGGCGGAGCGTACCGACCCAGCGCCGTCGGATAATTCTCGATCCGACACCGTCTCTGTCGGCTGCTGGGATGCTGCGATAAGCTGTGCTATCTGCACTAGAATGTCCGACGTCGAGACCTGCGGAGGAGCGGTCTTTCGCTGCTTTGCCGAGGGCAGCTCCGCATCAGATGGCTCCCGCATACTTTTCCTATGCGAACGTCCGGAGTCCATCGGTCTCGAATCCCTGGCTGCCGGATGGTGTGACTTGGTCGCCGAATAATCCTTCATCGGCGAAGCTGGCAAAATATCGGAGGTCACGCAGCCAAGGTGCGGTCGTGTGCGCCGGCGAGAAGAGGAAGCCTTAACAGTCTCTGCGGACTGCTTATACAACGGAGCGTCCCGAGCGACGGACGTATGCTCCGCTAAAGACACATTTTGTACCACAACATCTGGTCCCAGATGTTGTTGTACGAGAGAGGGGCCTCTCTCGCTCGCGGCCCGGCTGGACCTGGACGAGCTAGGAACCGGACTAAAAGGCTTCCTCCGTTCTCGTTCACTATCCGCCGTCACTGGGTGTGCATCTATTATTTTTATAGTGCTCGCATCACCCAAAATTTCCTCTTGGACCGCATCGGACGAACCCGGCTGCCGAACCATTCGGTGAATGGACGCTACACCGGGCGAGCTAGCGGACGACATTTGTCTAATCTCCATAAGCACTTTTGCCGCTAGCTCTGTATTTAATTGTGACGACGGACGCACACTTGAAGAAGATAACATGGAAACATCACCCTGTTCTGGTTCCTCTGAAATAGAAACTGAGAGAGTAGAGTGACCTTGTGGAGAAAGAGCCGGCATCGCTCTTTCTCCAGAAACAACATATCGTGACACACGTTTCCAATGTTTCTCATCCCAATGTTCACATACAGGACAGGGATTAATGCGAGAACACTGACTACAATTAATGCAATAATCATGAAAGTCAGAGGAAGATTTCTTCCTATTACAATTTGAACAAGTTCCCTTCATTGTGAAAGAACAACAATAAGTCCTAGTTACTCGCAAAAACCCCTGACACAAAGATACATAATAACATGATCCATTAATAAATGAAAAAACAATTGCAAAACAAAATAATTTTGAAAAAATATTTTTTCAGAGAAGCCCAAGTTGCTGAAAAGTAACGTTGAGCCCCGATGGATCCGATGGCAAAGTGTGGTCAAAAATTTTAAAATTATATAAAATAATTAATGAGACACTTTCGGATAATATAAATGTATCTTATAATGAGATAAACTACCTCAAAGGCAAACAGCCCCCCTCAAAAAAGGCTGTTGCCAATGAAAACAAACAGTGTAAACACAGAAGAAAACATGACTCCAGGCACTGAAAAAACTGGCCCGGAATCAGTCATCAATTACACTCTATCTGATGCAAAACAGAGACTCCCAGGGGAGAATCTGCAGAACATCAGATGGAAGATGCAGAACACAAACGTTATACACCCATGGGTGAAAACGTAACTATGGGGAAAATAACAGAAAACATTCTGTAACCAAGCAACTCTCCCAGGGAATTTTTAGAAATGAAACTTCTCAAAAATATGCCAAAAGCATGGGAGAATTGCAAGGGGGGACTTTAGAAGGTTAGGGGAGAGGAAACACTGAATAAGCAGTGCAACAATTAGCAAGAATGACAACAAGAGGCGTTTGCCTCGAAAATAGGCAACTTAACATAATTTCAACAAAAAATTTTAAGTACAGCCCTGATTATTTTTTGCCACTTCTTTTTTCCTCTCCTCCTTCTATCCTCCTTAGAATCACATTTTCTCCAAGAATTACGTGTCTGGCATCCTTTAAACTGAGATTTACAAGCACAAAGATCAGTGAGATGTTGACTGATGAAGGGCCAAACAGAGAATGATATTTGGCGCCAATTTCGGGACGACTGCGTCACTGCGCATGCGCAGTAGAGTCGTACTATGGAGGTCCTTTAGGACATGATTTCTTTTTGTTTTGGATGCAAATTTTGGGGATTGGGGGGCAAAATTTGTGTTTGGCCCTGGTTTTTGTGGAGTTAGCACCAGCTAAGTCTGGGTCATTGGTACAGTATAAAAATATACCCAGCAGGTTAGGAGTTAAAGTAGCTACAACTTTGAAAGTGACAAATATCCTTTTGAAACTGAACTTTTCAATATTTTGGGCACATTTTCTGGCCTGAATAGGTTGTGTCCCCCAATCTAAAGGCCTGGTAGTTGGGGAATAAAGCAGCCTACATGTACTTCTATAAATATTTAATATTGTGTCATTGACAACTGGTGATTGACTGATTGTGGTGAAGTAAATGTGTAGTCGTGGACAATTAGTGAATTTAATCTAAAGGCCTGGTAGTTGGGGAATAAAGCAGCCTGAATGCACTTCTATAAATATTAAATATTGTGTCACTGACAAATGGTGATTGATTGATTGTGGTGAAGTAAATGTGTAGTGGTGGACAATTAGTGAATTTAATAAGTCACCTAGTCGACATCCATCAGTCAATTAATCGATACTCCTCTCTCATAAGAGAGTGTCTTGCAAGTCGAAATCCCTGTACTCACACTCCTCGCTATTCCAGACAGGAAACACATCATTCCAATCATCAATGATCATATGAAGTTATAAACATATTTGTTTTACTGGGAAAAGTCTATGCGATGGACAACAGATCTAGCAGCGATGGACAACAGATCTAGCAGCGATGGACAACAGATCTAGCAGCGATGGACAACAGATCTAGCAGCAATAACAATCTCACGCTTGTATTATAACTTATAAAGGCTGCCTTGAAATTGTCAAATTCATACAGAGAAAAAGGTGATTGTGGTGAACAATGATTGCATTGTGAGGTGCTCGCTGTAGCCTCTGTGTAACGTTCATCACCCCAGGCTTACCTGGGCTCGAGGGGAGCACAGGTAAGCCTGGGTGGCAAGGAGTCTTTCAGAGAATTCAGGCAGTGGTGGCACATAGCACCGAACAACTGGCCATTAACACCGCTGCTGCTGACATATACATCTAATTCACTTATGATCAGGCCCAGTCCGGGATGCATGATGAGAAGAATGAAACAATAAAACAATGAACGATGAGGTGGAGATTCCAGTTAATTGATGGACGATTTTATAATCAATTATATGTACTAATTGTGTCGACCATGATCAGTCGATTAATCATTTCAACATGGTAAATGTGTTCTTATACAAGTTAACTGGACGTGTAAGACACACCTCAGGCGTTGGCACTAATTTAAGAAGTCTGTGTGTAAATATTAGTCTTGAGAAACCCACTTGACACTGACTAAACACAAGATAACTGGACCTGTAAAGGTATACAAATGTACCTGAGTTGTTGGGTCTAGAAGATTCAACCTACCTATATAACTAACTATTGGGTCTTCATAAACTCTTGACAGGAGGTATATAAATCTGTAATAAAGTCTACGGGATAACTGCACCTCTCAAAAAGATATACAGGCTAAGCCATTGGATCTAGATGTCAAAAGCTGCCTATTTGTATAAAAAGTGGTCTTACTAAATGAATCAACTTGATATTGGCAACCCGGTATATACATTTATATTATCTAAACAAAATAAATAAGTGTGTGTATAAAAGTAACCCAGAGTTGTTGGGTCGAAACAAATTTGTAGCCGTATAAAATGACTGGGCCAGAATAAATATACCCAAGTTGTTAGGTCCAGATGAGGCAACCTACTTCTATAAATATTGGGACTTTCAAAACTCTTTGATTGTGGAAGATAAATATTTAGAGGTAAAAACTAACCTGGTCAGCAAAAGTAATACTGCAGTTGTCGGGACCATTTTTAAAAGCAGCCTATTTGTTTGAATGCTGGTCTTGAGGAAGCAGCTTGATATTGGCTATACATGTATAAATGTGCATATGTAGCTGTTGGAGGATTTCTGTGCCTGTTTAAAATATATATTTATTATTTATTGGTGTTTAAGTCATATACTTATGCACAATGGCTAATCATGACCGTGACAGTTTTACAGGTGGAGGAAGCCGGAGTACCCGGAGAGAACCACCGAGCAACAACGAACAGCCGCCAGCTCCCCAGCATCGTAACTCCACACTGCAGCACAGGCAGGGTTAGATTGGTTGAAGACATGCATACCATCAACGTGCAGTAAGCCTTAGTACACAGCA
Source organism: Pictodentalium vernedei (assembly GCA_031216915.1). Lineage (NCBI taxonomy): Eukaryota > Metazoa > Mollusca > Scaphopoda > Dentaliida > Dentaliidae > Pictodentalium > Pictodentalium vernedei. Next base: position 330,007,458 of record CM062289.1, on the reverse strand, counting down.
TCATCGTGCCCCCATGTGGACAATCGGGCCTGTTCAAAATATAGGTTGTTGGGTCAAGACAAAACAGCCTACTTTTATAACACTGAGTCTTGAAAAACTCTTGATTGTGGTGACATAAATCCTAATTAAGTAATTGTAGAAGTGGTCATGATCCGTAAAATATACTGGAGTTGTTGGGCATGGATGAAATTTGTATACAAGTCAATACTTGTCTTGAGCCACACGCTTTATACTAGTATTGGCTATATAAATGTGTAACTGTTAAAAATCGCGACATCGATGCCGTAGCTGCGACGGGTGGTGCAATCTCACAAAATTCTAAGTTCATCAAGGGCCATAACTCCAAGAAAAATATTTGGAACAACACATGCATTGAACAGTGGCTAGACATCAATAAGATACACTTACATGCCAAATATAAAGTCATTCCATCATGTATTTCAAAAGTTATTGAGTTTTGAAACTCGTTGGTCACAGACAGACCGACAGACCGACCGACCGACAGAACTCCAAGAAAAATATTTGGAACAACACATGCATTGAACAGTGGCTAGACATCAATAAGATACACGTACATGCCAAATATAAAGTCATTCCATCAAGTATTTCAAAAGTTATTGAGTTTTGAAACTCTTTGGTCACAGACAGACCGACAGACAGACAGACTGACAGAGAGACTGACAGACCGACATTGCTACTTATAGAGCTGCTAGTTGCAGCTAATAAAAATATTTGGAACAACACATGCATTGAACAGTGGCTAGACATCAATAAGATACACTTACATGTCAAATATAAAGTCATTCCATCAAGTATTTCAAAAGTTATTGAGTTTTGAAACTCATTGGTCACAGACAAACTCGTTGGTCACAGACAGACCGACCGACCGACCGACAGACCGTCAGACAGACCGATATTGCCACTTATAGAGCTGCTAGTCGCAGCTAAAAATATTTGGAACAACACATGCATTGAACAGTGGCTAGACATCAATAAGATACACTTACATGCCAAATATAAAGTCATTCCATCGAGTATTTCGAAAGTTATTGCGTTTTGAAACTCGTTGGTCACAGACAGACCAACCGACAGACCGACCGACGGGCCATAACTCCAAGAAAAATATTTGGAACAACACATGCATTCAACTGTGGCTAGACATCAATAAGATACACTTACATGCCAAATATAAAGTCATTCCATCAAGTATTTCAAAAGTTATTGAGTTTTGAAACTCGTTGGTCACAGACAGACCGACCCACAGACCGACCGCTCCAAGAAAAATATTTGGAACAACACATGCATTGAACAGTGGCTAGACATCAATAAGATACACTTACATGCCAAATATAAAGTCATTCCATTAAGTATTTCAAAAGTTATTGAGTTTTGAAACTCGTTGGTCACAGGTCGGTCTGTCGGTTGGTCTGTCTGTGACATGACCAAATATGAAGTCATTCCACCAAGTAGTTTGAAAGTTATTCTTTTAGAAACATGTTGGTCACAAAATTCTAAGTTCATCAAGGGCCATAACTCCAAGAAAAATATTTGGTACAACACATGTATTGAACAGTGGTTAGACATCAATAAGATACACTTACATGCCAAATATAAGGTCATTCCATCACGTATTGCAAAAGTTATTGAGCTTTGAAACTCGTTGGTCACAGACAGACCAACTGACAGACAGACCGACAGACCTGTATTTTTAGACGCAGCTAAAAATACCTGGGCCTGTACAAATTATAAATTGTTCAGTCAAGACAGAATGGTTTACTTCTGTAATATCGGGTCTTAGAGACTAAGACAATGCAGATCCCCATGGCTCTTGCAAAACTAAATAAACAAGAAGCCTTAAGGGGCCTTAACCCTTTACTCAAAGAATCGGCCGCATCCGCCCACGTAAAATGCAAATTCAGCAGTTGAAAAAATATTATTTTTCGAAAAATTTCAACAAAACCATATTATGTGACCTCTTGTTGGAACGAGCTCGTTCCAACATGGGGTCACATAATATGGTTTTGTTGAAATCTTTCGAAAAATTTGAAAAAATGATATTTAAAATAATAAATTTTGATATCGTCTGTGTTGGGTAAAGGGTTAATCGTTCACCTAACAAAGCAGTTCAAAGGAGTATTTTGGGTCACATTCAGTTAGCCATGGTTCCTAAGCACTACAGAGGAATGAAGTCATGAAATTATTCATAAATCTGGTGTCCATGTCAGATAATTATTATCAAAGGTCTTCATTTCTATCAGCTGTAGACAAGCACTGACAAACTTCCAAGGATTATTATGTCACTGCAGTTTGAAAGGTAAATTTTATGGAAAAACACTAAGGAATGGATTTGAACAAATTTGAACCTAACCTACCCCCACCCCTCACAGAGAGCCCAAATATTAGGCCAGGAAATCAAATTGAACACACCTGAAGTTGAATCGGATCCCCCAAGAGAGGTTATATAGAACTTACCACAGCAGGTGATAGGGCCTTTAAATGTGCAGCCCCAGCTCTCTGGAACTCTATTCCGACACAATTAAAACTTCCACAAACAACCATTAAATTCAAGGCTAGTCTTAAAACCTATTTGTACAAACAAACCTTCGCGAACTAATCATTGATCGTGTGTACGTGTGTGAGTGTGAATAATTGTAAAGCCATAGAGCACAATGTGGATTATAGGCTTAAACATTATTTATATATTTATTTATATATATATACCAATTATGAAAGAATTCTGACATGTGGATCTGAAGAAGATTTTTAAAGAAATCTCGTAATATTGCACCAAGCCGAATTTTGGACTCAAATAGAGATCTGGATATTAACCCAAAAGGGGCGCGGTGGCATTGCGGTAACCGGTTCTCGTCAGATCACCAAAGTTAAGCAACGTCGAGCATGGTTAGTAGTTGGATGGGTGACCATTTCAGCGACTGATTCACGCTTCCGCATTGTGTCCTTGGGCAAGGCACTTAACCCCGATTGTCTACATGGGGGCACGATGATGTTGTGTACTAAGGCGTACTGCACGTCGAAGGTGCGCATGTCTTCAACCAATCTAACCCTGCCTGTGCCGCAGTGCAGAGTTCAGAGTTACGATGTTGGAGAGCTGACAGTTGCTCGGTGGTTCTCTCCGGGTACTCTGGCTTCCTCCACCCGTAAAACTGTCACCGACATGATATGACCCTGGCTGTTAATGTGTCGTTAAACCCTAATAAAAAAAATAAAAAAAATAAAATATTAACCCAAAAACCCAATTTGAAGAAACATGATTCTGCCCCATTACTGGAGATGTGTTATACCAAATACGAAAGGATTCGGACTAGTGGATCTGAAGATGAAGAAGATTTTTAAAGAAATTCCCTCATATTGCAGTAAGTTAAACTTTGGGCCCCAATGAAGAGCTCAAATGACTGAAGATTTTTAAAGTAATTTCCTCATATTGCACTAAGTTAAAATTCAGGGTCGCATGGGAGCCCAAACATTAATCCAGGGACTCGATTTGAACAAACTTGAATCTGACCCCCCTCCCTTCCCTCACCCCCAGAGAGGTTGTATTCAAAAAATTATGGCTGGTGGTTCTGAAGATTTTAAAGACTTTTCCCCATATTACACTAAGTTAAAATTTGGATCCGCTCAGGAAACCCAACTATTAACTGAGGAGACTGATTTGAACAAACTTGAATTGACCCTCGTAACAATGATGTACATGTATACCAAATATTAAAAGATTCTGACTAGTGGTTCGGAAGAAGATTTTTAAAGTTTATTCCTCATATTGCTCCAAGTAAAGATTTGGGCTACTGTATAATATTGAGACCAAATATGAATCAAGGAACATGCACATCATATTTGGTTCAATATGGCCCAGTGGATTATGAGGTCAGGAGACGTCAACAATGTAATTTACAATAAGGCCTAAAAAAATATGTTTGTTTCCGCTAAGCTGACCGACCTTATTTCAAAGTGCCAAGTCAAAGTATTTTATATAAATCGCAAAAAAAGTGAAAAAGTTAAAAAATTTATAGTAATTTATATATTTTTTATACTTACCAATGACCCAGACTTAGCTGGTGCTAACTCCACAAAAACCAGGGCCAAACACAAATTTTGCCCCCCAATCCCCAAAATTTGCATCCAAAACAAAAAGAAATCATGTCCTAAAGGACCTCCATAGTACGACTCTACTGCGCATGCGCAGTGACGCAGTCGTCCCGAAATTGGCGCCAAATATCATTCTTACTGGCAGTGCCTGGTCAGCGCTATGTACTCAGCGGGGAGGCAAGAGTTCCCAACTCAGGGAGGGCCATCCCCGTCTGGGTCATTGGTAAGTATAAAAAATATATAAATTACTATAAATTTTTTAACATTTTTATACTGTACCAATGACCCAGACTTAGCTGAATAGTAAACAGGCTGGAGGGCCTAGGACATAGAGGAAAATCCAATAAGCTCAATTATAAAATAAAGAGATAACCCCTTAAGGAGAAAAGGAGTATTAGGCTTTACATGTATCTTTCTTATTTAATATTTAAATTAGAAAGATACACTACCCTTAATAATTGAGCACAATAACATTCATGTTCTCTATTAATATCCAGTATAACCTTTATACTAATTATTATTAAAACAAGCCAATAAATAAAGTAGTCCAGAGAATTGAGACTCTTTATAATCATTTAAAAGTGTCCGAGTATTGTATATTAAAGCCCGTTTGACACTTGACATATACAAATGCTTCACACCGAGCTACACTTTAAAAATAAGACATGAATGAAATTAAACATTAATATTACACTTTAAAACCATCCCGGAAGCGACTCAGAAATACTGTCTTGGAGGAGGCATTCCCTTGCTTTTCACTATAAAGCAGGTGACCTAAGGGAACACCCGCCCCCCCCCCCCCTTCCCCTTGCCCTGGGTCAAATAGCCCAGAGCGAAGAGGGCAGCCGGACGGAGTCACTGCCGGAACAGAAAGCCTGCATAACTATAGTTGCAACTGTTTAGTGGACGACATTCTGAGCAACAGATAACGGACCTAAACAATGCAGGTCTCCAGAAATGGACTCAATATTTCTGAGATAAAAATTAGTAAATGTGGATGGCTGAGACCAATAAGCAGCCTTCATTAAATCTGTAATAGCAACACTATTAGCATAAGCCCAGGAAGTAGAAAGAGCTCTTACTTCATGAGCAGAAATCTTAAGCACAGACTGCTGAGAAGAAGATAAATCTTCATACGCAGTACGGATAGTTAACTGAATCCATCTAGCAATAGAATGGACTGAAATGTCCTTTCTATTAGGCATCAAAGACAGAAAGAAACGTTTCCGTCCCTTTCTGATGAACTGAGATCTCTGTTTATAGATACGTAGTGCTCTAACAGGACAGAGTAAAGGCCTACGCCCGTCTGAAGACGGAAGAGCCTTAATAACAATAGGTTCCGGATATTTATTAGGAGCCTGATTCTTAGCTAAAAAACCGACGTTAGTAGTGAAGGTGATAGTGTTCCCAACACTACGATAATGAGAATCATCCACCGATAGTGCATGAAGCTCACTGACTCTTCTGGCAGAAGAGAAAGCTAAGAGAAAAGCTGTCTTATAAGATAAGAATTTGAAATCTACTGTCCCAAGAGGTTCAAATGGCTTTTCCTTCAATTTAAGGAGAACCCAAGCTAAATTCCACTTAGGAATTAATCTAAGAGTTCTGGGTCTATTTATCGAAAAGTTTCTAACCAATTTCGATAAAGAGACATTAGATCCAATTTGTAAACTATCATGATGTGCATAGGTATCAGATAACATAGATCTATAACCCTTTATAGTAACCGGTTGCAGTTTGATTTCGTCAAACAAGTATACTAGAAAGTTAGCAATGTCTGGTATAGAGGGATCAAATATATCAACAGAATGATCCCTACACCAACGACGGAAAACCTTCCACTTAGCCGCATAGTTTAGCGAAGAGGAGGTCCTCCTACAGTTAGAAATCGCGTCCACTGCTCGTCCTGTAAAGTGCTTGCCATGCAAGAAGGACCGCACAACGGAAAAACGTGAAGGTTGAGACCTTGCGGGTTGTGATGCAGTTGGCGCGATTTCCCCTGCCAAAGAAGATCCTCTCGTGGAGGGAGCTTCCGCGGTAGGTCCCACAACAGACACCTGAGTAGATTTATCCACGGTCTCTGTGGCGACAGAGATGCTACCAACAGAATCTTGCATTGAGATTGTTTTATCTTTAGCAATACTTGTTGAATTAACGGCGCTGGAGGATACGCATATCCTATCATTCCGTCCCAAGGGATCGATAGAGCGTCTACAGCAAATGCTCTTGGATCCGGACACGGGGACACATACGTCTGCAACTGATTGTTGAGATGTGTCGCAAATAAGTCTATCATTGGCCGTTCCCATTGGTAGCAAATCTGATTGAATACTTGTTTGTTGAGAGTCCACTCCGACGGCAACAAGCGACCCTTTCGAGAAAGGGAGTCTGCTAGCACATTCAGACGACCCGGTATGTGACGGACCGAAAGAAGAACGTGATGTTCCAACGCAAACAGAAGGATTCTTTCCGTTAGATTGAACAACGGAACTGAATGAGTGCCTCCCTGATTCCGTATATACGCCACTACTGTCGTATTGTCGGATAGGATTTGGACATGAGCATCGTGGATAATGTCCATCCAGTGACGTAACGCAAGCCAAATTGACATCATTTCCTTGATGTTTATGTGCTTGCACAGGAATTGCGGATCCCAAAGACCCTGGCATCTCGAATCCGTTGGGATTAATGATGCACCCCAACCTGTTTGACTGGCATCCGTCATAATGGTAAAACTCGGATCCGGCAACTGCAGCGGAACTCCTTGAGTTAACCACTGAATGTTTGCCCAAGTCTGAATCTCTTGTTTCACTTGATCTGACAAGAGAACGTCTACATCGAGCGAATGAATTTTCACACTCCAATTCTGAGTCAAGAAAATTTGAAGAGGCCGTGTGCGTAGCCGTCCCATCGGAATGAGATCCGCAGCGGCTCCGCACAGACCTATCAGTCTCATAAATTCTCTCGCTGTGACTTTGTCTGTATTTAGACAATAGCGAGCGTAACAACTGACTAATTTCGCTCTGGTTAACGGCAGACGAACGAGATTGTTGTGCGTCTCGAAGCTCATTCCCAGATGAGTGAATGACTTGGACGGCACCAGATCCGACTTCTCCTCGTTTACTATGAAACCGAGACGTCGGAGCAATAGAAGAAGATTCTGAACATCGTTCTGAAGCGTTAACTCGTTGCCGTACCTCTGAAGAATGTCGTCCAGGTAGGCCGACGTTACCGCAGACGAATGAGCTCGGAAGTAAATCATTACCGAGTTCATTACTCGAGTGAAAGCCCAGGGTGCTAGATTCAATCCGAAGCACATGGCCCGGAACTGATACACCACTCCTAGGACTGCGAAGCGTAGATACTTTCGGAATGTCGGATGTACCATGACGTGAAAGTACGCATCTTTGAGATCTATGCTCGTTGCATAATCGTTCACCCGAATACTCGCTCTGACCGATCGAATCGTCTCCATATAAAACTTCGGAGCGATGATCAGCTTGTTTATCCAGCTCAAATCTATGACTGGACGGAACGAGCCGTCTGGTTTCGGAACCAGAAACAGATGGCTGTAGAATCCCAGCGATTCCTGGTTTTCTACGACCTCTACCGCGTTCTTCATTAAAAGAGACTGCACCTCTGATAGCAGAGCGTCTCTTTTCTGAGGGTTTGACGGAAGATGAGTCCACTTTGGACTTCGAGTTAATGGAGGCTTTCGTTTGAAGGATATCTTTAGACCTTCCGAAGTCACTCCTCTCACCCAAGGGTCGTCCGTAATCGACGCCCACTCTTGAGAAAAACTCGACAACCTTCCGCCAACCGGAACGCGATAGAGGTTTGAGCCATCACCTCCTGGATCTGCGAGGCCTGCGGTAGGAGAAACCACGTCTTCCACGACCCGCACCTCGCCTCGTCGACCTCGGGGCGTCCGACCGATTGTCCCGGCCTGAAGGACGTCCCGAACGAGAGTCGCTATCCTGACGGTCTCTCGAATAAGAGCTAGAGGACGCACCGGAACCTCTATAGGAACCTCTCTTGGGCGGATAAGACCCAGAAGTGCCCGCCTTATTCGTGTCTGCTGAATCCGACCTTTTAGGAGCGGATCTAAACAACAGAGAATCACTAGCTTTCTTTTTAATATTATCATAAATAGCGGAAAGCTTGCCGTCAAAGAGAAGATCTCCTGAGACCGAAGCGACTCTAAGAGAGTTCTTCACCTTAGAATCCACTAGTGTGGATGTAGACAGGGCTGCGTCACGTCTAACCAACTCCAGATTAGCCACTGAAAGGGCGGAGTTACACGTGGAATAAGCTACTGCCCTTGAAAGAAGTCTTAAGGAGGATTGTATATCCTGAAACTCTTCCCCTTGAAGACGCAGTGATAACGCCTTCGTAAGGTGATCTGCGTAAGATAAGGCATCTAAATTGGCTCTGTTAGACGCAATAGCTGTTTCCAACACTGCGGTTGGAATAGAAGCTGACGACGGTAATGATAGCTCTAAGTCTTCCGCCTCGTCGTCCATACGCAGAGGAACTCTCGGTATACCCTGACCTGCCGTGTCGAATTTATTCCTTGCATTAATGAAAGGCAGGTTGAGAGTATTTGCGGACAAGAAGCCTGCTTTCCCTGTCCTGGAAGCAAGTTTAAAAATAGCGTCGTTCAATAATTCAAATGTTCTTGCAACATTATTGGACTGCGACGGAAACTCGGGAGCGATGTCCCTGAACCGCTCGAAAAAATCAGAGTCCAATGACGCTATAATTCTCCTGTCCGGAAGCGCAGCAGTCTGGCCCGACGGAACAACTTGAGGAAGAAAGTGCCGGATGAAGTCTACGGCAGCTTTGTGTTGTTCCGAAAGGGATAGCTCCAATTCATCCGTATCCCTTTCACCATCCGGTCGGACCTCCCGATGTTCCCGGTCGTCCGCCCCCGATGCTTCGGCGGAGCGTACCGACCCAGCGCCGTCGGATAATTCTCGATCCGACACCGTTTCTGTCGGCTGCTGGGATGCTGCGATAAGCTGTGCTATCTGCACTAGAATGTCCGACGTCGAGACCTGCGGAGGAGCGGTCTTTCGCTGCTTTGCCGAGGGCAGCTCCGCATCGGATGGCTCCCGCATACTTTTCCTATGCGAACGTCCGGAGTCCATCGGTCTCGAGTCCCTGGCTGCCGGATGGTGTGACCTGGTCGCCGAATAATCCTTCCTCGGCGAAGCTGGCAAGATATCGGAGGTCACGCAGCCAAGGTGCGGTCGTGTGCGCCGGCGAGAAGAGGAAGCCTTAACAGTCTCTGCGGACTGCTTATACAACGGAGCGTCCCGAGCGACGGACGTATGCTCCGCTAAAGACACATTTTGTACCACAACATCTGGTCCCAGATGTTGTTGTACGAGAGAGGGGCCTCTCTCGCTCGCGGCCCGGCTGGACCTGGACGAGCTAGGAACCGGACTAAAAGGCTTCCTCCGTTCTCGTTCACTATCCGCCGTCACTGGGTGTGCATCTATTATTTTTATAGTGCTCGCATCACCCAAAATTTCCTCTTGGACCGCATCGGACGAACCCGGCTGCCGAACCATTCGGTGAATGGACGCTACACCGGGCGAGCTAGCGGACGACATTTGTCTAATCTCCATGAGCACTTTTGCCGCTAGCTCTGTATTTAATTGTGACGACGGACGCACACTTGAAGAGGATAACATGGAAACATCACCCTGTTCTGGTTCCTCTGAAATAGAAACTGAGAGAGTAGAGTGACCTTGTGGAGAAAGAGCCGGCATCGCTCTTTCTCCAGAAACAACATATCGTGACACACGTTTCCAATGTTTCTCATCCCAATGTTCACATACAGGACAGGGATTAATGCGAGAACACTGACTACAATTTATGCAATAATCATGAAAGTCAGAGGAAGATTTCTTCCTATTACAATTTGAACAAGTTCCTTTCATTGTGAAGGAACAACAATAAGTCCTAGTTACTCGCAAAAACCCCTGACACAAAGATACATAATAACATGATCCATTAATAAATGAAAAAACAATTGCAAAACAAAATAATTTTGAAAAAATATTTTTTCAGAGAAGCCCAAGTTGCTGAAAAGTAACGTTGAGCCCCGATGGATCCGATGGCAAAGTGTGGTCAAAAATTTTAAAATTATATAAAATAATTAATGAGACACTTTCGGATAATATAAATGTATCTTATAATGAGATAAACTACCTCAAAGACAAACAGCCCCCCTCAAAAAAGGCTGTTGCCAATGAAAACAAACAGTGTAAACACATAAGAAAACATGACTCCAGGCACTGAAAAAACTGGCCCGGAATCAGTCCTCAATTACACTCTATCTGATGCAAAACAGAGACTCCCAGGGGAGAATCTGCAGAACATCAGATGGAAGATGCAGAACACAAACGTTATACACCCATGGGTGAAAACGTAACTATGGGGAAAATAACAGAAAACATTCTGTAACAAAGCAACTCTCCCAGGGAAATTTTAGAAATGAAACTTCTCAAAAATATGCCAAAAGCATGGGAGAATTGCAAGGGGGGACTTTAGAAGGTTAGGGGAGAGGAAACACTGAATAAGCAGTGCAACAATTAGCAAGAATGACAACAAGAGGCGTTTGCCTCGAAAATAGGCAACTTAACATAATTTTAACAAAAAATTTTAAGTACAGCCCTGATTATTTTTTGCCACTTCTTTTTTCCTCTCCTCCTTCTATCCTCCTTAGAATCACATTTTCTCCAAGAATTACGTGTCTGGCATCCTTTAAACTGAGATTTACAAGCACAAAGATCAGTGAGATGTTGACTGATGAAGGGCCAAACAGAGAATGATATTTGGCGCCAATTTCGGGACGACTGCGTCACTGCGCATGCGCAGTAGAGTCGTACTATGGAGGTCCTTTAGGACATGATTTCTTTTTGTTTTGGATGCAAATTTTGGGGATTGGGGGGCAAAATTTGTGTTTGGCCCTGGTTTTTGTGGAGTTAGCACCAGCTAAGTCTGGGTCATTGGTACAGTATAAAAATATGGTGGCATTTTTGCCACTTTCTAAATCGCTCCACATATATTGATTGTCAAAAAATTAAGACTTTATTATAAACAGAAACCCTATTTTCTATAAAAGCCTATTAAGTCACAGAACTTCTTTGTAACATAATATTCAGCAGTCCTCTTATTCTGAATTCTGTTCGCATGTCTCACTGTATGATTATCACAAGGTCAAGAAGTGTTAATGTGCAAACAGCCAGTCACTTGAAAGTACAAGTGTCAGTTTACAGGGAATCCCTTGGCATTTCCCAAGGGCAATTTCCAGGTTTTAAATAGCAGGCATCAGTGATGGAAATAATCAAAATTGACGGGTGCCATTTTTAGCTCCCACAAAATCAGAGAGGAGTAAATTGTATTATTTATTTATTTATTGGTGTTTTAAGGTCACATACTTATGCACAATGGCTAATCGTGACCGTGACAGTTTTACGGGTGGAGGAAGCCGGAGTACCCGGAGAGAACCACCGAGCAACGACGAGCAGCTGTCAGCTCTCCAACATCGTAACTCTGAACTCTGCACCGCAGCGCAGCGCAGGCAGGGTTAGATTGGTTGAAGACATGCGCACCATCGACGTGCAGTACGCCTCAGTACACAGCGTCATCGTGCCCCCATGTAGGCAATCGGGGTGAAGTGTCTTGCCCTAGGACACAACGCGGTTGCTGCAGGTGGGAGTCGAACCGAGGACCTCTCGGCTTGCAGCCTGCACCTCTACCAACTGAGCCGCCGCGCCCCCAGGAGTAAATTGTACCCGTAAATGTTAGTATATGAATTTTTGAGCGAATACTGTCACCAAACACCAGAAACCTTAACCTTTTGAATGCTAGCGGCCGTTTTTCCAGCCAGGAACATGATACGTCAAAACATCATTAACTGGTAGAGTGCTGGAAGCCCATTTTTGGGCTTTATCCTGAAGTGCAGGTACCACAGCTTAAAGGCTTGATATTCTGTGGATGTGCTTCAATTAATTCTTGAAGTGATATTATTTAGTCTGGATGGAATTGCCCTGCTACTATTTATGGCAGAGTGCCTGTAGGCACTCTCCCATAAATTGTAGCAAAGCAATAACATGTGAACAAAATTTTAACACCTCAAAAAACTTAGCACTCTACCAGTTAAATAGGATGGCTGTTCAGTAAATGTGTGGGGTAGACCAATCAGTATTTTCAACGTGCACATTGAAAATATTAATCGGTCTACCCCAAATAATCAATATGGACTCTTCTCATTGCTGCCACTGAACTGGCATGGCAGATACCACTAGTGTTAAAGGGTTAAATGTATACAGAATTGCTGAATTATGACAGTAACTGGTCACAGAGTGCAACTTTCTCAAAACAACACACATTTATATGCCCTCACAGCATATTAGTGCTCCACAATATTTTTCAAAGAGTGCTTTTTTTAGGTACTGAAAAATAGAAAACACTGGTGCTGACGGGAGCAGTTGCACTTCCACCCATCTCATTTCCAGGACTGAGGAATGCCATTAGTCGAAATATACAATGTGATTAACTATGCATGCTTACTGGAATACAGTGCATGTGACTTGTTTCAAATTCGAGGTAAACAATATTCAAATACTTGCATAATAATGGTCACTGTTGAGACAAAACACTTGAACAGTTGATGAAGAAAAGTAATACAGAAACGCTTCATGATCTGCTTGGGCAGACAGGGCGGTAAAAAAGGGAAAAGACCCAAATTTAAACCAACATTAATCCTCACTAGTGAAGTAAAATCACTTCTTGTGAACTGTGATATTAAAGCACGTTGAAATTTATATACTGCCTTACAGTATAAAACCAACTTTTCCAGGTACCGATGATTTAATTCACCAGTATCGGCGATGGTTTTGACAATTTTTTATACTGTAAAACCACACAGCACTACAAAGAGGCCTATTTTATGTTGAAAAAGTTATAAACTGAGTTAATGGAACTGCATTCTGGAAAAAAAAATAAAAATTGTTACGGTGTGGAAATATTAATGATATTGGTAACAGAAAGAAATCTGAGAATCAGCAACAATAACCATGAATTTAACTATTCTAAAATTTAATTAAAAAAAAATAATATGAAAAAAAATGATACAAAGAACTTTTACACTAATTGGTTTACAGAAAATAAAAACAGTGGTACTTGTCAATTATTGAATTAGTCCAAAGTACAGTTTGACAGAATCCAGTAATCCAGTGGTGAAGTATCTCATGAAGAAATTTATCAGCTGGTAGTATTAAATCCAAGAATGTCTCTTCAGAAACAGTATCCCATAGATTTGTAATAAAATTTTCTCTTAGAAATTTCAGCAGTCTCCCTGAGTCTCCAATAAAATATAATAAAATGCTCTGCAAAATTCAAATGGAGTAAAAATCCAAGAAGTACTGGCACCATAGATAATTTCCAAATAATCCAGTAGAATCATGGCTTTTCACAAAATAATATTATTCTGTTTCACAGAAAGTATAAATTCTCTTTTCCAAGACAAATAGATTCTCTTCAAAATTCTCTTTTTGAATCAATCTTCCAAATTCACAAAGAAGCACTGCTTCTATAATAAATGCACTGTTCTGAAACAATAATAATCTCCAATGGAAACAACTGAAGTGAGTTTTTGAATTCTGTTGACAAACCTTTATATAGTAACCAGATAGAATGTCCTAGAAAAATGTCCAAAGTTCTATCAGTTTCTAGGTGATTCCATCATAATTCAAGTAAACAAGGTCCTTGACCTACTTAAACAATCAACAGCTATATATACAATAGATTAGTGTAACAAAGATGTAATAAACAAAGGTCACACAGTGCAAATGAGTCAGACCAGTTAGAAAATGCAAAAAAAAATATATCAATCTTGTAGAATTATCAACTAAGAATATATCAATCTCAATATAATATGGGGGCTATATAACACACCCCGTCTTAAAAGAAAAAGTGTGAAGGTACTGAAAACTTTTTATATAACTTTAACAAGCTCTGAATGGTTTATAATACACACACGATAATCTTCACAAATTTTTTTTAATAAACATATATATACACTTGAAGTGAATTGGGACCTATCATATCATTTCAAATTAGGATATTCTGGAAAGAGCATCAGCTACAACATTATCTCTTCCCGAAATATGCTTAATCTCTAAATTATATTCTTGAAGGGCTAAACTCCATCGCAATAATCTTTGATTCTTGTTTTTCATTTTATTGATTAAAGTTAAGGGGTTATGATCAGTGTAAACTGTAATTGGGCATTGAGTGGTTCCCAGATACACATCAAAATGGGTTAATGACAATTAGAGCTAAAGTTTCTTTTTCTACTGTAGAATAATTCTTTTGATGTTTGAGAAATTTTCTGGAGAAATAACATACAGGGTGATCAATACCTTGGGAATCATCCTGGGCAATATACCCACCTGCTCCATTGTCACTTGCATCTATAAATAATTTGAAGGGCTTTTCAAAATTGGGACTGGCCGGAATAGGGGAATTATTTAATAAAGTTTTTATTCTGTTAAAGGATTTGTGGCACTCCTCAGTCCAAACAAACTTAACCCTTTTGCTCAATAAACTGAACAAAGGGGAGACAACATCTGAAAAATTTAAACAAAATTTTCTGTAATATCCAGCCATGCCTCAGAATCTCATAAGCTCTTTTTTAGAGCTGGGTACTGGAAAATTTACAATGGCATCAACTTTTGCCGCAATCGGCCTCACCTGCCCCTGACCCACAACATGACCTAAATAATTTACAGTTGCTTTGCCAAATTCTGATTTTACCAAGTTAATAGTTAGGTTGGCTTGGGTTACTTTGTCAAAATATTCTTGAATATGCTTTAGATGATCAGCCCAATTTGTATCTGTGTGTATAATAACATCATCAATATAAGCTTCACTGTAATCTAGGTCTGCAATCATGTGGTTAAGCATGCGCTGGAACGTTGTCGGAGAGGTTTTCATGCCAAAAGGGGTTACTTTATATTGATACAACCCAAATGGGGTAACAAAAGCATATATTTCTTTTGCTCTTTCTGTTAAAGGGACTTGCCAATAACCCTTTAACAAGTCAAATTTTGTCACAAATTTAGCAAGGCCAAGTTTGTTAATGCAGTCATCAATTCTTGGAATTGGATAATTGTCTGTTTTGGTGAGGCTGTCACCTTTCGGTAATCCATACAAAATCGGTAACTCCCATCAGGTTTTGGGACGAGTATACAGGGCAAACTCCAGTTGCTATGGCTAGGTTCTATGATATCATTGTCCAGCATATACTGTATTTCCTTTTGCATGCTCTCAGCTTTGAAAGGGTTCAATCTATATGGATGCTGTTTGATGGGGTTTGCTCCTCCAACATCAACATCATGAAAAATAACTGATGTCCTACTTGGAACATCGGGAAATAAGTGTTGATATTTGAAAATTAAATCAACTAAATCTTTTCTTTGGTCAGGCAATAAATAATCCATTTTATTTTGTCGATCTCTCAGGACATCTGATTTCTGTAACTTCACAGGTACATTTTTGCTGTCTTCATGAATATCCTCTACAGGAATTTCCACCTCATCCATGTGGGTGACTGTTGAGACTGGTAGAGAGTTTGGTTCTCTCTCATAATATGTTTTCAACATATTTATATGGCACAGCTGAGTATTTTTGAGTCTATCGGGAGTCTCAACAACATAATCAGTATCACTGATCTTGTGCTTAACAATATAAGGTCCTGAATATCTTGCTTGTAAAGCATTGCCCTTTAAAGGGAATAATACTAGCACCTTGTACCCAGGTTTAAAGGAGTGAAATTTTGCCTTTTTATCATACCAGGTCTTCATGTGACTCGGGGCTTTCTGTAAATGTTTATCTGCCATTTCTCTGGAATGGTGCAATTTTTCCTTAAAAGTGGACTCATAGTCCAGAAGAGAAATTTCAGGTGGCTCTTCCTCGAGCCATTTCTCCTTCAAAGCAGTGAGTGGACCCCTCACTGAGTGTCCAAACACTAATTCAAAAGGGCTGAAACCCAAAGATTCCTGTACAGTCTCACAGACTGCAAATAAGAGGAGATGTACTCCTTCATCCCAATCCTTAGCATTATCCTCCCCATAGGCCTTTATCATGGTCTTCAGTGTTTGATGGAAGCATTCAAAAGCACCTTGACTTTCGGGATGGTAGGCACTTGATGTGTTCTGCTTAATTTTGAGCTCATACATCACCTGCTGAAAAATGTTTGACATAAAATTTGAGCCTTGGTCTGATTTTACTTACCTGGGTAGACCAAAAGTCATAAAAATTTTATCAAGGTCTTAACTATAGTTTTAGTTTTAATATTTCTTAGAGGTATAGTCTCAGGAAATCGTGTAGAAGCACACATGATGGTAAGAGGATATTCATTTCCAGATCTTGTTCTAGGCAATGGGCCAACACATTCAATAATAATTCTACTAAATGGCTCCTCAAAAGCAGGGATTGGTTGAAGGGAAGCAGGAGGAATCTTCTGGTTGGGTTTTCCTACAATTTGACAGGTGTGGCAGGTTGTACAAAATTTGACAACATCCTGTTGAAGCTTGGGCCAGTAGAAACATTGTAGAATACGAGAGTAGGTCTTCCTAATTCCCAAATGTCCAGCCATTGGATTTTCATGAGCCAGGCTTATTATTTCATTCCGGTATTTAGTGGGGACAACTATTTGATAAATAACTTCCCAATCACTATTGGAGGGTACTTCTGGTAGATGCCATTTCCTCAAGAGTACATCAGATTTTTTGAAATAACCGACAGGGGAGTTTTGGGCCTCAGCCTCTGTTAGAGCCTTTTCATGTGGCTTGGCAAGGTCAGGATCACTTTCCTGTTCCTGAATTAAAGAAGTCCGGGAAATGACATTCAAGGAGGTCCCCCGATCATTCTCAGGTGTAGTGGTCTCTTTACAATTTCTGGAGGAGTCATCACACTGACTCAATAATGTCTGAGACAAATCAATGTCTTCAGAATCCATAATTCTGTGACTGTTCTTATCCTCAGCTCTGCTGTTCAAATCAACACAATTGAGGTTGTTATCAACCTCAGCTTTCTTTGTTATGGACCGAGTCACAGCACATGCTGGAAAAGCAAAAGGAACACATTCCTTCAAATTAATAATACTTTCATCTGTGCTCGGCTTATCCACCAATTGAGGTTTTACAGTGACTTTGTCACCAGCTAAGTCATTTCCCAACAATAAAGAAATACCTTTTCAGGTAGAGTAGGTCTGATTCCTACTGTCACAGTCCCATTTACTAAACTACTTCTTAAATTTATTTTATGAAGTGGTACATTTAAACAATCTGACTCAATACCCGATACTAGCACTTGTGCCCCTGTAGCACTTTCTTCAGAAAATGGCAAAATGCCTTCTAAAATTAAGGACTGAGTAGCCCCTGTGTCTCTCAGTATTTTTATTGGTAAGGAACAGTGCTTATCCCCCTTAAGGGACCCAAAGCCTTCAGAAATGAATGGCTTATAATTATCTAAAGCATGTTGCTTTATTACATAATTTTCAGGGCATGGAGCACATGCTAGTGCATTCTGTGAAGTAGCGGACTCATTTTTCCGTTTTAACAGCCAGCAATCAGATAGTAAATGCCCTGGTTTCTTACAATAATTACAGGTTTTAGTTGAACCACGCTGGTCATCCTGTAAAACCTGCATTGGGCAAATACCATGTAAAACACCCCTGTGGGGCAACCTTTTGCCGACAGGCGAGTCTGTTGTATGTGAAATTTTGTGATTAATACGTATTTCTCTGAAACAATTCCGAGTTAACATCATTGACTGATGAATTTGGCATCCACAACATTTCAATAGTTTGTTGAAGAAGGTTCCATTTTCGTTACAAAACTAAATGGATGGTGATAATATGCAATTTGTATCTCAATGCTGCATGTTTTCGTAACGAAATAGAGCAGTGTGACATGGATTTAGACAACTGGACAGCGCTCCATTGATGTTTGTTTGTTGGTGGTTAATGTCACACATTTATGCACCATGGCTAATCGTGACACAACACGGAGATGAAGTCAAGTTTAGTCAATTATTGATCTACATTTTGCCCATTTTAGAAGACTTTAACCCCAAGCATTGGTGACTGGGTCCTATTTTACTAGTAAAGCAGAACTGGTTTACCACAGTAAACAAGTGCTGCTTACTTCCTGGGGTTCCCACGGGGAACGCTCCATTGATAAAGACATTTTAGGAAACTAAATCTTACTTCATAACAAAATGTGCTGTATTGAAATAAGAACATACCTACGATTTATTGTGACACTCCCCGCTGTTTTTGTAAAACCCAATATGATTTTTTGTAAAACCCGTGACAGGCACGACGCAGCCTGGTGCGTGGTTTACTGCATGTCCGCTTCGTGGATTACATTATAATTTTCTGCTATATATGGTCAGAAAGACGCCTTTTCGGGTAACTAGTTCGGAATTCTGGTTGCTTCCTTTCGAAACTCGCATATAGATTATTATCAAAGATACTTTGGTCCATAATTGTCAATTTATAACCAATTAAACTAGAAAACTAAAACCCGATTCGGGCATTACTGATGCCCGCAGAGGAGTTTTACTGCCTGCAGTGGGCATTATAGGATGACCAGCATGTGAACTGTTGGGTCGTAATGGTGTAGGGCTGGCATTAGAGGTTTTATTTTCTCCAGATTTCTTATTAAATTTGGGCGGTGAAAAGTTTGGAGGATTGGAAGGATGAGTTTTATCTGAAGTTAGTCTAGGTCCACTTTGGAAAGAATTCTTGTGGAGCCAACCAAAAATTTGTGGAGTTACGGCTCATTTTATGAGTTGAGGCATAGTCATCTGCTAGTACTGCTGCTCTGTTTAATGTGTCAACTTTTTGTTCATCCAGGTGGGCCTTTATATCTGAATGTATCTTTCCTTTAAACTCTTCAATCAGCATCATTTCTTTTAATTTAGAGAAATCTTTCCCAATTTCTTTGGAATGGCACCACCTGTCAAACAAATTTTACTTCTCTCTGGCAAATTCCACATGAGTTTGATTTTTGCTTTTGAAATAATTTCTAAATTTCTGCCTATAGGCCTCTGGAACAAGTTCATATGCCTTAAATATAGCCTCTTTAACAATGTCATAATTATTGCTTTGCTCAGAAGATATAGCAGAATAGATTTCTTGGGCCTTCCCTTTCAAAACACTTTGCAATGGCAAAGTCCAGACATCCTTTGGCCATTCTAAACTTGTTGCCACTTTTTCAAAGTGTGAAAAATATTTATCAACTTCTTTTTCTTGAAAGGGGGGAACTAGCCTAACATGTTTAGTTGCATCAAATCTACTTGGGGAAACTACATTTGAGCTTTGACATTGAGATTCTAATTCTTTTATTTTTATTTCCTTTTGGGCCTGAATTTCAATTTCCCTTAAATGCATTTCTTTTTGAGTCTGAATTTGTTCCATTTCTTTTTGAGCCTGAATTTGTTCCATTTCTTTTTTAGCTTCAATTTCTTTTAATTTTATTTCATTTTCCTGTCTTTTCATTTCTTGTTGCATTTCTAATCTCTTTAGTTCCAATTCTAACTTTTTGAGTTCAAGGGCATCAGTAGGTTGTGGTTCAGAGGGGGGGGGGGGAGGGTTCAGACTGAGGCAAAAGGCCTTCCTCCATATAATAATTAACAATGAGCTGTTTAAGTTTATGTTTGTTCAGACTAGGGGTGGCAGGTAATTTTAGATACTGAGCGAGTTGAAATAAATCCTCCTTCTTTAGAGATTCTGAAAGGGCCAAACTAGGAGAGCTTTCAAATTCAGAAATAAATTCTGTCACAATAAATACCATGATGAAAAGGTTTGCTTGTTCTCAGGTCATATAAATAATAATACTGAAATTTTCTAAGAAAATTTAAATGTTTTGAAAGTGAGCCAAAATAATAATTGCAATATGCAAATAAAGCTTTCTCGTTATCTTATATTTAATCTAGGCAACGAGCCCCCAATTTCTGTTATGGTGTGGAAATATTAATGATATTGGTAATAGAAAGAAATCTGAGAATCAGCAACAATAACTATGAACTTAACTATTCTAAAATTTAATTAAAAAAAATTAATATGAAAACAAAAAAAATGATACAAAGATCTTTTACACTAATTGGTTTACAGAAAATAAAAACAGTGGTACTTATCAATTATAGAATTAGTCCAAAGTACAGTTTGACAGAATCCAGTAATCCAGTGGTGAAGTATCTCGTGGAGAAATTTATCAGCTGGTAGTATTAAATCCAAGAATGTCTCTTCAGAAACAGTATCCCATAGATTTGTAATAAAATTTTCTCTTAGAAATTTCAGCAGTCTCCAATAAAATTTAATAAAATGCTCCGCAAAATTCAAATGGAGTAAAAATCCAAGAAGTATTGGCACCACAGGTAATTTCCAAATAATCCAGTAGAATCCTGGCTTTTCACAAAATAATATTATTCTGTTTCACAGAAAGTATAAATTCTCTTTTCCAAGACAAATAGATTCTCTTCAAAATTCTCTTTTTGAATCAATCTTCCAAATTCACAAAGAAGCACTGCTTCTATAATAAATGTACTGTTCTGAAACAATAATAATCTCCAATGGAAACAACTGAAGTGAGTCTTTCTGAAATGGCTTTCTAAAAATGAGTTTTTGAATTCTGTTGACAAACCTTTATATAGTAACCAGATAGAATATCCAAGAAGATTGTCCAAAGTTCTATCAGTTTCTAGGTGAATCTGACATAATTCAAGTAAACAAAGTCCTTGGCCTACTCAAACAATCAACAGCTATACGTCTGGCATCCAAGAGCACAACAGGTTCTCCTGGTTACTCATAGCAGACACAGGCAATGTTTCTGATAAAGGACCTCCAGGTAACCCAGTGGTCCATTGGCTGAAACATTGCTTGTGCACAGGCCATATGTACAGAATTTGATATCCTTACTATGGTCATAACGCGTAGATTAACGCGCAGATCGACATGCTTTTTGTGCGCATTTCATGACAGGACTTCTAGTTTTAACTGTAGTAGCTGTACAATAGGGCTGTCATGATTTTTTAATCTAGGAATCGATTAATCGTCGCAAATAATCGATAATAATCTATTAATCGTACCTAGATGACCCCCCCCCCTCCTTCTCTCTGAAGTCGATAAAAAAATGAAGTTCAAGTCAGTTAACCTACCTCCGGTAAACAACGAAGATGATCCTCTTTTAGGTCCATTCAAAGCTTTGATGTTCTAAACTTTTGAACCATCAGTGCAATAATCAAGACCGGTCGGCAGTTGTGAACTTTGCAACTGCCGACCGATCTTGATTATTACACTGACGGTTCAAAAGTTCAGAACATCAAAGCTTTGATGAATGTACCTGAAAGACAATTGCTTCCAATGGCTTCTTGGGGTTTAACATCGATGTTCTTAACTCTTTACCTTTAGAAACAATAGTTTTTTCATAAAATTTTCTTTTAATTTTTAAACGTCTAAAGCCGGATACAATTTACCGATTATTTGACAACGAAAAATACTAATCGATTTTGCCAGGACCGATCAACAATCGATTAATCGTGACAGTCATACTGTACAAGACAACTGCGACAGATTGGATCGGTATAATTTAACCATAACTTGTCCATATTTAACTCAGAAATACATTTATCATAGTTTATTTCAATGACATAGCTTCTGTGGTACAGAACAGTCACCGTGGACTGGCCATAATCAACGCATGGGCAGATATGTCCATGCATACGTTTACCGGGTAATAAAAATCATCATCACCAAAATTTTAATTAATGAAGCATCAGGTTGTAAGCAGGCCTGAAAATAAGCAGTCTGACATTTGCAGAATGAGGTCCCCAGAGGGTGAATCTGATGATGCTATCCCATACAGTGGGCCAATTTATCCTCTGGGTACCTCTTTCTGTTTCGTTTTTTGACCCTGATTCAGATTGAGGTTCACAGGGGGTAAA
Source organism: Pictodentalium vernedei (assembly GCA_031216915.1). NCBI lineage: Eukaryota > Metazoa > Mollusca > Scaphopoda > Dentaliida > Dentaliidae > Pictodentalium > Pictodentalium vernedei. The sequence continues at coordinate 329,985,324 of CM062289.1, read as the reverse complement.
TTTAGTGATGCTACCCTGCTGTGCAGGGTAGCATTACTAAATTCACGCTCTGGGAACCTCATTTTGCAGATGGCAGTCTGCTTATTTTCTGGCTTGGTTGTAAACGGTGCAGCGTGTTTCATTAATTAAATTTTTGATCATTATTCCTATCATTAGTGTTTGGAATCTAATATTATTGCATCCGTGGAAATATTACCCACATGTGGAAAGTGACCAGTTCACAGCGGTCGTACTGTAAAATACATCTATTAACAAATTAACTGGTAGAGTGCTGGAAGCCCATTTTTGGGCTTTATTCTGATGTGTCATTACCACAACTTAAGAGCATCATTTTCTGTGGATGTTGTTCATATCACCTTTGAAGTGAAATTATTTAGTCTGTTAGGATTTGCCCTGTTACAATTTATGGGAGAGTGCCCATTAGCACTCTCCCATAAATTGTAACAAGGCAAGGTATGTGTTCAAATTTTGATGACCAAAAATAATTCAGCAATCTACCAGTTAATCAACAAAAAATTCCATCAGTCTGGCATAATGGATACATATGAAATTGACAGATCTAAGCTAAATATCTTTTCATGTTGGAACCGGTTAGCCAACTAGTCAGGAATGTGAAGCTGTTGCCTTTCTTTGTTCTGGGCGTAAAGGTTGCCTTCTTGCACATAACAACATTGACCAATCAATCTCTTACATCAAGATCAGTTAAGTTTCATCCAGTGACAATTTTGAAACAAAATTCCCCATGGGGCCCGAGGAGCTCACCTGACAAAGTTGTTTAAAGAAGGACTTAATTTGCAATTATGGCAAGTTAGCACTACAAAGTAATGAAGTCATGTAACTGTTCATATCTCTGTTATCCAGTACAGTTTAAACTAGAAGTACTGTCATCAAATGCATACAAATAGCACGTCGATCTGCACGTTAATCTACACGTTATGACCATAGTAAGGCTATCAAATTCTGTACATATGGCCTGTGCACAAGCAATGTTTCAGCCAATGGACCTCCGGGTAACCCGGAGGTCCATTAGCAGAAACATTGCCTGTGTTTGCTATGAGCAAACAGGAGAACCTGTTGTGCTGTTGGATGCCATTCGATATGGCAATTGCGCACAATTCCTACGCACAATTAAGCCTGGATAAGTGCACAGTTTGTGACAGGACTTCTAGTTTTAACTGTAAGTTGATTTTTTCTGGTGTTGGACTGCTACCACACAAATAATGACCAGATTTCCAATAATGGAAAATAGTAAGTATCAACTTAAGGACTTAATTTGAAAAAAAACTTGAACTGACTAAGCACCCTCTACCCCTGTCCCTACAAAACAAGCGCATCAACAAATGCTTCAAATGCAAGGATTTTGAATTACCTGGTCCAGAAAATGATTCTGCAAAATATCCTGGCCCTGGAAGTCTTGACAAATCAGGTAATTGACTAATTGTTAACTGAAAACCAGGTAAATTTGAGGGATGTCACCCTCCCCATCAATATTCGACAACAATGTTGAGCAGGGGCCCTGATGAGGGACACACTAAAAAGTGTAGCCTGTAACCATGTCTGTGTCAATGGTGTAGTCACCATTTGAAAATTTATTTTCTCCTCTACTTGTTGTTAGTGGTTTCTGTCAAAATTTGGAATATATATTCAATGGACAGCACTCAGTACACATGTTGCGAGGTTATGAAATGTTTCCTCGGTTTCGGTTTCTACTCAGTTTGTAAAAAAAAAGCGTTGACACTAATTTTGTTTCTTTAATGAAAATTTTTCAAGTATTAAACACTATAAACAGATGGCTTTTTTTCCCAGATATTAGTTTTGATGAATGTTCAATGTGCAAGTAACTTTTCCTCTCTAAATTATGAGAGTATACATAGCACAGTACAGTGAGCCATTAACCTAGAAGATAATGAAGATTGTACTCCGTGTTCTGGATATACAGGTGAATAGCATTGGCAGGTGCCCCCCACTCCACCAAGAGGAAATTGCTGTGATGGCATTATGCACACCACAGGTAAACAAAATGCTCAGGGTGTAATGTTGTAAAATGTCAGCCTCCCCCTCCCTCCACCCCCCCCCCCCCCCCCCCCACCAGTTCAGCAAAAGAAACGGCATCTGATAAACTGATCATTTTACAAATACAGCATTTCAACGCTGGTGTTGGTCGTGAATATAAATAAATATTGTGTTGATTTCCATGTATTGATACTGAAAGCCCCATATCTCGGCCTACTGTCTTGAAAATGTTATTGGTGCAAGTAAAGTTTACAACAGTTTCTGTCTTCAATTCCATTCAAACGTATAGTCGTATACATAGAGATTATTGGCAGTGGCCAGCAGATGTGTGGATATTGCATTTATGTGAAGTGTGTGGTTATTTTGGTAATTAGATATTAGTTTTATTTTTATCCCAAAACATGTGAGGCTTTCAAACTCACACTGAATGGGACGATTTTTATCATTGGCCATTTCATGGAAAGTTTACTTACTCTTGTGTTCCTAATAAACATACATAAGTGTTTATTAATTTAGGGGAATTTTTCCATCCTGTATGCACCTTATTTTGTGCCTGTATGTTTATTAAAATTACCCTTCCAACAGGGAGAAAATCTCCAAGTTAGTAAATCTTCACTAGATTGTGTGACAGTCTTGTTTAGCACAGTGTATTCATGGATGTAATCATGATGCCTAAATTCCTATTAGTTTTCTTTAATAAAACTATCTGCAATACTGGAAATAAGTTGGCTGTCAGATAAAATTACCTAGCATTACTCCCCTACCCCATCAATGAATTTCCACCCTGTACTGTTATTTGGGTCTGTACTTTTATTTAATTTTGATAAATGTTCCACCTTGTACTTTTATTCCCACCTGTACTTTTATTTAGAACACAAGAGTAATATGCAAATACGATTACACTATGGGGCCATAGTTAGAAGAATAATTACCGGCTCTGATTTTTTCTGTGATTTCTAAAGTTTCAATATGACCCTTTATCCAACGTAACGGCCAAAACCGGCCAGCGCTATTCTAAAAAATCTCCAATTAATTTTCATACCTTTTCATTTTTTGTCTCCAAAACATTGGTTTTGACCCCTCCTTGGAACGAGCTCACCGAGCTCGTTCCAATGAGGGGTCATAACCTATGTTTTTGAGACAAAAAATGAACAAAATTAGTTATTCAAGGATTCTTTTTGCAAGTGTCGTCTGCTTTTCATGTTAGGTGAAGGGTTAACACATTACACGAAGTGACAGTATTCGAGATTACGCAGTTGAATAAACGTGCATGTCCCGCCTGTCGGTTGTCTCACTTTCAGGTTGGTTGGTGTTTTTACATAGCCGACACCAAGTTGTATTTTCGGTTAACCTCTCAACATTACAATTTACAATATACATGGAAAGTAGAATTTCCAGGTGTCCATTTTAAAGGTTTTATTACCAAATTTCATTCTGATCATCACTAAGAAGTGTAGTTGATGTGGTACCGTGTCCAAAAATAACACATCAAGCTAATTACTAGTAATCAGCTTATAAGTGAGTGATAGGATATCCCCATGCTGATTATTTGTTGATGTTGGAATATTGACATGGTTCGGAGTCAATTCAGCCTTGAGTCGATTCGGCCTGAGTCAATTCAGCCTAATTTAAATCAAGTCCGAATTGACTCACATCATAGGCTGGAATGACCCACTTTCAGACAAAGACAAATAAACGATTAAAGCATATTTTAGGTAAATAAATAATAGAAATTCTGATTATTTTTTAAAGAACGTTGTTGTGAAAACATGTTTCTGAACAAGTGTTTTCACAACTATAAAGCAGTTGGATTAGTGTCTGTTTTTTTATATGGTAGCAAATTTTTACCACAGGTAAAGCTGTTTTTTTGAGTGACGAAGCATTTACTCTGAAGAATGTTCTGAAAAGCCGCTTTCATAGTAATCAATGTGAATGGCTGTTTTGACAATGACAACAACAATGCAAGTACATTCATTAGGTACTCTGAAGAATGTTTTGATACCAAAGTAGGTCTACTAATGACTACTATGTGGTCGCCCAAAATATGCCAAAAGCAGTCGCCAGAAATCATGATTATTTTGCCACCAGCACATTGAATATACTGATTGGTCTACCCCACAAATGTACTGAACAGCCATCCTATTTAATGACATTATGACGTATCATGTTCTTAGCTGGAAAAGCGGCTGCTCGTATTCAAAAGGTTAAGGTTTCTGGTGTTTGGTGACAGCATTCCCTCGAAAATTCATATACTAACATTTTACGGATGCAATTTACTCTTGTCTCTGATTTTGCGAGAGCTTAAAACTGCACCCGTCAATTTTGTTCGTTTCCAGCACTGAGACAGGGCACTGAGTTAATAAAGGCCTCCTCATTACTAGTAGTGGCAAATCAGCAGAAAGCCAAAGCTTTATTATTACTGTCGACGCCGATTGCTTTTCTGTGGTGAATTCTATATGATCAAGCACTTAAAGCTTGAGATCTCTTTTATTCATGTTGGTGGCATTTTTCAGTAAACGCCATGTGTAATTTAGCTTACATTCAAATAGGCCTTTGACTGGACACTGGGAAACTAAGAAGCCTTCTCGAGTTAGTCGAGTAAACTTACGTCAAAGGGTGGTGAGAACCGGTGATAATGGCGAAGACCTATAACAAGGGGTTGTAAACTATCATTTTTAGATGGCGACGTAAAACCTAAAACAGATTATTCATCAGATAGTTGCATCTAAGCACTTAATTCTACAGATTAGATGGTGATGTAAAACCTAAAACAGACACCAAGAAGAAGAAAATACCGGTGCTTTTTCTCCAACCATGAAGGCCACATCCATATTTGCCGTTGTGCCCAAATCAGACTGATCTAAAGGTCTGACACTACCAACAGTAACTAACACTAGTAACTGAAAGGCAGAAATCAACAAAGCCACAAGCAAATCTTATCGTTTTTTATAAGACGATTTAAAATTCTCTTAAATTAATAGATGTTGGTTTCACTATTGAATTAATCTAAGAGTTCTGGGTCTATTTATCGAGAAGTTTCTAACTAACTTAAAGAGACATTAGATCCAATTTGTAAACTATCGTGGTGTGCATAGGTATTAGATAACATAGACCTATAACCCTTAATATTAACAGGTTGCAGTTTGATCTCGTCAAACAAGTATACTAGAAAGTTTGCAATGTCTGGTATGGAGGGATCAAAAATATCAACAGAATGATCCCTACACCAACGACGAAAAACCTTCCACTTAGCCGCATAGTTTAGCGAAGAGGAGGTCCTCCTACAGTTAGAAATCGCGTCCACTGCTCGTCCTGTAAAGTGCTTGCCATGCAAGAAGGGCCGCACAACGGAAAAACGTGAAGGTTAAGACCTTGCGGGTTGTGATGAAGTTGACGCGGTTTCCCCTGCGAAAGAAGATCCTCCCGTGGAGGAAGCTTTCGCGGTAGGTCCCACAACAGACACCTGAGTATATTTATCCACGGTCTCTGTGGAGACAGAGATGCTACCAACAGAATCTTGCATTGAGATTGTTTTATTTTTAGCAATACTTGCTGAATCAACGGCGCTGGAGGATACGCATATCCTATCATTCCGTCCCATGAGATCGATAGAGCGTCTACTGCAAATGCTCTTGGATCCGGACACGGTGACACATACGTCTGCAACTGATTGTTGAGATGTGTCGCAAATAAGTCTATCATTGGCCGTTCCCAATGGTAGCAAATCTGATTGAATACTTGTTTGTTGAGAGTCCACTCCGACGGCAACAAGCGACCCTTCCGTGAAAGGGAGTCTGCTAGTACATTCAGACGACCCGGTATATGACGGACCGAAAGTAGAACTTGATGTTCTAGAGCAAACAGAAGGATTCTTTCCGTTAAATTGAATAACGGAACGGAATGAGTGCCTCCCTGGTTCCGTATATACGCCACTACTGTCGTATTGTTGGATAGGATTTGGAAATGAGCTTTGTGAATAGTGTCCATCCAATGACGTAACACAAGCCAAATTGACATCATTTCCTTGATGTTTATGTGCTTGCTTAGGAACTGCGGATCCCAAAGACCCTGGCATCTCGAATCCGTTGGGATCAATGATGCACCCCAACCTGTTTGACTGGCATCCGTCATAATCGTAAAACTCGGATCCGGCAACTGCAGCGGAACTCCCTGAGTTAACCACTGAATGTTTGCCCAAGTCTGAATCTCTTGTTTCACTTGATCTGACAAGAGAACGTCTATGTCGAGCGAATGAATCTTCACACTCCAATTCTGAGTCAAGAAAATTTGGAGAGGACGAGTGCGTAACCGCCCCATCGGAATGAGATCTGCAGCGGCTCCGCACAGACCTATCAGTCTCATGAACTCCCTCGCGGTGACTTTGTCTGCATGAAGACAATAGCGAGCGTAACAACTGACTAATTTCGCTCTGGTTAACGGCAGACAAACGAGATTGTTGTGCGTCTCGAAGCTCATTCCTAGATGAGTGAAGGACTTGGACCAGATCCGACTTCTCCTCGTTTATAACAAAACCGAGACGTCGGAGCAATAGAAGCAGATTCTGCACATCGTTCTGAAGCGTTAACTCGTTGCCGTACCTCTGAAGAATGTCGTCCAGGTAGGCCGATGTTACCGCAGACGAATGAGCTCGGAAATACATCATTACCGAGTTCATTACCCGAGTGAAAGCCCAGGGTGCTAGGTTCAATCCGAAGCACATCGCCCGGAATTGATACACCACTCCTAGGACTGCGAAGCGTAGATACTTTCTGAATGTCGGATGTACCATGACATGAAAGTACTTATCTTTGAGATCTATGCTTGTAGCATAATTGTTCACCCGAATACTCGCTCTGACCGAATCGAATCGTCTCCATATAGAACTTCGGAGCGATGATCAGCTTGTTTATCCAGCTCAAATCTATGACTGGACGGAACGAGCCATCTGGTTTCGGAACCAGAAACAGATGGCTGTAGAATCCCGGTGTTTCCTGGTCTTCTACGACCTCTACCGCGTTCTTCATTAAAAGAGACTGCACCTCCGATAACAGAGCGTCTCTTTTCTGCGGATTTGACGGAAGTTGAGTCCATTTTGGACTTCGAGTTAATGGAGGCTTTCGTTTGAAGGATATTCTTAGACCTTCCAAAATCACCCCTCTCACCCAAGGGTCGTCCGTAATCGACGCCCACTCTTCTGAAAAACTTGACAACCTTCGCCAACCGGAACCCGATAGAGGTTGAAGCCATCACCTCCTGGACCTGCGAGGCCTGCGGGAGGAGAAACCACGTCCTCCACGACCCGCACCTCGTCCAGTCGACCTCGGGGCGTCCGACCGGTTGTCCCGGCCAGAAGGACGTCCCGCACGTGAGTCGCTGCCTTGACGGTCTCTTGAATAAGACCAAGAGGACGCACCGGAACCTCTATAGGAACCTCTCTTGGGTGCATTTGTCCCAGAAGTGCCTGCCTTATTCTTATCTGCCGTATCCGACTTTTTGGAAGCGGATTTAAACAGCAGAGAATCCGAAGCTTTCTTAGTAATTTTATCGTAGATTGCAGAAAGCTTGCCGTCGAAGAGAAGTTCTCCGGAGACCGAAGCGACTCTTAGAGAGTTCTTCACCTTACTATCCACGCGTGTGGATGTAGCTAGGGCTGCGTCACGTCTAACCAACTCCAGGTTTGCCACTGAAAGGGCGGAGTTATACGTGGAATAAGCTACTGCCCTTGAAAGAAGTCTTAAAGAGGATTGTATATCCTGGAATTCTTTCCCTTGAAGACGCAGTGATAACGCCTTTGTAAGGTGGTCTGCGTAAGATAAAGCATCTAAACTGGCCCTGTTAGACGTAATTGTCGTATCCAACACCGCGGTTGGAATGGATGTAGACGACGGTATTGACAATTCTAAGTCTTCCGCCTCGTCGTCAAGACGCAGAGGAACTCTCGGAATACCCTGTCCTGCCGTATCGAATTAATTCCTTGCATTAATGAAAGGCAGGTTAAGAGCATTGGTGGACAAGAAACCAGGTTTGCCTGTTTTGGAAGCAAGCTTGAAGATAGCGTTGTTCAATAATTCAAATGTTCTTGTGACATTATTGGACTGAGACGGAAACTCAGGGACGATGTCTCTGAACCGCTCGAAGAATTCAGTGTCCAATGACGCTATCAGTCTCTTCTACGGTACTGCAGCAGTCTGGCCCGACGGAACAACTTGAGGAAGGAAGTGCCGGATGAAATCCACGGCAGCTTTATGTTGTTCCGAAAGGGATAGCTCCAAGTCATCCGTATCCCTTTCGCCATCCGGCCGGACCTCATGATGCTCCCAGTCGTCCGCACCCGATGCTTCGGCGGAGCGTACCGACCCAGCGCCGTCGGATAACTCCCGATCCGACACCGATTCTGTCGATTGCTGGGATGCTCGATAATTTGTGCTATCTGAGCTAGCACGTCCGTCATCAAGGCCTGCGGAGTAGCGGTCTTTCGCTGCTTAGCCGGGGAAGCTCCGCATCCACTGACTCCCGCATACTCTTCCTATGCGAACGTCCGGAGTCTACCGGCCTCGTGTCCCTGGCTACCGGATGGCGTGACCTGGTCGCCGATGAATCCCTGATCGGCGAAGCTGGTAGAATATCCGCGGTCACGTAGCCAAGGTGCGGTCGTGTGCGCTGGTGAGAGGATGAGGAAGTCTGGGTAGTCTCAGCAGTGTGCCTATACAACGGAGCATCCCGAGCGACGGACGTATGCTCCGCTTGCGACACATTTTGTATCACAACATCTGGTCCCAGATGTTGTTGTACGAGAGAGGGGCCTCTCTCGCTCGCGGCCCGGCTGGACCTGGACGAGCTAGGAACCAGACTAGAAGGCTTCCTCCGATCTCTCCTATTATCCGCTGTCACTGGGTGTGCACTTTGTATGTTTATAGTGCTCGCATCACCCAACATTTCCTCCTGGACCGCAACGGACGAACCCGGCTGCCGAACCATTCGGTGAATGGACGCTACACCGGGCGAGCTAGCGGACGACAGTGCCGTCGATCCTACTCGGGACCTCTTAGGCAACTGTCGTATCTCCATGAGCACTTTTGCCACTAGCTCTGCATTCAATTGTGACGACGGAAGCGCACTTTTGGAAGATAACATGGAAACATCACCCTGTTCTTGTTCCTCTGAAATAGAAACTGATAGACTAGAGTGACCCTGGGGAGAAAGGACCGGCATAGCCCTTTCTCCACTAACAACATACCATGACACACGTTTCCAATGTTTGTCATCCCAATATTGACATATTGAACAGGAGTTAGTGCGAGTACACTGATTACAATTAATACAATGATCATGAAAGTCAGAGGAAGATTTCTTCCTATTACAATTTGAACAATATCCTTTCATTGTGAAAAGACAACAACAAGTCCTAGTACTCGCACAAACCCCTAAAAACAAAGATACATAATAACATGATCCATTAACATTGAAAAAACAAATTGAAATTCAAAATAATTTTGAAAAATATTTTTTCAGCAAAGCCCAAGTTTCTGAAAAGTAACATTGAGCCCCAATGGATCCCAAGGCTAAGTGTGGTCAAAAATTTTAAAATTGTTTTAAATAATTAATTCAACACTTACGGATAATAATAATGTATCTTGTAATGAGATAAACTACTCCAAAGGCAAAAAGCCCCCCTCAAAAGAGACTGTTGCCAATGTAAACAAGAAGTGTATAAACACCAGAAAACATGACTCCAGGCACTGACAATACTGGCCCGAAATCAGTTATCAACAATACACACTATCTGATGCAAAACAGAGACTTCCAGGGAAGAATCTGCAGAACATCAGATGGTAGATGCAGAACACAACGTCTAAACACCCATGGGTGAGAATGCAAACATGGGGAAAATAACAGAATTCATTCTGTAACCAAGCTAATTCTCCCAAGAAATTTTAGTAGTAATCTTACTCAAAAATATGCCAAAAGCATGGGAGAATAGCAAGGGGGGACTTACAGGATAAGGAGAGAGGAAACACTGAATAAGCAGTGCAACTTCATAGCAAGAATGACAACAACAGGCCCATGCCTCGAAAATAGGCAACTTAACATAATTTCATTACAAAATTTTAAGTTACAGCCCTGAATATTTTCTGTCACTCCTTTTTCCTCTCCTCCTTCTATATCCTCCTTAGAATCACCATTTCTCCAATATTTATGTGTCTGGCATCATTTAAACTGAGATTTACAAGCACAAAGATCAGTGAGATGTTAACTGATGAAGGGCCAAACAAAAAATGATAATTGGCGCCAATTTCGGAACGTCCTTGACACTGCGCATGCGCAGTAAGGGCAAAGTATGGAGGTCCTTCAGGACATGATTTCTTTTGGTTTTAGATGCAAATTTTGGGGATTGGGGGGCAAAATTTGTGTTTGGCCCTAGATTTTTAAGAGTTAGCACCAGCTATGTCTGGGTCATTGGTACAGTATAAAAATATTGAGAGTGCGCACAGTGCAAGTACCTTTCCCTCTCTAAATTATGAGAGTATACATAGTGCAGTACAGTGAGCCATTAACCTAGAAGATAATGAAGATTGTACCAATGGCCCAGTATTTATAAACTATACATATATGTAATTTTTTTTATCAAATTGTCGAGTCACCAAATTATAAAAAGTATTTGATGAAGTGTACATATATAATATATATATAATGTTCCATTATCATTTACATGGCCTAGGGGCCTGCAGGAGCAGGGGGCCCGCCATTTTTTTTTTTTTTTTGCTGAGGCACTGTTACCAGCACGTTAGGGCTCTAATGGTTCAGGCACTTTGCACTCTGTGCCATAGCGATACATGTACATATGTATTTATCCATATATATACTCTCATAAGTATACTATATATATATTTTTATTATGCCGGTAATTGTTATTGACCAATCAGCTTCAATATCTAGTGACCATATATGAGACTGTGTATCATCGAGCGTATATAAAGCTTATATACGGTCAGTTCTGACATTTTGTTTTTGTCTGTTGAGCAACGTACAACTATAATACGTTTCTTCTAGTAAATTTTAATAAACAAATGTAAATAAATACAATAAATAAACTACTAAAACGACATGTATAGAAGCCAACTAGCACTGTCTGAGACGAACTCAAGCGAGAATCCTTACCCGAATAATCTACCCTTCTCAGTTCATGCAAATATTTTCGAGTGATTTGGATAAAGATGACAGGGATTTTGACATTGAACAATTATTCATGCCCTTTGAAGATTCTGAAACTTGTGTGGTTAAGAAAAAGAAATGACATGCATAAACTTACTGGAAATATGCCTGTGTTTGCGAACTGCCGAGTCGGAAACATCAATATCACCATTAACAACAAATAATGAATGAAACTGTTCCCACTTACCTTCTTGAAAGAATTGTTAATCCATTTGCTCCAGTTGTTTTATTTTTCCAGTACTTAACACTGAATTAAAGTTGTGAATTGTTAATATAAATTCCTGTTTTATTGAAAATAAAACTCCATTGTTTCAGCACCTGCAACTACCGTCACCTTCACAGGACGTAAAACCGGGAAATTCCCTGATAGTGATAACAGAACATTTGAGCTAGGAATCTGAGTACACTTATGGTTGTGTCTCTTTCAAAGGACTGGCATAATAAATACGTTATGGGGCTTTCAGTGGGCGGATATGGTGTGATATAAGGCTCAGCAAGATCAATTAGACTCGGCCTTCGGCCTCGCCTAATATTGATCTCACTTCGCCTTATATCACACCATATCTGCCCACTGAAAGCCCCATTGCTTATAATATTCAGTACATTATTTTAATGCTTATTTAAATAATATGTCAAGTTGTGAGTAGAATTCTTCAGGAGACCCACAAAATGGATATAGGGCTATGTACTGTGGCATTGTGCCTACCGTACCAGCGTCAGACTGTCAGCTGTAGGGGTAAATCTGACTTGAAATACCGAATTTGACCCTCTAAAATGTAATTCTACATATATATATTTCTCACTTAATTTCTTGCCATTATGGGTGTTCAGTAATGAATAAAAATATTTTAAAGGAAAACAAAAATGAAAAAGTTCCGGAAAGTTAAAAAATTTATAGTAATTTATATATTTTTTATACTTACCAATGACCCAGACATAGCTGGTGCTAACTCTTAAAATCTAGGGCTAAACACAAATTTTGCCCCCCAATCCCCAAAATTTGCATCTAAAACCAAAAGAAATCATGTCCTGAAGGACCTCCATACTTTGCCCCTACTGCGCATGCGCAGTGTCAAGGACGTTCCGAAATTGGCGCCAATCACCATTCTTGCAAGCAGTGCCTGGTCAGCGCTATGTACTCAGCGGGGAGGTATGAGTTCCCAACTCCTGGGAGGGCAATCCCCGTCTGGGTCATTGGTAAGTATAAAAAATATATAAATTACTATAAATTTTTTAACATTTTTATACTGTACCAATGACCCAGACATAGCTGAATAGTAAAAAGGCTGGAGGGCCTAGGACATAGAGGAAAATCCAATAAGCTCAACTATATAATATAGAGACAACCCCTCAAGGAGAAAAGGGGTATTAGGCTTTACATGTATCTTTCTTATTTATGATAAATTAGAAAGATACAATACCCTTCATAATTGAGCACAATAACATTCATGTTCTCTATTAACATCCAGTATAACCCTTTATACTAAATATTTTTAAAGTAAGCCAATAAATAAAGTTAGTCCAGAGAATTGAGACTCTTTATACTCTTTAAAAGTGTCCGAGGATTGTATATTAACGCCCGTTTGACACTTGACATATACAAATGCTTCACACCGAGCTACACTTTAAAAACATAACATGAATGAATTTTTAATATTAATATTACACTTTAAAACCATCCTGGGAACGACTCAGAAATACTGACTTCGGAAGAGGAATTCCCTTGCTTTCCACTATAAAGCAGGTGACCTAAGGGAACACCCTCCCCCCCCCCCTTCCCCTTGCCCTGGGTCAAATAGCCCAGAGCGACTAGGTGCCGGAATAGAAAGCCTGCATAACTATAGTTGCAACTGTTTAGTGGACGACATTCTGAGCAACAGATAACGGACCTAAACAATGCAGGTCTCCAGAAATGGACTCAATATTTCTGAGATAAAAATTCATGAATGTGGATGGCTGAGACCAATAAGCAGCCTTCATTAAATCTGTAATAGCAATACTATTTGCGTAAGCCCAAGATGTAGAAAGAGCTCTTACTTCATGAGCCGAAATCTTAAGCACAGACTGCTGAGAAGAAGATAAATTTTCATAAGCAGTACGGACAGTTAATTGAATCCATCTAGCAATAGAATGGACCGAAATGTCCTTTCTATTAGGCATCAGAGACAGAAAGAAACGTTTTCATCCCTTTCTGATAAACTGAGATCTCTGTTTACAAATACGTAACGCTCTAACAGGACAGAGTAAAGGCCTACGCCTACAATAGGTTCCGGATATTTATTAAGAGCCTGATTCTCAGCTAAAAATCCCACATTAGTAGTGAAGGTGATAGTGTTCCCGACACTACGATAGTGAGAATCATCCACTGACAGTGCATGAAGCTCACTGACTCTTCTAGCAGAAAAGAAAGCTAAGAGAAAAGCTGTCTTATAAGACAAGAATTTGAAATCTACTGTCCCAAGAGGTTCAAATGGCTTTTCCTTCAGTTTAAGAAGAGCCCAAGCTAAATTCATTTGGAATTAACCTAAGAGTTCTGGGGCAATCTATCGAGAAGTTTCTAACTAACTTAGATAAAGAGACATTAGATCCAATTTGTAAACTATCATGATGTGCATAGGTATCAGATAACATAGACCTATAACCCTTAATAGTAACAGGCTGCAGTTTGATTTCGTCAAACAAGTATACTAGAAAGTTTGCAATGTCTGGTATGGAGGGATCGAAAATATCAACAGAATGATCCCTACACCAACAACGAAAAACCTTCCACTTAGCCGCATAGTTTAGCGAAGAGGAGGTCCTCCTACAGTTAGAAATCGCGTCCACTGCTCGTCCTGTAAAGTGCTTGCCATGCAAGAAGGACCGCACAACGGAAAAACGTGAAGGTTGAGACCTTGCGGGTTGTGATGAAATTGACGCGGTTTCCCCTGCGAAAGAAGATCCTCCCGTGGAGGAAGCTTTCGCGGTAGGTCCCACAACAGACACCTGAGTAGATTTATCCACGGTCTCTGTGGAGACAGAGATGCTACCAACAGAATCTTGCACTGAGATTGTTTTATTTTTAGCAATATTTGCTGAATCAACGGCGTTGGAGGATACGCATATCCTATCATTCTGTCCCAAGGGATCGACAGAGCGTCTACTGCAAATGCTCTCAGATCCGGACACGGAGACACATACGTCTGCAACTGATTGTTGAGATGTGTCGCAAATAAGTCTATCATTGGCCGTTCCCATTGGTAGCAAATCTGATTGAATACTTGTTTGTTGAGAGTCCACTCCGACGGCAACAAGCGACCCTTTCGTGAAAGGGAGTCTGCTAGTACATTCAGACGACCCGGTATATGACGGACCGAAAGTAGAACTTGATGTTCTGGAGCAAACAGAAGGATTCTTTCCATTAGATTGAATAACGGAACTGAATGAGTGCCTCCCTGGTTCCGTATATACGCCACTACTGTTGTATTGTCGGACAGGATTTGGACATGAGCATTGTGAATAATGTCCATCCAATGATGTAACGCAAGCCAAATTGACATCATTTCCTTGATGTTTATGTGCTTGCGTAGGAATTGCGGATCCCAAAGACCCTGGCATCTCGAATCCGTTGGGATCAATGATGCACCCCAACCTGTTTGACTGGCGTCCGTCATAATCGTAAAACTCGGATCCGGCAACTGCAGCGGAACTCCCTGAGTTAACCACTGAATGTTTGCCCAAGTCTGAATCACTCGTTTCACTTGATCTGACAATAGAACGTCTATGTCGAGCGAATGAATTTTCACACTCCAATTCTGAGTCAAGAAAATTTGGAGAGGACGAGTGCGTAACCGCCCCATCGGAATGAGATCCGCAGCGGCTCCACACAGACCTATCAGTCTCATGAACTCCCTCGCTGTGACTTTGTCTGCGTGAAGACAATAGCGAGCGTAACAACTGACTAATTTCGCTCTGGTTAACGGCAGATGAACGAGATTGTTGTGCATCTCGAAGCTCATTCCCAGATGTGTGAATGACTTGGACGGCACCAGATCCGACTTCTCCTCGTTTATTATAAAACCGAGACGTCGGAGCAATAGAAGCAGATTCTGCACATCGTTCTGAAGCGTTAACTCGTTGCCGTACCTCTGAAGAATGTCGTCCAGGTAGGCCGACGTTACCGCAGACGAATGAGCTCAGAAATACATCATTACCGAGTTCATTACCCAAGTGAAAGCCCAGGGTGCTAGGTTCAATCCGAAGCACATCTCCCGGAATTGATACACCACTCCTAGGACTGTGAAGCGTAGATACTTTCTGAATGTCGGATGTACCATGATGTGAAAGTATGCATCTTTGAGATCTGTGCTTGTAGCATAATCATTCACCCGAATACTCGCTCTGACCGATCGAATCGTCTCCATATAAAACTTCAGAGCGACGATCAGCTTGTTTATCCAGCTCAAATCTATGACTTGAAGGAACGAGCCGTCTGGTTTCGGAACCAGAAACAGATGGCTGTAGAATCCCGGTGTTTCCTGGTTTTCTACGACCTCTACCGCGTTCTTCATTAAAAGAGACTGCACCTCTGATAACAGAGCGTCTCTTTTCTGCGGATTTGACGGAAGTTGAGTCCATTTTGGACTTCGAGTTAATGGAGGCTTTCGTTTGAAGGATATTCTTAGACTTTCCGAAATCACCCCTCTCACCCAAGGGTCGTCCGTAATCGACGCCCACTCTTCTGAAAAACTTGACAACCTTCCGCCAACCGGAACGCGATAGAGGTTGAAGCCATCACCTCCTGGACCTGCGAGGCCTGCGGGAGGAGAAACCACGTCCTCCACGACCCGCACCTCGTCCCATCGACCTCGGGGCGTCCGACCGATTGTCCCGGCCCGAAGGACGTCCCGCACGTGAGTCGCTGCCTTGACGGTCTCTTGAATAAGACCAAGAGGACGCACTCTGTTAGACGAAATAGTCGTATCCAACACCGCGGTTGGGATAGACGTAGACGACGGTAATGATAATTCTAAGTCTTCCACCTCGTCGTCCATACGCAGAGGAACTCTCGGGATACCCTGTCCTGCCGTATCGAATTTATTCCTTGCATTAATGAAAGGCAGGTTGAGAGCATTGGCGGACAAGAAACCCGCTTTTCCTGTTTTGGAAGCAAGCTTGAATATAGCGTCGTTCAATAATTCAAATGTCCTTGTGACATTATTGGACTGAGACGGAAACTCAGGAGCGATGTCCCTGAACCGCTCGAAGAAATCAGTGTCCAATGACGCTATAATTCTCTTGTCCGGTACCGCAGCAGTCTGGCCCGACGGAACAACCTGAGGAAGAAAGTGCCAGATGAAGTCCACAGCAGCTTTATGTTGTTCCGAAAGGGATAGCTCCAAGTCATCCGTATCCCTTTCACCATCCGGTCGGACCTCATGATGCTCCCGGTCGTCCGCACCCGATGCTTCGGCGGAGCGTACCGACCCAGCGCCCTCGGATAATTCCCGATCCGACACCGTTTCTGTCGGTTGCTGGGATGCTGCGATAAGTTGTGCTATTTGAGCAAGCATGTCCGACATCGAGGCCTGCGGAGGCGCAGTCTTTCGCTGCTTCGCCGAGGGCAGCTCCGCATCTAGTGACTCCCGCATACTCTTCCTATGCGAACGTCCGGAGTCAACCGGCCTCATGTCCCTGGCTACCGGATGGCGTGACCTGGTCGCCGAAGAATCCCTGACCGGCGAAGCTGGTAGAATATCGGAGGTCACGTAGCCAAGGTGCGGTCGTGTGCGCTGGTGAGAGGAAGAAGAAGCCTGAGCAGTCTCAGCGGACTGCCTATACAATGGAGCGTCCCGAGCGACGGACGTGTGCTCCGCTAACGACACATTTTGTACCACAACATCTGGTCCCAGATGTTGTTGTACAAGAGAGGGGCCTCTCTCGCTCACGGCCCAGATGGGCCTGGACGAGCTAGGAACCGGACTAGAAGGCTTCCTCCGATCTCTCCTACTATCCGTCGTCACTGGGTGTGCACCTTGAATGTTTATAGTGCTCGCATCACCCAACATTTCCTCCTGGACCGCATCGGACGAACCCGGCTGCCGAACCATTCGGTGAATGGACGCTACACCGGGCGAGCTAGCGGACGACAGCGCCGTCGATCCTACTAGGGACCTCTTAGGCAACTGTCGTATCTCCATGAGCACTTTTGCTGCTAGCTCTGCATTCCATTGTGATGACGGAAACGCACTTGCGGAAGATAACATGGAAACATCACCCTGTTCTTGTTCCTCTGAAATAGAAACTGATAGAGTAGAGTGACCCTGCGGAGAAAGGGCCGGCATAGCCCTCTCTCCACTAACAACATATCGTGACACACGTTTCCAATGTTTGTCATCCCAATATTGACATATTGAACAGGAGTTAGTGCGAGTACACTGACTACAGTTAATACAATGATCATGAAAGTCAGAGGAAGATTTCTTCCTATTACAATTTGAACAATATCCTTTCATTGTGAAAAGTCAGCAACAAGTCCTAGTACTCGCACAAACCCCTAAACACAAAGATACATAATAACATGATCCATTAATATTGAAAAAACAATTGAAAATCAAAATAATTTTTGAAAAATATTTTTTCAGCGAAGCCCAAGTTTCTGAAAAGTAACGTTGAGCCCCAATGGATCCCAAGGCTAAGTGTGGTCAAAAATTTTAAAATTATATTAAATAATTAATGCAACACTTACGGATAATAATAATGTATCTTATAGTGAGATAAACTACTCCAAAGGCAAACAGCCCCCCTCAAAAGAGACTGTTGCCAATGTAAACAAACAGTGTAAAAACACCAGAAAACATGACTCCAGGCACTGACAAAACTGGCCCGAAATCAGTCATCAAAATAACACACTATCTGATGCAAAACAGAGACTCCCAGGGGAGGATCTGCAGAACATCAGATGGTAGATGCAGAACACAACATTTAAACACCCATGGGTGAAAACGTAAACATGGGGAAAATAACAGAATTCATTCTGTAACCAAGCTAATTCTCCCAAGAGAATTTAGAAATGATCTTTCTCAAAAATATGCCAAAAGCATGGGAGAATAGCAAGGGGGGACTTAGAAGACCAGGAGAGAGGAAACACTGAATAAGCAGTGCAACTTATAGCAAGAATGACAACAACAGGCCCATGCCTCGAAAATAGGCAACTTAACATAATTTCATTAAAAAATTTTAAGTTACAGTCCTGATTATTTTCTGTCACTCCTTTTTCCTCTCCTCCTTCTATATCCTCCTTAGAATCACCATTTCTCCAATAATTATGTGTCTGGCATCCTTTAAACTGAGATTTACATGCACAAAGATCAGTGAGATGTTGACTGATGAAGGGCCAAACAAAGAATGGTGATTGGCGCCAATTTCGGAACGTCCTTGACACTGCGCATGCGCAGTAGGGGCAAAGTATGGAGGTCCTTCAGGACATGATTTCCTTTGGTTTTAGATGCAAATTTTGGGGATTGGGGGCAAAATTTGTGTTTGGCCCTAGATTTTAAGAGTTAGCACCAGCTATGTCGGTCATTGGTACAGTATAAAAATATATTTGTTTTTAGGTAATAAGTTCCAGTATTGAGATCGCTCTAACGTTCATTTTATGCTTCCAACTGCCCCCTATTCCCACGCTTCTTCTCTCCTCCCAACACTCTGAGACAGACTGCTTGATGGCATCCCTTGCCCCATTCTTTTCAATCTGTCTGATTAGCATATTAACCATCTCCCTTCAATCATTCACTAACCAAATGTCCTTCATCTCCCATACACTTCCCCATTACACTGCTAGCGAATCTTGTTCTTTTAGACTGGTATTTTGGGCAGAAATTGTTCCTGGGTCTCCACCAAGCCTAAATTACACACCTGGCACTCCTATTCACTGTTGTGCCCAATTTTTCCCCTCGGCTCTCTATGTCTAGGTCAGTGATCTCCAATGAGCAGTTCTACTTCTCGGGATGCATTTCGAACATTTCACTATAAACTGTGAACCAGTTGAAGATTTTCGTAATCCATCCACCCATGCATGCATCCATCCATCTCTACACTCCCTCTCCCTCTCTTCTCCTCCCTCGCTTTCTCTCTCTAATTTTCTAAGAAGTTTCAAAAATGAACTCGATACTGCTCAGAAAACAATTGACAATACAATGAAGTGTAGCTGTCACTGAAACAACTTGATGCAGTCCTGCTGCTGATCAAACACTAATCAGTGATAATCTGATGTTTGTTAAAACAAGTCACACGTACATCGGCGATTATCAAAGAGGCTATTTGAACCTGCCCAATAAACTGGATTATGCAACTCAATCACTTACGACACCTCACTAATGACTCCAAAATTCAAAAAATTTTTACCGTCACTTTTTCATTTAAAATGCTTTTTATATTCGCTAGATCACAGAATAGTAAGAAAGTAAGTAGAAAGTATCTTTAATTAATCTTTTTGGAGTCAGATTTGGTATTTCAAGTCAGATTCGGTATTTAGTGACACTGAGCTGTAGTGGGGTGAAAGATTGCAGTGCCGGAGGGTGCCCCGTCCCGAAGTACCTAAAAACCTAGGGGCCGGCCATGGGTTAATACGGCACTGATTAGAGGGACTTTTTGGGGAGTTTATGTGTTTTAGGACAATATTAGCGAAAAACTGATACACTGGTCAAGAGCTGGAGACTAGTGGTTTGCATTTATTTTCTTTAATATATACACAACGTCCATGACAACTTTAGTACAAATAGACAGCCTTTGTATTCTTTGGTGAGAAAGTAGTTAACATTTACCACAATAAGGTAATGATAATCTCTGGAAAAATGAATGTAAGAAATAAGAGCAGTTGATGCTTTATTGATGTGGCCTTTGGTAGTAAACAAAGTTTACATAAAATATACAGAAATATAATAAATAAATGACTTGATAAAATAAATAATTAAATCACTAAATAAATAAGTAAACAGGCATGAAATCTGATTATCGATTATTCACTTTATGTTGAAATACATCCATCCAAGCAAATGTCAGATCAGACGAAGATAGTTCAACATTCAATGAACAATGTCATAAATTTTAATGTGAAACATACCTGAATAACATAAAAATACAAGGTTCACCAAGCCAAAGGCCTCCAGAAGGTCAAACACCAGATCCTCAGAAGCAAGCAACAGGAACATATTTGTAATAGTCGAAAAAGCAAAACTCCAAAGAGATCATTAAATCTTTAGCAGATTGGGAAAACTGAAGAAGAATCCAGTTTAGAAGGAAACTCTCTCCTGAAAATAAAAAACATATATTCCCATTAGATGATTATGATGGCCTTAGGTGCTTGAACACCTGAATGAAAAAGTTTTGCAAAACTCTGGTCCCTTCAGCGTTTAAATGAAGACCACCATCTTTAACTGCATATAAATGTCTCATTGGGGGACAAAATCCTTCAATAGTAAAAGGCCTAGATGTTCTTATGAAATGGACATGCCATTGATCACATAATTTATTTAAAGCTTTGTTAACCTCAATAACTTTATCACCTGTCTTCTCAAAATCACAAGGTCTAGGAATAACATGGGCGGATCGTGGAATTAAAATACGGGGCAGACTGATATGATCCGACAAGAGTCCTTGCATCAGTCGCTGGAGGCGACTGCTGCACATGCCAAAGGGACGTATGTTTGTGTGGGGAGTCTGGAGGGGTTCTCCCCTCAGAAAATTTTTGATTTTCAGATGCTCTGAGGTGGCTTCTAAATGCATTCTGGCCTCCAATTGAATATGATGAAAGGAAATTCAAAACACATTTTTCGTTGTAAAGGTTAAAATTATCAAACCATACATCACATACACTGTCACATACTGCTTCTGGTCATAGAGTTAGTCTGTCGTGGACAAAATATGACAGTCACCTATTTGCGCAAGTGACTTTTGCAAATAGGTGACTGTCATATTTTGTCCACGACAGATTAATGATCTTTGACATGGGAACATCAATCGTCGGAAACGCAGACCACAAGAACCCTCTTTTACCTTACATTTTCTGTCTGTATAGTGGCAAAAAATTTGGGAAACTGTTGGCATTCTTGATCTATTGGGCCAATATTGCTACTGACTCTTTTGGTGCTGATTTTCAGATCGGTTGAATCATTTTAAATTCTTTGACAAATTATGTCACGACTGCTGAGAAGCAGCCAATGACATAATTTAAAAAGGAACCCAAGGGATAATAATTTATATCGGATTTTTGGTATACTTCAAGTAAATGTGTGTGCATCTGAGAGAGGGGGAGAAAAAAAGAGAGAGATGTTTATATAGCTAAATTATTTTATAGGTGGGTCAGATAACGATAAAACGTAAAACAAATTACAAGGTGCATTGGTTTTATAGAAGAACGTAGTAACTGCAGACATGCAGCGGGAATAGCGAGGTTGACATCTTGCACCATGACCATTTTACCTTAATGACATTAATATTATAATGACCCATGTCACTGTTACTGTCCAGTCAAATTATGGAATACTGATACTGTTAAAGCAACTATTTTGTGCTGGGCCATACCCCACTTTTTCAGAAAGTGGGCTCATAATAAGTTTAAAGATTGTTGTAGGCACTGTGGTGTGCCACAATGAGACCTCAACTGGTCAACTCAACTAGCCATTCACAGATTCGGGCGTATGGCCAGTTGAGTTGGCCCGGCGAATGCCAGAAGTCCTCAATAAAATTAGAACTGGGAAACATACATGACTGGAAATATTGGCTCCCCATTAACATTAACTTCAAGTTTGGGGTATGCGATGTAAAAATAATGATACCAGGTACATACCATTTCTTTGGCCTTGTGGCGACAAAATATTCTTTTATACTTCGCTTCAGTGCATCCCGCTTTCGACTATCGATTTTGCAGACAGTGGATACTTGCAGACATGACTGTCATCAGTTCTATAAATAACCGATATTCTGCGAATCCTAAAAGAAGATCATGTCCCTTATTTGGCAATGTGATGTCATTAGTTAAGGAGGGGCATTATAGGACAAGATTGTGTGGAATAAGAGCATGACTTTTTTTAGTGGGCTCGGGAAGGGGGGGGACTAGTCCCCCTAGTCCCCCCTCTGGATCTGCCCTTGAATAATGAAAGAAAAAATTATTTTACGAGTACTTAAATTTGAATAACAGAAATTAAATTATTATATGAAGCAATCATTTCTTGTTCAGTGAAAATATTGATATCATTTGTTCCTACATGAATTATTAAAAAATCATAGTCTAAATTATTTTCCCTTTGAATAATTCAGGTTATTCTTTCAATTGTAGCCCCAGGATGAGGTTTGACATCTGTCCGTGTATATCTGTGACGTATTTGGGAATTGAATCTGAAAGGATTAAAACGGACCTTGGAACACCTTTCCCTGGAAAAATATTATAAAATATCATCCTTGATAATAAAATATTTTTGTTTTTCTCGGAGAGCGAGAACCAGGATTGTTACCAAGACCATAACCTCAATTAAGTGAATTTGTTCGCGAGTGTTAATTTGACAGGGAGTGAGTAACACTAGCCAGAATGTTGTCATTGACGGCCAGATAAGAATTTCTCCCTAGTCGAAGATCATTAATTATTTTGAAGACAAAATAAACCTTGGGCAGGCCTTTTTAAAATGTTAAACACATCGGATATCCTTTATTGGAATTCTCTACAGTGGTAATCTGCCATGACAAGCTCATGGTGTTATCAGAACACCCCCCCCCCCCCCAGAACCACACAGAACCCCCTCTAAATTACATTTTCGCTGTTTTACGATGAAATGTTTATTTTATGTAATAATCCTTACAGGAAAGAAGAATAGAAGTAAATTCATTCTTATAGGTGCCTTTGTCTAGGCGGTTCTGGTATTTAGTATTTTTCTTCTAAATACGAGAACCGCACAGAATTCCCTAGAACCACCCTCTAAATGACATTTCCACGCTGCTCTCGGGGAAAATATTCCATTTCCAGTTTCTTTTAACATTCAATAGGAAATTTAAATTGAATTCATTAACAAATTCATACCTGTGTCGGCATTTGCTTGGTGCTTGGCTGATCGCAATCGGGCTATTCCAGTGATTGACCCACGGAAATCTCATTGTCAATTTATTTCGGGTATTTCTGAATGAAGTCCAAAACTTAAAAAAAAAAAAATTTTTTTATTCATCTCAAGACTGGCACATGGTATGTACAAAAAAATATAATATTATACAAAATAACAAGAAAGTCATGAAAAAAGAAACCTGTACACATATAAACACAACTTGCAAGAAACCTGTGCATTTAAATATAAACGCAACGTGCCCTAAAGTGATCACCTCACCAAGCAAAATGTTGATTGCAAGTTGATTGCAACTTGCGATCAACATTTTGTTTGGTGAGGTGATCATGTAATGGCACTTCGATTTACCCAATAATACCCAATACTGCCCAATAAGTCTGATCACCCAATTCCCCCCATTTACTACCCAATTACACCGAATTATTATCAAAAAACGAGGTCAAAGGAAACGGCCTTGGTGAGAAAGAAGTCAAAATTAGTTTCATTTCAGTTGATTGTATTTATTATTCACTTTTCGAGAGACTTTCATGTGTATGCCCCAAATACCATCATATCCCAGGGTATTTCTGATATGCCACGGTTAGGGATTTTACATGATTTTTGAAACATGACAGTACCCCTCTAATTTTAGTGTTATTCTATGCTCCAATGCATAAGAAGCAATACACTTTTTCAGAATGAAAAAATTCTAAATACTTTTTGAGATATGGTAATCTAAAGGCTGCCGGCTGACGAATATTTTTGTCGCTGAAGCCTAGTGCTTTCTCTCTATTTTCTAAAAGCTAAAGCGTGCCCAAAAGTGACAATTTTGAAGTAAAAAAATACAGTTCATTAACATAAAAAACTACATAAATCAAAAAGCATACAGGATAGGTTTCTAAAATTGTCAGCAAATGTTGGCGATATATCATGCTAACTTTTTTATGCAAAATAAAAAAAAAATATGACAATTAACTGCCTAAACCTAATTTGCATATAATTAGCATAATAATTGATTTTTATAAAAAATGAAAGTGTCAATGACACTGTAGCTCAACTTGTCAAGACATGTACATGTATAGTATGTGGCACAGCAATGGTAAACATCTAGGTAATGACCTGATAACAAAGGTACATATAAAGTATTGTAACGGTCTGTACATAAACACTGACCGTAGCCTGTAACAAATGTATAGGTAAAGTATTGTAAAGATGGGTGACAGTCAGATGCTAGACTAGAAAAGAAATCTTTGAGTCCCAGAGTGGGTCTGACTGAACCCCAAAATATTTGTTCTCATAGCACAGTGATAACAAAGGCACCCCAAAACACACTCATTCCTGTCCCAAGGTGAAAACAAAGGTACCCAAGAAATTTCGTGAAGATCAGTTCATAAATACGAGCTGTATAGAAGTTGTGACAAAAAACTGATTGGACCTAATTTCGGTACAAAATGGCCACTGGCAGCCATCTTGAATTTTGGACCGCACTCAGAAACACTCGTTCTTGTCCCAAGGTGATAACAAAGGTACCCAAGAATTTTCGTGAAGATCGGTTGATAAATACAGCCTCTAGCCCGAACCGTATTAACATGTGCACTTACAGTGTATAAGTAGCACTAAATAAATCAAAATTTATCTAATTTGCATAATTTCTGCATGAGAAAAAACCCTGTACTGTATGTCATGTATTCCATTTTACTAAACATTCATACAAATATTTATTCAAATCAGAACTTTCATACAGAAGTTCTGTACAAAAGACTGATTGCACTAATTTTGGTACAAAATGGCTGCTGGTGGCCATCTTGAATTTCGGACCACACCCCAAAACACCTGTTCTCATCCCACGGTGATAACAAAGGTACCCAAGAAGTTTTGTAAAGATCGGTTCATAAATAAGGCCTATAGCCTGAGCCGTATAGAAATTGTGTACAAAAAACTGATTAAACCTAATTTCGGTACAAAATGGCCACTGGCAGCCATCTTGAATTTTGGACCGCACTCAGAAACACTCGTTCTCGTCCCAAGGTGATAACAGAGGTACCCAAGAAGTTTTGTGAAGATCGGTTGATAAATACAGCCTCTAGCCCGAGCCGTATTGACATGTGTACTTACTGTGTGTAAGTAGCACTGAAAAAATCAAAGTTCATCTAATTTGCATAATTTCTGCACGAGAAAAAAACCCGTATTATATGTGATGTATCCTATGGTACTAAACATTCACACACAAAAATTTTCAAATCAGCGCTTTCATATGGAAGTTCTGTGCAAAAATCTGATTGCACCTAATTTTGTTCAAAATGGCTGCCATCGGCCATGGTGAATTTCGGACCGCACCCAAAAACACTCGTTCTCGTCCCACGGTGATACCAAAGGTACCCAAGAAGTTTCGTAAAGATCGGTTTATAAATACGGCCTCTAGCCCGAGCCGTATTGGCATTTGCACTTACAGTGCTGAAAGTAACACTAAATACATCAAAGCTAATTTGCATAATTTACATACGAGAAAAAAACCTGTATTATATGTGATGTATGTACCCATGGTACTAAACATTCACACAAAAAATTATTCAAATCAGCGCTTTCATATGGAAGTTCTGCGCAAAAATCTGATTTCACCTAAGTCTGTACAAAATGAATTTCGGATTGGACCCAAAAACACTTGTTCTCGTCCCATGGTCATAACAAAGGTACCCAAGAATTTTCGTAAAGATCGGTTTATAAATACGGCCTCTAACCCGAGCCGTATTGAATTGTAGACGGACAGACGGACATCTGGCCATGGCATAAGCTCAAATTTGGCTTCGCCAAACTTGAGCTAAAAATCACATAAAATGCCTAAAAACAGAATGTTTGCATAATATATGACTTTTTATTGCAAGTTTTGAAAGATCTTTCTAATATCTGTTGAAAATGTGGAAATAATCCTGAAAAACATTGAAATTTAGCACTTAATTTGCATAATTTTCAATTTTTTAAAAAACAAGATTTTTGCTACTTTCATTTAATTTAATCTGTTATCTATACATTTTTGAGACAAAAACACCACAGTTACACCCTCCGAAATTGATCTCATTTGCATCTTCTAATTTGCGTATTTGAAAAAAGAATTAACAATATGTATTATTATGATTCTGGTGAGTGTCTTTGATTAGAATTTGAACATTTCAGCCTCTGCATTTTGTATTGAAGCTTCCAAAAGTAAACTAAACATAATAGAGTGCAAGCTAATTTAAATATAATTAATTAATTAGTATCTAATTTTCATATCACATTTTTTTAAAAGAAATGCAGTAGAAGGTTTCTCTGATTTGCTCAGCTAATTGAAACATGTTTTTCTTGTTTTGAGGGCAAATATTTTCCAATATACAAAGCCAAAATAGTGACAATTCAAAAAAATTTAATTCAAATCAAATTTCGTAATTTAGGCTTATTTGCATACTCTCTCAGTGCATAAAAATGGTGTAAAATATGAAATAGCACCAGTATGTTTCATTCTGTCAGGAATCATCAGTGCAAATATCCTATGCATATTATATGAATGGCATTTGTATACATACTGACCACGCCAGATCTCTTCTCTGTTCGGTATAACATTGACCTCCCATCAACTTTGATAGGAGGTTAAAAGATATGCACTGTAAAAAACATTTAAAATAATGAAAACGGCGGTCATGGTACCCTTGTAATTCAGTGATCTATGCAACTGCAGCAACAACAACCACAAGCAGTAAGGGGAGGGTGTATTGCAACTAAATCACAATGCACATATTTTTTTACACCATACACTTGCAAAATTTTGAGAAAGAGGCCCAAGAACACACAAGACAAACACAGTGCATACCTTTGTTAATACCGACTACTGTACTGTATACTTGTGTTATACATTCCCTACACATGAAGGGGAGATTACCACTAACCACAGGTAATGTTGATTAACCCTTTACCTAACACAGTATTTTTAAGAATACATTGATCATCATTAATATTAAAATTTTTATAAAACAAATTTCACTATTTTCAATAAAACCATTCAAATATGGATATCATTTGAACCAGCTCAAGAAGTTGGTTCTAATGATATCCATACTTGTATGGTTTTATTGAAAAACTTCCGAAATATTTTAGGCTGTGGAAGGCTTATTCTAGTTAATTTTCTGGCCGTGTTTGGATGCTATGTTAGGTAAAGGGTTAACAAGTCCTGCTTTATGGAAAAAAAACACCCAAACAATAAGGCATAAGTGAAATGCCAGCAATGGGCTTCCGGGGAGAACCAAAGGTACATTAGCAGGTGCTTCACTTGTGCTACTTGAATGTGTGCATGCAGCTGACGAAGGCTGTTTTTTTTTGGCTAGATGGCAACTTTCATTTATAGGTGTTTCAGTGGTAATCCACTTGACACTTGCCTATATTGAACTACTCAACAAGGGATAGCTGAAGAAATATGTGAATATCAATAAATATCAATAATGTGCAAAAATTACCAATTCAACCTCTTTGACAGTGAAGATATTGTCCATATAATAAAAATGTGAGGATTTTCCTGTGGATGTACTTCATGAGAGTAGTTCTAGTCACTGTCAGTGCTAAAATAACCTAATAACTAAAAATTACGGACCCTCAGTAATAATAATAATAATAATAATAATAATAATAATAATAAGTGACTAATTCACAATAAATTGGTAGAATCAAATGGGAAAGAGTTTTTCCTCACAAATATTGATATTTACTTCAATAAACAAGAATGTAATTACCACCAGAGGTAAGAATACTAGTCAAAACGTCCGATTTCAAAAACGTCCGATTGTCAAAACGTCCGATTTTGAAAAATGTCTGGCCAAAACGTCTGATTGAATTGGTCAAAATGTCCGATGGTATTAGTCAAAACGTCCGATGATATTGGTCAAAACGACCGATTCCCGAAACATTTTTTTTCTTTACTGATATATTATATATATTTAATTAGTTATTTGAGTTCTCATTTGAGTCTTTGAAAATTCAAAGGCTATTTGAAGATAGGGTTCGCAGTGTTTTCACTCCGTAAACATTAGTGAATTACCGGTAATTATTTTGGTTGAGAATTTAATGTTTAATGTTTTGACTCTCCAGTTAACCCAATCCTTTGAGGTTGAAAATCAAAAGAAATATTTGCGGAGGAATCACCAGCCCTGGAAAAGAATGTCCGATGGTAAGTGACAACGTCCAATGATATTGGTCAAAACGTCCAACGATACTGAGAATAACCCAAACATCCGATGGTTAAAAGTCAAAACGTCCGATGATTATAAGTCAAAATGTCCGATGCCATCGGACATTTTGACTAAAATCATCGGACGTTTTGACTAAAATCATCAGACATTTTGACTAAAATGATCGGACGTTTTGACTAAAATCATCGGATGTTTTGACCAGAAAATCAGACGTTTTGACTCGGACGTTTTGACAATCGGACATTTTGTCCAGACCCCAGAGGTAATAATAATAATAACAACAAGAGCTTGCGTGTCGCTGAAGCAATACAATGCCCCCTACTGGACTAATGAGCATTAATAATTATACAAATGTTATAACCTAGATGTGATCAGCATGAATTCTGTTGAAACGTTTCCAAAAAAGTCCGGAAAACTGATATTTTGGCACATTTCCATATTTCCGAGGGCCATAACTCACACAAGAATAATGCAATCAGCATGAAACTCAAACCTGATCTGTAAGTCATCGTTCTATAGTAGGTTACCAAGAATGAAATCATTCGGTTGAAGCATTTCCAAAAACAAAATCCGGAAAACTAAAGTGTGACTGACAGACAGACTGACAGACTGATGGATGGACAGAGTGAAAATGAAACTTGATTGAAACGTTTCCAAGAAAAGTCCCCCACCTGCGGCAACCGCATTGTGTCCTTGGGCAAGACACTTCACCCCCATTGCCCACGTGGGGGCACGGTGACGCTGTGTACTAAGGCGTACTGCACGTCGATGGTGCACCTGTCTTCAACCAATGCTAACCCTGCTTGTGTGGAGTTGGTATGTTGGGGAGTTGACAGTTGCTCGCCGTTGCTCGGTGGTTCTCTCTGGGTACTCCGGCTTCCTCCACCCGTAAAACTGCCACGGTCATGGTTAGCCACTGTGCAGAAATATGTGACCTTAAACACCAATAAATAAATAAATAAGAAAAGTCCGGAAAACTGATATTTTGGTGCTTTTCCATATTTCAAAGGGCCATAACTCACACAAGAATAATGCAATCTACATGAAACTCAAACTTGATCTGTAAGTCATCGTTCTATAGTAGGTTACCAAAAATAAAATCATTTGGTTGAAGCATTTCCAAAAAAAAGTCCGGAAAACTAAAGTGTGACTGATAGACTGATGGACTGACAGACTGACAGATGGACAGAGTGCAGTCTGTCAGACTGACGGATGAACAGAGCGCAAACCTATAGTCCCCTCCGGTAATGCCGGTAGGGGACTAATAATTAGTGTAATTATCACCAGACATGATATCAAAATTTGTCACATAGCATACAAGTACAGTAATTGATTTTGTATTCAACCCAGATCCCATGAACAAACAACATCAAAGTCTGATCCCATAAAGAGTTTCAGCATTAGATGGCATCTGACTGCAAATTTCCGACACTGAAACATTTCTCAGGCTTGCAACACTCTGTACCTGATATAATGCCATGCCGGGATGCGTGAATCAGTAATCAGTGGGAGCTGAAGCAGGCATCAGAAATGGTGCATCAGTCTCCAGGAGTAACCTGTTCAGTGGAGCACACCTGGCAAGTTCTCTAACTCTGTCCAGAGTAGAAACTCTGCCTGCAACACCGAAATATAGGTTGGTAAAATACGACAAGTATTGTTGTCCACAAGTCCACCCGCCAGTGAAGCAGTACATGTGGACTGGATAATCATGAGGTAGAAACGTCTTCAATGTGAAGGGTCTCGTCCTCTGATTGCCTGCAGTGGACAACAACAGGTAGCTGCTTTAGGCTTTGTTGGGCAAGCCTACAATGAACACCAAATGAGTACTTCTGACAAAGAGTAGAATGGTTGGTGTCCACATGGAAGAGATCGATGCCTGTCTCCCCAACAGCTACAGCCTTGGGATGCTTTACCAGTTCTTCCAAGACAGCAAGTAACTTAAGGTCGCACATGTCAGCAAACTTTGGATGAATGCCAACAGTGCCCCACACCTGCCTTTGCTCCAGAACAGATGGAAGAAGACCAAAATGCCAAGGATGGACAAAACTGGTCACACAACCAACGAAACACCTTGGTAGCAAGAAGTCGGACATTTTCATATCATGCTTTGCTTGAAGGAGATCCATGTGACAGTGAGAGTCGAGAAGAGGTGCATCCACATGCAAATGAATATTGTGACACCTTTTCAGTATACACTTTCCATATACGTCTTCCCAACACAAAGCAGGAACCAAGCTAGGGTACTGTGCCTGAAAATAAAAAAAAAGAACTTGGAATCAGCAAATAGTTGGTGGACTGGAAATAGAAAAAGAGAGGAAAAAAAAAAAATGCCGCCCACATCCATTGAGGATTTTTCTGTCTCATTTACTGTGAATAATGTTTCATTTTCTTGCATATGGTATTCTTGTTCTTGTAGCACAATATTGTGGTATGTGCAGACTGGATTAACCTCTTCCCTAGTCCAATTAGGTCAAATTTTAACCCAGATTAGGTAACCTAAAATTCAGTATTGAAATATATGAAACACAAAGTTTAAGCCAATGGACATCCACATTGAACTTGGGATGTCCATTGACTGAAAATCTGCACACAATTTTCTAGCTTTTCATATCAAGCCTTTTAGAGTTATTTCCTGTGTGAAATTTATTTATTGGTGTTTGAGGTCACAAACTTCTGCACAATGGCTAATCATGACCACAACATGGAAATAAAGTCAAGGTCAGTCAATCGTTTATACCCCATGTTGTCTATTTCAAAGGGCCCGTACCCCAAGCATTAGTGACTGGGTCCTATTTTTCCAGTGAAAATAAAAACTTCAGACTGTAAATATTCATGTGGTTATCAAAACTCCACATTCTACCCTGATGCACTTGAGCCAGTGCAAACTTTGTATTCAGTTACCATGAGTATTCAACTGAAGATGACTAAATTGTTTAGCAGCGACTGGCACACTTTCATGTACTGTATAGCTAAGCAGAACATTCATTTTGTTTTATCTCATTTGGGAGACTTCATAGAGAGCTGTCAAACAAGATATAATAGATTAAATGCCTGCATTGACTGTAAGGAAGCCAAAATGGTTCTATAAACAAGGGGTATTGGATGATTGTTTGGGTAATTTCTTGACCAAGTACAAAATGTTTTAATGAGTTAGTAGGAATTTACTCACCTGAATAGGCAATTACCAGGTCCAATTTGTACTGAAGACATAGTAAATTGTTTTGTGTCGAAGATGTATTCACTTTACAGGTTATTCAATTAAAAGATATCCAGTTCAATGGACTCCATATTTGGGCATTGCTGAGAAGTTCTGAATTCACAATTCTGTAGAAAATTAAATTACAATGAAATGATATTTTGTCCAAACAGCCTTGTACTGTTACACTATACTGTTATTGAAGAGTGCTTCTTCCCAGGTATTACAAAACAAATTAATTTGAACAAATACGGAAAACCAAAAGTAATCTTACAATAATTTAAATATTATATTGGAGGAATTTTGGTAAAATAAAATATGCGTCATTTTGATGTGGAGACTGAAGAATCCCCAATTTCTCACTTTCACAAAATCAACTCACTGAACTTAAGTCTTGGCATTTGTATATTTTTATGGTATATGAATTATATATTAACTAGTGTTTAATGTCACTTTCAGCTTCTTTGGCTATATCATGACTACAACAAACGTATGAAGTCAAGTTTAGCCAGTCGTTGATACCCATGCAGCCAGCTTGCGAGTACTTCCACATCAGGTATTGGTTACCAGGTCCTATTTTACAAGTAAAGCAGAACTTGTTCACTGCAGAAAACAAGCACTGCTCCACTTCCTGAGGTTCCCATGGGAATCACTGCATGGATAATATTAAAATTATTCTTAATTACTAAACAAAATCAGCTGAATTACTGCTTTACTCTTTAAATGTACAACTAATGACCATTTGATGGAATGAGTTGAATTTATTCATTCCAAAAAGGGGTCATTAGCTTTAGTTTTGACAAATCCCATGCTTAGTTGAATACTGAATAAAATTTATGCTGTGCTATTTTTTTTATTTCAAAACATCCCAGCTAATCATGTGAACTGCAAAAAAGTAGACTTAACATTTTGTGAGTGGATTTTGTGGTAAAGACAAAGATACAGAGAGACCCAATTTTTTACGATCAATTCCCTGGTTCTTTAACATGCTCAGTGTAAAGCACTGATACACAGGGCCTCGGATTTCACATCCCCATCCGACGGACAACAAAAACTGAAAAGAAAATGAAATGCTGAAACCAGAACACAGAAATGCAAGACATGAAGTTTTAGAAAGCAGGTTTCTTACCAAAGCCATATAACCAACTTAACTCAACAGAAACAAATGAAAGACTGTAATAATGTACAGTAAACAGGAATAAGAGAAAATCAATTTTAAAAAAAATAATGTAAGTGTCCAAATGGATAGACGAAGTGAAGATTCTGAACATGATAAATGCTAGAAATGTTTAAAAATTACCTCCACTGAAGGTTGAGAAATAAATCTCTTCCATAAAGCATTAGCAATAATAAGATTAAGAAAGAAGATTGAAATGTAGGGAGCAAGAGAAGTACAAGGAGCAGCAGAAGAGTAAGAAACACTTTTCTTCACGATACAGTCTGTAATAACAGGTTCATTCTGTGAATGCAGACCTCAGGGACTGGGACTCACCATAAGGATCCGCATCCCAGTCCATTAGCAGTTTCACACTCCGCACCAAGGTCAGTTTATTAGATTTTATACGCGAAACTCAGCGACTGGGACTCCCCATAAGGGTGCGCGTCCCAGTCCATTGGCAGTTTCACTCTCCGCACCAAGGTCAGTTCATTAGATTTTAAACGCGAAACTCAGCGACTGGGACTCCCCATAAGGGTGCGCGTCCCAGTCCATTGGCAGTTTCACACTCCGCACCAAGGTCAGTTCATTAGATTTTAAACGCGAAACTCAGCGACTGGGACTCCCCATAAGGGTGCGCGTCCCAGTCCATTGGCAGTTTCACTCTCCGCACCAAGGTTGAAAGCAATCCCATCAACCTGAATTACAGACTTGTACTTGTACAGTTTAGTATACAGTAGTAGACTGAATGGGTGACTGACGAGGGAAATTACCTGAACTTTATTTCCAATTTCTTTACCCCCAAGTTTCTTCATAGAGACATAAGAGTATTTGTACAGTATTTTATTATTACCCACAAAAGGAATGCCTCATGATATGGTCTGTGCAAAAGAATTAGAATCACAAGCAATAGTTCGGCCAGTGTATTTGGGGGTTGACCCTTGAGGTCCACTGGATGAACCATCGTTCGGGCTTATTCTTTTTCACAAATATTTAATGATTTTGGTGGGTGGAAATTTCACTATATGGGTGTTTTAGTGACAATCTGCTCCACATATACTGCAAGACAAAACACTATATTTTTTTTATTTTTGGAAGTGATAAAACTTAAAAGAATCATCAAATCTCCATTTTTCAGATCTGAAAGCAGAGGGAAATGCCAGATTCCCTCATCCTTGTCATATTTGATGTTATGTTCTGTTTTCAGTGGATTTGTTGGCGAATGTTTTTTTATTCCAGTAAGCTTTGCTGAAAACCGTGATGTTTCCAAATCACCTTCTTCTCTGCAATGATGTTTTATATCTTTACCAATTAACAAGTCAGGTGATTCTAAAAAGATGGGAAGTTTTTCCACCTGCACTAATACAATGCACTTCTCTCTTGCAGCTGTCAACTTAGAAAAGGGCATATGCTTTTCTTCTGTGAAAAGAATCTCTCTCTCAGAAGGATTTTGAATTTTCAATTTATTTTCATACATCTTAAGCACAGTAAAACCTGTCTTGAGAGGCCACTGTCTTGAGAGACCACAACTACCAGGCACCGATTGGTTTTACTCTATAATGGACCTGCTATGGGAGACCACCTGTCTTGAGAGACCACTGTGATCTGGTACCAACTTGTATTTTTATGCCATAATGGACCTGTCTTGAGAGACCGCCCCTTTGAAGACTGAAACCATGACAAAAACTTTTTACCTGTTCTGGAATTGGAAAATCCATTGTGGTTATACTAACATAATTAACAGTATTAAAAGCTCTTAATTGGGTTTCAATTGCTAACTCATTGAAGATTGAGATGGTTTTATAAGACCCATGTGAAAACTGAAAAGATTAGGATTATTGCTGAATAAACAATTTCATTCATACCTGAAATGTGACAGATAGGAATAAAAATAAATTTGTGTCGAAAATCTGTAACAAATTGAAATGGACTGTTATAAAAATTATAAAAATAAATTAGTGTTGAAAATCTTCATTGAAGATTTTCAACACTAATTTATTTTTATAATTTTTATAACAGTCCATTTCAATTTGTTACAAAAACTTCATTAAAAAAGAACAGCTACAAAGTAATTACAAAAATCTATTCTTCTCCATTTCTGAATTTTGTGGTTGGTTATTCACTGATTTGAGAAAACCTGAAACCTGTTATTAGAGACCACCTGTCTTGAAAGACCACTTATGTGTGGCCCAAAGGGCGGTCTCTCAAGACAGGTTCTACTGTATCAGAATTTTGAGGATTGAGCCTTAATATTTCCTTCAAATTGGATACAAGTGTTGAATTGGGAACACTACACGCTTGTTTGCAACAGTTGGTGACTGACAGAATAACGTTTTGTCACCTTTTGAGTGTAGTACCTGACGTCTAAAATTTATTTGGCTGATCAGAGCCTCTCTACCCTCTTTATCTGAAAGTTCAGCAATTTTTTAATCAATTTCCTCAGCAGTCACCCAAACACCACCTAAATTTGACACTCTGTTGGTGAGATCAACCCGTTTAGAATGGGATTTAGTTTCACTATCCTCTTTTTGTTGTTGTTTTTGAAGAAGATGTTCTATTTTTTGACTGTGGATCTTTTCATTTCTGATGTGAAATTGGCTACGCACAGCACTAGCATTTTTTCTTGCTTCATTCATCAACTGAACGAGTACTTCTGGAGACTTTTCATCCAGCCACTCCAGAGTTTTGTTATTCATCCACAGGGTTAAAGTTTCATATAACATGACAGTTCCTGCTGGCTTAATTCTGACTAAGAGATCAAGAATAGCAAAATCTCTCTCAGAAGCAACATTTGTTTTGGGCACTTTACTTGCCTGATCTGCTAGTGCTTGGGTCGGGCTGCTATATTTTCCCTCAGGTAAATGATTACATGCTTGTCTTTCCAGAAGTATTAACATAGCATGCATTAGAAGTTCCAGTGCCTGCTGGGTAAATTCATCAAGTTCGACATCATTTGTTTCTTCAAATAATGAATCAAATAAATCATCTTTGTGAAAAGTTCTTCACCGATGAGCATGGGTGATGCATCTCTGAACCATTTTTCAAATTTTTCTTGCATAATTTTCAAATAATCATTAGTATCCAAAATGCTTCCTTGTTTTCTTAACATGCGCCAATATGGCCCTGTAATAATTTTGTCTACAATTCCAAGGGCTCTTATGCAAGCAATATTTATTTTATTTTGTATATCTTCAAGAACTGCCTGCAGTGGCCTGTTGGGTTGGTGTCAAGACTCTAAAAACACGATAATGTCCTTATGATGGTGATGTATGGCAGCAGCATCATAATACAACACATTGAATCTATTTCCACGATATGAAATTAATTTTGACTGACAATTTTTGGTTGACAGATACATGTATGATTTGAAGTAGGATGCAACACCAGCCTCTTCAGATCCTCTGTGGTGTAGTGCCTTAACAGCTGTTCTAACTAATCTAGCAAGACCAGACTCGGATGTTTGAATTATACATTGAGGTTTAGTACTGCAATCCATGTCAACTGCAACAGATTAAAAAATAAGGCTTTTATCAGCCTCTGTTGCAAAATTCACAAATAGATGCATTTTGTAGAAAAAAAATCCCATTGAACTAATCTCAGATTTCACTTCTGGATTTAGCTCATTCCAGTTAGTTATAACAGAGGGTAATAGATTTTCATGAAGAACTTGAAGCTTTTTGTTGAAACAGGGGTTAACAGAACCCTGATCACTAGTAGTATTTTTTATAGATGTTACAATTTCTGCCACTCTTTTTTCGCCATCAGGTTGATTGGATGTGGTAATCTCACTTAACTCACCAACAAGATCCCGGAAGGATTCCATTATGTGGTCTGCATCTGCAAACCCCATCTCATGAAGCCCAAATGGACATGGTGGTTCCATCTAACACAGTTACCTGGTAATTTTGATAATGTTTGTGGAATTTACTTGTACCATCACTATGTAAGCAACACCTTTCAGTGACTCAGGGTCATTTATCATGGATTTCACAACCTGTATTTTAGCCAAACAGTTGCTTCAGCTACAAATCTCGATTTTGAAGCACTACAGGATAATCTGTCTATCTGTCTGTTTGCTAATTTAGATACAACCACAGTAATGACATCACATTGATTTTATTGATGCTTACATTCATGGACAGAAGCTTCATGATAACTAGGACTGTCACGATTAATAGATTAATCGATTGTTGGTCGGTCACGGTGAAATTGATTAGTATTTTTCATTGTCGAATAATCGGTAAATTGTATCCCGCTTTAGACGTTTAATAATTAGAAGAAAATTTGATGAAAAAACTATTGTTTCAAAAGGTAAAGAGTTAAGAACATCAATGTTAAACCCCAAGAAGCCGTTGGAAGCATTTGTCTTTCGGGTACATTCATTGAAGCTTTGATGTTCTGAACTTTTGAACCGTCAGTGTAATAATCAA
Source organism: Pictodentalium vernedei (assembly GCA_031216915.1). Taxonomy (NCBI): domain Eukaryota; kingdom Metazoa; phylum Mollusca; class Scaphopoda; order Dentaliida; family Dentaliidae; genus Pictodentalium; species Pictodentalium vernedei. The sequence goes on along the minus strand of CM062289.1, from coordinate 329,948,035 downwards.
GACCGGTCGGCAGTTGCGAAGTTCGCAACTGCCGACCGATCTTGATTATTACACTGACGGTTCAAAAGTTCAGAACATCAAAACTTTGAATTTACCTAAAAGAGGATCGTCTTTGTTGTGTACCGGAGGTAGGTCAGTTGACTTGAACTTCATTTTTATCGACTTCAGAGAAAGGGAGAGGGGGGTCATCTAGGTACAATTAATCGATTATTTGCGACGATTAATCGATTCCTAAATTAAAAAATCGTGACAGCCCTAATGATAACTTCTCCAATTTCATCAGTATACCTGCCCTCACTGAATGTGACAATCACTGGATCATCAAGAATGTCAGCCAGTTGTGTCAATTCTGAATTTTCCTTTTGTAAATTTTTTATTTGACATTCTAACTCATGTTTTTCCTGTTCCTGTTCCATCTTCATTGAGATGAGACATTTTCTTTTTGAAATATTTCACTGATCTATTGAGTGAATGGGACTTGACTTCCAAATGATCATGAATTTCATCTTTTTCAAGCATTTTGCTTTCAAGCTGTTTTACCTGGAGTCTTGCATTCTCCAACTCACTTTGCAAATTTTGTTTTTCGGATTGTACTTTCTGAATTTTAGCAAAATGAACCCATGCACTTTTTCTTTTATGGTCTACCTTTTAAGATAAATTTTTACAGTGCGTGCGATATTCAACTATTTTGTTTATTGAATCAATGTGTTTTTGCTCATGTCTCTGAATGATATTTGATTGTTCCTGGTACATTTTATTCAACTTTTTAAAATTTTCATGAATTTCATTTAAATTTCTATCTTTATTGCCGCATTCTGTGAGGACGGAATCTAATGTGTTATTTACTTTAGATAACTCTTCTAGTGCTGCTTGATAACTTGCCTCCATTTCACCTACAAATTGGCAAGTATTTTCCAAATTAACAAGTTTATGCTTCAAAACTTTATTTCTAGATTTTATTTCTGATAATTTTTGTGCAATAAGATACATCGAACCAGAACCAATGGGGGTTGATGTCTCAGGTGATTGAGCAGATGAAGACTGAGGAAGTGCTGTAAAAGTGCTTTCCAAGAAATTCATTAAATTTGAACATTTATTTTTATATTTTCTCACAACAGTCTCATGCACTCGTTTTATTTTTACGTACAGAGATTTGACATTTGAATTTCCTTCAAGCTCCGGGAATTCTTTAACAAAAATCTGAACAATTTCTACAGAACCTTTATCTTTATTTTGTAAATACAAATCATTTATTTGTCTACTCTAAGGTGCCAAATAATAGTGTTGGCACTAATATTAATTTTGGAGAAATATTCCAACCATCTCTTTTATTTGGTAATGAGACATTGAGTAAAAATGCCATCACTATTATTAATATTTAATAAAAATGCAAGCCATCACTATTATTCAGCCATCACTATTATTTGGCACATGAGAGTACAGTGGAACCCACTTAACTGGATATCTCTTAATTGTATATCCCTGTTAATTGAATATAATTTTCAAACACAAAACCATTTACCATACCTTCAGTACAAATTTGATCTGTTAATTGCATATGGGTTGTGGAGTAAACTCCTGTTAATTGTATATAAATTTTTGTAATATGTCCAAAAAATTACTGTGACACGCACCAAATTCCCCTTATTTATCAACCTTTTTGGCCTCACTACATCCAATACAGGCATTTATTCTATTATATCTTGTTTGACAGAGCTCTATGAGCTCTGTCAAACAAGATATAATAGAATAAATGCTCAGTTTACCTCCAGAACACAGGAAACTGACCAAATCTCTGTTGATTGTATACTCCTGTTAAATGAATAATTTTCACTGGCAAATGGATATTCAATTAAGAGGATTCTACTGTATTTGAAACCATGATTTCTTCAGAAAGTTTCAAATGTTCAAAGTAACAGACCAATAAAACTTCAAAGAGAAGATATTTATTTAAACCACTTGTCTGGAGATTGTGCCTGACTGGGATGTTTAAACTTGTTGGTGTTTAAGTTTTCTTATACAGTGAAAAACTTCTAACATGAATACAAATATAAAAGAAATTTGGTTTACAAGCCTATAAGACAACCACAGTGACACTGACATGAAAGCACACTCATTCATATGACTTGCATCCATGTTCCAAAATCAAATTACTACATGTGTCATCAAACATACTTGAAATAATATATAATATGAGATCCAGCTCCTCCCCCCCACCCCCCACCCCCAAAAAAATAAAATAAAAATGGCAACTCTGTTCTGAACCATAAATACTCAAAGCAAATTATAAAGTAAGTTCTCCAGTTCACTTCCAACTTATTATCTTGACCACAACACAGTTGAGTTTTTTAATCTTCATTAAAGTGATGAGGGGCAGCCCCTCCACCCTCCACCCCCCCCCCCCCCCAAAAAAAAATAAAAATAAAAATATGTATACATCATCCAATTTAATTTCTCATGTTAATAAAAAGAAGGAAAGCTGAAATTACCAGGTAATTTATTGCAACAGAAATGTAAGTGCAATATCAAATTTTAATATTCAAACTCACTGTCCCCCCCCCCCCCCCTTCCTTCCTTCCTTACACTGGACACAGGAAGGTGTTAGCATTTTCTTGATTGCAGTTTGCATGCTGTCCACATTTCCAACTGTACCTGGCTGCCCAATATGGCAATATTAAAATTGTGAGAGAAAAAATTGGCATCCCCCCCCCCCTCCCCAGCAAAGGCTGTGAATTTTTCAACTTCTTTAATCTTATATATATTTTACTCAAAGGGCAAAATATCACTAATTCTCCCACCATTTTGTGATGGGGTAGGCTGGGGTGGGGGCAAGGAAATGCCTGTGCCTCTGCACTATAAAAACTGTTCTTCACCTCGCTGACAATGTCATTGACATTGTTCATGAAAAAACATCAGCCTCCTCACTTTACTCTCAGGTTTTTTCTAAAATTAATCATTTACAACTCGAATCTGGTCAGAATTTTTTTAAATAAAATTTCACCATACAAATAACAAATTTCACAATTAGTATATACTTCACAGTCATAAATAATACCATGGCGGTACTTCACAATTTAAATTTCACTTTATTCCACATTTTAAATTTCATTTTCAGCTCACAATTTCGAAATTCAGTGTCAGTTTACTGTTATTCATCTCAAATCATAATTTATCAATTACAAGTACGGCGGTCGTGATGAAAGGGGGGGGTCAACAATTGGAAAGCTGATGTGAATTATTATTTAATACTGGAAATATTGGCATTTACTTTGTCAAAATGTGCATTTGAGGTTTGTTTCTACGATGAAACATACCTCAAATAAATCAAAAACTTTGTGCAAGAAAAACACTTCCTGAATTAATTGGAGCATGTCACAACGTCATCACGCCTCCAGATTTATTTTGGGAAATTACGCGCTAAAATTAGAATGGGGAAACCATTTTCAAAACAATTTTTGCGTGAAGTGGCTGAAACAGGCGTCAAAAAATGCATTTCATGAGTTAGATTCGGACACTCAATTATATTATTCCGGATGTTGCATGTATTTTTCTATCCATTTTGTGCGGAAAAAAATCATTCAAAATTTTTAAAACGTTTAAAAAAAATAGAAATACCGAGTCTACAGGAATGCAACACATACCATTCTCTAGCGCAAAGAGGTCAAATATGCAAAAATCCCACCTGTACGTGATGTCATCTCGCGCAGAAATTTGCATAAGTGAAGGACACCAAAATCAGCTGATTTGAGAAACACAGGCACAAAACGCCATTTTCTCTTCAAACGTCAACTCGACATCTTTGAGTAATAAATACTCGATAACCATCACACTTTCGTAGATGACACTTGGACATCTTATTAAAGGGTGTTTAATGAATACATTGACATACCAGTACGTAAGGATAATAATTGTTTTTTATTTTTAATTTTACAGCTATTTAAATTCGAAAAATCGAGCATTTCACGAAATGACAACAGAAAAAGTCACGTGACTAAAATCCCTACCATGGTGTTTAAGTACAATACCATGCTACTTTTTAACTGCTTGAGTCAAACTTGAGTGCTAGAAATTTACAGAATGAGTTCAGTGAATTTGGTCTGGTCCGAGTCTTCAGTGAGATCTACATGTAGACCTATTTATTTATTTATTGATGTTTTTAAGGTCACATATTTATGCACAATGGCTAAGCATGACCGTGACAGTTTTACGGGTGGAGGAAGCCGGAGTACCCGGAGAGAACCACCGAGCAACGACGAGCAGCTGCCAGCTCCCCAACATCGTAACTCCGCCCTGCAGCACAGGCAGCGTTAGATTGGTTGAAGACATGCGTACCATCGACGTGCAGTACGCCTTAGTACACGGCGTCATCGTGCCCCCCACGCGGGCAATGGAGACGAAGTGTCTTGCCCAAGGACACAATGCGGTTGCCGCAGGTGGGATTCGAACCGAGGACCTCTCGGCTTGCAGCCTGCACCTCTACCAACTGAGCCACCGCGCTCCCCACATGTAGACCTAATTTACTGGATGCATTTCATGTACTATAAACTATTAACAAGTTGAAGATTTCCGTTACTCGAGCAATGATGTAGGCTCCAGTTCGATTAGCCAAATCAATCAGTGAATGCAAAATTCCGAGTTAACTCCCTTGACTAAATTTTAAATGTTCAGCTGAAATGAGAGCGAATTTGAGAATAAATCATGTTTTTCACAGAACGCTAAAACAGTCTGGAAATGGAATCTTTTCTTCGAAAACAATGTGTAAATGTAACTTAGAGGAGGTTCTTTGGGGAAAATCTGAGGGGTTCCTAGGGGAAAATCTGAGAGGTTCTGGGGGGTTCTGGTATTTAGGAGAAAAATACTAAATACCAGAATCCCCCAGAACCGCCTAGACAAAAGCAACTATAAGTATAAGAATGAATTAGTTCAGCGATCCGAACGTAGTGGCTACCCCTCTACATTCAGATTCTTCCCATTCAATCCTATAGAAAAAGTTCCCATCAAGCTTTTATGGGAACTCAAAACTCGAAATTTGGAATATATATCAAGCTTTCGCCCATATTACCAGCTGCAATCGATAGTACACGTATTTCCTTACATTTGGGCAGAGTTTATTGATCCAAACTATGTTTTATTCTTTAACTGTCGTCATTTGAGTACTCGTGAGGCGTCAACGGAGATTTCGAAATCGGCCATGTTTTTGTATAAATATAAAATAGTAAAAACAATATCTCGGTAATGGCGCCGAAACGAATAGACCTTTTTATCGATGCGGAATCGGAATCTCGATCTCATTCGCGCAGAGAAGGTCATTAAACTCGGTCGCATTCGCACAGTGCATATTATCAACCCCCTCTGTGCAATTGCGATCAAATTTCCGATTCTGCATCGATAAAAAGGTCTATTCCTTTCGGCGGCATTACCGGGTTATTGTTTTCACTGTTTTATATTTATACAAAAACATGGCCGATTTCAAAATCTCCGTTGACGCCTCACAAGTACTCAAATGACGACAATTAAAGAATAAAACACAGTTTGGATCAATAAACTCTGCCCAAATGTAAGGAAATATATGTACTATTGATTGCAGCCGGTAATATGGGCGAAAGCTTGATATATATTCCTAATTTCGAGTTTTGAGTTCCCATAAAAACTTGATGGGAACTTTTTCTATAGGATTGAATGGGAAGAATCTGAACGTAGAGTGGTAGCCACTACGTTAGGATCGCTGAACTAAAGAATGAATTTACTTCTGTTCTTCTTTCCTGCAAGGATTATTACATAGAATAAACATACTGGATCGTAAAATACTGCGCAAATGTAATTTAGATGGGAGTTCTGTGCGGTTCAGTGTGGTTCGGGTGGGTTCTGGTATTTAGGAGAACCGGATTCCCGTGTTGTCCAAGAGAGGTAACTCGAAGCACATTCAGACGAAAAACTGATCGTTGTCTGTTTAATAAAAGTGATACAAAATGTCAACCAAACGCATGCGAAAAACTGTTAACTAAAACACCTTTCTCCTACATAATCTCTGAGGCATTGTACTTTCAATCACGTACAATTAAATGAAAACGTATCGAATGTCAAAGACAAACTGTTCTGCGGAAAGGTAATAGCAACAGGACCGATGGTAACATAAATTATGAAGTGCACTTGGGGAGCGTTTGGTGCTTAATAAAGTGAAGGGGAACAGATACTTACGATGGTTTGGTCCAGGGGGAAAGAGATGGACAAAAGATCCACACTAAAATCTGCAGGGTTGAAAACCAACCCGAATGAACTGGGTTGAATGAATATGAACCCAATATTCACACAACCATGTTCATTTGGGATAATTTTTAACCCGTCTGATTTTGGAGTGCAGTAAAATCATTTGCTTGATTCTCAGAGTGTGGCGGCGTTAAAAGGGTGTGTGCTCGACGGCGTTTGGTCACGATGCCACTCCAACCGGCCTCCAACCTCATGGTTAAACTACGTTTCGCGTTTGACTTTGGTTGAAGATCCAGAAAAAGACCGAACCAACGGAAGGAGGAATTCGGCAAATTTGTCAACATTTTCAGAAAGTACGTTACCTGAATAGCTGATCGTTGTCTGTTTAAAAGACATTCAGTTTGCAGACTTAAAAATATTTAACTGGTTGCGAAATTCATGCAGCAGCACTTTGAGAAACTTGAAGTTGGACGTGCCCTCACCCCTGCCCCTGATTGATTCTGCCATTGAGTGAACTTACATTGTGTAATAAATAAATCGGTGAAGTATTATTAAGTATGCACACGGGGTATTTTAACAGTTTTGCGTTTCTACTTGTTCATGTCAAGGCGGGACTGGCAAAAGTAGGAAGAATTGGATTCTACAGTTAAAACTAGAAGTCCTGTCACGAACTGTGCGTTTATCTAGGCTTAATTGCGCGAATGAATTGCGCGCATTTGCCATATCGAATGGCACCCAAGAGCTCGACAGGTTCTCCTGATTACTCATAGAAACACAGGCAATGTTTCTGCTATTGGAGGTCCATTGGCTGAAACATTGATTGTGCACAGGCCATATCAGTGTACAGAATTTGATAGCCTTACTATGGTCATAACGCGTAGATCGACGTGCTATTTGTGCGCACTTCATGGCAGTACTTCTAGTTTAACTGTAGTAACCACTGCCTGAAATAAAGGACTTTCGGCCTTTCATGTTATGTGGAATTTGCATTGGCACAATTTTTTTTGGGGGGGGGGGGGCGGAAGGGGGTATGGATAATTTTAGGAAGCAGCCCCAGTCCACCCTCACCAACCGTCGCTACGCCTCTGCATCCCGTGTACAGAGTGTCAGAAGTTCATCAAGGTGCGGCGTTGCTCCTTAAAGGGAATGTAAACAGAAACAATTTGGCAAAAATTCTTGTGTGGAATTCCTTTTTGATCCAAGTTTAGAATGTATTCTTAGTGTACTTGTATTCTATATTATAAATAAGATATGAGGAGATCTTCAAAAAATATTTTATAATTTAAATATTTGATAAACTCAGTTTTATTTATTTATTTATTTATTTATTTATTTATTTATTTATTTATTTATTTTTGAGGCAGCTTTTCTCATTCTTGTGCTATCCAGCCTATACAAAATCTTTACTGACATTTCTGTCTTTTTCTAGTGTATATGAGCCGAGACCTGGATTTTTGATATATTGTGCCATGAAAGAAATATGAGTAAAATTTCTGTAAATAACATCTTTTTGTTAAAAAAGGGTTAAAATGTAGATGATGTTTTCTTGCAAACCCATGCATGCGCAGTCATCATCGCATCAATGTCTGGGTATGGCAACCGCGATATTCGGTTAGATTACCTCATATCTGTAGCGAACAGCTTTGGGCCGCCGGTCCAAGCATAAATACCGGGCCACAATGGGCTGGACCGGAACGGATTGGACCACCTCTTCACTCTTCCGGATGACCCTGAGTGGTCTGGTCCGTATTATTAGAGGTGGTGGGGGGGGGGGGTATCTTTACTCCCATCAAAGGACACGATTGCCATAATAAATCAAACATTCATTGCTACAAAACAAGCGAAAACAAGTCACATAAATTCTCATTGAACCGTTTTACTATAAAACTACACCCTATGAAGTATATAATGACCCAGACAAAGATGAAAACAATTAATGGTTTGGTTCAGGGTACAAAGCAATATAAAAATAGGGTCGGTCGGTTAGAACCCACAAACTCGATCTCCTGTTTCTCGGGCCATTTTTGTAAAATTGCATGCGGGTCAGCGGGGGGGGGGGGGGGGGGGGGGGGAGTTTTTTATTTTATTTTTGTAGTTATGTCTTTGCCGTCAAAAGTTCATGTTCTTGGTTTGGTTTATGTTTAGGCTTCATAATCTACAGAACAGCATGGGTGGGTGTAAGACGGCGCTAAAGCATTGGAAAGCCTTGTCGCACTCAATGGACATATTTATCAATTTTATTAACTTTGGTAAAATATCAGACATAAACCGTTTAATTTTTTTTTAGTTTGTAGTGGTTATAAAAAGAGAGCATGTGGCAACCAAAATGACCATGCGTGAGGCCTGATAAACAGATTTTTAATTTGCTTAAGCCTTAGGACCAATCTTAGTTTCTCATATATCGTCGTTTAACCTTTTATCCAACGTACAGAAAACCGAGAAGTGCAATTTACAAAAAAAAAACTCGATTTAAATTTTATTATTTTTTCTGTAAAAACTTAATTCATGACATCTTCTCTGGAAGAAGCTCCTTTAGCTCGTTCCACCGAGTGAGTCATAAGTTATGCCTCTGAGGAGAGAAATGAAAATATTTAGTCGTTAAAAAAAATTCTTTCATGTGTCATCTGCTAGTGGGTGAAGGGTTGAAATGTATGGCCAATATTCACGGTGAACATATATTTGAGGCCAGGCCCATATCCATCTTAATGAGGTTCTAAATGGTAAAAACTGTTCGCCAAAAGCTCATAAAAAGATTAGGGTCAGTCATCAAAATTAGGATCGGCTGAGAAACTTGAGCCATTTTATTCCATTTCCACAGTCCTATAGAAGGTCCCTTCTACAAAAACATTTACCTCACAAAATGGTCATTTCCTCAGAGAGTGGCAGAAATTATCTAATTTAATCGTTTGAGCCTTTCTGTAAATGGCTTCATCATAGACGTATGTACTGTCTTGACGCAGTTAACTAAACAAGCGTCATAAAAGCTCCGTCATTGTATACGCTGCGTTGAATTTAAATGCTGATGCTGAAACCTCTGGGCAGTAACCTAATTTTGTCTTTGATGCTTCACTTTTGGGTGACACCCTGGCACGAAAAACACACCATCCCGGGATTTGCTTCTCAAGTCCGTTCATCTCAGCACCAAACATGTCAACTGATTTTTTTTTTCTGTTCTGGGGGTCATTGAACATATTGAGACCATGTCTAAAGTTACTGATTGTGATACAGTACGGTCGCCGTGGACTTTTCACTTTCCACGGGTGGACAATATTTTCCCGGACGTAATAATATCAAACTTCAAACACTAATTATAGGAATAATTATCAAACCTTTAATTAATGAAGCACCGGGTATCACCCGGTGCTTCATTAATTAAAATTTTGCTCATGATGACTTTTATTACCTGGTAAACGCATGCGTTGACGTCACTGCCCATGTGTGGATTGCGACCACTCCACGGCGACTGTCCTGTAGCTGCTTTCGTTCAAGCTGTTTCTCACCATCCCATGACATTTAATGAGTCCCTGCGTCCTTATGTTTGCAATTATTATACTCTGTTTCTGATCACTAATCTCAGTACCGGCCACATGTACCTTGACGTCGATTTTTATCTAACAATCAACTTTTTTCCTTTTTTTTTATCAAGGTTTAACGACACATTAACAGCCAGGGTCAGATCGTGTCGATGACAGTTTTACCGGTGGAGGAAGCCGGAGTACCCGGTGAGAACCACCGAGCAGCTAGCCAACATCGTAACTCCGCACTGCAGCACATCAGGGTTAAATTGGTTGTAGACATGCGCACCATCGACGTGCAGTACGTCTTAGTTCACGGCGTCATCGTTCTCCCATGTGGACAATCGGTGCCTTGCTCAAGGACACAACGCGGGAATCCGAATCGATTTCCAAGACGGTCACCCATCCAGGGACTAAACGGGACTCGACGTTGCTTAACTTCGGTGATTTGACGAGAACCGGTTACCGCAACGTCACCGCGCCCCCAACAATCAACTTAATTTGTACCCCCAAAACTCGGAAAAAACGTTTGTATCAGACCCCTGTTCCGATTCCGTATCAGACAGCTTCATCTTCAGTTAAACACCACACTATAACATATATGCATTTTTATTGCGCATTAAATTGTGAAATTCAAAATTTTGACCAATTCCAACACAATTTAAAATGAAAAACGGTGGAAACGGGCTTTATGTAACGGGATTGTTAGATAAATGTATTATCATGACCAAATGCGTGTCCTGTAATTTGTATCAGATTCTCGGTGCTGTTTACAATCTGATCGCAACTCGTTTCACGGGCCTTTGTGATCTGATTGTAAACGCGACCTCGAATCTGATACAAATTACATGACATGCACATGGTCGTGATAATGTATATTTATCGTACTGACACATCACCCTGTTCACAATGTACAGATGTCACCCATCAATGGAATCACTGGCCCTGTTAAAATTGCCCCCGGCAGCACGAGTCGGAAAAGCTGGCACAGCAATTATTTTTTTCTCATTACCCTCTTTATATTCCCAGCACGTATCAATACGCTCTACTTAGTCGTTGGTCAGAAGCTGGAGACTGGTTGTTTGCATTTATATTTTTTTTATACACAACGTACGTGTCAAGTTTAGTACAAAAAAGGCAGCTACTGAATTCCCTTGGTGAGAAAGGAGTTAGCATTTACCACGATCTTTTGGGCAGTCCGTTTTAAAACGTTAGGCATATTACATATCGTGTATAGGGATTCCCCACAGTTGTATTGTGCCATGATAAGCTCACTGCTATCGGATTCCCGCGCTGTCCAAGAGAGGTAACTCGAAGCGCCATCACTCGAAAAACTGATCGTTGTGTGTTTAAAATTGATAGAAAATGCCAACCAAACGCATGCATGTGGAAACTGCTAACTAAGACACCTTTCTGCTACGTAACGCCATGATAATTCCCAAGGCATTCTACTTCAATCATGTACAATTAACTTAAAACATATCTTATGCCAAAGACTACTGTTCTTGAAACAGGAATCAGTAGCATTTGAAGTAAACTCGGGGCGGTTGATTCTAAACCCTTTGAACTCTAGTGGTATCTTCCATGCTAGTTCAATGGCAGCAATTAGACGAGTCCATATTCATTATTTTGCGGTAGACCAATCAGTATTTTCAACGTGCAGCCTCGAGCCTCGAGCTGCACGTTGCTGATATGTCTAGCCCACAATATTTACTGAACAGCCATCCTATATAATGACGTTCTGGCGTATCATGTTCCTGGCCGGAAAAAGGCCGCTGGGGTTCAAATGGTTAATGAAGTGAAGGGGCACATATATCCACCATAGTTTGGTCCAATGGGGAAAGAGATGGAAAAAAAGATCTAGGAAGTAATGTCATTTGCTTGATTCACAGAGTGTGAAAGTGTTAGAAATGTGTGTGCTGGCAGCGCACACGACTCTTCTGTAGCCATCCTCCAACCCGAAGGCTAGCTTTTGGATTTAAAGGTGGATGTAGTCCTAGAAATAGACCGAACTAGCCGAACGTGGAATTGAGCTAATTTGTTTACATTCTCAGAAAGTACGTTACATAAATGGTTTATACCAAGACATTTGCATGCTTAACCCTTTACCCAACGTAACGGACCAAACCGGCCAGCGCTATTCACAAAAAATCGCCAATTCATTTTCATTACTTTTTTTCATTTTTTGTCTCAAAAACATAGGTTATGGCCCTCATTGAAACGAGCCCATCGAGCTCGTTCCAATGAGGGCCATAACCTAAGATTTTGAGACAAAAAAATGAAAAAAAATTAGTTATTCAAGAATTTTGTTTCCAACTGTCGTCTTCTTTTCGCGTTAGGTAAAGGGTTAAAAAAATTTCCTCGTTGTGCAATTCATGTAGCACCACTGTGAAAAACGTGATGTGGGATGTGCCCCCTCCCCTGCCCTGATTGATTCTGTTACTGAGTGGACTTGAGTAATAAATAAATTGGTGAAGTATTATTAACTACACACACACATATTTTGACAGTTTTGCATTTCTACTTGTGTATTTCAAGGCGGGGGCATACAAAATGGGGAATAATTGGCTCCAGTAAATCATTGCCTGAAGAAAAGGACTCCTAACCCTCTGCACACTGTTGTCAAAATATCAATATTTGAAGGCATAAATTTTTCCCATAATATTCCTCTGAATTTAACCACTTCAGTCTTGTTTGACAGAGCTCATTGGGCTCTGTCAAACAAGACTCAATTGGTTAAATCCCCTGATGCATTATGGGAAAAATTTGCTACTTAAAAATTTGATATTTTGACATCAGTGTGCAGAGGGCTAAAGTGGAAAAGAGACATATACCTGTCCACTGGTGTTCGATTGCATCATTATGTTATTTCTTGATAATGACTTTACAGGTTGTGTAGTGTTAATGCTAAAATTGAGCAACATGTAAGCAAGTCCTAACCAGGACCCCATTCTTCCCAATTATCTTCAGAATGAAAGTGGGAGGAGTGGGTACTGACCGGATGGTCCTTATTAGGAAAACGTATAAGCAACCACCCAATCATTTAATCGAAACATTAATAAATTGGTACAATGGAATTACAGGGTTACAGTCATAAGTATATGCTGTCATGATTGCAGTCAGAACCCCCCGCTTATCGCTTCGCGCTTTCGGCACTCGCAGGGCCCATAACACTCATGTTGCACGTTCCCCAGGGCTACTCCTCGCGTTCGGCGGCCCTCGCCAGTAGAAGACATAGACCAAATCACTACTAAGGTTTAATATATTCCCTGGTTTTCGTGGAACTGGGAACGGGATTTTTTAAAAAACAAATCCGGAAACCTGGAAATTCTCTCTTTAATAAATCTCAATGATAATTACGACCAGCAGCCTGCCGGTCATAATTATCATTGAGATTTGTGAAAGTGAGAATTTTCCAGGTGACATCGGGTATTTCTAGTACGAACTATTGACGTTCCTTTGGGCAATACAATTTTGGTTGCACGCCGTTCTAAATACCAATGCTCACAACAGGGTCCTCGGCGTGAGCATTAGTATATTTAGAACTACAAGCGTCTGGAATTCTGTTATGGTAAATATATTGTAATAATAACAATAACACTTTGGCCAGCCGCTGATTTGTCGCGGTTCTCGGACGAGAAGGCCTTGGTTACCCCTGTACTCCCAACTGCCTCCTTATTCCCACGCTTCTCCTCTCCTCCCAACACTCGGAGACGAACTGCTTGATGACATCCCTTGCCCCATTCTTCCCAATCTCTCCGATTAGCACATTAACCCTCTCCTTTGAGCCTCCCCAACCACATGTCCTTCATTCTCCCATCCCACTTCCCCAATATACTCCCAGTGAATCTTATTCTGTTGGACTGGTACATAGGGCATTCTAGAAGAAAGTGTTCCAAGGTCTCCACCATGCCCAAATTACACATCTGGCACTCCTTTTCAATGTTTTTCCCAATTTTCCCCCTCAGCTCCAGGGACCGCGACCTCAGCTTGAATAAAATTGCCCCCCCCCCCCAAAGATGCCATCAAGGTACTCTTCAAAACCTGGCTTCTCTTTATCACGCAGGCCACCCAAAGACCTCTTTGATTTGACCCCCTCTTGTTAATTACGGTTACAATCCTCCATGACCCTTTCTCTGACGAATTTTTTACCCTGGTTTGCCCCGACGTCCAGGTCCGAGATATCTAATGAGTAGTTCTCTACTAGCTCCCTCACTTGTTGGACCATCCACCCCCGTCTTGATATTTGAGTTGAAAATTCTCAGGAATATTACTTTACACCATCGGCTGTCGGGGAGATTTACCAAATAATTAAGATAACCGAGTTTCAACAGGTCTATCCTGTCCTTGATCCTCATCCACCCAAGCTCACCTCTGATTGCTTCTAGCACTGCGGCATTACTCGACCCCGTTATCCACCGGCCTGCATCGTTCTGCGGGATTTCCAAGCTCTTTACGGCCGTCTGGTTTAGGGGTACCACTTCCGTACCGTAAGTTATACTAGGCAGACCCACCATTTCCCAAATGGTTTTCCCCACAAAAACCTTATTGAAACTTTTCTTCCTATAAGTTTCATTTGGTTAAGGATTCGCTTCCCCTTCAGAATCTATTTATTTGTGTGGTTTCGGTCTCGTCCTGTAATGTTTATATTTACTCCCAAATACTCATCATCAGTTGGAGTTATCGAGGAAATATAAAGAAAATCGCACATAGTTGTATGGAAAACGCTGTCATTGCTAAGGCCGATGAACACGTCATTCCTCTTTCTGCTCTGCCCTTATTTTCCGGTTACCGAGATCGGAAATGTTGGGTATTGGAACTGGGATTCCCGGTCGTGAATAAAATCCTACCCACTACCAGATCCTGGCATGTATACACCTAACGAGGGACCACTGGGCAGTCATAGATTTGTTGATAAACTGTTATAATACATTGCACGGCAAGAGAGCACGTCGTCAGCTATTTCAAAGTGTTTTATATTTAAGTCCCCCCCCCCCCCCCCCCCCTCCGTCTACTTTTCAAATTTTCTCTGAATTTGCCGAATCATGGAAGGTGCGGTTTATCCTGTATTGGCGAATCCTGGGGGCACATCTTGAGCGCACTTACCCTATTTTTGTAACTAAATCTTTCACAAGCATAGAGACTGGAGGAACATTATTATTCGCCAGAACACATGAACATTCGCTACCAGGTAGCGGTTGCCCACGTATTATCGCAGATAATAATGTGACCACGCAAACTGCTGTAGCTCCTGCGCCAATCTCCTGTTGTATGATCCGTTACAACGTGGCTGTCGACAAAGAAATGATCGTCCCCAAAATCTGAGATTGTCATCATTGAAATGTGGCGCCCCAAACCCTGGGTCCACTACTGTTGTCGCTTCTGAGAACTCTATATAATAAATTAAAACTACGGAAGGTGACGAAAGGAGTGAACCAGTTCAGGGCCACGCGCAGTGCTGTGTCACTTAACTTAATTCTTTATCCAACGCAGACGATATCAAATTTATTATTTTAAAGATCTTTTTTTTTAAATTTTTCAAAAACTTTCAACAAAACCATATCTTGCGACCCCTTCATTGGAACGAGCACGGCGAGCTCGTTCCAAAGAAGGGTCACATAATATGGTTTTGTGAATGAATGAATGAATGAATGAATGAATGAATGAATGAATGAATGAACTTTATTTCGCACTATACGTAACATTGAGAATATACAAAATTGTGAGGAGGATGCATAGCCGCTATTGGCTGTCTTACTGCTACCCCCATTAATCAGGATGAAATTTTTAGAAAAATAATATTTGTTCAGCTGCTGAATTTGCATATTACGCGGGCGGATGTGGCAGATTCGTTGGGTAAAGGGTTAAGCGGTTGAGAACTATGATCAATGACCATGATGACCATGATGTCAGCTAAACTCTTTTAGTCACTGTCTAGTTTAACTCAACGGTGGTAGTCAAAATAAAACTAATTTGGTGGGAAATAAATATTTATTTACATAAATTCATATATTCTATACAAGGGAAAAAACTCCCGTTATTTACAGGAAGTAGGTCTTTTTAATTGTTGTGTTTGGCATATATACATCATTAAATAATTAAAAGCATTGCTACAGTGTTCAATACGTGCAATGAAGAAAAATGTGTTCATATAGTTTACTTACTCTGTAATGATTCCGACATATAGCCAATGCTCTCGAGAACTGGGTGTAAATAATCATGAAAAGAAAATGCTTGCCGCAAACATCATGACACTAGTTGGCATGGACAGAGAGAATTGGGTGGGGAATAAAGATACACTCTAAAATCAGCTGGGTTAAAATTCAATCTAACTCAACTCAAGACTTGTTGGGTTAATTTGAGTTCATTCAACCCAGACGATTTGGATTAATTTTTAACTCAACAGTTTTTAGAGTGTATAAGTGGGGGACGTGGTGGCGTTGCGATAACCGGTTCTCGTCAGATCACCGAAGTTAAGCAACGTCGAGACCGGTTAGTCCTCGGATGGGTGACCGCCTGAGCGATCGATTTGGACTCCCGCGTTGTGTCCTTGGGCAAGGCACTTAACCCCGATTGTCCTCATGGGGGCACGGTGACGCCGTGTACTGAGGCACACTGCACGTCGATGGTGCGCATGTCTTCAACCAATCTAACCCTGTCTGTGCTGCAGTGCGGAGTAACGATGTTGGGGAGCTGACAGCTGCTCGTCGTTGCTCGGTGGTTCTCTCCGGGTACTCCGGCTTCCCCCACCCGTAAAACTGTCGTGGTCATGATTAGCCATCGTACATAAGTATGTGACCTTAAACACCAATAAATTAATAAACAGAGTGCATAAGTAAGGGGATTCTGGCTAGGTACTGAGATGGTAGATATGGGCGGCACTCTGGTTCTGTAGTTACCAGCGTTTTCAAGATCATTTACGGGATTGGCGTGCCACAAAATTTCAGAGTTTTCAAAAACTATATAACGTAATTGTCCAGAAAATGAGCAACGTATAACACTAACTCTAGTTCAAAACATTAACTCTGTGGAGAGTGTCTAGATATCGTCCACAGAATTAGTGTTGTTCACCAGTACCAATGCGTGTCTGCCTTCTTTGAATAAAACTGTGGGCAGGTCCGTATAACCACTATCATCCTCGTAGCGGTCTGGATATTAGGGCCGCTTACCAACCAGCCTGGTTGGTTCTGATCTCTTAGTCTCGAAGAAAATCGATCACTTTCTCCTAGGGTTGTAGTTTCGAGTCTTTGTCGAACCGTTATATTGGTGCCGTGACCAACCCTCAACAGTGACTGGCATTGTGAATGCTGCGGTGAAGCACTGCGGGTCTTCCACAACCACACTGAAGTGGAATACGGGGTGAGATTCACGGTATGTGAATCTCAAAGAAACTGAGTAGTGTAGTGGTCTTGGTATGAGGTCTTGTTTTATTATTTTCAACTTAGACTAACTCACGCGGTTTGAAATACTGAAGAGAACAACTAGTGTGTGTAACAGTCCACTTGCAGCCATGACAGTTTAATTGCACTGTTGGGCAAGCACACAATGTTTTAGAAATGGGAGGGACAAAGCAAAAACATTCATGCGACAGGAAAATTATCCATCGAGATATAAAAACTCCCCCCGACCAATGATGTGTAAACAAATCGGATACCATTAACCCTTTGAACACTGGTGGTATCTTCCATCTCAGTTCAACGACAGCAACTGGAGGAGTCCATATTCATTTTACGGGGGTAGAACAATTAATATTTTCAACGTGCAGCCTGAGGGCTGCACGTTGAAAATATTGATTGGTCTATCCCACACATTCAATTAGCAGTCATCCTTCTTAATTATGACGTACCATGACACGTAGGGCGGAAAACCGCCCTCTCGGGTTCAAAGGGTGTCAAAGAAAATTAAATTATTAAGGGTTATATACGATGATTTGGATCAAACGTTGAGAAAATAAATGTTGAATGGTGACTTTTTCGTGCAGCAATGAATGGAATTACTTTCTTCCTCAGAAACGTGGTCAAAACACGAACTTTTTGTAGAAATATATTTTTCATTAAAAACAAGTCCTTGTCAATATGACATGGCTGACAGTTTTCGTCATTGGAAGAGATTTACAGAAAAGTTAGCTCCCCTTAATTTTTTTTAAAGCTGTCAGTAAATTTAACATTGGGGATATGGGAGTTTCAAAAACAAAATTAGAAATTTCGAAATGTTAGCGAAGTTTTATCATCGATGTGCGCATCATTTCACAAACTTCAGACATTTTCTTGTAGAGTAGAATACAGAAGCTGGTTTTTACAAATTCTTCCCAATCAGTTTGAACATTTGATAATAATAGATAGATCACCGAAGTTAAGCAACGTCAAGCGCGGTTAGTAGCTGGATGGGTGACCATTTCAGCGACTGTTTCGCGCTCCTGCGTTGTGTCCTTGGGCACGGCACTTAACCCCGATTGCCTACATGGGGGCACGGTGACGCTGTGTACTAAGGCGTACTGCACGTCGATGGTGCGCATGTCTTCAACCAATCTCACCCTACCTATGCCGCGGTGCACAATTCAAAGTTACGATGTTGGAGAGCTGACAGCTGCTCGTCGTTGCTCGGTGGTTCTCTTCGGGTACTCCGGCTTCCTCCACCCGTAAAACTGTCACTGTCACGATTAGCCATTATGCATACGTATGTGACCTTAAACACCAATAAAAAAATAAATAGATAATTTTCTGTTTGAACACATTTAAAAATAAGAAAACGGCGCTTTCCCCCACTTCGATGTTCTGTAACTTTGTTTTCTGTTCATTATATCAACAGTGTGCGCATCGTGACATATAATACATACACTATCCCTTCCATTAACCCTTTACCCAACGTAACGGCCAAAACCGGCCAGCGCTATTCTCAAAAATCGCCAATAAATTTTCATTATATTTTCATTTTTTGTCTCAAAAACATAGGTTATGACCCCTCGTTGGAACGAGCTCGTCGAGCTCGTTCCAACGAGGGGTCATAACCTATGTTTTTGAGACAAAAAATGAAAAAAATTAGTTATTCAAGAATTATTTTTGCAAGTGTCGTCTGCTTTTCATGTTAGGTAAAGGGTTAATATAATAATCCAGGAGGTATTATTTCTTGGGAAGAATGAAAACTTGAAAATTAAAGTAAAAACGCATCCACTAAACAATGAGTAAAAGAGGACAGTTACTTAGTTGCTTCTAATTAGTTTGCCATAAAAACGCCAAGTTTTCTTTTGTAACTTTTAATAAGCGAAAGCAACAGACAGCTCCGAGGGCTGTCTGTTGTTTTTCTTTATTAAAAGTAACAAAACGAAACTTCGCTTTACTTTTTCTACTGATGAATGATGTGGAAGGTGTTTTCTCAACAGTTATACGCTTATTAATTAGACCTTCCTTGCTAATCTAATAATTGCAGGGGAGATAAACTTTATTGAACGTCGATTTTCATAACTAGATAAGTCAGGGTTGAAATGAAATAGAATGTTCAATCAATGACAGATTAAACAGAGATCGTTACAGATTTTGAGTGAATAATACCCCTATACCATTTACTGTACGGCAAGGGTTTATTATTTTATTTTAAATAATAGCATAATTCAGAAAACAGTTTGTCCACCATGTCAATATGGTTGGTTATCGAAGTTATATTAATTACAACAGTCGTATACACTGCGACAAGTCGGGTGAAAGGACTTCGTACTTGGTCATGAAAAAAAATGTTCAATCTGGTTTTTAAACAGTATCATTATTCAGAAAGTTATATATCTTTAATAACCTGGTAATCGTGGATGGTTTTCGAACTTTAGAGAGAGTATATCAGAGGCAGCGGAGCCGGGAGGGGGGGGGGGGGGGCACGTGCTCCTCCACTTTTTTTTCCACAGATGTGTTTCGCAGTTACGCGATGAGTTAAAATGGGTGCATGCAAACGTGTCAATATACAGGCATTCCTGTAACATTATTTGCAAATCCAAACAATATTCAGCCCAAGAATCCCACTTTCGGTCGCTTCGGTCCGTTTCTTCTAATTCAACTATCTTCCAACCCGAAGGCAAGCCTTCGGGTTGGAAGATGGTTGAAGTAGAAGAAATGGACAAGGCAGTGATCACACAGCGGCATATTAATCTAAACGAGAGTCTATAGCGAATCATGGTACATTTACCGACAAACGATTGTAACCATTTTTCACACTGGATCGAACCATGGTAGCATTGTGAATTTGTGCTCCTCCACTTTTGTCGAGCTTCTGCCGTCCATAGGAGTATATTGTCCAACACTTTGTCCAATTGGGGTTCACAAGCTATGTTTAGGAGGCCAAAATTAAAACTAATAATAAAATTTGAATTATTTTGGGGGAAATGGAGCTGGCCGCTTATGGCCGTTATGTTCGGCAAATGATTATAGAACTTGTTTTAGAGTCCAGTTAAATAAATTAATAGCAAGTTTCGTGGTGCCAAGGGGCTTTGTAGTGATCTGTGAAATAATTTCCATAATACTTTTACAAAGCAGTTTAACTTTGGGTGTCATAACTCTATTTTGGCCAGGTCGGCGCTGCAGGTTATCGAAAATGGTCGAGACATTTCCATCATACAGATTGTGACCAAGTTCTAACACTTCGTTGAAGACAACTGGTATTTATTGTGAAGACAAACTTGCGTCTACGAGCGGGCCGATCGACAGACAGATGGACGGACAAATTCAAAATAGTTCACTATAATCTCTTATTCTTCGCTGGCGAATGGGGATATGGAAGGTTGAAAAAAAGTAGGTGATTTTAAGTCTGAACAATTTTCCTGCAAAAAATAAATATTTTTTATCAAAATGTACCACCGATTTATAATTTCCGAAAGTAATATGAGGACTACATACTATAACAATTTCTACACGATACACCGACTTGAAAATGTCTTTTTTC
Organism: Pictodentalium vernedei; assembly: GCA_031216915.1. NCBI lineage: Eukaryota > Metazoa > Mollusca > Scaphopoda > Dentaliida > Dentaliidae > Pictodentalium > Pictodentalium vernedei. Next base: position 329,927,390 of record CM062289.1, on the reverse strand, counting down.
AATATTACAAACAAAACTATCAAAGAAGACTTGAATAGGCGCAGAGATGTTCTACGATTAAAATTATTTTATACTCTATAGTTCACTTCCATAAATGCCTTTAACCCTTTACCTAACCTGAAAAGCAGACGACACTTGCAAAAATAATTCTTGAATAACTAATTTTTTTCATTTTTTTGTCTCAAAAACATAGGTTATGACCCCTCGTTGGAACGAGCTCGACGAGCTCGTTCCAACGCGGGGTCATAACCTAAGTTTTTGAGACAAAAAATGAAAAAATAATGAAAATTAAATAGCGATTTTTGAGAATAGCTTTGGCCGGTTTTGGACGTTACGTTAGGTAAAGGGTTAATACAGTTAATACTTTATTTTACGACATTAGCATTGTATACAAAATAGACATTTCTGAGTACAATGTTTTAATAACAGAATTCTTTCTGCACATATCGTAGGGAGACGACATAGCCAGATTGGCTGTCTACCTGTCATCCCCCACAAAAAACAAAACAAACATATGTTCCTGCTTCAACACTGCGAATGGACTAAGGACCAGGGACACTGCTGCCCAGCGTCTGAGAACACTCCGGGTGATGTCGCTCACCCATAGACTTGGTGGCTCATCACGGTGGATTTATTTGAAGACGAGATAACCAGGTATTATCCAATAGTCTAATAGTCCGATAAGCTACTGATCAAACTGACTAATCAACCAACTACTGAAACAGCCAACCAATCTTTGAATTAATTAATTTAGTTACCCATTTGGTTTTAATTTTTTATTCAACTATTTATTGTGTGTTTAAGTCCCCTTCGGCATTTATTGCCATGTCCTACGATTAATACGTATAAAGTCTTAGATCTGCGCTTATACCTATATTATCCGAGCGCTAATAAAATAACACCCGGGCAACACTAGCATAGTCGGAAGAGTGCGACTCCTCACTCCTGTTGAACTGAATTGTCCAATATTCTTCTCGAGTTTGCCTCGTTGATAAAGGTGATAGTTAATGTGTAAAGGTGCGAACTTATTCATAGAATTACGTGCTTTGTGCTACTTCAACTTTATTCATACACAGCAGTCTGGACAATACGGATTATTACATTGAGTACTGTCAGCATACGGAGACAAAAGTTTTATTGTTAGATTTTTTTTTAAACTTGATTCTATTATTTAGATTTTGCAGATCCATGTCCAAATTGTTCCATATTTTAGGGAATGCAAATATCGGTAACTTATCTAGGCATTTTCTACGAGTTCTGTATACGCGCATTTGTCCACTTGCCTCGTGTTCATACGAGATATATTTTCTAAAATACTAAAATAGTCTTTAAATGACATTGGGAGATTCCCATGTTTCCAATCAAATATAAAAAGGCAAGTTTGTAATTTGAACAGGTCATTAACTTTTAGAATCCTATCCTTTAGAAATAGTGGGTCAGTGTGCGAGTTATAGTTTTTGTTATTTATAATTCGTATGTAACGTTTCTGCAATTTCAACAATTTATTAACCGCCCTCGAACTGCCCCATATATGAATACCATATACCAGATGGCAGTGGACTATAGAATAATATAACGTTTTCAATGCCTGGTGTGGTAGTATTTTTTTTACCTTGTTCAAAGCATAATTTGCCCATCTTAACTTCGAACAAATTGTGGAAATGTGCGCTTGGTATGTTAGGTTTTCCTCAATACTTATACCTAAAAATTTCAAAGATTTCCATTCTTGATTTGACCCTACTCGTACAATGTTTTGGTCATTAATGAAGATATCTGGATACTTGCACCTTCTTTTACGAGGAGTGGGATCCAAAAGAATATATTTGGTTTTACGTGCATTTAATACTTATACTAATACTTATACCTAAACATTTCTAAGATTTCTCATCTTGATTTGACCCTACTCGTACAATGTTTTGGTCATTAATGAAGATATCTGGATACTTGCACCTTCTCTTACTAGGAGTGGGATCCAAAAGAATATATTTGGTTTTACGTGCATTTAGAACTAGCTGAATTGCTGAGCACCATTCATATAAGTTTTTCAATTCATTATTAAATCTAGTGCCCAGGAGATCAACATTAGAGTCTGAATCATAGACTGTTGTATCATCTGCAAATGATAACAGATTTAATGATGTTGAAGAACAAATATCATTAATATATAGAAGAAATAGTGTAGGTCCGCGTATAGAACCCTGAGGAACACCACACTTTATTTCCATAAGATCGGATTTTTGATCACCATATTTAACATACTGAACCCTGTCCGACAGATAACTTTTGAACCAGTTGTTGCTGATGCCTCTAAAGCCATATTTGTCTAGTTTGGTGAGCAGGATTAAATACATTTACTGTTATAAATTTATTTACTGGTGTTTAAGGTCGCACATTTCTGCACATTCGCTAATCATGTCGGCAATATGGGTATAAAGTCAAATCCAGCCAACTGTTTACATCCATCTTGGCCATTTTAGAGGACTTCCGCTCCAGGCGGTGGTTACCGGTTCCTATTTTACCAGTAAAACAGAGCTTGTTAACCACAGTCAACAAGAACTGGTTCATTTCCCATGGCTCCCACGGGCAACATTTACAACGAGAAGTTGAATATGTTGTGTCAGCGCTTTCCTCGGAAGTATTACTTTGTCTCGCACAATAATAAATAGTTCACGAACAATGTGATTAATTAACATTCCCAGCGGTGAAGACACTTTTATAAACATCATTTTGATACCATGTTCTTAACTGGTTGAATGTCAGAAGTCCACAGTTGGATTCCAGTGAAAAATACCAGTACCTCGGTTAAAAGTTATCATATTAACCCTTTAAACCCCAGAAGACGTTTTATTTTCCGGCCGTACCACAAGCTACGTCATAATGTCATTAAGTGGGATGGCTACAGGGTAAATGTGTGGTGTAGAACAATCAATATTTTCAACGTGCAGCCCTAGGGCTGCACATTGAAAATATTAATTGGTCTAACCCCAAATAATAAATGTGGACTCTTCCAGTTGCTGTCATTGAACTGACATGGAAGATACCACCAGTGTCCAAAGGGTTAAGCGGGTGTGCTTCCGATTATAATATTTTGGAAGTAATAAAGGTTTTGTTGATGTGAGTCTGTCATGTAACAATATATTGTTATTAGGCAAACTCGCATGAATCAGTACTAAAAACACCAAAAACCCAATTAACTTCCGGCTATATTCGTTAAATAAAGTAGGAAAACATTGAAAAGTAAAGAAAAGCTGATTAATATGATCAATCAAAATGCAAAGTTCTCGGCTTTCCTTTTCTTGTCAGCTTCTGATTTTTTCCAAATATATTCATTTGTTACCAGTTTGAAATGATATGTCATCTCATTCTCAGATCAATGTCACTCAAAACAGTTATTATAATAAGAAACAGAAGAGTTCAGGAACCAACAAGAAATATAGGAAACTAGGTATATCTTTGTAATTCATGTCACGCCAAACTGAGGAGTTCTTTCTGGTTACTCAAATGAAATTCATCTGCAATTATCTTCGTACTTTCTCTCTGTTTATATAATATATGTATGACGTGCCACATGTATAAACCGGAATCTGGTAGAATCTGAGATTCTCCCAAATAGATGTTGGAACTCCAACCCCTACTTGAAGAAGCTGAGATCAGCTATTCATTTGCTAATTCTCAGTTTCCACCAGTAAAAATTGGAATTCTCTTCTCTACAGGTAGGAACAACAATTATCAACAGAGCCTAATTAAATATTTCTCTCACTGGATAAATAGCCTGTGTTAAAATTATTAAAATGTTTCAATTTCTCTGAAGTGACCATCCTAATTTCTCCCTGATGTTGGATTCCACCTTTTACCAAGAGAAACTGAAACTCCAACTTCCTCCTGTAAAATCTGAAATTGTACCAGTAATATTTGGAATTCTCAGTTCCACCATCAGAATGGGAGTTCAAATTTCTACCAGTAGAATTTGCGATTCTACCAGCAGAAGTTTCAATTCCACATTATATTTTCTACCATGACTGAAACACCAGCCACAAATATGTATGCATATTCAGGTAAGCCGGAAGAACGCGGACAGGGGGCAGTTGCCTTCCCTGCGTTCGGACCATGGGACAAGAGGGGGCGGACAATGTCCTTCCCAGGTTTGTCACTCAGTTTTTTTCAATGATTTATTCTCAAAGTAAAGCTAAAATACACCCAAAATCCGTTCTGGGAGCTTTCAAAAATCAATAGGGAGTTTGGGAGGAGGTGCCCCTCCTGGCGGGAGGGGTCATCTCCTCTCAAACTCCCTTATCTTGGGCCTTCGGTCTTTGAGACATGCATGTTTCGGCATGTCATAGCGGGGCTGCTAGTGCGAGAAAATTCCATATTCCCGGGGTCTGACTACCCTGCCATGAAGTGCTTCCGGCGTCCCTGTGCCTATTCCCATGTCCATACCTGTGCTACAGGTGCCCTCAATTTGAAAAAAAATGATAGTTTGGTGTCTCTATAGGTTATTGCATTACGTTCGAGACATGAGCATTTTATTTTCTAAAATTGTCAACTGGCGCATTACTTCGACAGCCAGTGGCAAAAGGTTGATCAAGTTGAGGCGATAGCTAAGGCCGACTATCCCCCCCCCCCCCCGTCCCATATAACCACTACCCCCCCCCCCCCCCCCTCTACTATTGCGGTGGTTATAATGTACGCCCATTTGATTATAAATTATTGCGGATTATTGCTGCGTTATATACAAGTTGGACACCCCAAAAGAACACGAACATGAAGCGCTGAATGCGATCGTTCATTTACTGGGAGTTGCATTTTTAGCGACAACGACAGTGAACAATTTAAATACTTAGTGTATTTTCAGTTTAAATACTTCTTCACTTGTACAGATTATAGCAGCCGTCGTCTGTTCTGGGGTCATATGTCGTCAGGGTTGTGCGATCAATCAGCAAGATCAAACAAGATTGGTTTGGTGGTCTGATCAGGTCCCGTTAACCCTTTACCTAACGAATCGCCCGCATCCGTCCGCGTAATAAGCAAATTCAGCAGTTGAAAAAATATTATTTTTCAAAGAATTTCAACAAAACCATATCATGTGACCCCTCGTTGGAACGAGTTCGTCGAACTCGTTCCAACGAGGGGTCACATGATATGGTTTTGTTGAAATTTTTTGAAAAATTAAAAAAAAATGATATTTAAAATAATAAATTTTGATATCGTCTGCGTTGGGTAAAGGGTTAACGAGATGGAAGATGACAGCCCAGATTGATTGACTGTTATAATTATTGCGTTCATTATATGGCAGTGGATATTTAAAAATAGAATACGATACCTGGAATGTATATGAAAATGAAATTAGTGAGTGTTTGTCAAGAGTGTTCAGCGGAAAAAAGAGAAAAAAAACTCTGGTTTTTACTTCGTGTTCAAAAACTGTCGGCCACTTTTAGTAACATCACAATTTATATTTATTTATTGGTGTGTAAGATCACATACACAATGGCTAATCGTGACAGTTTTACGGGTGGAGGAAGCCGGAGTACCCGGAGAGAACCACCGAGCATCGACGAGCAACTGTCAGCTCCTCAACATTCTAACTCTATTCAAGCTCCGCTCAAGGAGGGTCACAGCGGTTGAAGACATTTGCACCATCGACGTACAGTACGCCTTAGTACACGGCGTCATCGTGCCCCCATGTAGGCAACTGGGATAAAGTGCCTTTCCCAAGGACACAACGCGGGCCGTCCCGGACGGGGATCGAACTCGGGACCTCTAGCATAGAAGTCCAACAGTCTACCACTGAGCCACCGCGCTCCCAGTAACATCACTTGAGCCTCGTTTGAGGCTGATATGATATGGTTTGCAATAGCCGAGTAAATCGATTTCTAGCAAACATGAATTGATGGAGAACAACAGTGGTATCAAGGAGCTGTTTGTGGTAGCCATATAATAAATATTTTATCAAACAAATCGGCTCAATTTGGCCATTGATCTTAAAATGATTCTCACGCAACTGTTTTTTTATTTTCAGTTTTTGTCATTTTCAAAGACAACATTTCTGTGTTTTCTTCCATATCGGATAACACCTAAAAAAACGGTCGAGTTGTTTTGAATTCATGGAGAAAAGACGAAACAGTTGGGAGGGTTTGTATTCATTTTGTATTCATATATCTTTTCTATCGTGTTTTTGATATTATCCGACATACATGACCTACCTGTCACTCCTTGTCAATTCAATTTGAGGATAACACTCCTCTCCATACAACTGGATTTCGGGAATGTCAGCAAAAAATTTCGTAACTCAATTCTTCCCTGTCAAGGCAATTAGCGTTGAAATACCACCCATTGGTGATGTTTGATGGCGTGAAAGCTGTTACGCTGTGACTGTAGTCACAGCGTGACAGCTTTCATTTCATCAAACGCCAGAGAGTTTACAAAGAACAAACCCTTGTAACACAGTGTCAGCTTTTCAATATCTGTACATGTTATTCTTGTCAATAATAATTAAATTATGATGCAAATATTCAATTGGTATTGCCATGAAAAATGTGCTTATCATCCACATATTTTCTTTTCGCACACGACAAATTATATTCTGTAAAATTCGAATGGCGAGAAGTCGGAGAATTGAAGACTTTCGAGAAAAAAAATGTTGAGCATTGTATATTTATAGTAACAACTTCCCTCTATGATGGCGGTAAGGTGAGACACTTTTTTATATGCGACAAATCAGCATTCCAGCAGCCCAGTTGTTTAAAGATCACTGGAAGATAATCACTAATAGATTCATTGCGTCAAAAACAGAAGGTTAGTTTTTTCAGTCAAAATATTGCTAAGCTTCCAACAGGATAGCTATTAACCAAAAGACTATAATTGGTTACAACAGACTTCGTTTACGTGTATGCAGTTCCGTGATAACGGTAAATAATGGTTTTCTAGAACTTTTTCACACAAAGGCACGTTCTTTTTTATAAGTGGTGATGTTTGCTACTCGTTCTTCCTCCCCTCAAGCTCTGAGGTAACACTCTCATGTTATTGGATTGCCACGCGGCTAGGAGAAGACTATCTGTTCCTCAAATGCACCTAGAATTAGCATTATTGCAAAGCCAATAAGAAATCCTAAATTATTCAATAGAAATATTCTGCGTGTTCTGTGCTTCGGTAGGCGAATCAATTCCGGCATCTGCAAGTAGAGAATCAAATATTCATGGATGGCTATTCCGCTAATCATAGTTCCGTGAAGGAATGCTGAATAACAAAGAACAAACACTGTGTTTTGAAAAGTAAAATGGCCCAAACTACTAAATCGGCGGAAAATCAATGTTACGGAGCTGATTAACTAGGGCTCTTGGAAGCTTCGAGATTCGATTCGATTTCGAATCTTAAATTGGTATTCGGTTCGATTCGAAATCGGCTATCCGATTCGTTTTCCTGCGAATCTTTTCACTGGAATTTCGTCTCACAAAACGTATAGCGGAGATAGAAATTGTACATAAATAATTTTGAAAATAAAAACTGCGTGTAATTTCCGCTGCACGAACACAAAGGGCATCTTAACCCATGCCACCACCCATGCTAATTCCAGTTTCACTAGTCAATACCACTGCTGAAAGCAAATTTTAAGTTTCCACGCAATAATGATAATGAGCTAACATGTTGCTAGCGGCTAGCCCGTGCTGTGCCCAGTACAGGATTCTCGCACCCGTTTCTATTTTGAACAAAAATCCTTACTGGGTAATATTTCAACCACATCATCAAGGCATGCCTTCGATAAAGGCATGCCTTGATGAAGGAGTTGGAATATTTTATCAGTTGGAGCTTCAAGATGCCTGTATTCGATTCGAGGTTCGCTTCTATGTCCAATAATAGAAAAGATGTGATTCACAGGGCCCCAGTCTGCAGCACCTATATCGACATCTGGCAGTATACACGACCACTCATAGATACTCAAAGAATATAAGCTTTTAAAACCTCTAAAAATATGCTTCCTAATCTATAAATCAACTTACCATGTCAACGAGTGAAACATAGAGAAACATTCCTGCAGCCACAGCAAATATCCATTGTCTCACCGATTCGTCAGTAGAAACAGAAAGGCCTATGTACAGTCCAATAAAAGCAGTAAATGACGAGAGTAGGTTTGCTAAAATTGCTCTTGAAAATGACAGACCACTATTCAATAATATGGCAAAGTCACCTGAAAACGAGAATGGGAAACTTATTTATGAGACGAGACTTCTACATTTATGTGCGACCGAAGAGTGTTATTTATTTATTTATTTATTTATTTATTTATTTATTTATTTATTTATTTATTGGTGTTTAAGGTAACATACTTATGCACAATGGCTAATCATGACCATGACAGTTTTACGGGTGGAGGAAGCCGAAGTACCTAGAGAGAAACATCGAGCAATGACGAGCAACTGCCAGCTCCCCAACATCGTAACTCCGCACTGCAGTACATGCAGGGTTAGATTGGTTGAATACATGCGCACCATCGACGTGCAGTATGCATTAGCACACGGCGTTATCCGGCCCCCATGTGGACAATGGGGGTTAAGTGCCTTGCCCAAGGACACAGCGCGGGTGTCCGAATCGATCGCTCAGACGGTCACCCATCCAAGGACTAACCGGGCTCGAAACGAACAGTGTTTGTTTGACACATCGTCCCCTGAGTTCCAATGTGTTCTATTTGCCTACTGGCACATAGAACACATTGTAACTCTGGGGGACGACATGTCATAGTGGTAAACATTGAAATTGTATTTGTTTTCTATCGGGGTTTAATGACACTTTAAACCGGGATCATATCGTGTCGCACAGTATCACGGGTAAGAAAGCCGGAATCCGAGAACCACTGAGCTGCACTGTCAGACGTTCAAACTTATTAACACTTTACCCAACGTAACGGTCAAAATGGGCAAGCGCTATTCACAAAAATCGCCAATTAATGTTTATTATATTTTCATATAATGACCCCTCTTTGAAACGAGCTCGTCAACCTATGTTTTTGAGACAAACAATGAAAAAAATTAGTTATTCAAGAATTTTGTTTGCAAGTGTCGTCTGCTTTTCATGTTAGGTGAAGGGTTAACTCCACATGTCCAGCGTTAACATCACTTGAAGGCTATTGAACCATATTTTGTGTATGCGCATAATGGTGAAAATACCTTTCTCGAAACAGTCAAGTAATATAGCATTTTATAACACTAATGGTTAAATAAAATAATGTGTTGGATTTTTTTAAATGTTATTGCGCGATACAAAAGAAACAAGACAGACGGCAAATTTGTATTTCTCGGTCTCGGTCAGATACAATCTCTTAAATTTGATAGAATAAAGTAAAGTTTGATTTCACATTTGTTCCCGTCTTAGTTAAGGAGTTATGCCCTTGAATTAATATTGGTACTTTTCTTTGCTTTCCGTCAGAGAAAATCTACTTAGGGCCATGCGAAGCTTCGAGAATGATCAAAGAGAAGTTAGGCTGAACCCAATGGAGATACTTACAGACAGGACTTTTTATGGTGAGTGGTGTCGTACAGCCTATTGCGGATTTTTTCCAAGTTAACCCTTTACCCAACGAATCGCCCGCATCCGCCCGCGTAATATGCAAATTCAGCATTTGAAAAAATATTATTTTTCAAAAAATTTCAACAAAACCATATCATGTGACCCCTCGTTGGAACGAGCTCGTCGAGCTCGTTCCAAGGAGGGGTCACATGATATGGTTCTGTGGAAAATTTTTGAAATATTTAAAAATGATATTTAAAATAATAAATTTTGATATCGCTCTTTGTTGGGTAAAGGGTTAAAGTCCTTGAAGTGTTATTTACTACTTGTTCTGAACAAATAAAAAAACTGAACCGAAACCGAGATTTTTCTTGAAACCAAACCGAAAACAGGGCTGAAAAATCCAAACCTCCGAGCTCCAACTGTAAGTTGAAAAATAATATTTCATAATGAAACCATGTATGCAACGTTTAAGTTGTAATTATATTAATTACCGTAAAACGAAGTAAGGTCAGAGAGTGGGATGAAATCGGTAGGTACATCGTTAGCGGAATTTGGCACACAGTCGAATTCACCATGTGGAGGTGGGCTGTGATTTAAATTCAATAACTGCTAACCCTCTACACACTGATGTCAAAATGCCAAAATTTCCAGCACCAAATTATTCCCATAATGCAACTAGGAATTGAACCAATTCAATCTTGTTTGAAAGAGGTCAATGCACGATAGAAAAAATCTGTAGCTCACAATTTTGCTTGTTCTTTATCTGCGTGCAAATGGTAAACAGCCGGTTTTGTCACGTTCAAAAGAGTGATTATTTTTAATCTGACCCTTAAGCATCAACTTAATACTTAATTCTTTGAAATTTTGATATAAAATTAAAGAAGATAAGTTTTAGTGAGACACGAATTCGTCGAACTACTCCCTGCGAGCGTTATCCATGGGCCTCGGTACTATTTATTTATTTATTTATTTATTTATTTATTTATTTATTTATTTATTTATTTATTTATTTGGGTTTAACGACCCTCGACAGCCAAGGTCACCTTGTGTCGGACAGTTTTACGGTAGGAGGAAGGGGGGTGGGGTACCCGGAGATAACCACCGAGCAGCGGCGAGCAAATGTCATACACTCCAACGTACTAACACAACATATGCAGGATTAGCATTGGATGAAGACAAGTGCACCATCGACGTGCTGTATGCCTTAGTACACAGCACCATGGCGTAGGTACTAAATGTACTAGACATTGTTGTCTGGGTTGCCCTCAAACTAAGGTTTAATACACCGGGAACAGGAATTTCACGCCTTTGCGGCTCCCGGTTTTAAAAGTTAATCAGGATACCTAGAAAATTCAATGACCAAATGATTACGTTTTATAGTTTATAAGATAACGGCGAACATGAATTTCTTCCGCTTCCAAGACCAGTATCGCCAATGGAGCTATGGTCTAATAATTTCCCGGTTTTACTGGTTCTAAACATCTGTGATAATGCCCGGGAAATTCATATACTAGAATCGGGAATCAAACGTTGCGGAACGCAACCTTTGATTCTCGGTTCTGTTCTGTAGATTTCACGGATATCGGGAATGATATTCAAAAACTAGGACCGGAAAAGTCGCGAGAACCAGAAAATCCCCGTTCCCGGGATTAAGCCCTACCTCAAGCGTTGGATTGTCCTAATCCATTCCCGCGCCGCCATTTCTTGTTCTTTCAATATTCCCGCATTTCTGGTTGCACGTACGATGTGCGGAGTCGCTGATGTACGATATTGTAGGACATAACTGCGCATTATCAATAACTTATACCGAATAACTTTCAGCACCCAGGTATTACATTCAAACATTTCTTTACAAATCTGTCCGTTTTCCCCATGGTCAAGCAACTCCTATTTCGTATGGTAGGCAAACAGCAAATGGGTTTTAAATGGAAATAGCTTGATAAAGTGATGCATCTATCGCACATCATTATTTACTCACCTAATTCATGTGGTAATTCGTGACAAAACACGGCAATGCTAGTGGCTAAACCATCAGTCGAACTGCTTGCGAAAGCAGCTCCAATTGCTAAACCGTCGGCAAAATTATGAATTGCATCACCGAACACTATCATGAAACAAACTGGATTGATGCCTGAAAAAGTAAAGACGCACATTTAAGATGGTTCCGTTACAGGCCGTGTATATATTTCACATCAAGGAAGTATTTTTCAAAAAGGGTAAATAAGAGCGAGTATTCAGTGTCAAAGATATTGTTTCAGTGATTGCTAAGAACATGAACGCACACCGATAAATTTTCAACGCCATCACGGATCGTCCCAGTGGGAATTACAATCGTACATCAGTGAATATACCGTGATACACTAAAGTATCTTGTTTTGACGAGCATGCCGCTATGTGGTCACTATCCAGTCCATTTCTTCGACATCAATCATCTTCCAACCCGAACGCTGTCTAATGTGTCTCAAGCACCTAGACTCGGTGCATTTTTTCCGATTTTAGGTTCACAGAAACATTAAGATTCATTTATTCTTTAAATAACTGTTAACTCTTTACCTAACACGAATAGAAGGGTGCTTACGTTTATGTGACGGAGGCTTCTCGTCCGGGTGCAGTCCAGTAGTAGAAGCAATTGACTCACAGTATCCAACAGGTGCAGGGTTCCTGGTGCCATTTAACTGAAAAAACATCGACAGAACAAAATTTCAAATTCACATTAATTTATGTCAGACCCAGTTACATTATAAATTATTGTGATGAATTGACGGTAACATGGTCTGGGGTTTACGGATTTGAGGTTATGTTCAACCGAGACGCGAAGCGTCGAGTTTGAACATACGCTCCGAGGTGCAAACCCCAGACCATGTTAACGTCAATTCACCACAATAGCGTATATGTTCCAATAAAACCCTACCCATAGCCCAAAGCCCACACCGTGACATGAACAATACAACCTGAATGAACAAGGCAAGTTTTTCGATAACAAATTTAGTAAATAAATTTCTTGTGTACCAGGTGAAGTCACTGAACAAAAAAAGATGAACAGCTTACATAAAGGTCGAGGTTACTTCATGTCAGCTCAAATGATGGAGTTATTATGGGATTGTGATTATACAGTCATAGAATGATCACTAACCTCGAAAAATACGATTTTATAGGCATTATGCCTTTGAATCTCCTCCCATTGTTATCATTTTTTCAGATATTTCACGAGGTGACATCAGACGGTAACATATGCCATTGGAGCCGTAAACATAGAAAAAACGAAGCGAGCTCTTGTCCAAACAGAGGGCGAAGATTCTACTCTTATTGAAACATAATGAATTTAAGTGGAATTTGATATAGGAGTCACAACAGTCGGGCTCCGGAAAAACTTCAGGACGTGGAGGGGGAGGGGGTCAGACCTCGGGAAAAGTACATTTATTCTCACTAGCAGCCTCACCATGACAGACCGAAGCATGCATGTCTCGAAAGCCAAAGGCCCAAGATGAGGGAGTTTGAGAGGAGGTGCCCCCTCCCAACTCCCCCACTGAATTTTGAAAGCTCCCAGAACGGATTTGGGGGTACTTTAGCTTTACTTCGAGAATAAATCATTGAAAAAAATTGAGTGACGACCCTGGGAAGGGCACTGACTGCCCCTCTCGCACCCGTGATCTGAAGGCAGCGAGGGCAGCTGCCCCCTCTGACCCATGCTTCCGGTGTCCCTGAAAACAGTCGAAGCGTCTGGGTAACCATCAATTTGTCCTCCAAGATTCGGAAGATCTTAACTTACTGATTGCTGGAAGTCCATATTTGAACTCTATTCTGGAGTAGAGGTACCGCAATTTGAATGCTTCCTTTTTTGTGCGTGTGCTTCATTTTATCTTTGAAGTTGAATTATTTTTTTCTGTTTTGATTTGCTTGTTACAGTTTACTGGAGTGTGCCTATAGGCACTCTTCCATATAATGAAGCAAGGCAAAAAGATGCAAACACATTTTGGCGATCAAAAAGATATTTATCACTCTACCAATTAAGTGTTTCGAACCACCAAGTTTCATCTCATACAACATAGATCAATGGATGCCTTATATGCATCGAGGTAGTTACTCAGTGGGTACTAAATCACCCACACTTCGAGCTACATCAGATGCTGGCTCCACAATAATCATGGCTCTGTCGGCACGTTGGGATTATCTTGAAGACTAAAACCCCACTGCTTCGCTGTCGGTCATTCGAACCGAATGCCAAAGAGAAGTATGAAAACACGGGAGTTGTTTTCCACAGTACAGTACTTTTCCTGTTTCTGGTGCTGCGATCATATTTTCTCATCCAAGAATATCAGGTTCTCCTATTAATGACATCACATGACTTGGGTGTGTCCACAATGGAAATATAAACACTTTCAACGGCATGATAAAATCTCAGTTCGCTTTTGTGAAGGCCATAGTCACCGAAGGAACAAAAGGTCATGCATAACTGGACACGTGACACCGGTAGATATCTAAACAAACCATTGCAAGGCATTTTCCTCGCTAATGTGCACATGTGTGTTGAGACGGAGTGGGGAGGGGGCGTGGAGAAAAAACATGACTATTATTCAGTCAATAATTCAGTTATATAATATTATTTCGTCCCAGAAAGTATAAGAAACAATATGAAGGCGAATTTTCCTCGGCTTTACACCCAGACCTTTCTTGACGAAAATGAAAGGGTTCGTTTACTCTCCGTCAAGTCCCAATTTGGCTTGCAAATTTCTCTCGGATATTTGCTGACCTTGACACCTTATTAGGCCGCATTTTTAAAACAGTTTGTAAAGTAGATCTGGGTGCATCCTCGTTTTATCTGGCAGAGAGTGTACACTCATCTAGTGTATCTCCTTGACTCTAACTGGCAGTTTCAATGTTCATCACCCTCAATTTTCTATGTACCCACCAGGACTATAAGAAATAAAGCAATTTTCGACAAACAAAACTTCTGGTATTGGTTGTAGTGAGAGCCCACCTCAAACACACTCACTCACTCACCCATCGTACTACGACGCTCTCGTTCACGGCTGGCTTTGAAAATCCAATCTACTGACCTGTTTTTCTCCCATGTGAGTCGTACTACCATTTTCCTCGAGCTGCATCCCATAATTGTTGTGGCAGTTTTTCTCTAGTTCTACATCGTATTCCTGACTATGTGAATGACTATGCTGCAAAGAAAAAAAGATGTTAGTAAGTAAGCCTCGTTCTAATACAACTAAGTAAGGAGCGTTGTGAAGGTAAGCGCTAAGAAATCGTTCGAAGTAGTTCATGAAGTAATCTACGAGTAAAATGATTAGTCAGACTGAATTGGTTCTCATAGTGTAGCCCAAACTGGTAAGGTGCCACCAAGAGCATGCTTGTTTTTTAATTGTTTGTTTATTGGGTCTGAATCCTTTACCTAACACGAAAGGCATAGGTTAAAAACATAGGTTATGACCCTTCATTGGAACGAGCTCAACGAGCTCGTTCCAAGGAGGGGTCATAACCTATGTTTTTGAGACAACAAAATGAAAAAATAATGAAAATTAAATGGCGATTTTTGTGAATAACGCTGGCCGGTTTTCGCCGTTAAGTTGGGTAAAGGGTTAAAGACACCTCGTGACAGGCAGTGTTACGGAGGAAGAAAGTCGGGGTACGCGGAGAAAATCATCGAGCAACGGCGAGCAACTTTCAGTCTCTCCAACTTACTAACCCGACATAATCAGAGTTGGCAGCGAGTGTATGCAAGTGCACTATCAACGTGCAGTGTGCCTTAGTACTCGGCGCAACCGTGCCCCGCCCCCACCTCGACCCCCCAATCCAGGCAATCGGGATTAAGAGTCTTGTCCAGGGAAACGGATGAGGTTGGACAGGATAGAACTGTCGATATTTCGATTTAAAGTCTAATGCTCTAGCAAATGAGTAACCGCGCTACCGACCAACAAGCATCTTCATGACAAATTTGAAAGACAGTAATAGGGAGATACTCTTAAACTTTTGGACGCTGATGGTATCTTCCATGTCAGTTCTATGACTTCAATTGAAAGAGTCCATATTCATTAGTTTGGGGTAAGGCTATACGTTGAAAATATTGATTGGTCTACCCAACAAAATCACTAAGCCGTCATATCTTTTTGAAATTATGACATATGATCTTGGCCCCGAAAGGCTGTTTGTCGTGTTCAAGGGTTTAAGTATCGAGCAGGGGGAAGCTCTATTGGAGTACAGATAATGAACAATATAGATATCAATAATATCAACAGAAAGGGTTAATTTCATCCATAGAATTGTTCAATATAGTCATACATAGGGTTATATGAAGGGTTATATATTATTTCATTTTGTGATTCGCACTGGCCATTTATTTTACCCGTTATGTTAGGTAAAGAGTTAATCTGCAAAACTACTCTGTGTCCTTTAACCCTTAAAGGCCTGGAGATTTTTAAACATTTTGGCAACACTTTGAGAGACTACATTCTATGGTTTTGCAGTTGTTTTAAGTCATAAACTCACCCCTGATTCTTTCCCTCCAAAGCCAAACAGTCCGAGCAAAGTTTCAAATAAGTAGAACCCATATACACCTGCAAGGATAAAACAAAAGGTTTACCTTTTCTTATTCGAAAAATATTAAAGGTTAAAAACATATTTATTGTAATATTACTACCCGTATGTCGAACAATGGACAGATTCATTTTTATACCATGATTACCTATTCTACTATTTCTATAAAGCCTATGAAATAAATTTTAGCTTTACACACCAACTGTGGTGAACACGCCAGAAATGGGAATTCAATAGTTAAAATTTACACCAACAGTGGAACTACATTCAAGCTGACCTTTGGAGACCTCGACTTGAATGCAAACATGTCTAAATTTATCGCTCGTCGCCTCGCGAAGAGTGAAATGAAAGCGGCAATTATTTATTACGTTTTTAAATGAGTTTACCTCATAAGATACCAAAAATTAACAAACATGCTTTGTCTCATGTTAATAAGGCATCCATAACTCGAAATAGTATGTTATTTTGTTATTAAAATGAAAAAATGCCCCGTGATTTTCGCATTTCTTTTTCCATTTCGTTTCGGTGATAAATTGAAAGCGGAAGTGCCGTCCACCGGTGCTCAAGTAAACGAAAACAGATTCGCACGTATGTACATCTGCTGCTCAGTAAAATCGAGAAAAAACAATGGCGACTTAATAATCTGTCGATCATGGTATACATAAAATATACCCAAAGTAGTTTGGTGTACCAAATGTTCACCACTCGTGGTGAACATTTGGTACACCAAGCTACTTTGGGTATATTCTTTTCAATTATCGACTGTTTTCCATTTCAACACCTCGTAAAAGGACGAGACACGTCGGTCAGTTCAAAACAATGGATTACTGAAATGATTAAACTGTGAATTTAGATATGATTATTATTTATTGGTGTTTAAGGTCACATACTTCTGTACAATGGCTAATCATGACCACAACATGGAGATAAAGTCAAAGTCAGTCAATCGTTTATTCCCCATGTTGTCTATTTTAAAGGACTCGCACCCCAAGCATTAGTGACTGGGTCCTATTTAAATACGATGCGTTAGTAGATTTATACCGACAGCACCATCTGATGTGCCCCGCCACTCGGTCAGTCTAAAATTCCGCAATAAAATGCACAAAACATTAACGAAATAACTGACGAATTATTGAATATTTTTGTTATTATTAATAATATAGAGGAGATCAGAATTCCCTATGTTGCATCACATGAGGTGAGGGCATACGTGACCTTTGTTTCCAAAACAAAATCACATGTGGATTAATTCCCATCCATAATCCTGGTCAGAAAATGGCGGACGTGAACTCGATTCAGCGTTAAATAAATAGATATTGCTATATTATGTGCTTGGTCATTTGTGTTCAAAAAAAACTTTTATAGTATCAATTGTAATATTATTAATAATATGATAAATCCGAGTTGAAAACAGAATTTTAGGTTAAGAACACACAGGGACGTGGCTAGAGGTTTCCGATTGGGGTGTAGGGTAGTGAATTTCCAACCCCCCTCCCGGTCCCTTCCCGTAGTTGTAAATTCACTATACTGAGAAAGATTTTCATCTTCGGAAAATGAAGCCATGAAAGGAGACATGACATTGATTCTAGTAACTGAAGTACCAACACATTTATGATAGAATTATCAGGTTATTATTATTTTGTTTTCTTCTGGGAACTGAATATGTGCTAAGCAAATGCCCACGCTTAGAACTTTGAACAATTACATTGTCCTAACGTTAAATCAGATTTTATGCAGCAATGATCAATTTTCGATGTTTCATCATTTTGTAACAGTGAATGATGGAATTAACTCAGGATAACTATTTTACATGATGTGATTTTCTTGAAGTGCATTTCGAGAATTTTTTTTATTACGATAAGTAAACGTACTATAGAAATCTTGTACCGATTGATATGCATACTTATGAAGCTCGATATTACGTACACTGTAGTTGTAAATATTAACAGTTACAATTTTGCCGATTTGAAACGCGAGTTGGAAGTTTGGGATGTAAAGGAGACATCAGCATCGCCAAAGTGAAGGAGACATCAGCATCGCCAAAGCAGCTCTAAAATCTAGATAATGGAATTTCTAACTACTCATGACTTTCCCTCCGAATTTCCAACAATAGGAAATTTTGCCAGGATTGGAGGTGACACCCCCACCCCCACCCCACCCCCACCCCCACCCCTGTCGCCACGTCCCTGAGAACACATTGAAATGTGATTGTGTACAGGTGGAATCTTCGTTACGTATATTCGTTGCTATGCAATGAGAAACTGAGCTTCCATTCCGAAAGTCACCTTTCGAATTGTATTGAAAGAAATAAAGTATTGTCAATACTTGTGCCGTAGATGTTTGTGCAGAACACATTGGAACTCAGGGGACGAATTATGAAGCGATTGACAGTAGCCGCCATCTCGACTCCCTATTTCACCCCATATGTGTTTATTGTTCTGGTAATAATTGTAACGTAACATTTGCCAACCCTACGTGACCAAACACGGGGAATTCTGATAAAGTTTAGAGCAATCTGCAGGCCCAAGTAACCGTGAAATTGAACAAATGTTCCTGCGTTTCTTACACACTACCGTATATTAACCCTTTACCTAATATAGAAAGCAGACGTCACTTGCAAAACAAATTTTGAATAACTAATGTTTTTAATTTTTTGTCTCAAAAACATAGGTTATGACCCCTCGTTGGAACGAGCTCGTTCCAACAAGGGGTCATAACATATGTTTTTGAGATAAAAAATGAAAAAATAATGAAAACTAAATGGCGATTTTTGAGAATAGTGCTGACTGGTTTTGGTCGTTACGTTGGGTAAAGGGTTAAATGAAATGACGCGAAGGCTTTGTTCATGCACATACGTGACTGGAAGGTTATTCTTTAACTCATGGTTGACAATTTTTGTCTTTGGAAGAGCTTTACATGAAAGTTAGATTCCTTTAATTTCCTAAAGTTGTCAGTAAATTTAACACTAAGGATATGAAAATTTAAAATAAAAATTGACATTTTGAAATGTTAGAGACGCTGTATCATCCATCTGCGCATCATTTCACAAACTTCTGGAATTTTCCAAAGTGGACGGTTACTTAATTCCTTCTAATTAGCTTGCTATGAAAAGACAAGATTCTTTTTGTAACTTTAAAAAAAAAAACCAAAACAGCAGAGTTTCGAGAGCTGTCTGTTGTTTTCGTTTACTAGAAGTAACAAAAGGCAACTTCGCTTTATTTTGTACTGATCTCATGGCCATTTTCTCAATAATCACAAACTGTGTGTTTTTTTCCTTTATTATAAATAACAAAAGGAATTTTCGCTTCATTTTCTATTGATGAATGATGTGATAGGTGCTTTCATAACAATTACTGGATTCTTAATTGGACCTTCCTCACTCGTCTGATAATTTTAGGGGAGATAACTTTATCGAAAGTCTATCACAACTGTAAAAACTTTCCTGTGATGAATGCTGTAATCCCAGGGCACATGATATTATGTTTGATATGGTTAATGGGCGAACGTTAGTTCCAAAACAAGACAGTTGTTTTCACAGTATTCCATCATTTTAGTCCTCACCTGCCACTGTTACTAATGAATATAACATGAAAGGTTCTAATCTTGGTCCCGTTGTTTCTTCGTGAGCATGTTCGTCCTCTCCACCGTGCCCGTGTATACCAAAAGCCTGAAAACAAAACAAAAACGATCTTTTCAATGCATGCAGTATGCGAAACCAGTATCCAAACTCTAGTTGTTTTTTTTAACCCTTTCGACACTGGCGCCCTGTAAGGTATCACTTCAGTCAATACTCGCAACGCCGAACTGGGCGAAACCATCCTGGCTTGTTGGGAGGTTCAGTCATAATTTAATCCAACAGCTCTCTCCTCGAGCTGTTGGATTGAATTATTACCGAGCCTCGCTTCATATTTCTTGCTCTTTATATCGTATGCTCGACCACTTCCGATTTTGTCTTAACGAAAAACTTTAGGTACACGGATTGAAAGGGTTAACCCAAAAGCCCAATCCCAATTAAAAAGACGGACACGAGGCCAGATGTTTGAGAAATACGTTTTATAATCTCATCGTGATAGGAGTCCAACCTTTATGCCGAGACGATAGAAGTTCAGTAAAATTGTGTGTGTGTGTGGGGGGGGGGGGGGGGGGGGCGGCGAATGTCCAAAACGCACAGGATAGAGCATCGTTGGGACCGATGGAGAAAACAATTAAAAAGTGGAACCAACAAAATGCAGCTACCTTAATTCACGGGTCTTAATTGAGGAGGGCCACGGAGGGTGTTAGAAGTATGCCAATGTACAGTGTAAATTATATCTTCGAAAAAGATGACATCATCCTTTCGTATAACGTCACATTTTATAAACTTAAATCAACAAATACCCACTGGCCACTAATTTATTATAGGCGTGACTGTTATCGTCTGGTCATAGTTTGGTCTATACCCACTCCTTCAACCAGTTTTCCATTGATGGATAGCTTTTTGCTCAGAAGATATTTGAAGAGGAAGAATAAACCGAATCGGTATCCCGGCGTTAGTTGTCTGGTCCTTATATACCTTAAAACACAACTTAATTACCATGATAATAAAGACCTGCTTCACATCCAGGAGTTCCATGGAGAAATAAAGAAATTAATTCAGGGACTGGAGGACGCATGAGAGAGAGAGAGAGAGAGAGAGAGAGAGAGAGAGAGAGAGAGAGAGAGAGAGAGAGATATCTAAGGCCAACACGTATATTTTTACACTAAGTGGGATCCTCACAACTCAAACGCAAACACACGAAACTTTCATTTTTCTTTTGGCGCCCTTCATTGCAACTTTGTTGAGAATTAGCAGTAAAGAGCGTGGAGACTCTTTGCTCTTTGATGTGGCCAAAGATTCCCTCGCATGATTTATCTATTTCACGGGTTTTAACCCTTTACTCAACGTGAAGGCCAAAACCCGCCCCCTTATTCACAAATAAAATGTCATTCAATTTTCATTATTTTTTTTTAAATTTTTGCCTCGAAAACATAGCATGTGACCCCTCATTGAAACATGCTCAAATTTGTTTTGACACAAATTAAAAAAAAAAATATTTATTCATAATTTTGTTCACACGTGTTGTCTGCTTTTCATGCTAGGTAAAGGGTTAAGGGAGAGAAAGGTGCACATATTTTGTCTCCATAGTTAATGTGTTTAATATGGAGCCACGAATGTGTACTTTTTACAGCTGAAGAGGTGCGTTAGTCCCAACAATAGCTTTGTTCCTAGCATGTAACTAAGGTACATGGGCCACCACTGGTATAGAACAGCGTCTTGGTCGTCTTGTATTACCGCCCCTCCAAGTTCGAAACACTTCCTATACCTCCGAGTTGATATATAGCGGATAACTAATGCGTTGTGATCTCTGTACCGAGTTCATTAAAATCGATCTGAGCTGAGGTTTAAATTTTTCATGTCAACTCGTAACGAATTTGAGATTCTTTTATCACAAAAAGTGTAATTTAATATTGAGCAAAAGTAACGACTGAAGCCGGCCAACGCCGTTTCCGAAAATCGCCATCGAATTTTTCTTTTTCAATTTTTGCCTCAGAAACGTTGCTTATGACTCCGTGTTGAGCCCGTTCCATTGAGGGAGTCGAGACAAATAATGAAAATATTTAGTTATTCAGGAAATGTTTCTGCAAATGTCGACTGCTATTTGTATAAGGTAGAAAGTTAATGAAAAATATCAGATTAATTCAATTCTACTTCCGAAACCAACTTACAATGTTACCACGTCAACGTTGCTTTTGACGTTATTCCCGTATTGGACGTGCTGTGAACGATTTTCCGTAATGAGTTATTTGATGGTTTTTATGTGATAAAACAAAAATTTGACAGTAACAAAACTCTGTTGACATGAAGCTCATAGAAAACGTTTTCACTGAGATAACTTTGACGGGCGAGCTCATACGTACCTTCGAATTTAAAACCTCCTGCTTTAAATCAAGTTTGTAGAGAGTTTCGTTGGTAAACAAATGAGTAATACTTTTTCACTCTTGACCACTCACTAGACGAATTGTAGATTTGGCTCACAATAAACTAGTACTGTGAAACTGTCACTACTACCGAAGGTACGATCAGGCGCGGAGCTAGAGGTTGTTGTTGTTGTTGTTGTTGTTGTTGTATCACCAAAATCATTGAAGAGAGATGTTTGTAAGGGCGCCGGTATCGTGGTGATCATATGCATCTGTTACTGGTGCTAGAGGCGCGGGGGGGGGGGGGGGGGGGGAAGCATGTGCCCTTTGTCGCTATAAGTGCACTATTGGAGAAGACTTTGCATTCCGAGAACTGTACCTGGGACACTCTTTGAGTATTCGTTTCTAACGTGTGCCGACGCCATTGGGGGCGAGGGTGTATCGGGTATAATGATAGAGTTTGGTCGATATTCAACTGACAAGGAATACACAATTGGCGTGGTGATTTCTTAAGCGTTATATCGTTCCCTTGAGTTGAACAAGGTGAAATCTGCAGTGCTTTAGCATTGTAGATGGTACATTGTTCCTCTCACGGGACGATGTATATGTATATACATTGTAAGCGCCCAGTCTTAACTCATACCCAGAGGCGGATGCCTTTTTTGATCCTTTGCTCTCGGATGCCCTGGCGCCTTGGATGTTTGTGACAAACTTTTCAAAAAACTTTTAAGTATATACGCTGATGTGACTACTGCCGAGTTTGAGGATTTCTTCACTGCAACCTAAATTTTTTGTTTTCTAGTTCTCAACTTGGTCTCGCCCATTAGACACCTTCATGTGCAATATGAAAAAACACATTGGTTGCGAAATATCATTAGCTGTCAGAACCAGTGTTTTTCAAAACATAGAAAATAGTATAAAATAAAAACTCTAACCGACAGTTTGCAATTCAGATAAATATAGGAATTTTTTAAAACATATTTATATCACATGAAACGTCGTTAATTTCGACGTAACAACCCACGTCTTATTTCCTGATTATCAACTAGTGTCTAATCGGCGCGTGGTCCCATAGCAGCAGCATTGTATTCCTGTGCGTCGTTCACATGACGTCAATTACGACAACAGGTGCAAGTGAAGCGCATTCATAACGTCATGGTGTGAAGCGTCTGAGCCAACGAACTGATTGTCAGTTGTTTTAGGAGAATTTAGCGACAATGAATTAAATAAAAAGTGTAAAAAACATTCGAAAATCCATGTGATATACAGAATCTTTAACTCGCGATGTTTGGATATAAGATTTTTTGAAACTCGTTTGATGAATTCGATTCACAACTCGCCTAAAGGCTCGTTGTGAATCAAATTCATCAAACTCGTTTCAAAAAATCTTATATCCAAACACCACTCGTTTGAGATCCTCTATGTAATTGTTTTGTTTTGATGACGAAATCTACAACACTGAGAACGGGCACCTCTGACCATAGACGACTCTGCGAAGCACCTCTTAACGTGTGTTTGATTTTGTTTTTCTGATCGTGTAACGTGACATTAATAACACTGTCGAAATCCGTCGCTGACGGCTGCCTGAATGCTTCATTCACAGTTAACGACTGCGTGCACGCGCAAAACTCCCCATCAGTGACTTGACAGATGACAAAGTCCAAGCAGCTCTATCCTTAATACTGGCGTTTAACTACGGTTTCGACAGCCAGTGTCACCTCGTGTCGTACGAGTGGAGGAAGCCAGGTTACCCGGAGAGAACCACCGAGCCACGACGAGTAACTGTTAGACTCCCCAACGTACTAACTTCACACACGCAGGGTTAGCATTGGTTGAAGACAAGTGCATCATCGACGTGCAGTAAGCCTCAGTACACAGCGCCACCGTGCCCCCACGTGGTCGATCGTGATTAAGTGCCTTGGCCAAGGACACAACGCAACTACCCCTAACGGGAATCGAACCGTGGACGTCTCGGTTTGACGTTCAATGCCATAACCACTGCGCCACCGCGCTCTCGTCTCCAACGCAGACGATATCAAAATTTATTATATTAAATACATGTATAAGTTTTTTAAATTTTTCAAAAAAATTCAACAAAACCATATCATTTGACCCCTCATTGGAACGAGCTCAATGAGCTCGTTCCAATGAGGGGTCACATGATATGGTTTTGTTGAAATATTTTGAAAAATTATTTTTTTCCAACTGCTCAATTTGCATATTACGCGGGCGGATGCGGGCGATTCGTTAGGTAAAGGGTTAATACAGGTGAGTAACTACTGTCAAAGGTTGTGCAACATGCAGATTTATGCAGATTGTGATTTCGTGAGGTAAGAATACTTAAATTTACACTAAATAAGTTTTGAATTGTTCTGATTTAATTATCCGAGAAAGATTATTAACAACATTACCAAAGTCAACCAGGATTGGATCAATGAGAAATTAAAAATCGCCAATAACGCAATTACCTCTGGTAACAGATGAAGCAAGGAATCGCTCAACAGTGTAGCTACTGCTAATCCAAGAAACACCGCCATCAAGGCATCGTAAACATTCTTATTAGCACATGGTATCAGTGCAACGCCAGCTATTGAGCACAAACATATAATAGCGACTGCTAGGGTTCCATAACCATACACTATAAAAACAAAATACAAATATCAGTATAAAACCCATCTAGTGACCCAAGATGTTTTATTGGGTACAATGTCACTTTCAGCCCGGCACAGCTTCAAAATTCGATTCGATTCGAAATCGTCAGCATGATTCGATTTAAGCCGCGTTGATTCGAAAATTTTCGAATCGTCGAAATGTTCTCGAAAACTTACCAGGGACTGCCTCTTGAACTCTCCATCTGTCATCAGTTCAGAAGAGTTCCAGAAGGTTCCGCTTTCGACAGTACTTTGATTCCGTTCTGGAATATTCCAATTGTTTAACTGGTAGAGTGCTAAATTATTTTTGGTCATCAAAAGTTGTCGAACTGTCTTTGCCTTGTTAAAATTTATGGGAGCGTGCCCATTCTTCCATAAATTGTAACAAGGCAAATATTTAAAGACTAAATAATTTCACTTCAAAGCCAATATGCAGTTCATGGTGTCTTTGAGTGGGTTACTTGTACTTAAGATTAAAGCCCCAAAATGGGCTTCCA
Source organism: Pictodentalium vernedei (assembly GCA_031216915.1). NCBI lineage: Eukaryota > Metazoa > Mollusca > Scaphopoda > Dentaliida > Dentaliidae > Pictodentalium > Pictodentalium vernedei. The sequence continues at coordinate 329,902,261 of CM062289.1, read as the reverse complement.
ACACTCTACCAGTTAATTGTCTGGCTCAAACAGACGAGTCAATGTTGCATACAATACTTGAGTGAGGACTGATAGTATTTACAACTCAAGAAAGGTGAGATTCGTCTCGAGATTTACAACAAAATAAGCGAATCCATTTTGACTTCTATGGAAGTTTCGGTAATAATTTAATCCCACAGGCCTACATAATTATTTTCTTTTACCGAAACATTTATGCATGCCGCGTTAAAAATAGTGAAGAGTGTTTGTAGTTTTGAACACATCTCGTTACATCCTCCGTCAGTCTCCAGAGAATGATCATTATTTATTTAAATCGATCATTGCTTCTGAAAAAAGCAAACTATTCTTTATCAGCGACATACTACCGTGAAAATGGAGTGTAACACTCATCGAGTTAGCAATACGGCACACCGTTCCTTGAGTGCACCAAGGCGCCATCTGCAATGATGTTTTGGCCATTACAGACGGCGCCTTAGTGAACTCAAAAAGGACGAAATGTGTTGTCAAAAAGTCGGATGCATATTGATTAGCGTTTAGAAGAGACATGAGCGTATATACAGTGGATGTGTCTAGATAACCGTCTGTGGAGATCACCGAGTTTACGAAATGCAAGTCAGACACCCACCGTAAGTTTCAAGATATACTTTGGCATCATTGTTAGCTGGCCCTCAGAAAAACTGACTCATATGATACACCCTTTTTAAATTATATATTCGGAGCGCACTCTTGTTAATACTGTATTCCAGATGACTGGATTTTCACTTGCTTCAGGGGCAGGGGTGGCGGAAGCTCAATAAAAGTGTGAGGGAATACAAATGTCCAATATGCCCCGAACCTGCCTCGGTTGGGGTCGGTAACATAGATTCACAGGAAGACCATTTCTTTCATCTGCAGGTCTTGACGAGCGCGACAAAATGGGTGAAAAGTGTGAGATGGAAGAGGAACCGATATACAGTTAAAACTAGAAGTCCTGTCATCAACTGCGCGCAAACACCTCGCCATTTAGCGCGTTTATCGGCGTGTTAGGTCATATGGAAAGGCTATCACATTCTCTACGCAACCTATGCACAAGCAATGGTTCAGCCAATGGACCTCCGGGTTTAACCCGGAGGTCCATTGGCTGAAACATTGCTTGTGTTTGCTGTGAGTAATGGCAAGACTCTGTGGTAATTTGGGTATTTTCAATAGGAAAATTGCGCGCAATTCCTGTGCGAAATTGTGTCAACATAAGCGCGCAATTCATGACAGGACTTCTAGTTTTAACTGTATATACTATGTCTTTGAAACAGCTGACGACGATCTTTCGTGTCGCGTCACGTTTTATAAACGCATATCCATATATAAACGAATACCCTTAACTCTTACGTCTCTCTTTTTAATGCCACTAGACATTAATTTGCTAAATGTCTGTCCGAAAATATGAAGTTGTTGTTGTTGTTTAAAGCGAGAAAATGCCCACTCATGCCGTCCCATCAAACCACACGACTGTAAGTTAGTTTAGTTGGCAGCATTGTAGTCTTTGGTTCCCTCGTGGTCTCCATGTTGGATTTCCACCCGTGTTTCCCACAAAGTCTTAAATGCCCCTTAACAAGGTCTAGCAGATGGGTTATTCGGCCCTGTTTTGACAGCATACATTCTCTGTAATGAGCTATCTTTAAGATTATGGAAATCAGATAAAGTTGAGGTCAAAGAGGACAGAAACGTGCATTGTATGGCCCTTTACGAGTTTCAGTTTGACGTTAACACGATGATTTATAACGTCTTTATCGAACCCATCGTGTGACTTTTATCCCTTTTACCAAAAGCAAAGAAATAAGATCGTGCATTACAATTTTATTATTTTTCATTTTTTTTGTCCCAAAAACGAAACTTATGATCACAACATTGGAACGAGCTCATGGAGCTCGTTCCAGTCAGGTGTCATAAGTTATGTTTCGAGGCAAAAATGAAAATCAGAGTTTTCTTTCGTAAGTATCGTCTTCTATTCGTGGTGAGTAAAGGATTTACGTCAGAATTAATTACTTACTTTCAGCACCCGTGGATTTTTTCGCGCTATCACTGTGGTCGTCCTCGGCTACACAGCTGTTGTATACTTTTTGGTATATGAGAGAAGGACACAGTTGTGTAAACTGCTCCTGTGTGATGCCAGTATTGACGGGTAAATTATAAATAGTCATAAGCTCTTCAGATGAATAACACTTGGTTTCCTGTAAAATAAAAGAAGTCATTTTAGGATCAATCATATGGCGTTTGCACCTTGCATTGCACATTTTTGCTTGCAGGTTCATTCAGAGTAGACAAGCTACGTAACCGGAAAAACGCCAGTAGTGAAAGGGCCAGGCCCTTAAATTTAGAGCTGGTTCCATCTTGGACATATGAATATTTCGGTTCATTGCATTTTTCACATGCATGTATGTAACTATGTGTTTTTAAAGTATAGTTACCATAGTAAATTACTCCAGGTGGTGATATGGTGAGCCACATAATCCAAAAAGGTCAGTGCAATTACAAACACTAATAGATTGCACTGTTCTCTCTTCTGTCATACGATAGAGCCCTGGCGCAATCATATGACCAAAATAACCCAATAATAATTTTTCGGACTTGTTTAATCCCAATGGTTGTCTAAAAGCCAATGAACTGTGTCCCCACTGAAGTATATTATTTATCATACCTTGCCTTAGTTTTAGAAGCTGATGCTGAATCTCGTGTAACATCATAGCCGCGTGTGCCAGGTGGATGTAATGTCGATGGTTATGATAGTATGCGCGAACAGCGATCTCGAGTCATCACACCCCTGGCCATGTTGTGAAGTCATTGCCACGGTGAAATGTGGCGTTAGTGTAAATGCGCAAGCGAGTTGTTTTTGTGGCATGCCTTTCAGTTGTTCATTTTATTAAATGGAGGCCAAGATTTTGGTTTCTGTAGTAACACGTGGTTGCTATGGAATACGATATGTTGGCATATATGGCTTGGTGTAGCATTGAATTTATTCGATTTTACCGTAGCTTACTGTGCTGTGATCTGACATGGGTACTATTGAAGGTTGGAAATCGACGTTTCGGTCTTTTTCGTTCAAGACATATCGGTGGTCTTCGCTGTATGCATAAGTAGTATGCAGTGCTTTAGACTCGGGTGTCTGTTCTGTGGGTGTGGTCTGTGGATGGTTCGTTTGCTTCTGAATGTACTCTGGTAGCTTAACCCCCTTCACTCTGATTTCAAAATACCACAATTTCAGGAAGCTGTTTTTTCCCATAATGCATCTAGCAATTTAACCAATTCAATCTCGTTTGACAGAGCTCAATGAGCTCTGTCAAACGAGATTGAATTGGTTAAATTTCTAGATGCATTATGGGAAATTTGTTCTGCCTGAAATTTAGATATTTTGACATCAGTGTGCAGGGGGTTAAAAGAGTCGTCAACTTAGAACATAAAAGATATTTTATAAATTGTTTTAGTTATTGTGTCCGTTCTGTGTGTTTGTAACCCTATTCCGACTATTCTTGTTCTTATTGCGAATATCCCAAACATGCATCTATTGCGAATACCCTAAACATGCATCTAATGACTGAATCGATCCGGTATTAGCAGGTCCAGTTAGATTGCATCTGTCACCTTGGCCTGTCAATATCACTCCATAAACCAAAGCGTTTTACTTCACATCAACGAGGCCAAAAGATTTATTCCGAAACCACATCTTGTTTTTAGACAAGCACAACCGCTGCTAGTGTCTACTACTAGCCTACTCTTATGTAATCTATCCTACTAGCCCCTTTACGAAATCTCTCTCGTAGAATTGCCCAGGGCTATAGAATCCCTGTTTGGACGTGTGCTTATGTGGAGGTACAAATGCAACATAGCCGCACATTCTGTCAAAGGCCAGTTTTACATTCATGGGATTTCCACTTTGGAATTTCTCTGTTAGGATCGAAATATGTCCATAGAATACCCTTTTTTGCCCGTTGTGCTTACGTGCAACAATGTGAAACCAATACATGCGCACCTTTCATCGAACACCAGTTTCATGTTTCCACCTACAGTTAAAACTAAAAGTCCTGTCATGAAATGCGCTCAAATAGCACGTCGATCTGCGCGTTAATTTACGCGTTATGACCATTGTAAGGCTATCAAATTCTGTACATATGGCCTGTGCACAAGCAATGTTTCAGCCAATGGACCTCCGGGTAACCAGGAGGTTCATTGGCAGAAACATTACTTGTGTTTGCTATGAGTAACCAGGAGAACCTGCCGTGCTTTGGATGCCATTTGATATGGCAACTGTGCGCAATTCCTACGCGCAATTAAGCCTAGGTACGCGCACAGTTCGTGGCAGGACTTCTAGATTTAACTGTATGGAATCCCTATCTGGGATCGTACTTTGCCTGTAGAATTCCCTTTCCGTTATGTGTGCCTCTGTTATAGAACATATTGTGGGAGAATTTGTATGCCACATGTATATCCGGGCATTTGTGAACCACTGTCTGTAGATTAATTCCGAAGGGGGCCTGCCGCATAACGTTTACGCATCCACCAACGGTATAAAATGGGTTAACTGGAGTATTAGATCATTCGTCATCTGAGCGCGCGCGAGAAAAGATACGTGAAAGCCTTAGCCTTGCATATCTTGTCGAAAGATGTTTTCAGATGTATTTAATGCGCGAGAACTATCATTCTTATCAGATAATCTACGAGAGGGAAGGATTCCCTTGCAGATATTGTAACGATACGTTTCACAGATCCTATAACGCTTAGAGGAACGAGGACTGTACTTGTTCCCAGACGGGGTCATTGCTATAACCAGAGATATATTCCGCAAGTGCGTAATAGGTATGGAAGCCATACATGGAGACAATCCAACATAGTCAGCGACCGATGATCGAGCAAAGGCAAGAACGTTTAGAATTTTTGCCTGATAACAAAACAAGAAAGTGGATGTTATAATTCATGCTGCATGTGAACATCTAATTTCCTGTTCTGTGGACGTGATGCCAATATCATCGACAATAGAATTCTAAGGAGTGCATCGAAGCAAGAAAACATCTTAGAAAACCATGCCTCATCAAGGCTCCTTGTGTTTAACAGAATTTAGACTGATTTGAAAAGGCGCCCTTTGCAAAAGTGGACATTTTCGTAAGTCGTTCATCACTCCAATCCTCGTCGAGGACCTGGATGTTGTGTAGAAATGATGTTCATTTAAAAATATTTAACTTGTTATTTGATCTTCGTCGTGTAAAGACTCGTAGGTCTACCGCTGTGAACACAGGAGAAAAAAAAACATCTTCAGAAGCTTCACGCGAAAAATACATCGAGAAATGTTCTGTCTCCTCGGAGACTGAAATTTTAGAGAAATCAAAACTATAAAGACTCTGCACAAACAGAGGTATGTTGAATTTTTACACAAAGGACAATCGACGCGGAATGAAGACCATTATCAAGTGGGTTTGAGACGATTTCATTGGTTGCCTATGTGAACAGTAACATAGTTATTTCAAGGCTTTTGTTGCTTAGTCATCGATGGTATGTAGATCTTTGGTCTTCATCTTCTTCTTCCCGTGACGCCATATCACCTTTGGTGGTGGTTGATATTGGTATTAGAACTTCTTCACTCCGTTTAACTTAAGATTTTTTGATTTGGTGTGTCTTTGGGGCCAGAAATGCGATTCGATATGCTTGTTCTGCATGGTTTCTTTATATGCTTTCAACTCAGTTATCGTGGCTACACTGCAAAAAATATAGGTTCTTTTTAGAACAAAAACTGGTTCTAATTTTGTCCCTGAGATGGAACAAGTTCAGTTTAAACAGTATTTATTTCAAATCAAATAAATTTATAAAGATTAACATTAAATATGAACAGAATTAAACATAAATTGAGGTGGTTTCAGCCGTAAGTTCAGAGCTTATACGAGGTTGTCTCAAATCATTATTAAGCAAAGAAGATATGAACAGTTGGCATATCGAACCAGTTTTGGTTCTGTATAGAACCAATATACCAGGTATTTATATTCGCTTTGTTTCAAAATGTTTGGCGACTGCGTTGAATAAGCTCCAAGTTTACTGCTAAATCTTCTTTTGTTCATGTATTATTCTGTTAAAACTGAATGCTAATCTTAGTAAATTTATTGATTTGAAATAAATACTGTTTAAACTAAACTGGTTCCATCTCAGGGACAGGATTAGAACCAGTTTTGGTTTTAAAGAGAACCTATATTTTTGCAGTGTACGTTCTTCGTTTGGTCTGAAACTTCATCCTTGGTTGCACCCAACCATTGAAACCAAGGATCACGGCACCATTAACCCTTAGATCCCTGGTGGTATATTCCATACCAGTTCAATGGCAGCAATGGGAAGAGTCTATATTCTTTATTTAGGGGTAGACCAATTAATATTTTCTACGCGCAGCCTTAGGGCTGCGCGTTGAAAATATTGATTGGTCTACGCCACGCCTTCACCCAAAATCATCCCACTTGATGAAATCATGTTACTGAGCCGGAAAAACAGTCCTGGAAATGAGACGGGCGCGAGCGCAATTGCTCCTGTCAGCACCCGTGATTTCTATTTTACGGGAGCTAAAAAATGCACTCGTTGAAAAATATTGTGGCGCACTAATATACTGTGAGGGCATATAAATGTGAGTTGTTTTGAGAAAGCAGCACACTGTGGCCAGTGGCAAGTTACTGTCATAATTCAGCAATTCCTTATACATTAAACCATTTGGATACTAGTGGTATCTGCCATGCAGTTCAATGACAGCAATTAGAAGAGTCCATGTTCATTATTTGGGGTAGACCAATCAATATTTTCAACATGCAGCCTTGGGGCTGCACGTTGAAAATACTGATTGGTCTACCCCATACTTTAATACTGAACAGCCATCCTATTTAATGACGTTATGACATATTATGCTTCTGGCTTGAAAAGCAGCCGCTCAGGTTCAAAGGTTAAGGTTTCTGGTGTTTGGTGACAGTATTCCCTTGAAAATTCATATACTAACGTTTTACGGGTGCAAATTACTCTCGCCTCTGATTTCGCGGGAGCTAAAAACTGCACCCGTCAATTTTGTTCATTTCCAGCACTGGAAAAATGGCCGCTCGAATTCAAAGGGTTAAACAAAATGGAATACATGTCACCATAACAGAACCTACTGCGCACTAGCACTACGTATCACCGCGGGAGTTACCTTGATAACTCACATGGCGTCCGAGATAACGTGGCAGAGGACATCACATTGGATAAAAAATTATATAAAAACGGACCAGGGATGTACAAGCAGTGATATACCACTGTGATTACCGAAACTCCATCACAGCAAAAACCGACTACAATCAAGAACTTTCAATGATCCATCAGCCCCCTCGCACCTCATTTTCCATTCCACAATCGTAATTTGGACACGCGTTGCTACATCATTTATACTTGGCTTTCATGGCAAGCTAATTTGAAGCAACTAAGTAACCGTCCACTTTGGCTCATTGCTTAACGAAATGTGTTTTTACAGTAATTTGCAAGTTTTTATTCTCCACAGGAAAAAAATAGCACATCTTTTACCTCCTAGTGTTTTATATTAAGGGGAAGGATAGTGTCTGTGTTATATGTCACGATGCGCACATTGTTGCTAAAATGAAAAGAACAAAGTTACAGTACATTAAAAGATGCGCCGTTTTATTATTTTTAAATGTGTTTAAACAGAGAAGAATAGTTAAACATTCAAACTAATTGGGAAAAACTGAAATCGCGAGCTTCTGTATTTTTATACTACTCTACGGGACAATGCCTGAAGTTTGTGAAATGGTGCACACATCGATGATACAACTTCGATAACATTTCGATATTTCATTTTTATATGAAATTCCCACACCCTTGGTGTTAAATTTACTGACAACTTTAGAAAATTAAAGGGAGCTAACTTTCCTGCAAATCTCTTTTCAGCCATGTCTTCAAATATAAAATAGATTCGTCCATTTTCCTTTCAACAATAGTGCATAAAATAACACACAGGCCTTCGGGCTGAAAGAGTTATAATGATGCTTAAATGTTCAGAACCCTCTATAACTAAGTCGGTTGGGGGGGGGGGGGGGGGGGGCGATGGCTCAGTAGGTAGAGGTGCAGGCTGCAAGCCGAGAGGTCCTCGGTTCGAATCCCACCTGCGGCAATCGCGTTGTGTCCTTGGGCAAGACACTTCACCCCCATTGTCCACGTGGGGGCACGGTGACGCTGTGTACTAAGGCGTACTGCACGTCGATGGTGCACCTGTCTTCAACCAATGCTAACCCTGCTTGTGTGGAGTTAGTATGTTGGGGAGCTGACAGTTGCTTGCCGTTGCTCGGTGGTTCTCTCCGGGTACTCCGGCTTCCTCCACCCGTAAAACTGTCGTGGTCATGATTAACCATTGTGCAGAAATATGTGACCTTAAACACCAATAAATAAATAAATAAGTACGCCAATTGAACAAATAGTCTTGAACCTGTTCATCCCGTTTCATCATTTTTATTCTGTACTCACCTCTTCGTGCCCATGTTCTACCTCCCTTTTCTGTCTAGAGAGGACGCTTGTTGATCTTTTCTTCCGAGCATGCTCATCCTCGGTGTGCTCATCACTGCTGACTAATTTCAGTCGATTTAAAATGTCGTCTAAATCTGTTTTAAAAAGAGCAAAATATCATTAACTGGTTGAGAGCTGGAAGCCACTATAAGGGCTTTCAAAAAATGAGGGTACCAGAGTAAAAGCTAGCATTTTCCTTTCTCATGTTTCATATTCAGTCAAACGCAAATAATATTTTGTTCATATACGTTTGTTTTATCAAAAATAATTGAAGAGTGCCTGTGGGCACTCTTCAATAATTTGTAATAAAACAAATTTTGATGAACATATTCAGACCACCAAAAGTAATGTAGCTCCCAACCAGTTAAGATTTGGCAGCATTCCATTTTTCGACGCCTGTACAATAATCCTCATTCATTTTTTCTTTCTGTCTCAAAAACCTAGATAATGGTCCCTAATTGGGCTCGTTCCATTCAGGAGTTATAATCTATGTTTTTGACGCAAAACTGAGTTTTTAGTTCTTCAAGAATTCTTTTATTTGCAAGTGTCGCAGGGAGGTGGGGATGGTGTCTGGAAAAAAATTGCAGACACAGGGTCAAAAAATCCTTTTCCGCCTTCAGACACAAACCAGCCCCCCCCCCCCCCCCCCACCACCACCACCAGCAATTTTATTATTTTTTATTTATTTTTTTTTATCGGGCCATTTTCAGGCACCCACCCCTATACGCTTAGAAAAAAACATAGAATGCAGACCTAGCCCTGTCTAACCGAGTATTGTTCCGTTTCTTAATATTTAAGACTATTCCGCTGAATATTCTAGCTTTTTAAGAAATCTCTGAGGCTGCAAGGGAGATACTTCTTACCTGTTTGAATGGAAATAGTAACAAAATATTACAAATAAGGCTGACAAGTCAATGAATAAGTCCTGAGTAATAATTTCCCAGATGCCCTAGTCTGTATTAGATAGCAAATCTACTAAATAGAAAACACTCTTCATTCCTCATTTTGGAGCTAATAGTAATAATAATTCCGCCCCCCCCCCCCCCCTGTTTCTGTGGTATGCACATGGGAATGGCAGGAGGACAGCCAATCTGGCTATGGCATTCCCCGCAGCACATGTAATTCATTTTATATTTGGAGATATATAGCTTGTTATTGTTCTCTGTGAAACTATTATGCATTCAATGTATTTGTATATAAATATATGCTTGTGCTGCAAATAAAGTTATAAAGTTAGATGAAGGAAGTCACACTCACAGTCTAAATGTCTGAATATCTTGCTGGGAGATGATGGAGATGGTGGTTATTGATTGATTCTGCGTAGCAGTCATCTTTGTTCAACTAATAAACAAGCTTCAAATTATGTCAACTAAGCCTGGAGGAGGGAGGGTGTCCTCGGTGGCTCCGTCGGTAAGGTGCCTAGTTCCAAGCTGAGAAAGTTTGCATGAAAAATGTTACATAGACAAACTGAGCAGTTTGGTCCAGGCTGCATCAGGCTGTACGAGCTAATAATTGGTTTGATGAACAAACTTCACTTTAGTTTTAATATTCTTCTAACTTATACAATCATTTCAGATTTTAAGATCAAGAGTTACTTTAATGTTGACAAAGTGTAGTTTTATCATCAATCATTTATCACCTTATGATATCTTATCAAAGCAGTCTGCTAAATGTGGGAGTTTTGACCATGATGAACAAGCAACTAAGAATTATAATACAATATGTATTTGACATTTAACCCTTTACCCAACGTAACGACCAAAACCGACCAGCGCCAATTAATATTATTATTTTTTTCATTTTGTGTCTCAAAAACATAGGTTATGACCCCTCTTTGGAACGATCTCGTCGAGCTCGTTCCAAAGAGGGGGCATAACCTATGTTTTTGAGACAAAAATGAAAAAAAATAGTTATTCAAGAATTTTGTTTGCAAGTGTCGTCTGCTTTTCATGTTAGGTAACGGGTTAAATCACCGATCCATGTTAACCCAACAAGACATATTTTTATACCATGTTTTTATAAGTGACTGAAACAGTACTTTCTCCAGAAATACAACTAGATGGTGTCACTTGTGTGCAAAGAACACTATAGTGTATCCCCGCATTTGCAGCCTTGACTTTGTATGAATGCTTGATACAAAGATGAAATGTATTATATGACTCACTAAAATCATATTGAGTGGCACAGGTGACACAGCTTCGTGCGCACCTACAGACTCCACTGCAACATTTGAGCATGGTTTTAGTGTTTCGAATTACATACATGTACCCTGGGAGCCTTTCGTCGGAAACGGTCCAAGAAAACATGAAAGTGCCAACGGTGGCACAGCCACGTGGCACCCCAAAAGTCCGAAACTTTCCTTCACATCTACAGACCCTACTGCAACATTTGAGCATAGTTTTAGCATTTCAAATTACATACTCTGGGAGCTTTTCGCCGGAAATGATCTAAGAAAACACGAAAGAAAAACGGTGGCATCGACACATGGCACCTGAAAAATCTGAAACCTTTGTACGCATCTACAGACCTTACTGCAACATTTGAGCATGCGTTTAGCATCTCGAATTACATACCCTAGGAGCCTTTCGCCGGAAACGGTCTAAGAAAACACAAAAGTGGCAACAGTGACACAGCCACGTAGCACCCCAAAAATCCGAAACCTTCCTGTGCATTTACAGACTCTACTGCAACATCCAGCATGTTTTTAGCGTTTCGGATTACATACTCTAGGAGCCTTTTGCTGGAAACGGTCTAAGAAAACACAAAAGTGGCAATCGTGGCACAGCCACGTGGCACCTGAAAAATCTAAAATCTTCGTGCATATCTACAGACCCTACTGCAACATTTGAGCATGGTTTTACCATTTCGAAATACTTACTGTAGGAGCCTTTCGCCGGAAATGGTCTAAGAGAACATGAAAGAGGCAACAGTGGCACAGCCACGTGGCACCCCAAAAAATCCGAAACCTTCGTGCGCATCTACAGACCCTACTGCAACATTTGAGCATGGTTTTAGGATTTCGAATTACATACCCGAGGAGCCTTTCGCCGGAAACGGTCTAAGAGAACGCGAAAGTGGCAACCGCCACGCCACTAGGCAGCTGAAAAATCCGAAACCTTCGTGCACATCTACAGACCCCACTGCAACATTTGAGCATGGTTTTAGAGTTTCGAATTACATACCCTAGGAGTCTTTCACCGGAAACTGTCTAAGAAAACACAAAAGTGGCAACGGTGGCACAGACATGTGGCACCTGGAAAATCCGAAACCTTCGTGCGCATCTACAGGCCCCACTGCAACATTTGAGCATGGTTTTAGCATTTCGAATTACATACCCGAGGAGCCTTTCGCCGGAAACGGTCTAAGAAAACACAAAAGTGCCAACGGTGGCACAGCCACGTGGCACCTGAAAAATCTGAAACCTTTGTACACATCTACAGACCCTACTGCAACATTTGAGCATGGTTTTAGCGTTTCGAATTACATACCCTAGGAGCCTTTCGCCAGAAACGGTCTAAGAAAACACGAAAGTGGCAATGGTGGCACAGTCACGTGGCAGCTGAAAAATCTGAAACCTTTGTGCGCATCTGCAGACCCCACTGCAACATTTGAGCATGGTTTTGGCGTTTCGAATTACATACTCTAGGAGCCTTTCGCCAGAAACGGTCTAAGAAAACACAAAAGTGGCAACAGTGGCAGAGCCACGTGGCACCTGAAAAATTCAAAACTTTTGTGCGCATCTACAGACCCATTGCAACATTTGAGCATGGTTTTAGCGTTTCGAATTACATACCCTAGGAGCCTTTCGCCGGAAACGATCTAAGAAAACACAAAAGTGGCAACGGTGGCACAGCCACTTGGCATCTGAAAAATCCGAAACATTCTTGCGCATCTACAGACCCTACTGCAACATTTGAGCATGGTTTTAGCATTTCGAATTACATACCCTAGGAGCCTTTCGCCACAAACGGTCTAAGAAAACACAAAAGTGGCAACGGTGGCACAGCCACGTGGCACCTGAAAAATCCGAAACCTTCGTGCACATCTACAGACCCTACTGCAACATTTGAGCATGGTTTTAGCATTTCGAATTACATACCCTAGGAGCCTTTCGCCACAAACGGTCTAAGAAAACACAAAAGTGGCAACGGTGGCACAGCCACGTGGCACCTGAAAAATCCGAAACCTTCGTGCACATCTACAGACCCTACTGCAACATTTGAGCATGGTTTTAGCGTTTCGAATTACATACCCTAGGAGCCTTTCGCCACAAACGGTCTAAGAAAACACAAAAGTGGCAACGGTGGCACAGCCACGTGGCACCCAAAAAATCCGAAACCTTTGTGCGCATCTATAGACCATACCGCAACATCTGAGAATTGTTTTAGCGTTTCGAATTACATACACTACGAGACTTTCGCCGGAAACAGTGTAAAAAAAACATGAAAGTGGCAATGGTGGCACAGCCACGTGACACTCAAAAAATCCGAAACCTTTGTGCGCATCTATAGTCCCTACTGCAACATCTGAGCATGGTTTTACCGTTTCGAATTACATACCCTAGGACCATTTCGCCGGAAACGATCTAAGAAAACACAAAAGTGGCTACGGTGGCAGAGCCACGTGGCACCCGAAAAATCCGAAACCTTCGTACGCATCTATAGACCCTATTGCAACATATGAGCATGGATTTAGCGTTTCGAATTACATACCCTACGAGCCTTTCGCCGGAAAAGGTCTAAGAAAACACAAAAGTGGCAACGGTGGCACAGCCACGTGGCACCCAAAAAATCCGAAACCTTCGTACGCATCTATAGACCATACTGCAACATCTGAGAATAGTTTTAGCATTTCGAATTACATACCCTACGAGACTTTCGCCGAAAACAGTGTAAGAAAAACATGAAAGTGGCAGTGGTGGCACAGCCACGTGGCACTCGAAAGATCCGAAACCTTTGTGCGCATCTATAGTCCCTACTGCAACATCTGAGCATGGTTTTACCGTTTCGAATTACATACCCTAGGACCATTTCGCCGGAAACGATCTAAGAAAACACGAACGTGGCAACGGTGGCACAGCCACGTGGCACCTGAAAAATCCGAAACCTTCATACGCATCTATAGACCCTAATGCAACATATGAGCATGGTTTTAGCATTTTGAATTACATACCGTACGAGCCTTTCGCCGGAAACGGTCTAAGAAAACACAAAAGTGGCTACGGTGGCATAGCCACGTGGCACCCGGAAAATCCAAAACCTTCGTGCGCATCTATAGACCGTACTGCAACATCTGAGCATCGATTTAGCATTCCGAATTACATACCCTACGAGCCTTTCGCCGGAAAAGGTCTAAGAAAACACAAAAGTGGCAATGGTGGCACAGCCTGTGGCACCCAAAAAATTCGAAACCTTCGTACGCATCTGTAGACCATACTGCAACATCTGAGAATAGTTTTAGCATTTCGAATTACATACCCTACGAGACTTTCGACGGAAACGGTCTAAGAAAACATAAAAGTGGC